>CM019064.1:422556271-423156271 GCA_009667805.1 Leptobrachium leishanense | reverse complement strand
TTACATAATAAAAAACTTTAAATTAAAAAAATAATAAAAAAAAACAAACGCACGTAATCGACTACCGCGGGTGAACCTGCGCGAACCCTGCGCGAGCTTACTGTACAGCGTGCGTTCTATACTTAACATTGTGAGCGCAAACATGAATGTGCGCTGGTACGCGGATGGTATTACAATCTATTAGCGGTAATTACCGCACGGCCTTTGCACGCATAATTTTAGCAACTCCTAAAAGCTGGTGGTAACTGCAAATCTGAAGGTCCTGGCCGAACCCAAATACACCAGCCCATAAAAAAAATGCAGCAAAGTATAGTTACACATTCTACACATACCCAAACCAATAAAATGGAGAAGTTGTGCGTGTTTTTATTATTGCTGCAGCATATATACTCAGATTGACTTTGACAGGCGCAAAAACTTAACGTGAGATAATTGTGGTTCTTAATTCTGATTGGGTGAATCGTGTAAATTTTAAGGCTACAGGATATAACATGTATATTTAGATGAGATAAATACATCAGACAGCAGCGAGTAATGTCAGATAACAATGTCACGTCAGGAAATATATTTCTTAGAAAGATGCAGTGATAAACAAAAACATATCCCCACCCTACACCGGAAACCTTTAAGCACAAAGCAAGATCCTGTTTGCAATACTTGTAATATTTGCTGTTTTTTATCATTTATTTAATCTTACAGAATATTTTTTCTTGCACGCAAGGGCTGATTTTACCGTGTGAAAGTTTACTTTTCTCATGTAGATTTGTTATGGCGACGGAGGCCGGGATCGGTTTATTCATGTGACCCTCGTATACCGAGCTCAGTGCATGATGAGGTCACACTTTAATGAGCTCAGTGCACAGAGTGAACAATAAGGTAACACTTTAATGAGCTCAGTGCACAGAGTGAACAATAAGGTAACACTTTAATGAGCTCAGTGCACAGAGTGCATGATGAGGTCACACTTTAATGAGCTCGTTGCACAGAATACATGATGAGGTCACACTTTAATGAGCCCAGTGCACAGAGTGCATGATGAAGTCACACTTTATTGAGCGCATTGCACTGTCCTGGCCCAGATGTATGTGAGTGTGTTGTTGGTAAGCGGAAACGTAAGGTTCACCTTGAAAGTAATGTTTGTGTGAATGCGTGCGTGTATTTGCAAATGCACCTGCATATTGAATAAGTTCATGGGAATGAAGATTCGTATTGGAGTTCACATCCTATTTTTCTGGAATGAGTATATACATGTGAACCTGTAAGTATGCATTTGTGCAATGAAGATATGTGGTCAAAAACGTTTATATAATGAATGCGAGTCTGGGTAAAGGCAGGGTATGTGTCAGTCAGGGTTATCCAAAGAAATCCGAATTGCTTGAGAAAGGTAACCGAACGCTGAAAATCAGCGTTCGGTTACCTTTCCTGACCATTCGGCTATCCAGAGAGCAGGCAATTCGCCAAATCCTGGCGAATTGCCTGAACATACGGTGCCTGTTCGGTCCCTGTTCGAGGGCAGTGAAATCCCCATGAAAAAGCACTGCTTCGGCTATTCAGAGAACACAAACCAGCAGTGAAAGGTTCCCCTAATGCCCTGCCATTCGGTGGTTTAATTCGGCAAATTTATTCAGGAGAATCCCATAGGCTTCAATGTTAAAAATATTCCCGTTTTTATTCAATATCTAATAAACCGTTCATTATAAAATTCTGCAGCAAAAAGTCTCTTTATTTATAGATTTTTTTAGGATACTTTAAGCATTTTTCTGAATTTTTTAAAAAAAATTTAAAAGTCCGATTTTTTTTTTTTTTTTTTTCAGTTTGCTTATTTTTTCTGTAACAGCCCTCTTTATTATCATTCCCTGGACCTCCTGTGAAAATTTCAGACATTTTCGCTCAGTAGTTTCTTTGCAAACAGCGTTTCTTTTTCCCAGATTCATACAAATGGTTTTGCTAATTTATTCACTGCCTCCTCTACGTCACAGCTGCTTCGGCTCGGTGTGATTCGGCTCCTGTTCGGCTCCTGTTCTCGAAGGTTAATCCAGATGTTTTTGCTTGTTTTCAGCGTGCATTCGGTTAGTTTTCGTCAGGTTTGCGGCAGCCTTTCCCTGCAATTCGGGGACCCTGTGGGGTTTGCTGAATACACCGCAGGGTCACCGAAATGCAATCGGCAAAAGGAACGGAATTGAAGAGAACGAAAAGTCACCGAACGTGCGGTGACTTTTCGAATCTCTTTGGATAACCCTGAGTGTCTTTTTTTATGGATTGTGGGCATGATGCCCAATGTGCTAACTTTATTTAATACCAGCATTGGAATGTCTCTATTGGACTTTTCCCACTGATCCTGCACAGATCCTTGAGCTGCAATAACTCCATTTGGCCAGCAGATGGCGATATCTACCTACCAAATAAGTTATTACAGTAAGGAATACATTGGTAATTTTCCAAAATATTTCTTATTGTAAATGACCCAATAACGATAACGATAACCAATAACGAAAACGCTGGTTGCCGATAGTGGGTTTTTGTAAAATCACTTGGCAGTGAAGGGGTTAAAACTTAAATGAACACTTTGCGTGTGACACTATGGGGGTTATTCAGAGAGCACTGAAATGTTGCTGACATTTTAGTGCTCTCTCGTTCCCCGGACTTCCCTGCACTCCGGGGAATCAAAGTTTCCCAGCCATTCACCGCAGTGTCTCGGGAGTGCAGGGAAAACCCGCCGAAATCCCACCGACCACCCGCCAGAACCGCTGCAAGAAACACGCCGAACACACCGCCGATCATAGCACAGAGCAGCCACCGAAAAAAGCCAACAAGCTGACAAACGGGGTAAAAAAATACCAAACAATATGATTGAAAGTGTCAAAATTGTCTATCCTGGTCCAAGGATCAAGGGGAATCCTGGGCCTACATATAGGGCAGAACAGGTCATGTGACCGCAGACCAATAAGCCCAACAGATGTCCTGCAGCCTGAAAACAAAAACAAACAGGAATCCCTGCTACCACCAGCAGGGGGCAGGGCCGAGACGTGACAGATATGGCCGCGAACGCGCTGCTGTATGCCCGAAAAGAAGCTCCCGAACTTCTTTTTGGGTCGGCCGTTTTAAAGCGAGTTCCTGCACGCTGTAAAACGCTTAGGTCTGAATGGGGCCCATAGCAAAGCATGGGATTTCCCCGTTCATGTGTTTTAAAGCGTGCACGAACGCGCGTTAAAACGGCTAGGTGTGAACGGGGCCTAAATGGGTTAATAGAGCACGTCCTTGGGACGTGCTCTATTAACCCATTTACGGTTTTCCTCTCGTTGCATGCCTGAGCTGGACGCATCTATATTTCATAGAGAACAATATCATTACAGCACAATCTGTTTGGGCTATGACTGATTGCCCATAACCGTTCAGCAACATTGTAGCATGTTCAATGTGGAGATGGATTTTTAATCTCATGATCCCCTGTATGTATTATATGAATTTTCTTGCTGAGGAATACACTTTTGGCTGGGAGATTGCTACTGCTTGCACTTTATTGTGATTTCTCGATCAGTGCATGCAAATTGTAGCTACCAGGTTTACCCCTTGTCTTTATATTTACCAGCTGTATTCCATGATGTGGACCATTTATGTTTACACTTCATCGTGACGCTTTTGAGTGGTGCATGCTAATTACAGCAACAAATTTGGTGGCATATGTCTTTAAGCATTTAAGTATACTCCAACGTATGCACATTTTTTTTTTCTTTTAGGAATACAGCACTTTTGGCTGGGTGATTGCTACTGCTTGCACTTTATTGTGATTTCTCGATCAGTGCATTGCAAATTGTAGCTACCAGGTTCACTCCTTGTCTTTATATTTACCAGCTGTATTCCATGATGTGGACCATTTATGTTTACACCTCATCGTGACGCTTTTGAGTGGTGCATGCTAACTACAATAACCAATTTGGTGGCACATGTCTTTAAGCATTTAAGTATACTCTAACGTGTGCATACTTTTCTGAGGGGATCTCTTGCTGATTATTTTTTTCAGGTGGTGGTTCTCAGTTTTTGACATACAATTGTTGTCACAGAGACCTCACTCTGCATTAGATGCCTTTTGTGATTGGTCATTGACCTTGAGTTATGGTCTCTAATTTATGACCTTTTTTGTGTGTTTTTTTTTATACATTTTGTGGGTGTGTACGTTTTTTCTCAGAAGTCCAATAAAGGTTTAGAATTTTAATCATTTGTTCCCACCTTCCTTTTGGGTTCTTTGGAATCCAATTCCTCCTTCATCATTAGGGCTAAGTCCTGCAAGTTTTTGGTGGACGATTGCTAGTACTCAGAGGCTATAGTAATCACTTGCCACTCCTCACCCCACCCTGTTTTGAGTGGGTGCTTGCTTCTCTATTTTCGTTCAGTAGTTTCTTTGCAAACAGCGTTTCACTTTTCAAACATTCAAGCAAACTGTTTTTCTAATTTATTCGCTGCATTCGTCTGCGGTGTCGGCTTTTTCCGGCAGCTGCGCTGCGTGTGATCAGCTCCTGCTCGGGTTTTTCCTGCGTTTTCGCCGAGTTAATCCAGATGTTTTTGTGGGTTTTTGCATTCATTCGCCTGTTTGTTTTTTTGCGGTGAGTTTTCGTCGGGTTTGCGGCAGCTTTTCCCTGCACTTCGACGGCCCTGTGGTGCGTGCTGAATATACCGCAGAGTCGCCGAAATGGGATCGGCAAAACGAACTGAATTGAAGAGAACGAAAAGTCACTGAACGTGCAGTGACTTTTCGATTCTCTTTGAATTACCCTGTAAATGTCATTTACAGCAGGAGATCCGAGGTCAATGGTCCAGGCTTAAGGTTGAGCTGACCATAAATTATCATGATAACAAACATTATATTTCAAATGTCGACACGATAATGATTTATAGACCCGAAATCAAAGTTCTGAACGACATAAAAAGACAAATCTTTATTGCACAACTGTACATGTTAATAGCACTCATGCGTGTAGATAACGGTGTCAGATTCTGGCTTTAGTTTGATTAAATTGTAAATATTTTTTATTATTTTTCCGGGGCCCCGATATAGAGATATCTTGATCTGCAACTCTGCAGTCCAAAAGGAAATTAACCCTTTCGCTGCTGAGGCTTTTCCCGCCTCTGTGCTGAGGTCATTTTTACCGGTTTTGCTCATCATGTTTAAACGTGTTTTTAAGGCTTATTTTAGTATATGACCCAGACATATTATATATCGTTCTTTCCGTCAGACTCGGCAGATTCAGAATATGTCATTATTATATGTATACGTCATGACCTGTCTGTATATTATAACAAAATATGCAATAAAATATGTATATTCAATAATTTACAACGTGTAAAGTGGTTTTTTTCACATTTTAACATGCGAGCAATTGCGGTTATATTTTGTATGGGGTGCGCTTGTTAAAAAAATTAGAGATGGGGTCTCGTTACATTTTTTTTTGGGGAAAATTACACGATTTTTAACAAACGCACCGCATACAAAAATCGTTAGTGCAGCATCATTGTTCACATTATAATTGAAATGGGAACAATATTGCTGCATTAACAAACCAAAAAGAAGAAAAAAAACTTATTTAAAAAAAAATTCTAAAAAAAATAAATAAACATTTTTTTTTTTTATTATTTTTTTTTACAAACTTTTTCACTTTCGTGTTTGGTATCGTTGGAACGGCCATGCTCTGGCTGATCCAACAATACCAAACTTTAACCCCTAGCTGCCACGGATCGGGAGATAGGGAGTTCCAATCTCCACCATTGGTGGCAGCTAGGGGTTAACTCCAGGACTGGCGTCATCGTGCTATGCACGATGATGCCAGTCCTCAGGGGGAGTTCCCGGAGGCTTGGCCGACATCCAAGATGTCGGCCAGCTCCGGGAAAGGATCACGAACCGGCGCTTTTCAGCGCCGATTCGTGATCCGGCTCCCCAGGGGTTAATGCCAGGTACCATTTGGAAGGGCAGGCTGTGCCCTTCCAAATGGTGCCTGGGTTAACCCCCGCAATGCCGCCGATCAGAAGGGAGAGAGGTCCGAAGGACCTCCCCCCTCCCTTTCAGGCGCCTCCTCCGCACATGTGGGGGGGGGGGTGCCTGAATTAGGTGTCATCGCGCCCCCGCGATGACACCTAATTAGCCCGGCGGCGGTTCCGGATGCTGGGCTGACATCGAGGATGTCAGCCCGCACCGGGGGGGCCAGCGATCGGCCGAACGCTGACCCCAAAGGCTGGACGCGCTCAGCGCGTCCACCGCATGGAAAGTGACATGCGGTTGGACGCGCTGAGCGCGTCCACCGCAGCGAAGTGGTTAAATGCGTTTTGAAGGCTTATTTTAGTATATGACCCAGACATATTATATATCGTTCTTTCCGTCAGACTCGGCAGATTCATAATATGTCATTATTATATGTATACGTCATGACCTGTCTGTATATTATAACAAAAAATGCAATAAAATATGAATTTTCAATAATTTACAATGTGTAAAGTGTTTTTTTTTTCACATTTTAACATGCGAGCAATTGCGGTTATATTTTGTATGGGGTGCGCTTGTTAAAAAAATTAGAGATGGGGTCTCGTTACATTTTTTTTTGGGGAAAATTACGCGATTTTTAACAAAAGCACCGCATACAAAAATCGTTAGTGCAGCATCATTGTTCACATTATAATTGAAATGGGAACAATATTGCTGCATTAACAAACCAAAAAAAAAGTTTGTTAATATTGTTTTGTTAATATTTTTAAAATATATTTTTTTTTAAAAAACTTTTTTCATACTTATGTTTGGTATTGTTGGAACGGCCATGCTCTGGCCGATCCAACAATACCAAACATTAACCCCTAACTGCCACGGATCGGGAGATAGGGGGTTCATTGGAACCCCTTATCTCCACCATTGGTGGCAGTTAGGGGATGACGCCAGTCCTCGGGGCATTCCCGGAAGCTTGGCCGACATCCAAGATGTTGGCCAGCTCCGGGAAAGGATCACGAACCGGCGCTTTTCAGCGCCGATTCGTGATTCGGCCCCCATGGGGTTAATGCCAGGTACCATTTGGAAGGGCAGGCTGTACCCTTCCAAACGGTGCCTGGGTTAACCCCCTGCACGTCACCGATCGGGAGGGAGAGAGGTCTGAAGGACCTCCCCCCCCCTCCCTCTCAGGCGCCTCCTCCGCACATGCGGGGGGGGGGGGGCGGGCGCCTGAATTAGGTGTCATCGCGCCCCCGCGATGACACCTAATTACTCCGGCGGCGGTTCCGGGTGCTGGGCTGACATCGAGGATGTCAGCCCGCACCGGGGGGGCCAGCAATCAGCCGGAACCCGGCCGAACGCTGGCCCCAAAGGGAGGACGTGCTCAGCGCGTCCTCCGCAAGGAACGCTACCTTCTCGTCCTCCTCAGCGAACGGGTTAAATTTGTTTGCAGCAAATAAATTTTGTTTGCTTTTGGTCTGTACAACGTGCAACCAAGGTTTTAGCACTGTGGGCATAATGCCCAAAGAGATGAAACTGTGTAAAATTGGCTAATTAATGCCCTGACATCGAGCTTTCAGCAGCTGATGCAGGGAAAAAAAAAAAAATGTGGCTCAAACAGCTGTAACTCAATTTGGCAGTAGATGGCGCCTTCTACTGGCCAAAATAGATTATTTACAGTAAGAAATACAAAAGGTATATGCTATATATTTCCTACTGTATAATTAATATAAAAAATGATTTTACAAAAAAAATAACCCACTGGTTTCTGTTTTTTTTTTGGAAAATCACTTGGGGTTGGCTGAAGGGGTTAATAAATAAATCAAATTATTATTATTAACCTTTTATTTATAAAGCGTCAACATATTCCGCAGCGCTGTACAATGGGGAGCACAAACATGAGACATACGTGATACATAAGTAAAAGACAACCCTGCCTGTAGGACAGCTTGTCTAGGAAATACAGCACTTTAACCAAGTGCTCAGCCAGACATCCCATGAGCTTACAATCTAAAGGACGGGGGTAAGTGAAACAAATGGGAGCAGAGGGAAGGTGAAGCTTTTGCTAGATTGAATGTAGTGACGATTGCTTGGGAAAAAGGTAATTAGAGAGAGGAGTGGAAACAGCTGTAAATGAGACCTGAAATTATGGACCAGGCCTGGGTGGATGGGGTAGGTTGGGTGGGACAGCAGAGTGCAGGAAGTGTGCTTGATTTGTGCATGCTGGAAGAAAGAGTGGAGGTTTGGTGAGTCTATCCTTAAGAATCTACAATGCAGGGGGAGGAGGAGGAGGGGAAATAAGTAAATTGGAGGGAACTTCAAAATACATGTATTCGGCTAAGGTCAGACGAACGCAGTTTTAACGTGCGTTTAGCCGCACAAAATCACGGCCGTGCTAGCAGCAAATGACGTCCAATGCCGGGGAACACACGAAGTACGGCCGCACGAAAGTTCGTCTGCGCAACGCAAGTGGCAAACGAACGCATTTTTTCTAGAACGTCAAACCGCTACTACTGACGTACAGAGTGCGCTGCGTCCGCATAGCGGCGTGTGTGTGTGATTAGGAGACGTTAGACGCTGCTAATGTCCGGCCAACATAACGTCCAGACACAAAAAGTGTTTTATTGATGATCCGTACAAAATTACGGACGAAAGGGCGCATCGTATGACCGCTATCGCGTATTCCGGGAAAAAATGCGTCCATTCGTTCGAACGCACTTTTTCACGAACGACGCGAAAAATGCGTTAGTCTGACCCTAGCCTAAAGCCACAAATTAATAAATGTACAAATAAAATGCAGTTGCAGGAATGGAGTGGTCTGGAGGATAGCGTTGGATGGCATTCTGAATCTGTGGTACCTTTTATGCTTGTTCCGGGGCAGCAGAGTGCAGGAAGTGTGGCTGATTTGTGTATGCTTTTATGCTTGTTCAGGGGCAGCAGAGTGCAGGAAGTGTGGCTGATTTGTGTATGCTTTTATGCTTGTTCCGGGGCAGCAGAGTGCAGGAAGTGTGGTTGATTTGTGTATGCTGGAAGAAAGAATCACTAATTTGCATGAACACCAATCATATACCGATAAAGATAAAAAATTAATAAACATAAATTAATATTACGTATACAGGGCTATTATCTTTCACAGCTTTAAAGGCAAATACCTTACTCTATCGTCTTCTACCTTTTCTTCTCTTTTCCTCTACATTTTTTCATGGTTCGCATTTTTTTGATTTGTTCATATTTTCAAACAGCGACATCCGCGTTTTATGGACAAAGACTGGACAAACTGCATTGACAACCACATTAGAAATAGGCACGAAAACGATTATTCTATTTCTTCCCTATACAATATTTTGAGCCACTACATACCTTTTGGACCCTCACAAGGGCTCACCCATTTTCCACAATACCTTACAGACGATCTCACATCAGCTCATGCTTATATGATTTAACTTTTGCCAATGGTCTCATACCATGAGATGTTATTAAAAGTATTTCACCATGTGTACTGCTCACCTCACAGATTATTTATGATGGGTTGGAAGTCTTCCTCGACATACTTTATATGCACCCTGAGGCACAAGCCAACCTGTACCACTGTTTATGGGATTGTCCTGTGTTAAAGCCTTTTGGAACACAGTACAGGTACATATCTTTCAGGCCCAGGCTCAGCCAGCTTTCAGGCCCAGGCCGAGCCCCAGGCTCAGCCAGCTTTCAGGCCCAGGCGAGCCCCAGGCTCAGCCAGCTTTCAGGCCCAGGCGAGCCCCAGGCTCAGCAAGCTTTCAGGCCCAGGCGAGCCCCAGGCTCAGCCAGCTTTCAGGCCCAGGCGAGCCCCAGGCTCAGCCAGCTTTCAGGCCCAGGCGAGACCCAGGCTCAGCCAGCTTTCAGGCCCAGGCGAGACCCAGGCTCAGCCAGCTTTCAGGCCCAGGCGAGACCCAGGCTCAGCCAGCTTTCAGGCCCAGGCGAGACCCAGGCTCAGCCAGCTTTCAGGCCCAGGCGAGCCCCAGGCTCAGCCAGCTTTCAGGCCCAGCGAGAGCCCCAGGCTCAGCCAGCTTTCAGGCCAGGCGAGTCCCAGGCTCAGCCAGCTTTCAGGCCCAGGCTCGGCCAGCTTTCAGGCCCAGGCTCGCCAGCTTTCAGGCCCGAGGCTCGGCCAGCTTTCAGGCCCAGGTGAGGCCAGCTTTCAGGCCCAGGTGAGGCCCAGGCTCGGCCAGCTTTCAGGCCCAGGTGAGGCCCAGGCTCGGCCAGCTTTCAGGCCCAGGTGAGGCCCAGGCTCGGCCAGCTTTCAGGCCCAGGTGAGGCCCAGGCTCGGCCAGCTTTCAGGCCCAGGTGAGGCCCAGGCTCAGCCAGCTTTCAGGCCCAGGCGAGCCCCAGGCTCAGCCAGCTTTAGGCCCAGGCGAGACCCAGGCTCAGCCAGCTTTCAGGCCCAGGCGAGACCCAGGCTCAGCCAGCTTTCAGGCCCAGGCGAGACCCAGGCTCAGCCAGCTTTCAGGCCCAGGCGAGTCCCAGGCTCAGCCAGCTTTCAGGCCCAGGCTCGGCCAGCTTTCAGGCCCAGGCTCGGCCAGCTTTCAGGCCCAGGCTCGGCCAGCTTTCAGGCCCAGGTGAGGCCAGCTTTCAGGCCCAGGTGAGGCCAGCTTTCAGGCCCAGGTGAGGCCCAGGTGAGGCCAGCTTTCAGGCCCAGGTGAGGCCCAGGCTCGGCCAGCTTTCAGGCCCAGGCGAGCCCCAGGCTCAGCCAGCTTTCAGGCCCAGGCGAGCCCCAGGCTCAGGCCAGCTTTTCAGCCCCAGGCGGCGCCCCAGGCTCAGCCAGCTTTTCAGGCCCAGCGAGACCAGGCTCAGCCAGCTTTCAGGCCCAGGCGAGACCCAGGCTCAGCCAGCTTTCAGGCCCAGGCGAGACCCAGGCTCAGCCAGCTTTCAGGCCCAGGCGAGACCCAGGCTCAGCCAGCTTTCAGGCCCAGGCGAGACCAGGCTCAGGCCAGCTTTCAGGCCCAGGCCAGACCCAGGCTCAGCCAGCTTTCAGGCCAGGCGAGACCGCCCCAGGCTCAGCCAGCTTTCAGGCCCAGGCGAGTCCCAGGCCTCAGCCAGCTTTCAGGCCAGGCTCGGCCAGCTTTTCAGGCCCAGGCCCTCGCAGCTTTCAGGCCCAGGCTCGGCCAGCTTTCAGGCCAGGCTCGGCCAGCTTTCAGGCCCAGGCTCGGCCAGCTTTCAGGCCAGGCTCGGCCAGCTTTCAGGCCCAGGCTCGGCCAGCTTTCAGGCCCAGGCGCAGGCCAGCTATCAGGCCCAGTGAGGCCAGCTTTCAGGCCCAGGCGAGGCCAGCTTTTAGGCCAGTGAGGCCCGAGGCTCGGCCAGCCTTTCAGGCCCAGGTTAGGCCCGGCTCGCCAGCGCTTTTCAGGCCCAGGCGAGCCCCAGGCTCGGCCAGCTTTTCAGGCCCAGGCGAGGCCCAGGCTCGGCCAGCTTTCAGGCCCAGGCGAGGCCCAGGCCTCGGCCAGCTTTTCAGGCCCAGGCGAGGCCCAGGCTCGGCCAGCTTTCAGGCCCAGGCGAGGCCCAGGCTCGGCCAGCTTTCAGGCCCAGGCGAGGCCCAGGCTCGGCCAGCTTTCAGGCCCAGGCGAGGCCCAGGCTCGGCCAGCTTCAGGCCCAGGCGAGGCCCAGGCTCGGCCAGCTTTCAGGCCCAGGCGAGGCCCAGGTGAGGCCAGGCGAGGCCCAGGTGAGGCCAGGCGAGGCCCAGGTGAGGCCAGCTTTCAGGCCCAGGTGAGGCCCAGGTGAGGCCAGCTT
Organism: Leptobrachium leishanense; assembly: GCA_009667805.1. Lineage (NCBI taxonomy): Eukaryota > Metazoa > Chordata > Amphibia > Anura > Megophryidae > Leptobrachium > Leptobrachium leishanense. Next base: position 423,144,552 of record CM019064.1, on the reverse strand, counting down.
TCAGGCCCAGGCGAGGCCAGCTTTCAGGCCCAGGCAAGGCCAGCTTTCAGGCCCAGGCGAGGCCCAGGCGAGGCCAGCTTTCAGGCCCAGGCTCGGCCAGCTTTCAGGCCCAGGTGAGGCCCAGGCTCGGCCAGCTTTCAGGCCCAGGTGAGGCCCAGGCTCGGCCAGCTTTCAGGCCCAGGCGAGGCCCAGGTGAGGCAGGCGAGGCCCAGGTGAGGCCAGGCGAGGCCCAGGTGAGGCCAGCTTTCAGGCCCAGGCGAGGCCAGCTTTCAGGCCCAGGCAAGGCCAGCTTTCAGGCCCAGGCGAGGCCCAGGCGAGGCAGCTTTCAGGCCCAGGCTCGGCCAGCTTTCAGGCCCAGGTGAGGCCCAGGCTCGGCCAGCTTTCAGGCCCAGGTGAGGCCCAGGCTCGGCCAGCTTTCAGGCCCAGGTGAGGCCCAGGCTCGGCCAGCTTTCAGGCCCAGGTGAGCCCAGGCTCGGCCAGCTTTCAGGCCCAGGTGAGGAGGCAGGCTCGGCCAGCTTTCAGGCCCAGGCGAGGCCCAGGTGAGGCCAGCTTTCAGGCCCAGGCGAGGCCAGCTTTCAGGCCCAGGCGAGGCCCAGGCGAGGCCAGCTTTCAGGCCCAGGCGAGGCCCAGGCGAGGCCAGCTTTCAGGCCCAGGCGAGGCCCAGGCGAGGCCAGCTTTCAGGCCCAGGCGAGGCCCAGGCGAGGCCAGCTTTCAGGCCCAGGCGAGGCCCAGGCGAGGCCAGCTTTCAGGCCCATGCGAGGCCCAGGCAAGGCCAGCTTTCAGGCCCAGGCGAGGCCCAGGCGAGGCCAGCTTTCAGGCCAGGCGAGCCCCAGGCGAGGCCAGCTTTCAGGCCCAGGCGAGCCCCAGGCGAGGCCAGCTTTCAGGCCCAGGCGAGCCCCAGGCGAGGCCAGCTTTCAGGCCCAGGCGAGCCCCAGGCGAGGCCAGCTTTCAGGCCCAGGCTCGGCCAGCTTTCAGGCCCAGGCGAGCCCCAGGCGAGGCCAGCTTTCAGGCCCAGGCGAGACCAGGCTCAGCCAGCTTTCAGGCCAGGCGAGACCCAGGCTCAGCCAGCTTTCAGGCCCAGGCGAGTCCAGGCTCAGCCAGCTTTCAGGCCCAGGCTCGGCCAGCTTTCAGGCCCAGGTGAGGCCAGCTTTCAGGCCCAGGTGAGGCCCAGGCTCGGCCAGCTTTCAGGCCCAGGTGAGGCCCAGGCTCGGCCAGCTTTCAGGCCCAGGTGAGGCCTAGGCTCGGCCAGCTTTCAGGCCCAGATGAGGCCCAGGCTCTGCCAGCTTATAGGCCCAGGCGAGCCCCAGGCTCGGCCAGCTTTCAGGCCCAGGCGAGCCCCAGGCTCGGCCAGCTTTCAGGCCCAGGCGAGGCCCAGGCTCAGCCAGCTTTCAGGCCCAGGCTCAGCCAGCTTTCAGGCCAAGGCGAGCTCCAGGCTCAGCCAGCTTTCAGGCCCAGGCGAGACCCAGGCTCAGCCAGCTTTCAGGCCCAGCCGAGACCCAGGCTCAGCCAGCTTTCAGGCCCAGGCGAGTCCCAGGCTCAGCCAGCTTTCAGGCCCAGGCTCGGCCAGCTTTCAGGCCCAGGCTCGGCCAGCTTTCAGGCCCAGGTGAGGCCCAGGTGAGGCCAGCTTTCAGGCCCAGGTGAGGCCCAGGCTCGGCCAGCTTTCAGGCCCAGGTGAGGCCCAGGCTCGGCCAGCTTTCAGGCCCAGGTGAGGCCCAGGCTCGGCCAGCTTTCAGGCCCAGGTGAGGCCCAGGCTCGGCCAGCTTTCAGGCCCAGGTGAGGCCCAGGCTCGGCCAGCTTTCAGGCCCAGATGAGGCCCAGGCTCTGCCAGCTTTCAGGCCCAGGCGAGGCCCAGGCGAGGCCAGCTTTCAGGCCCAGGCGAGGCCCAGGCGAGGCCAGCTTTCAGGCCCAGGCGAGGCCCAGGCGAGGCCAGCTTTCAGGCCCAGGCGAGGCCCAGGCGAGGCCAGCTTTCAGGCCCAGGCGAGGCCCAGGCGAGGCCAGCTTTCAGGCCAGGCGAGGCCCAGGCGAGGCCAGCTTTCAGGCCCATGCGAGGCCCAGGCGAGGCCAGCTTTAAGGCCCAGGCGAGGCCCAGGCGAGGCCAGCTTTCAGGCCCAGGCGAGCCCCAGGCGAGGCCAGCTTTCAGGCCCAGGCGAGCCCCAGGCGAGGCCAGCTTTCAGGCCCAGGCGAGCCCCAGGCGAGGCCAGCTTTCAGGCCCAGGCTCGGCCAGCTTTCAGGCCCAGGCGAGCCCCAGGCGAGGCCAGCTTTCAGGCCCAGGCGAGACCCAGGCTCAGCCAGCTTTCAGGCCCAGGCGAGACCCAGGCTCAGCCAGCTTTCAGGCCCAGGCGAGTCCCAGGCTCAGCCAGCTTTCAGGCCCAGGCTCGGCCAGCTTTCAGGCCCAGGTGAGGCCAGCTTTCAGGCCCAGGTGAGGCCCAGGCTCGGCCAGCTTTCAGGCCCAGGTGAGGCCCAGGCTCGGCCAGCTTTCAGGCCCAGGTGAGGCCTAGGCTCGGCCAGCTTTCAGGCCCAGATGAGGCCCAGGCTCTGCCAGCTTATAGGCCCAGGCGAGCCCCAGGCTCGGCCAGCTTTCAGGCCCAGGCGAGCCCCAGGCTCGGCCAGCTTTCAGGCCCAGGCGAGGCCCAGGCTCAGCCAGCTTTCAGGCCCAGGCTCAGCCAGCTTTCAGGCCCAGGCGAGCTCCAGGCTCAGCCAGCTTTCAGGCCCAGGCGAGACCCAGGCTCAGCCAGCTTTCAGGCCCAGCCGAGACCCAGGCTCAGCCAGCTTTCAGGCCCAGGCGAGTCCCAGGCTCAGCCAGCTTTCAGGCCCAGGCTCGGCCAGCTTTCAGGCCCTCGGCTCGCAGCTTTCAGGCCCAGGTGAGGCCCAGGTGAGGCCAGCTTTCAGGCCCAGGTGAGGCCCAGGCTCGGCCAGCTTTCAGGCCCAGGTGAGGCCCAGGCTCGGCCAGCTTTCAGGCCCAGGTGAGGCCCAGGCTCGGCCAGCTTTCAGGCCCAGGTGAGGCCCAGGCTCGGCCAGCTTTCAGGCCCAGGTGAGGCCCAGGCTCGGCCAGCTTTCAGGCCCAGATGAGGCCCAGGCTCTGCCAGCTTTTAGGCCCAGGCGAGCCCCAGGCTCGGCCAGCTTTCAGGCCCAGGCGAGCCCCAGGCTCGGCCAGCTTTCAGGCCCAGGCGAGCCCCAGGCTCGGCCAGCTTTCAGGCCCAGGCGAGCCCCAGGCTCGGCCAGCTTTCAGGCCCAGGCGAGCCCCAGGCTCGGCCAGCTTTCAGGCCCAGGCGAGCCCCAGGCTCGGCCAGCTTTCAGGCCCAGGCGAGCCCCAGGCTCGGCCAGCTTTCAGGCCCAGGCGAGCCCCAGGCTCGCCAGCTTTCAGGCCCAGGCGAGCCCCAGGCTCGGCCAGCTTTCAGGCCCAGGCGAGCCCCAGGCTCGGCCAGCTTTCAGGCCCAGGCGAGCCCCAGGCTCGGCCAGCTTTCAGGCCCAGGCGAGTCCCAGGCTCGGCCAGCTTTCAGGCCCAGGCTCGGCCAGCTTTCAGGCCCAGGCTCGGCCAGCTTTCAGGCCCAGGCTCGGCCAGCTATCAGGCCCAGGTGAGGCCAGCTTTCAGGCCCAGGTGAGGCCAGCTTTCAGGCCCAGGTGAGGCCAGCTTTCAGGCCCAGGTGAGGCCCAGGCTCGGCCAGCTTTCAGGCCCAGGCGAGGCCCAGGCTCGGCCAGCTTTCAGGCCCAGGCGAGGCCCAGGCTCGGCCAGCTTTCAGGCCCAGGCGAGGCCCAGGCTCGGCCAGCTTTCAGGCCCAGGCGAGGCCCAGGCTCGGCCAGCTTTCAGGCCCAGGCGAGGCCCAGGCGAGGCAGCTTTCAGGCCCAGGCGAGGCCCAGGCTCGGCCAGCTTTCAGGCCCAGGCGAGGCCCAGGCTCGGCCAGCTTTCAGGCCCAGGCGAGGCCCAGGCTCGGCCAGCTTTCAGGCCCAGGCGAGGCCCAGGCTCGGCCAGCTTTCAGGCCCAGGCGAGGCCCAGGCTCGGCCAGCTTTCAGGCCCAGGCGAGGCCAGGCTCGGCCAGCTTTCAGGCCCAGGCGAGGCCCAGGCTCGGCCAGCTTTCAGGCCCAGGCGGCCCCAGGCTCGGCCAGCTTTCAGGCCCAGGCGAGGCCAGGCTCGGCCAGCTTTCAGGCCCAGGCGAGGCCCAGGCGAGGCCCAGGCTCGGCCAGCTTTCAGGCCCAGGCGAGGCCCAGGCTCGGCCAGCTTTCAGGCCCAGGCGAGGCCCAGGCTCGGCCAGCTTTCAGGCCCAGGCGAGGCCCAGGCTCGGCCAGCTTTCAGGCCCAGGCGAGGCCAGCTTTCAGGCCCAGGCGAGGCCAGCTTTCAGGCCCAGGCGAGCCCCAGGCTCGGCCAGCTTTCAGGCCCAGGCGAGCCCCAGGCTCGGCCAGCTTTCAGGCCCAGGCGAGCCCCAGGCTCGGCCAGCTTTCAGGCCCAGGCGAGCCCCAGGCTTGGCCAGCTTTCAGGCCCAGGCGAGCCCCAGGCTCGGCCAGCTTTCAGGCCCAGGCGAGCCCCAGGCTCGGCCAGCTTTCAGGCCCAGGCGAGGCCCAGGTGAGGCCAGCTTTCAGGCCCAGGCGAGGCCAGCTTTCAGGCCCAGGTGAGGCCAGCTTTCAGGCCCAGGTGAGGCCAGCTTTCAGGCCCAGGTGAGGCCAGCTTTCAGGCCCAGGCGAGGCCAGCTTTCAGGCCCAGGCGAGGCCCAGGCGAGGCCAGCTTTCAGGCCCAGGCGAGGCCCAGGCGAGGCCAGCTTTCAGGCCCAGGCGAGGCCCAGGCGAGGCCAGCTTTCAGGCCCAGGCGAGCCCCAGGCGAGGCCAGCTTTCAGGCCCAGGCTCGGCCAGCTTTCAGGCCCAGGCTCGGCCAGCTTTCAGGCCCAGGCTCGGCCAGCTTTCAGGCCCAGGCGAGGCCCAGGCGAGGCCAGCTTTCAGGCCCAGGCGAGCCCCAGGCGAGGCCAGCTTTCAGGCCCAGGCGAGCCCCAGGCGAGGCCAGCTTTCAGGCCCAGGCGAGCCCCAGGCGAGGCCAGCTTTCAGGCCCAGGCGAGCCCCAGGCGAGGCCAGCTTTCAGGCCCAGGCGAGACCCAGGCGAGGCCAGCTTTCAGGCCCAGGCGAGACCCAGGCGAGGCCAGCTTTCAGGCCCAGGCGAGACCCAGGCGAGGCCAGCTTTCAGGCCCAGGCGAGACCCAGGCTCGGCCAGCTTTCAGGCCCAGGCTCGGCCAGCTTTCAGGCCCAGGCTCGGCCAGCTTTCAGGCCCAGGCTCGGCCAGCTTTCAGGCCCAGGCTCGGCCAGCTTTCAGGCCCAGGTGAGGCCCAGGTGAGGCCAGCTTTCAGGCCCAGGCGAGGCCCAGGCTCGGCCAGCTTTCAGCCCAGGCGAGGCCAGGCGAGGCCCAGGCTCGGCCAGCTTCAGGCCCAGGCGAGGCCCAGGCGAGGCCAGCTTTCAGGCCCAGGCGAGGCCCAGGCGAGGCCAACTTTCAGGCCCAGGCGAGGCCCAGGCGAGGTCAGCTTTCAGGCCCAGGCGAGGCCCAGGTGAGGCCAGCTTTCAGGCCCAGGCGAGGCCAGCTTTTAGGCCCAGGCGAGGCCAGCTTTCAGGCCCAGGCGAGGCCAGCTTTCAGGCCCAGGCGAGGCCAGCTTTTAGGCCCAGGCGAGGCCAGCTTTTAGGCCCAGGCGAGGCCAGCTTTCAGGCCCAGGCGAGGCCAGCTTCAGGCCCAGGCGAGGCCAGCTTTCAGGCCCAGGCGAGGCCCAGGCGAGGCCAGCTTTCAGGCCCAGGCGAGGCCCAGGCGAGGCCAGCTTTCAGGCCCAGGCGAGGCCCAGGCGAAGCCAGCTTTCAGGCCAGGCGAGCCCCAGGCGAGGCCAGCTTTCAGGCCCAGGCGAGGCCAGGCGAAGCCAGCTTTCAGGCCCAGGCGAGCCCCAGGCGAGGCCAGCTTTCAGGCCCAGGCGAGCCCCAGGCGAGGCCAGCTTTCAGGCCCAGGCGAGCCCCAGGCGAGGCCAGCTTTCAGGCCCAGGCGAGCCCCAGGCGAGGCCAGCTTTCAGGCCCAGGCGAGCCCCAGGCGAGGCCAGCTTTCAGGCCCAGGCGAGCCCCAGGCGAGGCCAGCTTTTAGGCCCAGGCGAGCCCCAGGCGAGGCCAGCTTTTAGGCCCAGGCGAGGCCAGCTTTTAGGCCCAGGCGAGCCCCAGGCGAGGCCAGCTTTTAGGCCCAGGCGAGCCCCAGGCGAGGCCAGCTTTTAGGCCCAGGCGAGCCCCAGGCGAGGCCAGCTTTTAGGCCCAGGCGAGCCCCAGGCGAGGCCAGCTTTTAGGCCCAGGCGAGCCCCAGGCTCGGCCGGCCTACAGGCCCAGGCGAGCACCAGGCTCGGCCAGCTTTCAGGCCCAGGCGAGCACCAGGCTCGGCCAGCTTTCAGGCCCAGGCGAGCCCCAGGCTCGGCCAGCTTTCAGGCCCAGTCGAGCCCCAGGCTCGGCCGGCCTACAGACCCAGGCAAGCACCAGGCTCGGCCGGCCTCCAACCATTTTTATTTTGTAATTTTTAAAAAGATCTTTTTGTATTTTTTTTTTTTTTTAGACACTTGGGGCTCTATTACACTGCTCACGCATGCGCATTCACGCACACGCATGCGCACAAATGCATTAACGCGAGGGGCAAAACCCTTTGCGCTGAACGTCGTATTACGACATTCGCGCATACGATGCGCATGAACGTCTAACACGAGTGACCCTGCACGAACACAAGTTCGTGCACGCATCCCATACTTAACATTGTGAGCGCAAATGCGTTCGTGCGCTGGTATGCGGATGGTATTACAATCGATGCGCAACTTTTTACGAACGACGTTTGTGCGCATAATTTTAACGTCTATGAAAAGCTGGTGGTAACTGCAAATCTGAACGTTCTGGCTGAAACGAAAAACACAGCACGAAAAAAAAAAATACAGCACAGTATAGTTACACATTCTACACATACCCAAACAATAAAATAGAGAGTTTGTGCGTGTTTTTATTATTGCTGCAGCATATATACTCAGATTGATTTTGACAGGTGCAAAAACGTAACGGGAGACAATTGTGGTTCTTAATTCTGATTGTCTGAATCGCGTTAAAAAACAGTCCGCACACCGATTTCTGCGCACAGCGTTAATGCTTGTGTGTTTTTGCGCGTCTTTTTTACGGGTGTTAGTTTTTGACGGATGAAAAAATGCGTACGGATTGTAATACCAGTGTTAATTTACACGCGTTAACGTTTAACACTGCGCGCAAAAACAATAGCACTGCGCGAGTGCTTTTGTGCGATGAATTTAATAGAGCCCTTGATGTTTTATTATTTTTAAAAAACAAATTTAATTTTGTACCAGATCATTCTATTATTTTTTTTAAGGGACCTTTTTTATTATACAAAAACAACTATTTAGAAAAATTTTAGGGTAAAAAGTCATTTTCGGTTTTGGTGTTCGGCCGAGCTCATCCTGCATTTTCGGTTTTGGTGTTCGGCCGAGCTCATCCTGCATTTTCGGTTTTGGTGTTCGGCCGAGCTCATCCTGCATTTTCGGTTTCAGTCCCAAATTTTAATTCCGGTGCACCACTAGAATAGAGTCCTTAGTTCCTTGTCGTAAGTAAATTCTTCCATTACTTGTATTCGCTTTGTAGCTCACCTCTGCACTTTCTCCAATTCCAAGATATCCTTCTTCAATACAGGTGACCAAAACTGCACCGTCTATTCAAGGTAGGATCTTACCATTACTTTGTAAAGAGTTAAAAATTTAAGAAATTTCCCAATAGATCGCACACAGAAGACACCACCAGCAAGTGTCCTTGGGCAAGACAGGTAAAGAAATGGATGCGCCTACCACACACACAAAAAATACTTGTACATGTCATAGATTGTAAGATCTCTAGGGAACAGGGTCACTGTGAATCAGGCCGTATCATCCATGTGTGGTGTTCTAATTAGGGATGTACCAATGCCCATACTAGTATCGGTAACGGTGTCGATATCGGGATCTGCACGAGTACTTTGCACTCGTGCAGATGCCCTTGATACCTCAACTGATACTGGAAGCCAGAGCTGGGCTGGCTTGCCAGTTGGTGTCTGAGGACCAGTGCTCGAATGGCACTATGCTAGACCCCTCCAAGTGGCCTTCTTCCACCGAGTGGCTGCCAGCAAAGGTTGTAGCCCGGGGGTTCGCTTGGGAACCACCAGCCGCGAGATCACAGAGTTCACAAGAGCTTGTGAACTCTGGGATCTCGCAAGACCATGGCTTGTGCGAGGTTGCCAACGAGCGGCCGGTCTACAACCCTTGCCGGCAGCCGCTCGAAGGAAGAAGGCCACCGAGAGGGTGGTGCAATATGAGCTGTGATTTTTTTTTTTTTTATATATATATATATATATATATATATATATTTCTCTCCAGGTAGTCATGCACTTACGCTTTACTGTTGGTGGTCCCCGGTGCTTGCCAGCCGGCTTCAATAATGTATCCAGTTTGCAAAAATGCGATGGCACTCCAGGACTGTTAAAATTAATATTTTTATTGATCCATTAAAATAGAGTCAACATTTCAGCTCCTGAGTAAGGCTCTGGGCAGGACACGAAACTTTGACTCTATTTTAATGGATCAATAAATATATTCATTGTAACAGTCCTGGAGTGCCGCCGCATTTTTGCAAACTGGATAGAGATATATATATATATTTTTATTAGTAGTAGAATACACAAGGTATGGACGGCACTTACGGTCTTCCACAGTTTCTAAGTTTATTGTTAAAGAAGATCGATGTTTCAGTGAGTGGACTGAAACGTCGATCTTCTTTAACAATAAACTTAGAAACTGTGGAAGACTGTGAGTGCCGTCCATACCTTGTGTATTCTACTACTATCTGAGCCGGATGGGCACCACAGGCATTTCTTTGTCCAAGAGTGCAGGAATTCTTGAATGTTATATATTGCCCCTCAGCTCCCATATATATTGCCCCAGCCAGCTCACATATATATATATATATGTATGAGCTGGGGGATATATATATATACATACATACATACATACATACACTGAGAGCATTTTATATGAGGTCTGTTCTTATTGAAAAACAGTCACATGACATTAAATAAAAGTATCGGTACTCGGTCATAAAAAAGTGGTATCGTGCATCCCTAGTTCTAATGTATCATTGATTTTGTAACTTGCTGCGGAATCTGTGTCGCTATTATATACATAAATGATAAGGAGAAATGAAACTCTTTACTGTCATATGGAAAGTAGACAGGGCGAGTGTAGATTGGACACCTGCCACCTCTGAGGTCGAAACTCTTGAACACAGTTTTATAAATAGTGAGGGATGGCACCCACAGAGTCAGATCACTGTTAACCTGTTAGCCTACAACAAATACAAGACAGAGACACCATAACCACAATATAAGTAGCAATGGAACAGCACCATAACTGCTATACTGTATAAGCACCAGAAGGAGAGCACCATCATCAGGCATCGTTTGACAATGTTTTCTGTATGTTATTGTCATTTCTGTCTTGATCCTTGCCGGGAATTTTGTTCTGCTCAGAATCTACACCTTATGGTGATATTAGTAATTTAAAACATTTACTTTATCTCCAAGCAGACAGTCTGACTTATTCTGCAGCCTTCAGTATCCTGAGGCTTACAGGTCTATGTTCCTTATCTTCTTGGATCACATTACAGAGAGACAGAGGATGAAAGATATTTTGTAAACTTCTTCCTGTTGCAGGGAAACAAGCACCCACTCAAAACAGGGTGGGGTGAGGAGTGGCAAGTGATTACTATAACCTCTGAGTACTAGCAATCGTCCACCAAAAACTTGCAGGACTTAGCCCTAATGATGAAGGAGGAATTGGATTCCAAAGAACCCAAAAGGAAGGTGGGAACAAATGATTAAAATTCTAAACCTTTATTGGACTTCTGAGAAAAAACGTACACACCCACAAAATGTATAAAAAATACACAAAAAAGGTCATAGATTAGAGACCATAACTCAAGGTCAGTGACCAATCACAAAAGGCATCTAATGCAGGGGGAGGTCTCTGTGACAACAATTGTATGTCAAAAACTGAGAATCACCACCTGAAAAAAATAATCAGCAAGAGATGCCTAAGGATCCCCTCAGAAAAGTATGCACACGTTAGAGTATACTTAAATGCTTAAAGACATGTGCCACCAAATTGGTTATTGTAGTTAGCATGCACCACTCAAAAGCGTCACGATGAGGTGCAAACATAAGTGGTCCATGTCACAGAATACAACTGGTTAATATAGAGACAAGGAGTGAGCCTGGTAGCTACAATTTGCAATGCACTGATCGAGAAATCACAATAAAGTGCAGGCAGTAGCAATCACCCAGCCAAACGTGCTGTATTCCTAAAAGAAAAAAAAAGAAAAATGTGCATACGTTGGAGTATACTTAAATGCTTAAAGACATATGCCACCAAATTTGTTCACATGGGAATTTATTTTTCATCAATTTTTGTTTCACACGTGATATACTGTATACTTTTATACGTCATTGCTGTAATCCTGATATTTACTTTACCGAGGGTATTCATCTATTTCATAGACCCTCTGGGTATATACAATAATCAGTACTACTAGGGATTTTAGGGATTTAGGTATTACAGAATACAATCAGATCTCCCAATGGTGTCATGCCTACATTGTGCTTTATTACCGGGGTTTTTTGGGGATTTTTTTTTTTTTTGTCGCTGCACAAACCTTGGTATAGGTTTGCCCCTAATAGCTATATTCTGATGATACGTGATCAGGGCAATACTATGTGCGGAGGACCAGTTCGGCATTATGATTGAGACAGTATGACATTGGATAGGTCCTTCATACCCCCGAGTTAACTCTCTAGCCTGTCAAAATGATCATCCTGCTGTTTGCAATATATGTCTCCTTCAGGCTTGATCAATGGTTTACTCAAGCAAGGCTATAATTGGACCAATGTTTTCACATGACACCCGCGGACCAACCACAGCGGTCTATTCTTACAATGGTACGATTGGCCGAATTCTCCCATGTGACCACCTGATTCCAGATGGCACAATCTTTAAAAGAGATCATATGTTTATTTGTCTTTCCACGTCCCTGAGGAGCAGACACAAGCGAAACGCCGCATTGGACGTGCTCTATTAACCCATTTAAGGTTTTCCTCTCGTTGCATGCCTGAGCTGGACGCATCTATATTTCATAGAGAACAATATCATTACAGCACAATCTGTTTGGGCTATGACTGATTGCCCATAACCGTTCAGCAACATTGTAGCATGTTCAATGTGGAGATGGATTTTTAATCTCATGATCCCCTGTATGTATTATATGAATTTTCCTGCTGAGGAATACACTTTTGGCTGGGAGATTGCTACTGCTTGCACTTTATTGTGATTTCTCGATCAGTGCATGCAAATTATAGCTACCAGGTTTACCCCTTGTCTTTATATTTACCAGCTGTATTCCATGACGTGGACCATTTATGTTTACACCTCATCGTGACGCTTTTGAGTGGTGCATGCTAATTACAGCAACAAATTTGGTGGCATATGTCTTTAAGCATTTAAGTATACTCCAACGTATGCACACTTTTTTTTTTCCTTTTAGGATTACACTTTTGGCTGGGTGATTGCTACTGCTTGCACTTTATTGTGATTTCTCGATCAGTGCATTGCAAATTGTAGCTACCAGGCTCACTCCTTGTCTCTATATTAACCAGTTGTATTCCGTGACATGGACCACTTATGTTTGCACCTCATCGTGACGCTTTTGAGTGGTGCTGTAACGTTGGGGCTTCCAGCCTTTCTGGTGTGCTTGAGGGCAGCATGTCTGATGCTGCTCGCTCACCAACACCCGGTTTAAATTGAAACAGGCAGGGAGGAGGCTGCATGGGGGCGCGGTCTGGTGAAGGTCTTTTAAAAACCAACAGTTCCTTCTAAGCAGTGCCAGATCGTGGTTATCCATACCTGAGCTCCTTGTACCTGAATTCTCTCGTGATTTAACCTGTTATTGACCTCTGCTTGTTTTCTGACTATTCTGCCTTCCGTTGCCCTAGACTATTTCCTTGTACTACGCTTCTGCACTGATATCGACCCGACTATTCCATTTGACTATTCTATACTTTGTATTCCTGATTCTGGCTCGTCTGACTACCCCTGTGTTGCTGAACTGGTTTTGTATTACGACATTGTCTTTGATTAACCCTTTCTGTTTAGTATACCTGGCCAATTCTAAGGACCAGACAGTTAGGGATTCTTCTATGGCTACCCTGTTGGTAGCTTTTGGGCTCTGTGGAGTGTTGGGCTTTAAGGACTGCGTGGTGGGATCCGGGAACCGTGACAGGTGCATGCTAACTACAATAACCAATTTGGTGGCACATGTCTTTAAGCATTTAAGTATACTCTAACGTGTGCATACTTTTCTGAGGGGATCCTTAGGCATCTCTTGCTTTTTATTTTTTTCAGGTGGTGGTTCTCAGTTTTTGACATACAATTGTTGTCACAGAGACCTCACCCTGCATTAGATGCCTTTTGTTATGGTCTCTAATCTATGACCTTTATTGTGTATTTTTTATACATTTTGTGGGTGTGTACGTTTTTTCTCAGAAGTTCAATAAAGGTTTAGAATTTTAATCATTTGTTCCCACCTTCCTTTTGGGTTCTTTGGAATCCAATTCTTTCTTCTTCCTGTTGCAGGACGGAATTACTCCTTCAACTCCTCCTTGTAATCGCCCTACAATTAAGGACGCATGACTCAGTTATTCAGTCAGCTGGGCGTCTCGGTGTCCGTGGTACAACAGCAGCAATTTGTGACGTCCTAGAACAGTGATCACTGTGACAGCCAATTACAACGAACAATGTGATGTGTAACATGCAGGGTTATTCAGAGAGGTGAAAACCAGGAGAACTGGCAGGAGAAGAGAACAATCTAGACCAAATAGCCGATTTGGAAAGTGAGATAAATGGGAGATTTTTTCTGGTTTGGCTATTTTGACTTAGAATTTTCACTTTTCCAGTCATTCTCCTGAGTTTCACCTTTCTTTGAATAGACCCGTGTGTCTGTCTTTCTCAAAAATAACTACAAAAAGAAATTGTAAATAAGGACAAATAAATGGTCTTATTTAGAATTGTTTTTACCTGCGCTAATTATCTGCAGTGCTGCCAAAACTTAAGAAGCCGATGCTGTTACAGTGCTGAACGGTCAGCATTGGCTGAGCCGCGCTTCATGCGCAGACTGAAGTTCTAGAAGTCTTCCACACTGTGCTCTGATTTAATACACTATAGGCTGCGGGCACACGAGCACACTGAGTGCGTGCGTGTGACCGCAATTCCCTGCGTCTGTCACAGGCAGCTTTGTGACCGATTGACGGGGAGGGCCACACGGGGTAGCACACGCACGAATTGCGCGCGCTACCACCAGATGGCAAAAAGCCCTCCCCGTCAAAAAGCTAGATGGACGCTGACGGGCAGGGCAGCTGTCAAAAATGATGGGGCCCCTTACTGAACCTCAACCTTTAACAGCTTTTCGCCCCCTTACAAAACAAAAAAAGGACATAACACAGCTCCACAGCAATAAAATTCACAGTAATGTGTGGTATGTCTGGCTGGGGGTCTGGCTAGGCCCTGGGGTCTGGCTGGACCTTGGAGGTCTGGATGAACCCTGGGGATCTGGCTGGACCTTGGTGTCTGGCTGGGGCTTGGGGGTCTGGCTGGGGCTTGGGGGGTCTGGCTGGGCCCTGAGGGCCTGGCTGGACCTTTTGGGGCCCTGGCTGGGCCCTGGCTGGACCCTGGGGGTCTGGCTGGGCCCTGGGGGTCTGGTTGGACCTTTGGCAGGGGCTGACTGGCAACTTTTGGCCCAGGTGGCAAGTACCACCCAGAGGCCCAGAGTTCCGCAATGCGGGCCCTTGTTTAAGTAAAAACAAACACGGGAAGCAAATTAAGTAATAACAGTTTATTACTGTTTAAAATAATTATAGAACATATACATATATCTTTATGTGGGGTTGGAGTACCGTTTTCCTTTTTTTGGATAGGGCAAATTATTTTCTCATTCTGGGGAACAAATCTATTTATTTTTATTTGGGGTGGGGGCAAATCTTTATTATTTTTTTAGCACAGCCACTCACCAGCAGGACCATGAGATCTGTCTCCTTCCATGACACGTGGTGTTCAGCTGCTGCCTCCCAAGGGTCCAAGCAGCACCTTCAGTCGCTGGGCTTCCCTTGCAGGCCTCTTGTTTGCGCTAGCCTGGCGAGGCGGCCTGGGGAACACATGCCCCCCCATGACATCTCTGGCCCCCCCCAGGGTGTCTATGGGCTCCCCCAGGGCAATCTATGGTCTCCCCCAGGCTTTTCCTGGGTGTCTATGGGCTGTCTTAGGGCCCCCTCCAGGTGTCTATGGGACCCCCTGGGCATCTATAGGCCTTCCCTGCCCCCCCCTTGGGTGTCTCTGACCCCTCAGGCCCTCTTCTGGGCATCTATAGCCCCCCCCCGAACATCTATGTCCAGGTGATCTCCCAGCACTGCCGGGGGGTCGTCTGGAAATGACGTCGGGCAGGTCTTAACTTCAGCGTCTGAGGATGCTGAAGTCAGACCGTTGCGGGACCCCGGACAGAGAGGTGAGTATCTCCGCCGGGGGTCCCGCAAAGCTGCGGGGGTCCCGCAAATACAGCATGCACCTGTAAACATGTAACACAGTGACTATATACAGAATGCACCTGTAAACATGTAACATAGTGACTATATACAGAATGCACCTGTAAACATGTAACATAGTGACTATATACAGAATGCACCTGTAAACATGTAACATAGTGACTATATACAGAATGCACCTGTAAACATGTAACATAGTGACTATATTTCCTACATATTTATTTTCTGTTAATCTGTATATTTGTGTTATTTTAATATCTTGCATTTATTACTTTTGTATTTCTGATACAATGTTCTTGAACCCAGGACATACTTGAAAACGAGAGAAATCTCAATGTATCCTTCCTGGTAAAATACTTTATAAATAAATAAAATGATCCATAGTAGGCAACTTCTGAATATTACCCATTCTGATTTAGTGATGGAAAAGCATTATGTTTGCTCTCGGTCATCATTGATTACCTTTCTCTTCATGTCAGCAAACGGAAACAACCAATGCTGCTTCTTAACACGGAACTTATGGTTTGGGGAACTGGAATGCAAACCTTATTTATTTATAAAGGATTTTACCAGGAAGGATACATTGAGATTTCTCTCGTTTTCAAGGATGTCCTGGGTTCCTTGGGAAAGCCCTGGATCCTTGCCACCTCAATGCCAGATACCAAAGCTACCTACCTACGAGGGACTGCCGTTCTCAGCAAACTCACTTTATGCCTGATGAGATGTATTACTTTTCATTTAATTTTGTTTTGTAAAAGCTGACCAACCTGAGGTTCTCCATCTGCAACGGTGATTTGACATAATGGCCATTTATCCCGACCAGACCATGACTGTCCTTAAAACAAGTAGTAGAACACATCGGTTATCGTGAATTATCTTTATTTTGGTCAAGATTAACATTTATATAAAAATACTTTAACAAAAATATCACATATTTACAAAACACACCCATCCCTGTTATGTGCTTACTGTAAATAGTCCTACTGACTCTTGTTTGCTGTCAGCGTCCTCAGTGTTTATGGCATAATAGTGTGACATTCAAGTGCGTTTTCGAGGTCAGGAGACATAAAGGGACTCTTGTATTTAGTTTTAGGAATATCTGGGAAAACTATTTGTGATAAATGTGCTTCTGCCATAATGTATCAAACTGGGGAGATTATAGTATCCTAGGGCAGTGGTCCCCAACCCTGGTCCTCAGGTCCCCTAACAGGTCAGGTTTGCAGATACGTGAAGCCCAGCACAGGTGACATGATTTACTGCTCAGTGATTGCAGGATTCAGCCTACATTTCCAAGGTGATCCTTAAAATCTGCCCTCTTAAGGGCTACATGAAGAGCGGGGATGAGAACCACTGCCTATGAGGATGTTCTCATGTAGAAACACACTTTTTTGCAATATGGTTTCATTCTTCGGGCACATTTGTCTTTGTAAATCATCTTTTGTGACGCACAAAGCATTCTAGCATAATGTTAAAGGGCCTGGTCCTCTTTCGGAATTGAAATATCTATCACTATCAGAAACATTGTGCTAAAAATGATGTTGCCATTGTATTAAAGTGAGTATTGGATTTTTAGGTTGGGTCAAATCAAGGTGTTTTGTGGTTGTGCTGAAGTGAAATAACTTAACACCAGGGTCTGAGAAACTTTTCAGAATACCGTCGGACGCAGATGGAGAACGGTGTCAGGCTCGCGCCAGGATGGAGCTATGGCAGGGCCTCGGAGTAGCAATATAATATCACAAGCGCCGGGGGTGAGCAGGCACAGATATTGGAGATATAGCACACAGTCTTACAAAGCACAGGTAGCAACACAACATACACAGGCAGTGTAAATGGCAAGTGGATGGTGAGCCACGTAGTCTCTCTGGATCCACTTGAAGAGAAACAGGAGCCTTTGGCAACCGTACCTTGATTGTAGGTCACCCTCTTAGAGAGCTTGAGGGTTAGAAGAAGCCACTTGAAAGTCTCTAGGCCCACTGGATAGTGGGTCACGTAGTAAATGTCCAGCAAGCAGGAACCAGGAGGACACAGCGAGGATAACGTGCACGCCACGGCACAGCACAGCACAGCAGCATAAATAAAGCACCTAGACAAACAAGCGGAAGCTCTCAGGACCTCTGATAACTGGGTAAGGGAACAAACAAAATGGAAGAGCGATAAGAGAAGGGTGTGGCCTGGTTTTATGCACACCTACTCAGGAGCTGTCACAGGTATTAACCCCTGAGTGGACACAGACATGGAGGAACAGCAATATCGTGGCTATAAGCAGGCTTCTCGGTCTGAGACATGACAAACGGGATCGTCAGGCTAGCTCGCTCTCTATTTGCTGGGGCCACATTAGCCACTTTTATACAAAGTATAGCAGGGACATGCGGTGAGGTCAATGGCTGGTGAAGCACTGGTTAGTATCAGAGCCAGATATACACAGATATTAAATAACTTTCTGTGGTTTGTGTTTAGCTGTAAAATAACTTTTGCTCGTTTACTGTACCCACACACATTATATACTGTTTTTCTCGCCATTAAATGGACTTTCTAAAGATACCATTATTTTCATCATATCATATACTTTACTATTAAAAAAAAATCTATGATAGAAAAACTGTTTTTCCGTGCCTGTCATACTCTGTATCTGCAACTAGAGGGAGCTGCCTGGGCCTGTCGTACTTTCTATCCGCCACTAGAGAAGCAGAGGGAGTTGCCTTTGCCCTTCCTGTCAATCAGAGGCCAGCCTCCAATACAGGCGGGTTTTTGTCCAAGCTATTCGATTGCTCTGTCATGGCCACTCTGAGGCTCTGACGAGCAGTGTTCAGGAAGTAGGCAGCAAGTGTTCCTATTATAACAGACGCGCGCGCGGTGCAGACATCTTTAAGCAGCTTATGCGATTAGTGTAGCGGGGAAGCATACCGCAAGTATGAAAATTGCGTAAGCTATGAAAAGAAAGCATGCAGAGGCAGAGGCAGAGGACAGAGCTGACGGTGGGGGAGCACGGAGCAGGTGAGTTTCTTTTCTTTTAATTTTTTTATCTCTTATTGCCAGATGAGGCTCTGCCTCATCTGCCTTCCAGGATGGCACATCCCTGAAGTATAGGAGATGGTAACCTACAGGTACCTGGTGCAACATTCAAGATGCAACCTGAGGAATATGCTGTTAAAAAATTACCAGTAAGCACATGACTGGTGAGTTATACAGGGTAATTCAAAGAGATCCGAATGGCTGGAGAAAGGTAACCGAACGCTGAAAATCAGCGTTCGGTTACCTTTCTTGGCCATTCGGCTATTCAGAGAGCAGGCGATACGCCAAATTCTGGCGAATTGCCTGCACATTCGGTGCCTGTTCGGTGCCTGTTCGAGAGCAGTGAAATCCCCATAAAAAAGCACTGCTTCGGCTATTCAGAGAACACAAACCAGCAGTGAAAGGTTCCCCTAATGCCCTGCCATTCGGTGGTTTCATTCGACAGGTTTATTCAGGAGAATCCCATAGGCTTCAATGTTAAAAATATTCCCGGTTTAATTCAATATCTAATAAACCGTTCATTATAAAATTCTGCAGTAAAGAGTCTCTTTATTTATAGATTTTTTTTAGGATATTTTAAGCATTTTTCTGGATTCTTTTTTTTTTAAAAAAGTCATATTTTTTTTATTTTTCTTTTAACTTTACTTATTTTTTCTGTAACAGCCCTTTTTATTATCATTCATTGGATCTTAGATGTAAATTTCAGACATTTTCGCTCCGTAGTTTCTTTGCCAACAGCGTTTTTCACTTTTCAATCATTCATGCAAACTGTTTTCCTAATTTATTCACTGCCTCTTCTGCGGTGTCTTTTTCCGGAGGCTTCGTGTGATCGGCTCCTGCTCGGGTTTTTCCGGCGTCTTTGACGGGTTAATCCAGATGTTTTTACGGGTTTTCAGAGTGCATTTGCTGTGTTTTCGCCAGGTTTTCGTCGGGTTTGCGGCAGCTTTTCCCTGCACTTCGACAGCCCTGTGATACTTACTGAATACACTGCGGGTTCGCCGAAATGGGAAAGCCGATTTTCACCGAATTGAAGAGAACGAAAAGTCACCGAATGTGCGGTGACTTTTCGATTCTCTTTGAATAACCCTGATAGTTTTTCTAATGGCCTTGTTGATGCATCCCCAAAAGGGAGATCTTATTATTTCCAGTGAAACGTGTCCACGTTGAAAGGTCCCTGAGGAAACACCTATAACCCATCTCCAACACCCCCGTCAAGCCACATGCAAGTCCAATTAAGGCTGGGGTCACACGAGCATGGAGGGAACGTCCGTGAGAACGGACGTTCTTTCTACTTGGACATTCTTGTGACCACCTTGCCGAGTGCATTTTAGTGTGCTCAGCCCTAAAAAGCACGAGCCCCCTATGGAGAATAGCGCATTGTAGACCCGTCCAAAGTCTGTTGTAGCATTTCTATACAAAAAATTCCAGCTTTGGGCACCATATATGGTCAATAGTAGGAAGAGGGTCCTTGCTCCACGACCCTATAACGACATGCTCAATAAAAAATTCCAGTAGACCAATTATTCATGCAAGGGGATTTATTCCATCACCAGCAAAAAACTACGACGTTTCGAACAACCGGTCTTTGTCATAAATCCACTTGAATGAATGATTGGTATACTGGAATTTTTTATTGAGCATGTTGTAGCGTTTCGACGGGGAGGATACTAGTACACACGTTACACCATGTGGCCCTGGCGGTCGAGCTGTCATAATGGTACGATGGCTGCTGGGAGGAGGGGTCACTATGATGCACTTATTGCATTCGTGAGACCCCTGGCCTTAGACGTTCAATACAAATTTCACTAATCCGTTCAGGTCTTTTAAGGTGATATTAAAAACATGATTTTCCTTTATGTTTTTTATACATGCAGGATCATCTGTGTGTTAGGCTAGGGTCAGACTAACGCATTTTTCACGTTGTCCGTGAAAATGTGCGTTCGAAGAATGGACGTATTTTTTCACGGAATACGCGATAGCGGTCATACTATGCGCAGTTTCATCCGTGATTTTGTACGGATCATCTAAAAACACTTCTTGCATCTGGACGTTATGTTGGCCGGACATTAGCAGCGTCTGATGTCTCCAATTCACGCACACACGCCTCTAGCGGACGCAGCGCACTCTGTACGTCAGTACTAGTGGTTTAACGTTCTCAAAAAAATGCGTTCATTTTCCACTTGCGTTGCGGCAGCCGGACTTTTGTGCGACCGTACTTCGTATATTGGCCTCATTGCCCGGCATCTGCTGCTAGTGCGGCCGTGATTAAGTGCGCCAGAACGCGCGTTCGCACTGCCTCAGTCTGACCCTAGCCTTAGTAAACCGTCCCAAAATCTGTCTCGGCCTGAGATGCTGCAGCGAGTACCTTCTAGGAGATGCTGCTTTTTCCCTGGCGCGTTGGTTCTAAACGAGAACCTATAAATACGAGCAAAGAGCAAATGGTTTGGTTACATATTTTCAATTTGTTTTACCCTTTCAGCAGTGACTCTTTCACAGTTTTGACAGTAAAAGCTCGATTTAGGCTGGGGTCAGACCTGCGCACTTTTAACGTGCGTTCTGGTGCACATAATTACGGCCGCACTAGCAGCAGATGACGGGCAATGACGGCCAATATACGATGTACGGCCGCACAAAAGTCCGGCCGTGCAACGCAAGTGGAATTTGAACGCATTTTTTGAGAACGCTGAACCGCTAGTACTGACGTACAGAGTGCGCAGCTGCGGCATAGCGGCGTGTTTGCGTGATTAGGAGATGTCAGACACTGCTAATGTCCGGCCTACATAACGTCCAGACGCAAAAAGAGTTTTATTGACGATCCGTACAAAATCACGCCCGAAAATGCGCGTCGTCTGACCCTTTTTGCGCAATCCGTGAAAAAATACGTCAATGCGTTGGACGCACTTTTTCACGTTCGCGGGGAAAAATGCTTTCGTCTGACCCTAGCCTTAATTCGACCCTATGGAAGAAAATGCATCCATCTTCGGCTGCTGTCAGACGAGCGTAGTGTTCACGTCCGTGATTGCGCCTAAAAGTACGTCCGTGATAGCATGAAAGAAAGTCCATTGGAGCCTGACACACGAAGTACGTCCGCACTGAACTGCGGACGCATGACGGACGCTGCAAACAGACGCAGGTTAGGCAAGAACGTAATACTGCTAGAACGGACGTGCGGAGTGCGCCACGTCCATAACGTCTGCATAGCTTTGTGTGTGAGTGATGGAGCATGGTCAGACGGACTGCATTTATACGTCCAGCATTTTTGACGGACAGAATGTTTTTTCATTGTAATTTATTTTTCCCTCCTACATCCGTCAAAAATAACTTCCGTGAAAAAACGGACTGTGTGACCACTACTGCGTCATCCGTACTGACGATGTCCGTACTGCACGGACGTACAGCCCGTAGAAATCACGCTCGTCTGACCCTAGCCTTAGGCCATTTTTCAGTTCAGGAGATGGGTGTACCAGCAGCATTTCGATTCCCATTAAAATTTCGGATTGAATATGGGCTCTCTCGGCTACACTTTTCAATGGAAATATGTGTTTTAACGATTCAAATCGAATTTATCGGTCTGCCGAATTCCGAAAAAAATTACAAGTGCTAAAAAGTGTTGATTAATGGATTTTCATTCAGGGAAATAGAGGGAAAGGGACTGAAGTCTTTTTTTTTTAACAGTCATGTTTAAAGGCGCAAGTCTATATGACGCCGGACGAATATAAGCTTTTTCAGACGTTTTTCCGGCTAGCTACTTTTCTGACCAGCAGAATTTTTCAATATCTGCTCGAGACGATTTTTTTCATTTGAATCAGCCGATATTTTAGAAAGAAAAGGACCCATAGAATTAAATCGAGCCCAGAATAAACAAGGTAGTTTTTTTTTATATATATATATAGACTTTTGTATTACCGCCATCAGCTTCCTAATATGATTTCAAGACCAGCGTAAAATGAAACTTCAAGATACAAGAAAAAGTACAAATTACAAGAAAGAAACTTGCGGACGTACTATATAGTATATACCTACTTCTTCTTTATTTATAAATACTGCAAAAACTTCCCCCACGAGATTTATGTCACATTTATGTCACATTTGTGTCATTCAAAAATGTAAAACTCCCGTGGTTCCTTATTACTGGTAGTAAAACATTTTTACGTGAAACTTTTCACCAAGTATGTGTAAAAACATACCTTTTGGTTTATTGTTAACCATAAAAAAAGAAGAAAAAGTTTAGAAAGGATTTTACCAGGAAGGATACATTGAGAATTCTCTCGTTCTCAAACCGTTCCAAACTCAGTCCTGGGTGGCGAGTATGTACCGTTAGGTAACTTGCCCGAGGACAGTTACTGGAAAGGTGCTCTTTATTAACATGATGACTGAGAAGTTCCCGAACCCTTTAAATATGTGCTTAAAAATTAAACTGGGCCCTCGTAATTCCCTGAATTCCACTTTGCTGTGGGCCTTATTACAAGCGTGTCATTACCGTTAGCGAGTGAGCTTTTTAAGCATAACGGTGGTACTCATCGCGCATCACTACGGGGGGGACCTGGAAAAAAAACCCTGTGCAAGCCCACGTACTTGAGTCCATGCGGGGCTCACATACGTCTCCATGGAAGATGCTAGCAGTGGCGGTATCTATTAGCGGTTCCCTTGTATTGTGACTCCAGATGCTAACATACTGGCACGTTTGTAATCGGGACGGTAATAGGGAGTCACTTTACAGCTGACAATGAATTTAACCATGAGCGATTCCAAACTACCGGCTCATCAGGAATAGGGGTCTTTCATTTTATAGGCAGCCCGTGAAGACATAATAGTCTCCTTGCGTCTATAGTCAGGCGTCCTCGCTTGTCAGGGACCGCTTTCAGTAACGCATCTACAGTGTTTTCCCGGAAATAAGACACGGTCTTATATTTTTTTGACCCCCAAAATCCACACTAGGTCTTATTTTCAGGGTAGGTCTTATGGTTTTGGTGTTGGTGTTTTTTTTTGGTGGTGTACGTCTGGTATCACTCCTCACTCCACCTTTAACAGGAGCTGGCCCTAGAGGAAGCATCAACAGGTGCATTCTGTATATAGTCACTGTTACATGTTTACAGGTGCATTCTGTATATAGTCACTATGTTACATGTTTACGGGTGCATTCTGTATATAGTCACTATGTTACATGTTTACAGGTGCATTCTGTATATAGTCACTGTTACATGTTTACAGGTGCATTCTGTGTATAGATTAGTCACTATGTTACATGTTTACAGGCACATTCTGTATATAGTCACTATGTTACATGTTTACAGGTGCATTCTGTATATAGTCACTGTGTTACAGGTTTACAGGTGCATTCTGTATATAGTCGCTGTGTTACATGTTTACAGGTGCATTCTGTATATAGTCGCTATGTTACAGGTTTACAGGTGCATTCTGTATATA
Source organism: Leptobrachium leishanense (assembly GCA_009667805.1). Taxonomy (NCBI): domain Eukaryota; kingdom Metazoa; phylum Chordata; class Amphibia; order Anura; family Megophryidae; genus Leptobrachium; species Leptobrachium leishanense. The sequence goes on along the minus strand of CM019064.1, from coordinate 423,121,463 downwards.
GTCACTATGTTACAGGTTTACAGGTGCATTCTGTATATAGTTACATGTTTACAGGTGCATTCAATATATAGTCACTATGTTACATGTTTACAGGTGCATTGTATATATAGTCACTATGTTACAGGTTTACAGGTGCATTCTGTATATAGTCACTGTTACATGTGCATTCTGTGTATAGTCACTATGTTAGTTTGGGGTAGAGTTTAGATGATTTTTTTTGATGCGGAGGTCAAAAGATAGATTTGGGTCTAACCACATACCTAGATATTTGAGAGAAGTGACTGTGGTCAGAGTGCTATTTGATTTTGTCCTGACACATAGGGCCATATTACAATGTTGGTGCTAAACTTAACCAGAGCTGTTGTTACCAGAGTCATTATAGCCTATGGAGCTGTTAAGTTTACAACAGCTCTGGTTAAGTTAGCACCAACTATGTAATATGACACATAGATGGGGATTTTGCAATTTGTGTAGTTTAGGTTTTGTTCCAAAGAGCACCATTACAGTTTTGTCAGTATTTATAAAAAGTTTGTGGTGTTTGATCCACTTTTCTACTCCTGTGAATTGTTCTTGCAGCACGGCCTCCAGCTGCGGGAGATCTGGTTTGCTGGTATAGATTACAGTGTCGTCTGCGTACATATGTACAGTTGAGTCTTTGCAGACATTGGGCAGATCATTTATGAATATTGTGAATAGCAGGGGGCCGAGTATTGAGCCTTGGGGTACACCGCAAGTGACTGGGAGGGGAGTGCTGTCAGAAATGGACACATATTGCGACCTATCAGACACATAGGATTGAAACCAGGTTAACGTGCGATCACCAATACCAGAGTTTTTAAGTTTTTGTAACCAGATGCCATGGTCTACTGTGTCAAAGTCCTTGGCAAAATCATAGAAGATGGCTCCAGTTAGGTTTCCTTGTTCCATCCCGGCTTGGATATCATTGCAGACTTTTAAAAGGGCGGTTGTAGTTGAGTGATTTGGACGAAAGCCTGATTGATCCGGGGTTAAGTAGTTCCAATATTGATAATAATCACGTAATTGAGTGTAGACGCATTTTTCCAAAATTTTTGACATTACAGGGAGCAGTGATATTGGGCGGTAGTTGGATACCAAAGTACTGTCACCACTTTTATGGATAGGTACCACTCTCGCAGTCTTCCCGAGTTTGGGTATGTGTCCAGTTGCCAGTGATTCATTGATTAGGGTTGCGACAGGTTTTGCAATTGCTGGCGCACTGATTTTCAGCAGCATTGCTGAGATTTGATTTCATTTTTTTGGTTACGGAGAAGTTTAGTAACGACACTGACAGGCACCGGTCTAAAACTGAATTCCTGTCTGATACAGGGTCTTTGCACAGTTGGTGGGGCCTGACCTGCGTGTGGCCTCTCTGATTGCATGTCATTTCCTAGCTGCTTATTATTATTATTTTAGTATTAATTCTACTGTTCGGGGATTTTTAAGAATACAAAAGATTAGTGGGATGAAATCCATTGCATAACCAGATTAAATATTGCCCCTAGTCTGCCTCCATCCCGGGGTTTCCCAAGACTGGCTGCATTCCCCTGGACACCTGTGACGCAAGCTGTATCTGGTGGTCTTGTCCTTCCCTCTGGGCTCTGTTATTTTGTCTGCATCCTGCCTTATTGTTAGAGGTGTTTCCTTGAGCTCCTGTTTCTAGTGTTCCTTTGTTATATTCCTTGTTTACTTCAAGTGTTCCTGCTCCTTGTATCCTGTCTGCTGCCACCCTGCAACATATAACTCACTGTCCAGTGTGCCAAGGACTTTATCCATGGCTGCCAACCATCTTCTCTGTAAGGATTCACTGTAGCTCGCCATCTATTGTCATGTATTGTTGTCTTCATTACACATTATTTTCTGTATCGCCGTTTCCTATTTATTATTTATCTGTGCACTTGGGATAATACTGAATTTCTAGCTCCCACCATGGTTGATACCAGGTGCGAACCTGACACTGGGAGTGTCGCCGTCTCATCAAAACATACCACGAGCTATTGCCGGGTATACTTTCCATCCGTCAACATTTCCAACCATAGGGTGTGCCTGGCGGGTGGATTGGGTCTGAGGATAGGGAAGGAGAGAAAATTGAGGGGATGGGGAGGAGAGACAAGGAAGGAAAAAATAAAGGAAAAGAAAAAATAAATGCTTGAGAAGAAGGAAAGGAAAAACTTCAGGAAGGAATGGAAAGGAATGAGTGAAAGAAAGGAAGGGAAACTGGAGGAGGGAAAGAGAGGAGAGGAAGAAAAGAAGGGAAAAGGAAGGAAGGGATAATTTAGAAAGTAAGGGAAAAGTCGAGAAAAAGTAGGAAGGGAAAGGAAAGAAAGAAAAGGAGGAAAGGAAAGAAAACATGGGAAAGGAAGGAAGGAAAAGAAAGAAGAACTCTTCCTGACAACTTACATAAAATTCATGTTGGAAAGAAGTCCTGTTTTGTATTTTTTCATATATCTGCAATGTGAGAGAATAAAAGCCCCGATCCATCATTCCTGGATCTGCGGCTCGAGTGAGATTTCTGCAGTTTGAGACCTTTGTTGCATCTTTGTGTGTGATCAGCCTTTATTTCAGGCCTTTCTTCCCCTGAGGTCCCTGCACCACGTTCCATTAATACGTTCTAGACTAGTCCTTTGTCCTCCCAGACCTTAGGCTTACCCAGATCCTCTTTCGTCTTATGGATCATATAGCTTCCATTTGTTCTGGCAAACATGATATTTCAGTTCGTTAGTGTTGGAATCGGCTCGCGGAAGATGCATTGTATATTATATTTCACCGTGAAATACCTTTGTTGAAAGGCAGAAATAGTCTGTTTGTCTTGTGACAGCAAAGCTTTGCTTTTACTTTGTTCACCATAGCTGGTATTTAGTTCTACGTAGTTGTCGTTCTGTCTCTATGCGCGTATATTTAACCGCTGATTGTGAAAGATATTTTTATATTTACAATCAATGGAAGGGACTTTTTATGCGGTATTTACAGAACACTGGGTCTTTATCCTTTGGTATGAATGCATGCAATGACACAATGACCACTTCTTAACAAACGTCTCATTGATACACGCAGTGATATAGACAGGGATACACAATGAGCTGAGAGAAACATTTGACTTTGACAAATAAAGAGCATTAAACCAACAGCGTTTTGTATTAAACCTGCTTATGTGTCAAAGCTTTAAAATATCATTATCTCCTGAAAGGGGGAAACGAACAAAATACCGTATATTAGTACATAGGACTGGGTGGGAACCATATGCGTGCACAGGGGGGTTTGCCCAGACACACCCTAATGTTTGGTGAAGAGGTCCTCTTTCACCTCCTGCATTGACATTTAAGATGTTATTTATCTGGTTCATGATGAATAACATAAATACTGACATTATCGCTGATTACTGACTTCTTTCCAAAGAAAAATGTGCAAAAACATCTAAACATAAGTTTTCAGTTAATAAATGTTTCACGGGTACACACCCTAACGTAACAGGCTGCGCACGCCAGTGGTAGGAACTATAGTATATTACTATACAGACTATCAGGGTTATTCAAAGACAATCGAAAAGTCACCGCACGTTCGGTGACTTTTCGTTCTCTTCAATTCAGTGTGATTTGGCGATCCCATTTCGGCAACCCTGCGGTGTATTCAGCAAACACCACAAGACCGTCGTAGTGCAGGGAAAAGCTGCCGCAAACCCGGCGAACGCTCGCCGCAAAACCTGGCGAACACACTGAAACCCGCAAAAACATCTGGATTAACCCCGCCGAACACACCGGAGAAACCAGAGCAGCCGCCGATTACAGCGCAGGGCAGCCGCCGGAAAAAGCTGACACCGCAGACGAATGGAGTGCACAAAAAAAAAAAAAGTTTGCTTGAATGTTTCAAAAGTGAAACGCTGTTTGCAAAGAAACTACAGAACGAAAATGTCTGAAATTTACATATAAGACCCAATGAATGAGAATAAAAAGGGCTGTTACAGAAAAAAGAAAAAACTATTAAAAAAATAAATAAATGGAAAATAAATTTCACAGAAAAATCCCGAAAAATGCCTAAAAGATCCTAAAAAATCTATAAATAAAGAGACTTTTTACTGCAGAATATTATAATAAACGGTTTATTAGATATTGAATTAAAACAGGAATATTTTTAACATTGAAGCCTATGGGATTCGCTTGAATAAATCTGTCGAATTAAGCCTCCGAACAGCAGGGAAATTCGGCAACTTTTCACTGCTGTTTTTTGTTCTCTGAATAGATGAAGCATTGCTTCTCTATGGGGATTTCACTGCTCTCGATCAGGCACCGAACAGGCACCGTATGTGCAGGCAATTTGCCAGGATTTGGTGAACTGCCTGCTCTTTGAATAGCCGAATGGCCAGGAAAGGTAACCGTACCCTGAATTTCACTGTTCGGTTACCTTTCGCCAGCAATTCAGATCTCTTTGAATAACCCTGTATAATAGTGCATCATTTTTGTCAAAAGAAGGGAAACCCAGGCGCGTTTAGGTATAAGGGCAGCTTTTATTGGATGAACATTGTGGAAGTGGCATCATTTTGGCCTCATTCAAGCCCAGATCTGCATTGCTGCTAATCTCATTATGATCACTTCAAATTCCCATAAGCAGGAGATCTCACCATTTATATCATCCGTCTGCAGCACATTTACTAGATTTGACACAAAAGGCCATTTCTGCCTGTATACTGATAATGAAGACCTCGTTTGATACTGGGTAAGATAATGGACACCATCTAGATATAGAACCTTTAATACCAGCAACATTTTTGTAAAGGATAAAGAAATACACAAAGAATTAAAAATGGGCAAATTTGCATAATTTTACAACTATCTCAGAAAAACAATCTCTGCGAAACGTCTATTTTACTCCATATTTAATCGTTAACTTTGCGTCCCATGTTTCAAATAAATTATGTGATAAAAAAACTCAACATACAGTGCTTGGTAGTGAAGGGAAGGGGTTAATAATGCTGTTTCTATGTATTATTTTGAATAGTAAAAACTAAGTTTTATATTACAAAAACACAAAACCTAAGAAAGTGTGCTAACCCAAAAGAGTGTGTGTGTGTGTGTGTGTGTGTGTGTGTGTGTGTGTGTGTGTGTGTGTGTGTGTGTGTCTAAAGCAGCCACTGCTGATAGATATGTACAATATGTACAGATCTATGTAAAATATTGGGGGCACTAGTGGGATAATATTCCTGCAACAATGTTAATATATCGTCAGAATAACAATAAGCACCATATAAACAGACGTGAGCAAAATTAATTCATATAAATTAATGTCACCGGACTGCATAATACATAAATAACACAATATATATCGTCCCAGTGACCGATCCAGTTATGATTATTATTATTCTGTATTTATTAAGCGTCAGCATATTCCGCAGCGCTGTACAATGCGGGAGTGCAGACATGAGACATACTAAAACACATAAGGAACAGATGGCCCTGCCCTTAGGATAATTGTCCTACTGATACAGCACTTTACACAAGTGCTCAGCCAGACATCCCATGAGCTTACAATCTAAAGGACAGGGGGAAGTGAAACAGAAGGGGAGCTGGGGGAGTGTGGATTTGGTGGCTAGAGAGAGAATAGCAAGCCACAGGTTGATTAGAAGAAAGTGGCTACAGGTGGAGGGGAATGAATATGTTTGGACCAAGGACTGGGTGGGGCGGGTGGATGGCACTGCAGAGTGCAGAATCTGGAGTGGTGGCTGTGAGTGTTGAGCTGTGGTGAAGGAAGAGGCAGAGAGTTAGCAGAGGGCTCTGTATACAAGCAGGTAATGAGATGCAAGCAGGAAATGAGATGCAAGCGGGAGGAAGTGGGGGAGGGGAGCAGAAGCATGGTGGAACAGCATGGATTTTTTGTAATATAAAATTCTATCGAAATTGGAGGGAAGGCATTAAAGGGAAAAGTTATCAGGCAGACTATGAAAATGACAGAAATGAAGCAGAGGAGTGACTTGAATGACGTCATGGCTGAATCGTGGATACCTTGGGAGTCCTTCAGGGTGCAGAATCTGGAGTGGTGGCTGGTTAGTCTCACCACTTTGTGGTAGTTCTCCCAATGAATCCTCAATAGGGATGAGCTGTTTGGTTCGATCAGTTCGGAGTTCGATATAAAAAATGCTTAAAAAAATACTAAAAAAATCTATTATTATTATTATTCTTTATTTATAAAGCGCCAGCATATTCCGCAGCGCTGTACAATAGGCACAGTATAGACAGGGTTACAATACATTGAACAACATTTGACAAACAGTACAGGAGGAGATGAGGGCCCTATTCCCGTAGGAACTCACAATCTGGGAGGGTTGGGGTTGGAAACCGGAGGAGAGGACTGTAAGGTGAGAGTGATTGATGGTTGCGTCAGTGAGTTGGGTGGTAGGCTTCCCTAAATAGGAACGTTTTAAGGGAGCGTTTGAAGGAAGAGAAGTTAGGGGAAAGTCTGACAGTACGAGGGAGAGCGTTCCAGAGAGTGGGGGCTGCGCGTGAGAAATCCTGCAGTCTATCATGGGAAGAGGTGATGCGGGGAGAAGCTAGGCGCAGGTCACTGTTTGACCTTAGGGAGCGGACTCGGGTGTATTTGGTGATTAGTGAGGACAGGTAGTGGGGAGCTGACTTAGTGAGGGTTTTGTAGGTAAGGATAAGGATTTTGAACTTATCTAGAAATAAAGAGACTCTTTACTGCAGAATATTATAAGCAACAGTTTATTAGATATTGAATTAAAAAATAATGTCTACGTGCAAAGATTCTCACCTCTAAATGACCTGTGCTCTCAAACGCCGTAAACAGGTGTTAGTGTTTGGAAATAACATGTGCTTTTAATTAGTCTGGTCTAATGAATTTGATACATTGAGGGTGTCTGGAGGTGTCTCCTGAACACGTATCAAACACCTGTGCTTCTGAGAAGTGTTCATTTCTCTACTAAATGTTCCTCTGATATGCTGTTTAACCCCTTAACCCTGCATTTCACTGCTGTGTGCTCAGCTCATTTTTACCGCTTTCGCTCATCATGTTTAAACACGATTTGAAGCCACATTTTATTAAATGACCCAGACATAGATATCGTTCTTTACGGCAGACTCCGCAGATTCATAATATATCATTTTTATATGTATACGTCATGTCCTGGCTGTATATTATGACAAAAAATGCAATAACAATTGAATTTTTAATCATCTGCAGTGTGTAAAGTGTTTTTTTCCCCCACATTTTAGCACATGAGCGTTTGCGGTTATGTTTTCTATGGGGTGCGCTTGTACAAAAATTTGAAATGGGGACTTGTTACATTTTGTGGGGGGAATTACATGATTTTTAGGAAACGCACCCCATAGAAAAAAATTATTAGTGCAGCATCATTGTTCACATTATAATTGAAATGTGAACAATATTGCTGCATTAATAAAAATAACAAAAAAACCACATGTTTTTTACTTTATACCTGGTCATGTTGGGTATCATTGACACCCTCCATGACACCCTAGCTGCCACGGTTCTGGAGATATCGGGGTTCAAATGACCCCCTATCTCCACCAGGGGATTCTGGGCAGCTAGTGGTCCCCGGCTATCTGACGTCATCACGCTATGCGTGAGGACGTCAGGCAGTGAGGGGGGACCCGTGGGTGGAGCCGCCATCCAAGATGGCGGCCCCCACCGGACCTAGGCCGCACTTCGGCGCCGCAAGGCATCTCTATACACAGCCCCATCAGCATCTCTATACACAACCCCATCAGCATCTCTATACACAGCCCCATCAGCATCTCTGTGAATACTCAAATGAACCCCTTATCTCCACCAGGGGATTCCAGGCAGCTAGGGGTTCCCCGGCTATCTGACGTCATCACGCTATGCGTGAGGACGTCAGGCAGTGAGGGGGGACCCGCGGGTGGAGCCGCCATCCAAGATGGCGGCCCCCACCGGAGCTAGGCCGCACTTCGGCGCTATAAGGCATCTCTATACACAACCCCATCAGCATCTCTATACACAACCTCACAGCATCTCTATACACAACCTCACAGCATCTCTATACACAACCCCATCCGCATCTCTATACACAACCTCACAGCATCTCTATACACAACCTCACAGCATCTCTATACACAAACAGCATCTCTATACACAAACAGCATCTCTATACACAGCCCCATAGCATCTCTATACACAGCCCCACAGCATCTCTATACACAGCCTCACGGCATCTCTATACACAGCCTCACGGCATCTCTATACACAGCCTCACGGCATCTCTATACACAGCCTCACGGCATCTCTATACACAGCCTCACGGCATCTCTATACACAGCCTCACGGCATCTCTATACACAGCCTCACGGCATCTCTATACACAGCCTCACGGCATCTCTAACACAGCCTCACGCATCTCTATACACAGCCTTCACGGCATCTCTATACACAAGCCTCACGGCATCTCTATACACAGCCTCACGGCATCTCTATACACAGCCTCACGGCATCTCTATTCCAGCTCACGCATCTCTATACACAGCCTCACGGCATCTCTATACACAGCCTCACGGCATCTCTATACACAACCCCATCAACATTGTGAAGGAATGGCTCAGCACCCTCAGCCAGAGATTGGTTTTCAGGACACTGTTATTTCATGAACATGTGTTTGTGCCGTTGCACCAACGTTCCTGCCTTCTAGCTGACCGAAGAATGACCTGTAAACAAAAGTGTTGTTGTGTAATGAATGCCGTTTCAAATTTGCCGCCTTTTTTTTGCCGCCTTATTTTTGAATCAGACCAGCTGGTCCCAAATCGGCAACGCCCCGATGCACTTTAAAGCCAATGATACCTGTGGGGGCGGGCAGGGGGTTTTCCATGTGGAGCTCAGGTTGAAAGTATAAATACAGATGTTGTTCTAATTAAAAGTGTCTTTGTTTTGAGTTCATGCAGCTGCGTCTCGTGTCTCTGTTTGCCAAGCGTGCCTGACATCCCTCGTGGTTCAGCACCCCGGACGAAATACAAGTCTATCGTGCGCCGCTGCTGCGCGATCCGAATACTCCTAGCCGACTGAACGTGTCCAGCTAACTACCGGGAGATCCGAAGAATTCGTACCTTGTAACGTGTGGGCGCTTCGACCGCCGCACGATCCGACTCCTGCTGTCGAACGAATTGAGCTGTCTCTAGTGAGGGTGAGATCCGAACAGGTTGGTGCCGTGCCGCGGATGTTTCTTCGACCGCTGGGCGATACGAATACCCAGACGATCGATCGTCAACTAACTCGCTAGTGGAAGATCCGAATCTTCGCAGAATCAAGCCGTTCCGATCTACGACCGTAAAGGTCTGCGTACAGATCCGTGGCCAGCTGCTCGAGACGCTGAGTGACACTTCTCAGTAGTCGGGCTAGGTACACATCAAGGTCCCCTTGGCTGCGTGGGTCATCCAGATCACAAAGACATACCCGGCCGCTCGAGACGCCGAGTGCCACAACCTTGGTAGTCGGGCCGGGGGAAGAATCAAAACGAAGGGGGAACACACCTGCAGATTAGAGCACACCCGCAGGCGGATGATAACATCAGGTTCCGTCACACTGGTGGCAGCGGTGGGATAGCTCTCTGCACCCCCCAAGAAGACCCGCACCATGGTGGTGTACGATCACTACACCAGGGACACCCTGCGTGACATGATGGAGGACCGGGGAGGAACGCCGGGTAACAAAAAGAAGAAAACCTTAATTAAAGAACTGACCAGGATGGATCAGAACAGGGTGACGACACCCGTACTCACCCCTGTCCTCGCAGAAGAGGCGGAAAGTGCCGTCATCCGAAGGGTGCGGCAGCGGATCGCCCTGCTCGGAGCTGCCCCATCGGAGGCTGAGATAACAAAGGCGATCCAGGAGGCCCAGCAGGAAGAAGAACAAGAAAAGGAACGTCAGCACGAGCTGCGATTGGCAGCGCTCCGTGAGACAAAGATTGAACATTTTACCCCTGACCCTTATTCCGTAGACCCCTGGGATGAGGAGTACAGCTCGACTGGAGCTTCACTCTGGAATCCGCACCCCCCAGCGATACCCCGTACGGGACTTACAGCTCGACTGGAGCCTGTATTGGGGAACCCGCACAGCCCAGCGGACCTTGGATAGAGACTTACAGCCCGCCTGGAGTTACATCCGAGGACGCCACATTCCCCGTCGAGAACATGGAGGGCGAATTTCTGAGAAGACTGCAGGAGAGCCTGGATCAGTATTTCGGGTCCATGGTGGAGCCCACGGGGCTTGAGTGGCGGGACGAGGTCCGCCAAGAACTTCAGGATGAGGCGCTGCCCCCTGAAAGAAATTGCGAGTTTTGGGAGCCCGAGATGTTCCCATGGGTCCCTATCGGGATGACAGTAGAGGAGCTGGCCCGGTCGGAAGAGGCACAGCAGGTGCCAAGTGTCCAGGATGGGCCGTGTGAGGGGCCCGAGGGGTCCCGGAGGAAATGGTCCTCCCAAGCCGCCAGAAGACACGGCGGCCGTGTCCGCGGGTCCAGCAGAAGAGCTGGCCACGGGGCAGAGCGCCGCTGGCCTCTGCCCACTCCCCGTCTGCCCTGAGGAGCCGCAGGATTTCTCCGTGCTGGCGATCCCGCAGCCATCGTTCCCTGATCCCCTGGATGTCAGTGTTGCATACTACCCCCAGCAGAAGAGCTGGCAACGGGGCAGAGCGCCGCTGGCCTCTGCCCACTCCCCGTCTGCCCTGAGGAGCCGCAGGATTTCTCCGTGCTGGCGACCCCGCAGCCATCGTCCCCTGATCCCCTGGATGTCAGTGTTGCATCCCACCCCCCAGCAGAAGAGCTGGCAACGGGGCAGAGCGCCGCTGGCCTCTGCCCACTGTCCGAATGCCCTGAGGAACAGCCAGGTTCACCCCAGCTGTTCGGCCCGCAGCCGTTGTTCTCCCCGACCCCCCGCAAGTTGTGCCTACATCCAACCCCCCAGTGGAAGAGCTGGCCACGGGGCAGAGCGCCGCTGGCCTCTGCCCACTCCTCGTCTGCCCTGAGGAGCCGCAGGATTTCTCCGTGCTGGCGACCCCGCAGCCATCGTTCCCTGATCCCCTGGATGTCAGTGTTGCATCCCACCCCCCAGCAGAAGAGCTGGCAACGGGGCAGAGCGCCGCTGGCCTCTGCCCACTGTCCGAATGCCCTGAGGAACAGCCAGGTTCACCCCAGCTGTTCGGCCCGCAGCCGTTGTTCTTCCCCGACCCCCCGCAAGTTGTGCCTACATCCAACCCCCCAGTGGAAGAGCTGGCCACGGGGCAGAGCGCCGCTGGCCTCTGCCCACTCCTCGTCTGCCCTGAGGAGCCGCAGGATTTCTCCGTGCTGGCGACCCCGCAGCCATCGTTCCCTGATCCCCTGGATGTCAGTGTTGCATCCCACCCCCCAGCAGAAGAGCTGGCAACGGGGCAGAGCGCCGCTAGCCTCTGCCCACTGTCCGAATGCCCTGAGGAACAGCCAGGTTCACCCCAGCTGTTCGGCCCGCAGCCGTTGTTCTTCCCCGACCCCCCGCAAGTTGTGCCTGCATCCAACCCCCCAGTGGAAGAGCTGGCCACGGGGCAGAGCGCCGCTGGCCTCTGCCCACTCCACGTCTGCCCTGAGGAGCCGCAGGATTTCTTCGTGCTGGCGACCCCGCAGCCGTTGTTCCCTGTTCCCCTGGATGTCAGCGTTGCATCCAACCTCCCAGCGGAAGAGCTGGCAACGGGGCACTGCGCCGCTGGCCTCTGCCCCTTTCCCGACTGTCCTGAGGAGCAACAGGGGTTTTCCGAGCCGGTGACCCCGCAGCTGTTGTCCTCACCCGACCCTCCGAAAGTTGTTTCAGAATCCACCCCCTCAGCAGCAGAGAAGCCCACGGGACAGAGCGCCGCTGGCCTCTGCCCACTCGCTGCCGTATGCCTTGAGGAGCAGCCTGATTCACCCCGACGACTTTGCTGGCCGCCATGGTACGTCCTTGGGATGGAGGAAACCATCCTCCCACCAGGGGACACACACCCAGCTGACGCGCGGGCCGCAGGGCAGAGCCTGCTTCCGCTCTGCCCATTCCCACAGCCCTTTGGCCCAGAGGCCCCGCGCAGCCACGATTTTCCCCTGCGGTTGGCCCAGGTACTCGGGGCGCGTGCAGTTAGCACCCGTTTTCCCCGGGTGCGAGATAGTCCCGGAGGGGGCACAGGGGTGCTCCTCCCCAGCCACAGGACCCTTTTGCCGGAGGGGGTAACCCCAAACCCGCGTGGCCTCCACCCACTTGGTACGGCCGCAGGGCCAAATGGAGAAGCCTGGTGGCTCGGCCTCTCCCAACTGACTATGGACCTGAGAGCACCGACTTCCCGGTACGACCCGTTGGGGTCCAACCGGGTTCGTCGGACTTCGGGGAGGGGGAGGAATGTGAAGGAATGGCTCAGCACCCTCAGCCAGAGATTGGTTTTCAGGACACTGTTATTTCATGAACATGTGTTTGTGCCGTTGCACCAACGTTCCTGCCTTCTAGCTGACCGAAGAATGACCTGTAAACAAAAGTGTTGTTGTGTAATGAATGCCGTTTCAAATTTGCCGCTTTTTTTTGCCGCCTTATTTTTGAATCAGACCAGCTGGTCCCAAATCGGCAACGCCCCGATGCACTTTAAAGCCAATGATACCTGTGGGGGCGGGCAGGGGGTTTTCCATGTGGAGCTCAGGTTGAAAGTATAAATACAGATGTTGTTCTAATTAAAAGCGTCTTTGGTTTTGAGTTCATGCAGCTGCGTCTCGTGTCTCTGTTTGCCAAGCGTGCCTGACATCCCTCGTGGTTCAGCACCCCGGACGAAATACAAGTCTATCGTGCGCCGCTGCTGCGCGATCCGAATACTCCTAGCCGACTGAACTTGTCCAGCTAACTACCGGGAGATCCGAAGAATTCGTACCTTGTAACGTGTGGGCGCTTCGACCGCCGCACGATCCGACTCCTGCTGTCGAACGAATTGAAGCTGTCTCTAGTGAGGGTGAGATCCGAACAGGTTGGTGCCGTGCCGCGGATGTTTCTTCGACCGCTGGGCGATACGAATACCCAGACGATCGATCGTCAACTAACTCGCTAGTGGAAGATCCGAATCTTCGCAGAATCAAGCCGTTCCGATCTACGACCGTAAAGGTCTGCGTACAGATCCGTGGCCAGCTGCTCGAGACGCTGAGTGACACTTCTCAGTAGTCGGGCTAGGTACACATCAAGGTCCCCTTGGCTGCGTGGGTCATCCAGATCACAAAGTCATACCCGGCCGCTCGAGACGCCGAGTGCCACAACCTTGGTAGTCGGGCCGGGGGAAGAATCAAAACGAAGGGGGAACACACCTGCAGATTAGAGCACACCCGCAGGCGGATGATAACATCAGGTTCCGTCACAAACATCTCACAGCATCTCTATACACAACCTCACAGCATCTCTGTGAACCCTCAAATGAACCCCCTATCTCCACCAGGGGATTCTGAACAGCTAGGGGCTCCCCGGTTATCTGACGTCATCACGCTATGCGTGAGGACGTCAGGCAGTGAGGGGGGACCTGGGGGTGGAGCCGCGATCCAAGATGGCGGCCCCCACCGGAGCTAGGCCGCACTTCAGCGCCGCGAGGCGCCGAAGTGCGACCCGGTGCCTAAGGGGTTAAAGCCAGGCACCGCTTAAAAGGGGAGACTCTCCCCTTTTAAGCGGTGCCTGGCTTTTTTTTGTGGGACCTCCCGATCGGGAGGGGGATCCGAACAGACCCCCCCCTCCCTTCCAGGCGATCTCCCGGCAGTGCCGGGGGGGGGGGGGGGTTGCCTGGAAATGACGTCATCGCGCATGGCGTGATGACATCATTTACATCGGGAGGAGCTTGACTTCAGCGTCTGAGGACTTCAGCGTCTGAGGACCCCCGGCGGAGATACTCACCTCTCTGTCCGGGGGTCCCGCAAAGCTGATGACGTGTGGGACACGTCCTCCTCAGCATACAGCGAGAGTAACTGAGGACGTGTCCCACACGTCGTCAGCAGTGACGGGGGTTAAAAACGTCTTTTTTTTAAAAAACTTTTTGTCCTGGTTTCCTGTCCCCCAGGGCACTACCTGGACCCAGACATTGTTTTAAATGTTTCTATACATCCTAGAAATCCGTCACTTCACGAGCAGGTTATGGGGACCTCCTAGGCACGATATTTGAAGGAATTTTTCGTTTTTATTTTTAACCATTATTTCATGGAAAACTCAGTCCCTTTAAAAAAAAAACTTTTTTTCCCTCGTTTTCTGTCCCCCAGGGCACTACCCGGACCCCCATACACCTTTTATGGCAAATATCTAGCATATATACCCTCTTGGAGGGCACTCTAAAAAAAAATAAAAAAAATAAAAAAATCGAATTTTCAGCCCCATTGACTTGTATAGAGTTCGAATTCGAACTTTTGAAATGTTCGAGTTCGAATGCGAACCGAATTCGGGGGTGTTCGGCTCATCCCTAATCCTCAACAATGTCAGCAGCTTCCACCTTGAGGCACCTGCTGAAGGTAATGGTAAATCCAGAGGTTTGGCTCTAGAGACGTCGCTGGATGGCAAAATGTATTTGATCAAAAAACACTGTTGCAAAAGCAACACTAGCGCTAATGCTGTGGGTGGAAAGAAGAAATATGAAATGTAAAATGTGTTCGTATACCTCTAACTCAGGGGTCAGCAGCCCCGGACCTCCAGATATTTTGGAACTACATTTCCCAAGAGGCTCGCGCAAACGAATGAGTAGCTGAGCATCGTGGGGGATGTTTTTTTTTTTTTTTTTTTTGAAAATTTTTTATTGAATATTAACACCAGGAGTTTCCAACATACTGTAGTCAGCTTACATATACTTTATACCTTATCGGCGAAACCGAGTGCGTTTACCACGAACCAGACGAACAGGGGGAGACGCACACAAGACAAAGGGGAGAGAAGATGAAGAGAGAAGAAAGTAAAAAGGAAGAGGTGAGACAGAAGAGAAAATGAAAGAAGGATGTAAAGGTGGACAGTAAAGCGGGGAAGAAAAAGAGAGAGAGAGAGTCTGTCTTATAGATATATTACTACTAAATATAAACTTCAGAGCCCAACACCTGCCTCGACCCCAGTAACCGTTTAAGAATCATATTCCACCCATGGTTCCCACACCTTATAAAACGCCTCTGCTGTGTGGCGGCGGCGCACCTTAGCAGTTAACTCATCCATTAACATGGCATCCCTAATGTTAGACATTACCCTGCCAAAGCGGGGGGGCTCAGTGGCCCTCCACTCAGCCGCAATGGCACGGCGCCTGGCCAAGGCCAGCTTAGATAGCGATTTATTTTGTCTCAACGTCAGGTCCTCCAACGAACTGGCCAAAGAAAAGTCGCCGGTGTAAGGGGAATGTCCCGTTCCAAGACAGCCTGCGCCAGTGAATGTAATTTCTTCCACAGGCCCACCAAACGAGGGCAATCCCACCACATGTCCAAAACGGTGCCTTTGTGGCCACACAGCCTCCAACATACATCCGAGGTTGTCATCTTCATCTTGGCAAGTTTCTCCGGAGTGGTGTACCAGCGGAAGATCATCTTTAATGCCTGTTCCTGGGCAGTAACAACACAAAATATCACACAATGGATGCACCCAGTGACACATATACAGGGGTATTCAAAGAGAATCGAAAAGCCACCGCACGTTCGGTGACTTCGTGCTCTTCAATTCGGTTTGATTTGGCGATCTCATTTCGGCGACTCTGCGGTGTATTCAACAAGCACCACAGGGCCGCCGTAGTGCAGGGAAAAGTCGCCACTAACCCGCCGAACACTCACCGCAAAACCCAGGCAAACGGACACCGAAACCCACAAAAACATCTGGATTAACCCGAACACACCAGAGAAACCCGAGGAGCCGCCGATCACAGCGCAGAGCAGTCGTCGGAAAAAGCCGACACCGCAGACGAATGGAGTGAGAGAAAAAAACAATAGGCTTGAATGTTTGAAAAGTGAAACGCTGTTTGCAAATAAACTACTGAGCGAAAATGTCTGAAATTTACATATAAGGTCCTATGAATGATAATAAAAAGGGCTGTTACAGAAAATAGAAAAAACGATTGGAAAAAAACGAAAACTGAAAAAAGGTTTCGCTAAAAAAAACAAAACTGAAAAATGCCTAAAAGATCTTAAAAAAATCCATAAAGAGACTTTTTTACTGCAGAATATTAT
Source organism: Leptobrachium leishanense (assembly GCA_009667805.1). NCBI lineage: Eukaryota > Metazoa > Chordata > Amphibia > Anura > Megophryidae > Leptobrachium > Leptobrachium leishanense. The sequence goes on along the minus strand of CM019064.1, from coordinate 423,105,274 downwards.
AATCAACGGTTTATTAGAGATTGAATTAAAACGGGAATATTTTTAACATTGAAGCCTATGGGATTCGCCTGAAATTGCTTCTCTATGGGGATTTCACTGACCTCAAACAGGCACCGTATGTGCAGGCAATTCGCCAACATTTGGCAAACTGCCTGCTCCCTGAATAGCCGAATGTCCAGGAAAGGTAACCGTACGCTGAATTTGAAATTATAGATAGAACCTTTGTAGCGCATCAAAAATAGATTTAAAGGTAGACTTCAACAAAGAGGTGTATCAAACATAAAGTGCTTCAATCTTAAGGTGACAAATATTCAATCAATGTACACATATAAGGCTAGGGACAGATGAGCGCATTTTCTGCGTCCACCGTCAAAATGTACGTCGATGCGTGCGCACGCATTTTTTCACGGAATACGCTTAAGTGGTCAGACGATGCGCAATTCTGGACGTATTTCATGACGATGGGGTAAAAAGAAGTCTAGGGAAATCCGGCTGTTTGAACGTTATGTTGGCCGCACACTAGCAGCGTCTGACGTCTCCTAATCACGCACACACGCTGCTATGCGGCCGCAGCGCACTCTGTACGTCAGTACCAGCGGTTTAACGTTCTCGAAAAAATGCGTTCATTTTCCACTTGCGTTGCGCGGCCGGACTTTTGTGCGACCGTACGTCGTATATTGGCCGTCATTGCCTGTCATCTGCTGCTAGTGCGGCCGTGATTATGTGCGCCAGAACGCACGTTCGCACTGCCTCAGTCTGACCCTAGCCTAAAAGTGCAATGTGTCATAGAACACAGTAAAGTGCAACAATATATAAAATTGCAGTAGTGCGATGGGTAGAAGAGAGTCTATAAAGTGCAACAGTGTCCGAATGTGCAAATTCAATGATATCCAATACAACAGTATGAATACCAGTGGGAAAAATTCCTTAAAATTTACTTCTCTTTATGTTCAAGCGATGCACAAATATAGTCGTCCTTTCTTGGTCTGTGTATCTCTTGCCGTCTCTCAATAGTGGAGAGGATAGCCAGAAAGGAGAAAAAAGTGAGAGAAAAAAAAAAAGATTCGAGGGGAGAGAAAAAAATGAAGAAATAATCGTACAGAAAATCCCAATTAAATATGGCAAATCACTCGTAGGAATATGGAAACTCAGATTTATAAGAGCCCAAAAAAATCCCTGTCTCTAGGTTTAGGAGCTTCCAGCCATATAGAGGGTGGCGTATCCCTTCTTGAATCTTCAACTCTGGTTGCGATGGCTACAATAGGATAATAGACAGCGCTCCCATAGTATATTACCGTATTATGATAAAAAAGAGGTAATAATATATTGAACTCACCAGATATGGAGCCTCTTCCACACAGGCTCACTCAATACAGCATCAGGTACACTATGGTGGATACCCAGAACCTCTTCCCAACCGTCTGAGGGCCAGATATCAGGAGCTTCCAAGCGGTGGCAAGTATATATCCAAGGAGAGTAGTCAATAGAATATAAAATATATAAAATTTATTATGTATTAAAAAATCAATTGCATATTAAAGAATGGACAGATGCGTTACCGAGACGCGTTTCGGCATTAACAGCCTTCCTCAGTCGGTATCTTTAGGTGCACTATTGTCCAAAAAATCTCCAAACAGGAGCAAAAATAAAAAAGTCCTCTTTTATAGTCCTTTCATGGGATTATGTGAACCACATGAACAACATAAGACTTCCTGCTTCCTGTTGTGTGACGTCTGTGATTTCATATCCGGTTCATTACCCAGAGGTGCTTTGCAGTAATCACCCGACAGAGTAAACAACAACAAAAAAAAAATGTCTCACTGACGACCAGGAAAAGGAAGTAAAAAATAAAAAAACACTGCTGCTCAAAACAAGCAACAAACAAAATAAATGGAGCCTGGAGATAAATGTCCCTCTGTGTATGCATCGCAAGTCCACAAAGGGGCACACTGTACCAGAATAACAGTGACTCTGTGCTCAATGTCCAAACCATATATGAAAAAACGGGACCATATACAGAACCCATTATATTAAAAACACGTATTGACATTAGCATCAATAAGAACATATGTACCGCATGCCAGTTAAGAGAAAACACATGCCCATAAAGAATTAAAAATAAAAAAATATATATTTAAAAGAAAAAGGTCTATATAATTATCCTAAAAAGGGGAGTTCCGCAGCGCTGCGGAATATGCTGGCGCTTTATAAATAATGAATAATATTATATATTATTCTAAACACTGGATAAAAAATGCTAATTATTAAAAAAAGGGGGGGGCTAGTGAACCACTGTCTATCACATCTAAATCAATTATTCTAATTAGAAAGGAAGGAGATAAATATAAACTTGTATAATATATAGAAGTACGCTGAATTTCACTGTTCGGTTACCTTTCAGCCCCAATTCGGATCTCTTTGAATAACCCTGCTAGAGTAAAATATTTTCTTAACTAAACATACAAGAGAAAAACAAATCACACGTAAGATATCAGCAACATCAAACAAACACAATAAGGACATGTCATTTTTGGTGGTAGTGGCCCTTTAAGTATGAAATGCCTGCCGCTTGCTTGGTTGTGTCACAGCAACACCTAGTGGCCAGACGTGGTAATTCACTCAATATAAACTTTGTAGGCATATATTATTATTATTATTCTTTATTTATAAAGCGCCAGCATATTCCGCAGCGCTGTACAATAGGCACAGTATAGACAGGGTTACAGTACATTGAACAACATTTGACAAACAGTACAGGAGGAGATGAGGGCCCTATTCCTTTTTTTTTTGAGAAAGGATTTTACCAGGAAGGATACATTAAGATTTCTCTCGTTTTCAAGTATGTCCTTATTTGTTTATTTATTTATAAAGGATTTTACCAGGAAGGATACATTGAGATTTCTCTCGTTTTCAAGTATGTATGTTTGTACTGTAATATAGAATGTCCCAATGATCACTTTTTAGAAAGCATACAATACAATCTGGGACATTAAGGGAAAAAAAAAAACCTATATTTTCATAATATGAAGCACAGGATGCATATTAAACACGTACGGGTGAAATAGTAATTTTGTGTGAAAATGTTTAGAGATAAATCAAACCATTAAAATAATGTAAATTTTCTCATTTTATTGTATTTATTTATCCTTTACAGAAATATTGCTGGGATGAAAGTTTCAACACTCTAGATCAGTGGTGGCGAACCTAGGCACTCCAGATGTTTCAGTACTACCCCATGATGTTATTCCCAGACCCTGTGCGACTAAGCATCATGGGACATGTAGTTTCGAGACATTGGGGTGCTGAGTTCGCCACCACTTCTCTAGATGATACCCCTCATCTTGCACAAGGTCACATGGGGTCTGCATTATTGCTGAAGAATCTGACCAAATCAAGTGTACTCTATGGGGGTAATTCACATAGGAAAGAACGGTGAGTTTCACCATACGGTGCAATTTCGTGGCAGTTTGTCTATTCACAAAGCCAAACACTGGTGCAGCTCACCTCAGACACGGCAGATGTTCGGCGGCAGTGAAATTGTTGCATAGAGAAGTAATGGTTAATGTATTCACAGAACACCGAAGTGTCAGTGAAATGCCCCGATTGTTCAGTGGTTCAGTTCAACGGGTTTAAACAGGCGAATCCCATAGGATTCAATGTAAAGCAATAACGCTTTTAATTTTATTCAACCATTTGCTCTTTCCATTTTAAGCAAAAAGCCAAATTTTTTAGAACCCCTTTTGTATTATTTGACCACATTTTTTAAAAGGTGTTTTTTTTTCTTCTTCTGTAAAGACTTTAAACAAAATGTATTAGAACAGTGTTTCCCAAACCTGTCCAAGACCCTCCGCCTCGCCAGGTTTTCCTGATGGCTGAAGCACAGCACAGGTGATATGATTTGCTGCTCAGTGATTGCAGGATTCAGTCTGCATTTCCCCCAAGGTGATCTGCAAAATCTGGCCTGGTTGAGGGTCCCGAGGACAGGTTTGGAAAACACTGTATTAGAAGAACAGAGTCCTGTTTTTTTCTGCAGTTCGGCGGTCACTTCGGCGAGCTTTGATGAAGAGAGAATTCACTGCAGGGTTAGCGAACTGGAATCGCTGAAGTGCAAAATTTCGGTGCTTTATGAAAAACCCCTTATATCAGGGCACCAGCAAGTGCTGTGATAAAGTAGACACAATCTAGGTAGCGTAATGTGAAGCAGGTCACAGCACGTCCTTTCAACACCCAATGCACTTTCATTTAGAGCAATGTTTCTCAAACCTGTCCTCAGGTCTCCCTAACAGGCCAGGTTTGCAGATATGTGAAGCACAGCACCGTGATATATGATTTGCTGCTCAGTGATTGCAGGATTCAGTCTATTTCCCCAAGGTGATCTGCAAAATCTGACCTGATAGGGGGACATGAGGACACGGCTGGGAAACGGTGCTATAGACCAGTATTTCTCAAACCTGTCTCCAGGACCCACTAACAGGCCAGGTTTTCCTGATATCTGAAGCACAGCACAGGTGATATGAATTGCTGCTCAGTGATTGCAGGATTCAGTCTGTATTTACCCAAGGTGATCTGCAAAATCTGGCCTGGTTGAGGGTCCTGAGGACAGGTTTTGGAAACATGGATTTAGAGGCTTAGCCAGGTCTTACTTTCAGATTCTCATTCACTGACATATTTTTGTGCCACAAAAATGCAGCCAAACAGATAACACGAGCCACGTAAGGTTCGGAAGGGAGCGATTGCTGATGGAGAATTTGTTTTGATAAATACACGCTCAGGGAAATTCTATTTCCTACAATTACACGGCCAAAAGGTACCTGAGGCTCCTGTAATTTATGCCCAGGGCTCCAAAATGTATCCTTGCAATAACAACCAGTCTCTTTCTTCTTAGGTCTTCCTCGGCACTGAAGGGTCTGGGATTTTGACAAGACGATAATGGTCTCTGTCTTGCAGTGAAGCCTGACTTCCATCCTATTGTTTTTTACTTGTATTTCATTGTCTTGCAGTATGCAGCGCAGGCTTTTACAATGAAAATCATCAGCTTGCACCTGATTGTGACAGAACACCTTGAATAATCTAGAAGTTTGATCAAGGGCACCTGAAACATTACGGGGGTGATTTTTTTTTGTTACCACCTACAATTATACATCACAAAAGGAAACTTGTATTTTTTTTTGTTTCCTCCCATTTACTGGAAGCACGTATGCAAGAAAAAACATTTTGAGTGGGTACTGTTATGGATCCTGCCCCCCCCCCCCCACTATCGGTACCTCTGTCCAGGCACTCCTTTCCACTGAACTAGGAGCTGAACGTACCCCCACAGAGTAGATGACACAGACTGTGAGAGGATCTTTGCCAAATAAAGAAAAAAAACTCAGAATGTCTTCAGGTTTTCATCTACAGACACTCAAAAAGTAAGAAAACACTCCCCGGCGTTTCCCAACTGCAAAATCCCCCCCCCCCCCACAATGCCCTCTACCCCAAAGGAAAGGCTGGGGAATGCGGCTGCAATATCCAGGTCAAACCAGTTTCTGGTGGAGAGGGAGGGGTGTGGAAGCAGACAAATGGTTAGATTGTAAGCTCTTAAGCAGGGTCCTCTCCTACGGTCTGTGTGTCCAACTTGCATGAACAAGGCTATTCTGGCTTGCCCATTGTACAGCGCCATGGAACTTGTTAGCGCTTTCTAAAAACTTGGAACTGCAACTGTTACGCACAGCACCTAAATACAGGGGAATAGTACAGACGTCATTGATTAGAAATATAAGAAAATCATTGCAGCGGCCGTTCCGTCACAAGCACACATATATACACACACGTATGTGAGTTTGATCTGCAGCTGCCCCAAATAACCAGCGGGTAAGTGAAGCTGTAGCTCTGGACCAAATCACCCACAGCTGAGGGAGGGTAACTTGGCTACAACAGCGGAAACACAATGAATTTGCTTGGTGACCCTCTCGCTGTCAGACTCCAGTCACATGTATATCATTCCAGTAGTAGTTGTGGGAATCACAAAGCAAATGATTGTACAGCTGCACATTGCGCTTGAGACAAATCTAACCCCTTATGGTCAGCACGTGTGTCCTGAAAGCACATTTTAAAAAAGGGGTATTCTCTTTGTAATATCTTCTACAAAATTAATCCTGATTTTTTTTTTATATCCCTTCAATACCACAATCTACTATTGTCGATCTGCACAGCACCTCCTTTTCCCCCAAAATGGGTTATAGTCCATTTGCTTTTCTACAGGAACGAAGCAAAGGAAATTTGCTTATTGCAAATAAACTTTGTTTGCATTTGGGCTCCAGAACATGCCCCTAAAAGGTTTTATCAGCGTGGGCATGATGGCCCAGGCGCTAACACTTTATAAAACCAGCAGGGGAAGGTGTCTTAATGACATCTCCCATGCTGATCCTGCACGGAGCTGCAGTATCTCCTTATGGCCAGCAGGTGGCGACATGTACCTGCCAAATTGGTAATATTCCCAAATATTTCTTATTGCATAATTACATTTTTTTTTATTTCGAAAATAAATAAAAAAAGGTTCCCGTTAGTGGATTTCTGGAAAAAATCCCTTGGTAGTGAAGGGGTTAAAGTCTTAGAAAAGACTTGCCAAATGCAGTGTGAACATACCTTATGAGAAATGCAAAACAATCCAAAAACTGTTTTTTTTTTTTTTTTTACAGCAGACACGACGTCACACGTGAAACATTCCACACATGACCTCATGTGACAGGGGACAATATTATTAAACATACATATAAAATGCCCTTCACGCTGTGTGTATAAGAGAAAAAATAATTTTATCTTTGGACGTGGGTGCCATCCCCGAGAGATCTTCATTATTGTATGCAAATATTCCAAAATCTGGAAAAAATCCCAAATCCAAAACAGCTCTGGTCCCAAGCATTTCGGGAAAAGGGACACTACGCCTGTAATCACATTTATAGCCGTTAGTCATCAAAAATAAAACACGTGCGTCAAACATTACTCCTGAAAGAATGCTTTATGGAAGAAGTAAATCCTATGAATATTTGCTATTAGGAAATTTAAATAACCCTTGTCTATATTGTGCCCATTGTACAGCGCTGTGGAATATGCTGGCGCTTTTATTTATTTATTCTTTATTTATAAAGCGCTAGCATATTCTGCAGCGCTGTACAACGGGATAAAGTGCCAATCATGGCGTCTCATAAATAATAATACTGCACTGAAAACACAACGCCGTAATAGTGCAAATTACTCTTTATTCAGAAAAAAAATCAAGTCAAGAATATATGCAAATATAGATTATTTTTTCCCAAAAAGGCACATTAAAAAATATACATTTTGTTTTTAAAATATTATCCGTAAAGGTTCACAGGGTTTACTTTTCCACCCTAAAACTTTATTTAACCTGAAAGAAATACTTCAAAGTATCGATCGTACAGTACAAAGTATTAAAAAGCACAAACATAACCAAAAACACACAAAAGCAAAAACCCCAAGAATATATCATTCTAGAAGAGGGGGGAAAAAAACAAACCTTTAAAAAAAAACGAGCTTTTCCGGGACACACTCGGGGGTTTTTGCTCCGGTTTGGACAAAGCCGTTTTCTTGGTCACCAGAGATTGTTTGGTTCCGGCTTTAGGTCTCAGACAAAAACTACAAACTGGTCTCTTGTCCGTAGTGGTCAATGATCTATGGAATGTAGTCTGTTAAAAGGTTTACGGCTTTCTATATGAAAAACAATCCTGGATTATAGATTATTTAGCCCAGAAAGTGATACGTGGTCCTCAACCGTTTTCTGAAGACCAACAAGTCCAGATCGTAGGATTTTTCCCACTGGAAGATAAGCGGTAAAGCCCAACTGGGACAGCATTCGTCGTCTGAGGAACAAAACTGGGGAAATCCCAAATAAGTGTTGGGAAAAGCATGAACAATCCCTAGCTCGACCCATGGAGAAGCACCTCCACCCAACGTTAGACGTGTGCATAGGGTTAAAACTTAACTTTTAATAGCATAAATAATAAAACCAACAAGACATAAAAACCAGTAACCGAGTCGAGATGGCCATCTGGTGGTGGATTATCAATATAGTCCGTCTTCTAAGAGTAGGGCCACCATCTATGTACTCGATCTTGGCCCCAAAGATCCTAGGCTGCAGGCGGACTTTGTGAGGTGCAATCTGAGAGAAACCAGTAACATAAACCCATTGGGCCCTATTTCAAGGTTGGTGTAAACGAAACCAGAGCTGTTGTAAACCTAAAACCTCCATAGACTATAATGGCTCTGGTAAGTTTACAACAGCTCTGGTTAAGTTAGCGCCAGCTTTGTAAGCGAGGCTTACATCTGTGTAACGAATCTGCAAACCGTAAAAGGGTCCCAGAACCCAAAACTTCTAGTGCCAATGGATGAACGTGAAGGTTACATCCACTGTGGCGTGACTGGACCGAAAGACCACGTGACTGCCAATTGGTTAATCACAAAAAGAAACAGAAATGGAGTTTCTCTTCCATTAGCTGGAATCCGTAAAGGCAATACTGGCCATATCTACGGCAGGCAGGCTGGACATGGCATGGCTAGTAGCTCCAGTTGGGATATCCTACTGGAAATTGTAACGCATCCAATAAATGTAATTGCTTTAGTACCAGCACTGACCAACCTTGGCTCCCTACGGGACTTGGTCAACTACGCCAACTTTGGCATTCACCCACCCTCACGTTTCGTTAAGGAATAGGAGAAGAAGCAATATCAAACAGCTGGGTTGACGACAGCTTAAGCCGCCGCTGGACTGCATTGACCCATAATGTAACCGTAACAAGAGTGTTTCACAAGTAACAAAGAAACGTAACTTTCCCTGACCGCAAGTCGCCATTTGGCAGACAACGGGGAAAAAAACAAGTCCTACAACCACGCAAAAATAAGAAAATGATATGAGGGTACGCTGCAAATTTTTTTAATGCAAACAGGTCACTCGTAACCTTACGGCGAATGATCACGTGATCTGCGAAGAGGCGATCTTTGACCAAAAACACTTGTAACGAGTAAAATATGGTGGGTCAGGAAAGGAAGAGCTATTGCAGACCTGATGGATTCGCACCGTCTGCGCTTTGCATTATCTAGGTCGAGAAGTGAAAGGCTTATTCCCCAGAAAAAAAAGGTAAATAATTTCAAGAACCACAGGGATCCGTGTGGCTGAGGAGACCTCCTATTCTCCAACTCAACCTTGACCCGTGCAGATGTTTCGGAACCAAGACTCCCATGAATGATCAGTCACTCAAAGTTGTCGGGGACGCACAGTAAATGTAGATCCAAAACATCTGGAGGGCCAAGGTTGCCAACCCATGCTCAGCGCTGAACAGCTATTGAGTTTGACTGGGACGGCCTACCGATGTCCCGGGGAAAGCTACGGCACAAGAGCCCCCCCGAGTTCAACGATTTACTGCGAAAAAAGGGAGTCGGGCGATAAACAGAGATTTTACTGTGTAGAGAACTCCGACCCATAATCACCGTGATGAAGGGATAAAGGAAATCTAGACACGAAGCTCCTCCGTCAGGAGGCCCTTATTGCCGGACATAGAGCTCTGCACATCCATACAGTAAAACGCTACGTAATTTTCACAAGAATCGAAGGGAAAACCCCCCATAAAGATAAAATTTTTGTAAATTTTTAAAGCTTCGACAGACCAGGAAAAAAAAAAATAAGTGGTATTTCCTTAAGCAATGCATAAAACATTAATCATTGGATTTGGTTTTCACAGCATACAACACCGCTAGCATCCGTGTTAAAAACAAAGAAAAAAAAACAAGAACACGAGATCAACACAACATCCTTATAAACCGACAGCTATATATTATTTTCAAATAAGGAAAAAAAACGATTGAGCTGCGCAAAGACTTTGGAACATAAGCCGATTGCATTTAGAGACATGTACACGACACAACGTTAACACACCAAGGGAAAGAAAAGCTGAATTGTGACTCTAAAAGCTTGTATGCCTTCAAATGGTGCAATATGCGAAGATCCGACCTGATGGCGGGAGACTAAACTTCCACAGCGCCTTCTCGCGTTAAATGATTGCTTCGTGCTCGTCTCTGTTACGAAAAGAAAAAAAAACAAAAATAACATTACAAATAAAAAAAAAAACAGCATCATATACAAGGGGTTAAATCAGGCATCTGCATTCTGGCACCCACCAGATGTTTCTGAACTACACCTCCCATGATTCCCTGTTCATTTACTGCATTCAAAGTATTCTGGGTAGTGTAGGCCATCAATATCTAGAAGGGCCAGAGTTTGAGATCCCTGGGTTAAAGCCATTTAATACCAAGCGGGCGTTCAATAAAATGAGAATGCAGCATAGAGGTGCTTTAACATCGAGAAGCAGGAGATAAGAAATCGAGATTATAAACAATATAAAGATTATAAAACAGACATCCTGAATTATATAGAATATACGGAAACACTTTGTAAGATGGGATATTCATGCATCAAAGTTTGAAGGGAAATAATTGCAGGGTACCCAAAATATAGAGTTCGTAGATACTCGAGTATAACACGATGGATAGAGATTTATTATGGAAATGAGAGAATACTCAAGACTCGAATATAACACGTAGAGCAAAATTGTAAAAGTATACTGTATCGGTAAACAAAATCCTTCGAGGGCCTCTTAACACAGTCAGGCTCCCCCTCAGGCCAGGTGCTCTGCTCTAGAATGATTGCAGTTGTTACTAAGTATGAAGCCGCCGGTATGCTGCACAGAGCATGCTCTGTTTTAAGCCAATCTTGATTGATTGGCTTAAACCGAGCGTGCCCTCTGGCCGTGATGGATCCCACCTCTCCCGAATCTGGGAGTTCCTGAAGTTTTTGCAGGCGTCAGGGAGCCCACCTGCATTTCAGGGAGACTACTGGAATTGCCAGGAGACTTGGGAACCCTGAGCAAGTAATTTTTTTTTTTTTTTTTACACGCGATGCAGAGGTCTCGAATATAACGCGACCCCTCCAATTTTAAAGGTAGATTTTTGTCACCAAAATCTAGCAGTATACTCAAGTATCTACAGTATTTACAAACGCATGGGGTTTCACTTTGTAAAGGCTTGCACGGTATGCTCATTTTAGCTGAGGAATAGTACGGTGGAAGCATCTTTGTGTTTTAGAACCTTCAGTCTTCCTCTATCCCGCAGTCAGCTGATCGCAGTTCTTGTGCAGCTCAGCATGCCTTAAACAGGGGTCAGCAACCTTGGCCCTCCAGAGGTTTTGGAACTACATCTCCCATGATGCTCAGACGCTCAGGCTGTCAAAACCTGCAAGGAGATCTAGTTCTAAAATATCTGTAAGGCCGAGGTTGCCGACCCCTGCTGTAAAGCCTCAGAACCCGTGTCAATCCGCCTATCGACTCATGAAGTGCACAAAACTAAGAAGAAGTCAAAAGGTACGCTGAGAAATAGCCCCCCATGATCAGCATGGTTTGATGCTGGTCATGAATACATTCAACATTTGAGCCGCTACTGGCTGGAGGCTGTGTATTGCTATCAGGTTACACCTAAGAGGTTTGCCTTGACATTGACAGGTGGGCCTGGACTTTAATGACAATTTAAGTAAACCAAGACTCCTGTTTTTTGGGGGGTTTTCTTGCGCAATTGTGAGGGATTCAAAGAGCAGATGACATAGAAATAGGACTAAATCCATGCAGGTAAATTTGCTAAAACAAGTGCCTTCTGATTGGTTGAGTCATTTCCTGGTTGGAGCAGACTTTAGAATTATTGTATATACTATTTTGTTCCCAATTTTATTTTTTTCTGCACACAGCAAATGTAAAATAGGGGTCTTTTCCATGTGGGAGGGTCCCATAAAGTATGTGCGCCCCTGTGGGTGAATACATTTTGTTTCCTAAATGAGCCCAAGGCCACCAATATTATTGTCATAGCATTCCCACGGCAGCCCCAAAAATTCAGCTGTAAAAGACAAAAAAGAGATCCTGTATCTGCTGAGTGTGAGCTGAGGAACAGCAGCCAAACTTTCGGTGATCACTCGTCATTTTACCGGACTGGACATATTACAACTTACTTTAAACCCCCCCCCCCCAAGCATGGATTTTAAAATGCAAAGAGGGACCATTGATGCAAAAAAAGTGAGAAATTGGAGACATCATTTGCATGTCCTACCCAGAGTTCCTTGCTGCTTATGGGGAATGTAGCACATGAGCTGTGTGGGCAAAGCAGTTCTCTGAATTGCTGGGATGTGTATAGGTCTTCTACAATTATAAACTTTATTACAGGCCTCAAAATTTCCACTCGCCTGCTAGCATTTGGCGAGTGGAAATTAGGTGAGGGCGAGTTGGAATGCAGACGCAGGCAGCACGATAAATTATTTCGTGCTGCCTGAGCTGCATATTATGGCGGCTGTCGTGCTTTTTTGTTTAGGCCCTCCTGCCGGCCAGGGATATCCAAGATGGCAGCCACCCCCCCTCTGATGTCAGAGAGGGCGTGTCAGACGTCTGTCACCTTTGCCTGCCCTGGCGGTTCTCATCTGGTCCCTCGCTCTGCTCACACTGGGGTCTGATGGCTGGGTATGCCTGTATCTGGGGGTCCGACTTCTGGGTATGCCTGCAAATGGGGGTCTGATTTCTGGGTATGCCTGCAAATGGGGGTCTGATTTCTGGGTATGCATGTATCTGGGGTCTGAGGTGTTTGGGTATATACATGTATCTGGAGTGATTGTGAAGATGAAAAAATGCACTAAGTTTATTAAAAGCTGAGCAGTTACACTTAATATTTTGTTTGCGACCCTATTGATGTAAAGCACTTATTTTTCATTAAGTTTACATTGGTTTATGTTAAGGTTATTTATTTTTGTACCTTTATTCCGAATAAAACATTTAATATTGTAATTTCATAAGATAATTTGAAGGTGTGTTTGGGGGCGGAGTTAAGGGCAGGGTAGGGGTTAGGTGGGGCAACTGGTGGCAAGTAACTCTTACGGCCTGGCTAGTAGCTTGAGACTTGAAATTTTGAGTCCTGCTTTATTATATACATATATATATTACACACTCTATGATCAGGAAAAAGTGACAGCACCTAGTTCTAAGATCACAAAATATAAAAATGAGTGTATTAAAAAATAATGAAGCGCTTACATTGTCCTGTAGCGGACGCCCCGTCTGGAGCTGTAGAATCTGCAGCCGAAGTAAGCCACTGCTAGAAGACTGAGAGTCAGCACGATGCCTCCGATGAAACTGCCCAGGTCAAAGCCCTTGGTGCTCTTAATCGCAGCAGATGCCGTAGAACCTACTTTAAAAGAAACCGGGATTACGTCCAGCCTGCTCGCCTGGCTCAGAGCGTGGGGGATTGCACCAATGTTAAATATTTGCGTACCTGTTGTCATCGTGGAAGAAGTTGTCGCAGCAGCAGACGTCACGTTAGCAGATGTGGGTTTTTCAGTCGCTTTGGTTGTAGCTGCGGGAGTCGTTTTGTTCACTGGTAAAGCTTTATTTTCGAGAAGAGGGGAGGAAAAATATAAATAAAACGTTAACCTAAATATATAAAGCCCACAAAGATATTCCATATTGTCATTGTGTGCATGAGTTAGCGGCGTCACCGTATACTGGACCATATGTATTCAAAGATCTTTATTTCATGTGTGAGGATATAAGAGCTGTATATGAGCTGTATATCAGGGTAGTATGTTGATTTGGGGGGGGGGGGGGGGGGGGTACGCGCGTTGAGAGCTGCGGGGGGGGGGGGAGTACGCGCGTTGAGAGCTGCGGGGGGGGGGGGGGGGGGGGGGGGGGGGGGGGGGGGGGGGGGGGGGGGGGGGGGGGGGGGGGGAAGTGCGCCTGACGAGAGCCGCGGGGGGGGACTGTGCTAGAACGAGAGCCGCACGGGGGGAGTGTGCGTGACGAGAGAGCGCGTGGGGGACTGTGCTAGACGAGAGCCGCACTGGGGGGAGTGTGCGTGACGAGAGCCGCGTGGGGGAGTGTGCGTGACGAGAGCCGCGTGGGGGAGTGTGCGTGACGAGAGCCGCGTGGGGGAGTGTGCGTGACGAGAGCGCGTGGGGGAGTGTGCGTGACGAGAGCCGCGTGGGGGAGTGTGCGTGACGAGAGCCGCGTGGGGGAGTGTGCGTGACGAGAGCCGCGTGGGGAGTGTGCGTGACGAGAGCCGCGTGGGGGAGTGTGCGTGACGAGAGCCGCGTGGGGGAGTGTGCGTGACGAGAGCCGCATGGGGGAGTGTGCGTGACGAGAGCCGCGTGGGGGAGTGTGCGCGATGAGAGCCGCACGGGTGGAGTGTGCTAGACGTGAGCTGCGCAGGGGGAGTGTGCGCGACAAGAGCCGCGTGGGGGAGTGTGATTTGCAATCTACCACTGACTAACTATAGGGGTTCTTTAAAGAGCACCAAATTGCACCGAACGGTGAGTTCCCTCATATGGTGCAATTTCGTGGCCATTAAGCTATTCAAAAAGCTGGCAATTCGCCATACGGCTCAATTCGACGGCAGTGAAATCTCCCATAGTGAAGTAATGGTTAATCTATTCAGAGACACCGAACAGCAGAGAAATGTCAATGAAACGGACAGATTATCGGTGGTTTCATCCGACAGGTTTAAGCAGCCGAATCCCATAGGTTTCAATGTAAAATTAAAAAAAAACTGCCTTTTTTACTAAAATATTTATTCAACCGTTTCTTTTCATTTGCAGCAAAAAGGATCTATTTTTACAGCAATTTGTTTTTTCCTGATTTTTTTTTAATGCCTTCTTTTTCTTTATTCTGTAACAAACCTTTTAATGTTATTCATATGACCGTAATAGATTATTTCCAGGCATTTTCATGCACTAGTTTTTAAAAAAATGCCTTTTTAAAAGTTGTGTTTTTAAATTTTTTTTAATCCGTTTAGCGGCTGGTCGGCTTTTCTCGGAGGCGTTCGACTGGTTTGCGGCTGCGTTCGGCGGGTCGACTCATCGCACTTTGGGGACCCTGCGGTGAATGCAGAATTGACAGCAAGGTTGGCGAATTTAACTTGAAGTGCGACGAACGAGAGAGCACCGAAATGTCGATGACATTTTGGTGCTCTCTGAATAACCCCTTGAATCCCTTGGGAAACTTGCGGTGAGGAGGAGGAAGCTATGCAGGTCATGTGATTTGTACCGAGAGGTGCTCCAGCGTATAGGTACCTCTCGAAAGCGTTCCTAAATACAGATAAAAGGATATAAATGGAATTTTGGTGGTTGTGGTACAGATATATAGAGCAATAATAAGAAATAATAATCACCTGCCTGCTCTTACCTTCAACAACTAAAACGTTCCTCCTTTGTGAAGCATGTGTAAAATAAAAGCATTAGACAATCCAGTGAACCCGAAAAAAACAATATTACAGACGACAAAAAGTAATGTATATTAATATGTATATTACAAAACTATAAATTGCATTTCCTGCATCAAACTCTCCCCTAAATACACTTTACCAGCTGCATGACCATTTAAACATTTGATAAGCCTCGACAAATAACCACATTTTTTACCTTTTTAGTTGAAAAATAAATGAATATTTTGTGTCGTGCATCGTCATTGTGTCACCAATCCTCTCCCCCTGGATGGAACAGCAGAAACTCTCACCCCCTACTGTGAACACGGACGCCAATGAGCAGGACGGCAGCGGGAGGCTCTGAGCAAGCAGGATGAACTCTGACAATATCAGGGTTATTCAGAGAGAGGTGAAAAGCAGGAGAATGGCTGGAGAACGGAAAATTCTAGGTCAAAATAGCCGATTTGGAAAGGGAGATAAATGGGAGCGTTTTTTCTGGGTTTGGCTATTTTGACCTAGAATTTTCCATTCTCCTGAGTTTCACCTCTCTCTGAATAACCCTGTATGTTTTTGTAGAATTGAAACAGTAACAGTATAAATTGCTAAAATGCTTCTTGTACAAGACTGGATTTATACTGGCCACGAAGGAATACCGGCCTGCAGGACTCCACAGAGCACCGTTTCCCATTCCTGTGCTCAGGACCCTCTAACAGGCATATATTTTAAGGAAATGCTGAATGAATCCTGCAATCACTGAGCAGCAAATCATAACCCTGTGCTGCGCTTCACATATCCTGCAAACCTGACCCGTCAGCAGGTCATGATTACCAGAGGCGCGTTCAATACCTCAGCAAGTGCTAAGTTAGCAACTTGCCATTGAATGCCGTTCAGCCGCTCAGCGCTGCTAACTTAGCAATTGCAGCGACCCCAGGAGATGCTGCAAGTAGCTGAGTGTGACGTATTAAAGATGGCCGCCGCCATGAAGCAAGTAACAATGCCGTACAGCAAGATGGCCGCCGCCATGAAGCAAGTAACAATTCCGTACAGCAATGTTAATTTTGAGGTTTTTGTTCACCAAAACACAAAATATTTATTTATTATTTACCCCTGCACATAGACATATATTACAGTTCAATTTAGATTTTGTTTCAGAAGTAAACATTACGTTTATTCAATAAAAACTATCATTTGGGGTGTGTGCATACAAAACGGAATTGTGCTGACTGCTTTTCTTTATCATATTTTGTCCGAGTCATACGAAAAACAATCTGAATCTTTCATTAAGAAATAGGTCGGCCATTTTACTTCAAAATTCGCATCCAAAGTGTTCAATGACACTGCTGCAGCAAACTCAGGTATTCAGGTATTGAACGGGGCTCAGGTGTACTGAGGACTTAGGACAGGGATCTCAAACTCTGGTCCTCCAGATGCTTATTGCCACCAGAGCTAGAGTTTGACATCCCTAACTTAGGATGTTAAAGTCAAGTGTGTATATACTGTAGGTTTGTTGCAGAGGCCATTTGCACATCACAGCAATTCAGAGAAAGGCATCCCAGAGCTCATGTGCTACAATCCCCATATGCAGCAAGGAACTCTGGGTAAGACATGCAAATGATGTCTGCAATTTCCCATTTTTCACACCCTGCCATAATAGATGACTTTTTAAGCAGAGATGATGGTGATGCATCTGGTCAAAGCCACTCCTGGACAGCGCTGTTTTGGGTTTATTGGACCCTTATAGGGCCCAGGGTCAAACAAACGCATTATTCGCAGCGACCGTCAAAAAGTGCGCCCGAATGCATTGACGTACTTCTTCACGGAATGCACGATAGCGGTTATACGATGCGCATTTTCATGCGTGATTTTTTACGGATCCAAACCAGGAAACTTTGGGCATCTGGACGTTATGTTGGCCGGACATGTGCAGCGTCTGACGTCTCCAAATCACGCACACACGCCGCTAGCGGACGCAGCGCACTCTGTACGTCAGTACTAGCGGTTCTGCGTTCTCAAAAAAATGCGTTCATTTGCCACTTTCGTGCGGCCAGACTTTCGTGCGGCCAGACTTCGTAGATTGACCGTCATTTGCTGCTACTGCGGCCGTGATTAAGTGCGCCTAAACGCACGTTAAAAATGCGTTAGTCTGACCCCAGCCTTAGCAGGAGCTAGGCTTACATACATTCATTCATTACACACACACACCATTTTGTTCCCAAATTTAATTTATATTTTCCTTGGCACATGGCAAATATATAGCGCACCCCAATCACTTTTGCTGATTTAGGTGGTCATGCTTTGTGGGATGCGTCTTCTCCTTCCCACCCCATTCCCGATCTGCTCTGACACTTGTGTAAAACAGAGGGGTTTCCTCCACCTACACAGCTGTCAAACAGCAGCGCAGGGGGGGGGGGGTTGAATTCCGCCTGGCGGCAGGTACATTGGGCATCAAGAGATCTGCACGATATGCACATGACGACATCAGCACACGTTCACATGCGCTCACAGGAGCAAGCACTTGCTGAGACTGGTGCCGTGATGGACTGGTGGCGTGCATGGAGCGCTGATCTGTCTGTATACACAAGTGCTCGCTGGAGTGAGCGGCTTATGAGACTGTAGGCTGCCCGCTTGCAATTTAATGACTGATCCCATAACTAGAATGCCATTAGACAGTCACGTGTGAGCAGCGCATGCGCCATCTGCACGCAAAGCACTCCAGGGACTTCAGCATTCTGGAAGTCTTCTAGTGAAAGTCACAGGAGAAAAAATATATATATATATATATATATATATTGCAGATTAATCATTAAAGAGGGAAAAAATATGGGGATAGTCTTCCAGTCTAGTATCCCTTTAATCCTATAGAGCTGCAGGTGTTTGAGGAATATTTTGCGTGAGTGTTAAAGGGACACGACCAGCAAAAACATTAAACACAGTAAGGACACATGATGTCGCTGATATCTTACATGTGTTTTGTTTTTCTCTTGTATGTTAAGAAAATATTTTTCTTTATATGTGTCACTGGGTGAATCCATTGCGTGATATTTTGTGTTAACTCCCCCCCCCCCATATCTTTCCATCACTTGCTCCTCACTGTACGGTTTCGGCCATAGAATGGAGTGAATGGGTCGATCACGACTCACATCATTGTATTGTGTGGGATGTAGTCAAAGGACATCACCAGGGGGTAGATTAGAAGACTTTTAAGCTCCCTGTCTTATCTCATTCAGCGGCCATCTCTCATCTCAACAATAGCCCACTGCAGCCTTATCCTCATTAACTGTTAAATAATATATCAGTGGATACGCACGATCTTATACATCCATTTGTGCTGAAGGAGTAACGCTCTTGCACAAAGCAAAACTTAAAGAGTTTGGTAAATGTTGCATCATGGGAAAATTCCACAAAATGGAAACCGGAGATAAGAGTAGTTTTACCTTTTCACATGCAAAGAAAAATGCGCAAGTCGTCTAGTTACAGCTTACATACGCGGCAGTGTCCCTTTAAATGGAATATTCAGAATACCTGATGTAAATGCAGTCTGGATATCGAGCGTGTGGTCCCTGGAGCAGCAGAGCTATGACACGGCTGAGGAATACATTGTAGCAGAAAAGCTTTCACCTTCCAAATCGCAGTTTACGGTCCATTCACAAACGATCTGAACGCGCTCCAAATTACAGACAGGACGAAGCTAATCGAAGTCACAACTAAGGCCACTAGGAGTGTCGGGAAAAATGCGATAACCCTGTGCAAGACGGACACAATGAACGCAAGGACGTTATAAAGTATAGTAGACAGTAAAAGGATGATCATCCTGCACGTCAGAGGGGCTTCACGACAGAAACTTTTTCCAAAATTACAGGCAGTGAATCCCGTCTTGATCTAAAGCGCACAGCAAGTCGCAAAGGCTGCCAGCAGTTCATAAAATGATGCGCGTCAGAAAGCCTTGCTATGATCCAGTGGAAGGCCGGCCGGGCTGGTTCACACCGGCCAAACGTCAGGAAAGAATAAGACACAACAGATACTGGATACAAATCTGCCGAGCGATACGTCTTGCAGTTTCACTTCTCGGTTCAAGAGAACTCTTAAATAACAGAAAGTCCCTGAGCTGAAAGCGATGACCAGACGAAAAGTGACACATTGCAACATTCCACATTACAGACACGTTCACCGAGTCATTAAAGGGGCACTACCACGAACACAAACCGTAATTACCTGTGCTTTACAAATCAAAGAAATAAACAGCAGCGTGTGTTTTAACCCCTTAAGGACCAATGACTTTATTACATAATAAATGCATTGACTTTAAAGATCCTTAGTTCTTAAGGGGTTAAGTAATTTCATGTAAAAAGGAAAAATAAAGTATGTTTTTGATGCATCTTTCCCATGATGCAACATTTACCAAAGGCTTCCCTGAGCGGCTCCTGTTTATTTAATCTACATTATTTAACAGTTAAGGAGATGGAGGAGGGAATGTTTAGATATGGCTGCAGCAGGCTATTGTTCTCCGGGCTACTCCAAATAGGAGCCGGCAGCTGAATGAGATATGACCGGGCGGTTTTACAAAAGTCCGTCCGAAAGTGCCCGCTGCTGTTTTTACGTTTCTGCTCTGTTTGTGTTCAGGTCAAATTTTTCTCTTACTCGTTTGTAGAACCCACACATATAATACACACACACACACACACACACACACACACACACACCAGTTTTTCGCCATTAAATGGACTTTCTAAAGATGCCATTATTTCCATCATATCGTATAATTTAAATGTAAAAAAATAAAATAATGAAATATGATTAAAAAATATATATATATATATATATATATAAAAAAAAACACACACTTTTTCAAAATTTAATCCCCAAAATCTACAGTTGTGTTCAAAATTATTCAACCCCCAATGCTGTAAAGGGTTTTAGGGAATTTAGTGTACATTTGTAATTGTATTCAGAATGAAATACTACAAGGACTTTTTAAAGAACCATATGCAACTAAAATGACATCAATTGGTTTTGTAATACAGTAGTAAATGTTTCTTTTGTGAATTCTTCATTGACACAATTATTCAACCCCTTAAAGACTACCACTCTGAAGAACAGAGGTTCATTCAAGTGTTTTCAATCAGGTATTGAAAACACCTGTGGATGTCACGGAGCAGCAATAAAGCATAATAAGCACCAATTAGGCAGCTTTAAAATGACTGTGATACTCAGCTCCTTCTAGACATTTACTGGTGTGGTTACAAACATGGTGAAGTCAAGAGAATGGTCCAGGAAGACAAGAGAAGAGGTGATTACTCTTCACAGGAAGGGCAATGGCTATAAGAAGATTGCAAAGATGTTAAACATACCAAGAGAGACCATAGGAAGCATCATTCGCAAATTCAAGGCAAAGGGCACTGTTGAAATGCTACCTGGTCGTGGCAGAAAGAAGATGCTGACTTTGACTGCTGTGCGCTACCTGAAGCGTAGAGTGGAGAAAAGTCCCCGTGTGACTGCTGAGGAACTGAGAAAAGATTTGTCAGATGTGGGTACTGAAGTTTCAGCTCAGACAATACGGCGCACACTGCGTAATGAAGGCCTCCATGCCAGAACTCCCAGGCGCACCCCCTTGCTGTCTCTAAAGAATAAGAAGAGTCGACTGCAGTATGCCAAAAGTCATGTGGACAAACCACAGAAGTTTTGGGATAGTGTTCTGTGGACTGATGAAACAAAATTAGAACTGTTTGGGCCCATGGATCAACGCTATGTTTGGAGGAGGAAGAACAAGGCCTATGAAGAAAAGAACACCTTGCCTACTGTGAAGCATGGCGGGGGGTCAATCATGCTTTGGGGCTGTTTTGCTTCTGCAGGTACAGGGAAGCTTCAGCGTGTGCAAGGTACCAGGAATTCTCTTCAGTACCAGGAGATATTGGATGACAATGTGATGCAGTCCGTCACAAACCTGAGGCTTGGGAGACGTTGGACCTTTGAACAGGACAATGATCCCAAGCATACCTCCAAGTCCACTAGAGCATGGTTGCAGATTAAAGGCTGGAATATTTTGGAGTGGCCATCGCAGTCACCTGACTTAAATCCGACTGAGAACCTCTGGTGGGACTTAAAGAAAGCAGTTGCAGTGCGCAAGCCTAAGAATGTGACTGAACTGGAGGCTTTTGCCCATGACGAATGGGCGAAGATACCCGTAGATCGCTGCAAGACACTTGTGTCAAGCTATGCTTCACGTTTAAAAGCTGTTATAACTGTAAAAGGATGTTGTACTAAGTACTAAGATTGAATGTCACTTGGGGGTTGAATAAAACTGATAATGATGTGAGCACAGAAAAGACATTTGTGGTTATTTCATTATAAATGTTATGTTATATTTGTCTGACCTACACGTGCCTCTTTGATTTAATTGTAAGCAAGATGACTGAATGATCAAAAGCAATGTCAAACTGGCCAAAACACTCAATTTCAGTGGGGGTTGAATCATTTTGAACACAACTGTACAACCACCAAAAAATCCCCGGCTAAATAGTTTTGAAATGTCCTGAGAATAGAAATACCCAAGTTTAATATGTTTTTTGCTTTTTAACCTCTCCACTGCTGAGCCAGTTCACCACTGTACGCTGCGTTAATTTTTTTTATTATTTTATTTATTTTACACCAAACCTAGTCATGTTTGGTATAAATCGAAAGGCCATGATCAGGCCTTTCCAATGATATTAAACATGACCCTCTAGCTGCTACGGATCGGGAGATAGGGGGATCATTTGCATCCCCCCCATCTCCACTTGGCAGCTAGGAGGATAACTGGCCCACTGAC
Source organism: Leptobrachium leishanense (assembly GCA_009667805.1). NCBI lineage: Eukaryota > Metazoa > Chordata > Amphibia > Anura > Megophryidae > Leptobrachium > Leptobrachium leishanense. Next base: position 423,083,196 of record CM019064.1, on the reverse strand, counting down.
GTCCTTACACATATGGTGAGGATGCCAGTGGGTTGGGGGGGTGACCTGGAGGCTTGGCTGACATCATCTGGGTTTGAATCTCGATTTGGCACCGAATCGCGATCCGGCAACGGAGGGGGTTAATGACAGGTACCACTGAAAAGGGGAGACACTCCCCCTTTCCAGCAGTGCTTTTCTTTTTTGTACGTGGAATGGATAAGCAGGAAGAGGGCTCTGAACGAGCCCCCCCATTGCTTTTTTCACTCCTGGCCCCCGTGGGTGCCTGGCGATGACGTAACACGCACGTTGATGATGCCATCATGCCTGCCGGGCTCCCTGAAAAGGCGGGGCAGACTTTCAGCCTGCCAGTCCGTCAAGGGAGCCCAGACAGAGTATAGGGAGGGAGGTTAGGAGACTGTGACGTACATCACATTGTTCAGGGGATTTCCCCACCGGATGTACTATGTACGTTAGTGGTCTGAAAGGGGTTAAAATGCTTCTAATCTACACCCTACTGATGTCCTTTGAATACATCCCACGCATCAACCCATTCACTCCATTCTATGGCCATTATACAAAATATCACACAATATATGTGTCACTGGGTGCATCCAGAGGAAAATATTTTAACATTACAAGAGAAAAACAAAGCACATGACATTTCATTTTTTGGTGACACTGGGCAGGATGGAGGAAACTTCTCCACATCGGGGCAGTGGGCACCCCTCACATTCTGACCACTTTAAAACTCTAAAAAGAGGTCAGGATGAGGAGATCCTTAATGATAGCCGATGATCATGAATTCCCCCTGTTGCCACCACGATACTGCTACAGGTGAGCCATTCCCATCTGCTTGTGTATAGATTTCTATTTTAGTTTATTATGTTGGTTTTACACTATAAACTGTGAATATGTGCTGCACTATGCGCGTGCTCGTCCTGTAGGTTTGCAAGGACAGTAAATACTCATCCTATGAAAACATTACAGGGGGTGGTTTTTGAGAACACACATTTCACAACTCAGTGTAAATACATATATATATATATACATATATATATATACATATACACACACACACACATACACATATATAGATTTCTGGGTTCTGTGTAATAACAGACCCAGGATGCATAAAAGTGAGACAGATGTCATTTGCATATCCTACCCAGAATTCCTTGCTGCATATGGGGAATGTGGCACAGGAGCTCTGGGATGCAATTCATCGAATTGCTGTGATGTGCAGGTGGCTTCTGCATTAATAAACATACATACATACATACATACATATATATATATTACACACACACTCAGAGGGCTGCAATGTGTATGTAATATATAAAATATAATATATATTACACACACACATTTCAAAACTCAGTATGTATACACACACACTGCAGCCCTCAGAGTGTGTGTGTTTGTAGATGTACATACATTGCAGCTCTGCGTGTGTGTATCTATTTACATACATACACATTGCAGCCCTGTGCGTGTACATACAATGTATGTATGTAAACACACACACACACACAGCTGCAATGTGTGTATACAGTTGCAAGAAAAAGTATGTGAACCCTTTGGGATTACGTGGAGTTTTGCATGAATTGGTCATAAAATGTGCTCTGATATTCATCTAAGTCACAACAATTTGAAAAACACAGTCTGCTTAAAATAATACAACACAAACATTATATGTTTTCATGTGTTTATTGAACATAACATGTAAACATTCACAGTGCAGGGTGGAAAAAGTATGTGAACTGCTAGCGTAATGACTTCTCCAAGAGCTAATTGGAGCCAGGAGTGAGCCAACCTTGAGTCCAATCCGTGTGATATTATTGGAGGTGTTGCTGAAAGCTGTCCTGCCCTTTAAAAACACACACCAGTTTTGGGTTTACTGGTTTCAAGAAGCACTGCCTGATGTGAACCATGCCTCGCAGAAAAGAGCTCTCAGAAGATCTACGATCAAGAATTGTTAACTTGGATGAAGCTGGAAAGGGTTACAAAAGTATCTCCAAAAGCCTTGATGTTCATGTGTCCACGGTAAGACAGACTGCCTACAAATGGAGAAAGTTCAGCACTGTTGCTACTCTCCCTAGACGTGGTCGTCCTGTAAAGATGACTGCAAGAGCACAGCGCAGAATGCTTAATGAGGTAAAGAAGAATCCTAGAGTGTCAGCTAAAGACTTACAGAAATCTCTGGCACATGCTAACATTTTTGTTGACACATCTACAATAAGGAAAACATTAAAAAAGAATGGTGTACATGGGAGGACACTACGGAGGAAGCCATTGCTGCCCAAAAAGAATATTGCAGCATGTTTGAAGTTTGCAAAAGAGCACCTGGATGTTCCACAGCACTACTGGCAAAATATTCTGTGGACAGATGAAACCAAAATTGAGTTGTTTGGAAAAAACACACAACACTATCAGGGTTATTCAGAGAGCGTGAAAAGCAGGAGAATGACTGGAGAATGACTGGAGAATGAAAAATTCTAGGTCGAAATAGCCGATTTGGAAAGTGAGACGAAAGGGAGAATTTTTCTGGTTTGGCTATTTTGACCTAGAATTTTTCATTCTCCAGTCATTTTTCTGCTTTTCACACTCTCTGAATAACCCTGTATGTGTGGAGAAAAAAAAGGCACAGCACACCAACATCAAAACCTCATCCCCACTGTAAAACATGGCTTGCTGCCTCATGCTTTGCTGCCTCAGGGCCTGGACGGATTGTTGTCATTGATGGAAAAATGAATTCCAGAGTTTATCAAGACATTTTGCAGGAAAACGTAAGACCATCTGTCCGCTAACTGAAGCTCCGCAGAGGATGGGTGATGCACCAGGACAATGACCCAAAGCATACAAGTAATTCAACAAAAGAATGGCTTCTACAAAACAAAATACGCCTTCTGGAGTGGCCCAGTCAGAGTCCTGACCTCAACCCGATTGAAATGCTGTGGCATGACCTTAAGAGCGATTCACACCAGGCATCCCAAGAATATTGCTACACTGAATCAGTTTTGTGAAGAGGAGTGGTCCAAAATTACTCCAGATCGTTGTGCAGGTCTGATCTGCAACTACAGGAAATGTTTGAGGTTTTTGCTGCCAAAGGAGGGTCAACCAGTTATTAAGTCCAAAGGTTCACATACTTTTTCCACCCTGCACTGTGAATGTTTACATGTTCTGTTCAATAAAAACAAGAAAACATATGTTTGTGTTGTATTATTTTAAGCAGACTGTGTTTTTCAAATTGTTGTGACTTCGATGCAAACCTCCACGTAATCCCAAAGTGTTCACATACTTTTTCTTGCAACTGTATGTATGTAAAAACACACACACACACACACGGCTGCAATGTGTATATGTATGTAAATACACACACACACGGCTGCAATGTGTATATGTATGTAAATACACACACACACACACACACACTGCAGCCGTGTGTGTGTATGTAAATACACACACACACACACACACACACTGCAGCCGTGTGTGTGTGTATGTAAATACACACACACACACACACACTGCAGCCGTGTGTGTGTATGTAAATACACACACACACACACACTGCAGCCGTGTGTGTGTATGTAAATACACACACACACACACTGCAGCCGTGTGTGTGTATGTAAATACACACACACTGCAGCCGTGTGTGTGTATGTAAATACACACACACACACTGCAGCCGTGTGTGTGTATGTAATACATACACACACCACTGCAGCCGTGTGTGTGTATGTAAATACACACACACACACTGCAGCCGTGTGTGTGTATGTAAATACATACACACACACTGCAGCCGTGTGTGTGTATGTAAATACATACACACGGCTGAAATATATATCTAGTAAATACACACACACACGGCTGATATATATATATATATATATATATACAAACACACACGTTATAGACCTCAGACCAGACATGGGGCTCTGTCCGAATGCTCTAACGGCATTCGGACAGGCCCCTGCAGCTCACCGCGTTTATACTTACCTTCCACGAGCGTCGCCTGCAGTCTTCCAGCGGCCGATGGGGGCTTCCCAGCGAGCGGCCGCTGAAAGACTGTGCAGGCGGCGCTCGTGGAAGGCAAGTATGAACGTGGGGAGCTGCAGGGATTTGTCCGAATGCCGTTAGAGTGTTCAGACCGCCACCCCAGTCCCTCGGATGCCGGCAAGCCAGCTCAATGCTAGCTTCCGGTATCGGGGGGCATCCCTGGAATTGGCCCGCCGGACTGCATCTAAAAAAAAAAAAAAAAAAAAAAAAAAAAACTTGACCGGCAGCCGGATATTCATGTCCCAGGCGTCGGACGATACAATTCCCACACACACTTCAGACCGGGAGGGGGGGGGGGGGTGCATATATAATACACACAACACACATGTCAGACCTCAGACCAGACATGGCGCAGCTGTCCGAATGCTCTAACTGCATTCTGACAGGCCCCTGAAGCTCACCACATTCCTTCCAAATCCAACGAGCGCCGCCGGCAAAGTCTTGGAGCAGCCACTCGCTGGGAAGCCCCCAGCCGAGAGTGTAAGCTCCTGAGGGCAGGGCCATTTGCGCTGCTTGTTTCTGACTCCTATGTTTTAATTTTGTCTGGTTCCCATTGGTTATTTAACGGTTTGCGCTATATAAATGATAATATATCTACTTTTACAAAAATGTCAAACCAGTTGCACACTGTTAGTTGTGGTCTAGAGGGGGATCTGAGGGTGTGTAGTCCAGAGCTTGTGGGCACAAGAATGATATGACATTCTTGCACAGCATGACAACCTGACATACGTAATGCAGGCAAACGCACAAAAACCATGCAAAAGATCCTGCTGTGATTCAGTCTGTACTGCCATTAAGACGCTCCTTAGAAACATATGGGACTGATGGGAGGAGACGGCTCTGACTGATTAGTACTGCATCACATGCGCTCCGGAGCCGAGGAGAAGCTAAAGGGACGGTCTACTCATCCTGACCACTTTACAGCAATAAAGCGGTCAGGATGTGTGGAGTGCCCCCCCCCCTTCTCCACCGATCTGGTAAAAACACTGGTTGAAGTGGAGGAGTTCCCTCCACCCCACCAAGCATCACAAGCAGCCGGGGCATTTGACTTTCCCAGCTGCTGGCCACGCAGAGAGCTTCCTGACGTCATCCGCCCGAGACCAATCACTGTAGCGTTCAGTCTCAGGCAATAGATTGGATCTGCCCATGCGCACACCTCAGATCCATCGTTTTACGCAGGTGCTACTGAACTTGCGTACGTAAAGTGCGCAAATCGTGGCTTCGGGAATGGTGTCGGGAGCAAGGATTTGGCTTTGTGTCCCATGATAGCTCTAATTGGAGCAGAAAGGAACTGTATAAAAAAGATGGTTTGCATCTTACTCATAGGGGAACATATGTTCTCAGTGAGAAGTTCAAAAGGTTTCACAAAGAAATATTTAAACTAGGAGGGGGGACAAAAGGGTAAACAATCTGCCAGATTGTCCCCCAAAACTAAATCGGAGGGTACAAGCAACATGCGAGGTAAAAAATGACAAGCTCAGAGTCGCGTCTATAAATGCTCGCAGTTTAGTCAATAAAATCAATGAACTGGAGGCAATGATGGCAGCTGAAAAAGTAGATTTAGTGGCGGTTACTGAGACATGGTTCAGTGAGAAAAATAACTGGGACATAACAATACCGGGGTACTCTTTATATAGAAAAGACAGAGAAGGTAGGAAAGGAGGAGGAGTGGCCCTGTATGTGAAAAACAACATAAAAACGAACCAAATAAAAGTGAGCGAGGTGAACATAGAGTCAGTTTGGGTTACGCTAACATTTGGCAATCATACAGTAGCTCGTGTAGGTGTGATCTATAGACCCCCTGGACAAGTAGAAGAGTTAGATAATCTGCTGCTTGAGGAAATAGCCAAAATGGCAATGAAGGGGGAAGTTATTATCATGGGGGACTTTAATCTTCCTGATGTGAACTGGAAAACCAAAACAGCTGGGTGCACCAGGAGTACAAATATTCTAAACTCCCTACTGGGATTATCTCTAACACAAGTAGTTGAGGAGCCGACCCGTAAAGAGGCCATATTGAATTTAATACTCACAAATGGAGGTTGGTATCGGACGTTGTTGTAGGTGAAAATTTGGGATCTAGTGATCACCAGTCAGTATGGTTTAATATAAGAACAGGGATGGAGCCGCACCACACAAAAACAAAAGTTTTAGACTTTAAAAAAACAGATTTTTCTAAAATGAGATTTTGTGTGAAGGAGTCATTATCAGACTGGAGGAGTTTAAAGGGAGTCCAGGAGAAATGGGATTATTTAAAGGAAGCATTATTGAAGGCCACAGGAAATTGCATTCGACTTGTTAGCAAAAACAAAAAAGGAAAGAAACCACTGTGGTACTCTGCAGAAGTGGCCAAAATAGTGAAGAACAAGAAGATAGCATTCAATAATTATAAAAAAACTCAGCGTGAAGAGGATAGGCAAACCTATAAGATTAGGCAGAAAGAGGCAAAGCAATTATAAGAAGAGCTTCCAAAGCACACGCAGAAGAGAAAATAGCTCAGTCAGTAAAAAAGGGGGACAAAACATTTTTTAGATACATAAACGAGAAAAGAAAAGTAAAACAACGATTAGTTAGATTAAAAACGAAGGAAGGAAGGTATGTAGAAGAGGATAAAAGTCTCGCTGACTGCCTCAATGAATATTTTTGTTCAGTCTTTGCAGAAGAAAAGGAAGGAAAGGGACCTCAGTTAGGAGAGAACACTAAAGAGACATTTACATATGAGTTTACAGAGGAGGAGGTTCTAAAGCAGCTGTCTAAAGTAAAGACAAATAAGTCAATGGGGCCTGATGGGATCCATCCTAAATTATTAAAAGAGCTCAGTGATGTAATAGCAAAACCGTTAACAAGGATTGGTTAAATAAATCTGTTAACAGGAGTCGTCCCAGAAGACTGGAAATTAGCAAATGTTGTGCCCATTTACAAGAAGGGTAGTAGGGAGGAATCGGGGAACTATAGGCCAGTTAGTCTTACGTCAGTAGTGGGGAAATTAATGGAAACCATGTTAAAGGAAAGGATTGTTGAACATCTAAAAACACATAGATTACAGGATCAGAAACAACATGGGTTTACCTCAGGGAGATCATGCCAAACTAATCTTATTGATTTTTTTGATTGGGTAACAAAAATAATAAGACACAGGTGTGCAGTAGACATTGCTTATTTAGATTTCAGTAAGGCTTTTGATACTGTTCCGCATAGAAGGCTTATCAATAAATTGCAATCTTTGAGCTTGGATTCCAATATTGTTGAATGGATTAGGCAGTGGCTGAGTGACAGACAACAGAGGGTTGTGGTAAATGGAGTTTATTCGGGGCAAAGTCTTGTTACCAGTGGGGTACCTCAGGGGTCAGTACTTGGACCCATTCTCTTTAATATTTTTATTAGTGATATTGCAGAAAGTATTAATGGAAAAGTATGTCTTTTTGCTGATGACACAAAAATTTGCAACAGGGTTGACGTTCCTGGAGGGATCAGCCAAATGACAAATGATTTAGGTAAACTAAAAAAATGGTCGGAGTTGTGGCAATTGAGTTTTAATGTGGATAAGTGCAAGATAATGCACCTGGGACGTAAAAACCCAAGGGCTGAATATAGAATATTTGATACAGTCCTAACCTCAACATCTGAGGAAAGGGATTTAGGGGTCATTATTTCAGAGGATCTAAGGGTAAGTAGTCAATGTAATAGAGCAGCAGGAAATGCTGGCAGAATGCTTGGTTGTGTAGGGAGAGGTATTAGCAGTAGAAAAGGGAAGTGCTCATGCCACTGTACAGAGCACTGGTGAGACCTCACTTGGAGTACTGTGTGCAGTACTGGAGACCGTATCTCCAGAAGGATATAGACATCTTAGAGAGAGTTCAGAGAAGGGCTACTAAAATGGTGTACGGCTTGAAGGAGAAAAGTTACCAGGAAAGGCTTAATGATCTTAACATGTACAGCTTGGAAAAAAGACGAGACAGAGGAGATATGATAGAAACATTTAAATACGTAAAGGGAATCCACAAGGTAGAGGAAGGGAGTATATTTAAAAGGAAACAAAATAGCAAAACAAGAGGACATAGTCTTAGATTAGAGGGGCAAAGGTTTAAAAGTAACATCAGGAAGCATTATTTTACTGAGAGGGTGGTGGATACATGGAACAGTCTTCCAGTAGAAGTGGTAGAGGCCAAAACAGTAATTGAATTTAAGCAGGCATGGGATAGGCATAAGGCTATCCTAAACAAAAGATAAATCCAGGTCAAGTATCCATGTAATTGGGCAGACTAGATGGGCCGAAAGAAAAATGTCGGCAGATAAGAACCTATGTTTCTATGTTTCTAAATCCAGTTGCGTTTCGCAATTTGTGGCACCTACAACATGCAGGCTGCATAGGAGCGCAAATTGCGCAGAAAAGCTTCAGGGACTTCCAAGTTTGGAAGTCCCCTGGATAAAGGATCCCTTAAACAAATACACAGCAATTCTACACTCATATACATAGACCTGGATATAGATGTGTGAATTTTATAACATATATATATTATATATTATATATATATATATATAAATAAAAGCAGATTTCTGAATGCAAATTCCTTTTCCTCAAAGCAATCTACATTCAGTAATAATTACAAACAAGAAAAAAAACAAAAAACTGATTTGTCAGCATTATAAATGAAAAAGAAAAACCAGAAAACATCACAGGGATGTAAGTGTTCAGACCCTTTGCTGTGACACTTGAAATTTTGCTCAGACGGATCCCATTTTTCTGTCTCATCTTTTTAGAGATTGTAAGCTCACTTGAACAGGGTTTCTTTAGCCATCACGCTATGTGTGCCGAACCTGTACGTTCATTATGGTGGTTATTTACAAAGAGCTGCTGTGTAGCCGCGATGCTACCTCGTTCAACTTCAGCAAGTGACGTTTTCCCTGTTGTGGTCGCTGAAGTTTAATAAGGTTGCAGCAAGGCTAAATAATCATGCTCTTGTGAATAACCCCCTGATGGGTGAAACTTGCAGAAGGACAACCATGCCTTCGACCTTCTAGCAATCTAGCCTTTACGCCAGATCGGCCACACAGAAGCCTCTCCTCACTGCAAGGCACATGAAAGCTTGTTTACAACTTGCAAAAAAATCACTTAAAGCAGTGTTTCTCAACTCCAGTCCTCAGGACCCTCTAACAGGTCAGGTTTTAAGGAATCCCTTGGGGAAATGCAGACTGAATCCTGCAATCACTGAGCAGCAAATCATATCACCTGTGCTGTGCATCGAATATCCAGGAAACATGGCCTGTTAGTAGACCCTGAGCACTGGAGTTGAGAAACCCTGACTTAAAGGACTCTCCGACTGTGTGAAACAAGATTCTCTGGTCTGATGAAATGAAGATTGAACTGCTTAACCTCAATTCAAAGTGTTTTCACTGGAGGAAACCAAACACTGCTCATTACCTGCACAATGCCATCCCTACGCGAAGCATGGCGGTGGTAGCATCATGTATTTTTGGCAGAGATGGGGAGATCGGTCAGGGTTCTGAGACTGATTAATGCAAGACAATAGAGAGATAACCTGGTGCAGAGCACTAAGGACCTCCGACAGGACAAAGACCCTAGGCAGTAGGCACACAGCCATGACAATACAAGAGTGGTTTAGGGACAACACTGAATATCCTCGAGTAGCCCAGTTGGGGCCTGGACTTTAACGTACCGGATAGACCTGAAAATGGTTGTCCACCAACAATCCCCATCCAACCTGACAGAGCTTGAGAGGCTCTAGGGAGAGACTACACAAAATTCAGGTGTGCAGAACTGGTCACATTATATCCCAAAAACTGGAGGCTGCAGTCTCTGAAAAAGGTGCTTCAGCCAAGTACAGGAGGTAAGGGTCTGAATACTTCTGTCAATGTCACATTTTTCTTTAATAAATTTGCACTTGAAAATTAAATATATACACATTTTTCCCTTTCATTGGAGCATGGTTTAGTTCATACAATAATAATATTACTCCATCAACGCTCAGATTACCTGTAGTAATGTTTGGGGTCGTTGCGGTGACCGTTACGGTTTTATTCGGGGTAGTGGCAGTTGTGGGCACAACATCATGGACAGTGGTCGATTCAGGCTTTACGGTCAAAGCTGTTGTGTCGTTCACGTTGGCAATGGAGTCATTGCTGGGATTTGGTGATACAGTAGACATCAGTGTCTCTAAAACAAACAAAACAGAATGTGGTTATAGGTTTACATTGTGTTTCGGAGAATAGAGCCCAAGATTATCTGCCTCTATATTCAAAGAAAGCCGGCGAGGAGAATAATTGGACGTCTGCATCATGGGGGGGGGGGGGGGGGGGTTCTGCTGATAAGTTCAGGATAGCCCGAAACCCGTATTAACCAAATCCTAAATCACGCCTTTCATGCGTCTGATGGCAGGTAATTTAAGGATGTGCTGGCGTTTCCTGCAAACCCAACCAGCGAAACATGCTTTTGCTCACTAGGAGGCGCAATTGTGTCAAAAGGTTCAAGTTGGCTCAAGCAAGAGGAATTTAGATTTTTTCTATAATTATGGAACAAAGTCACAGCACAAGCAATCTACATCCTGATCTTAGCACACACACACACACACACACGCAGAAGTAACACACTCTGATATTTGGTTGAGTCACCTTTTGCTGTGATTACAGCACACATTCGCCGCGGCATCGTGTCGATAAGCCAATGCAATGTCACGTCATTTATTTGCGTCCAGAGTGGCATTAATTTGTGGCTAAGATCTTGTATTGATGATGGGAGAGTCGCAGCGCTGCGTAAAGTCTTCTCCAGCACATTATCCCAAAGATTCTCAATGGGGTTAAGGTCTGGACTGTGCGGTGGCCAATCCATGTGTGAAAATGATGTCTCATGCTCCCTGAACCACTCTCGCACAATTTGAGCCCGACGAATCCTGGCATTGCCATCTTGACATGTGGTCATCCAGGCAGAAGAGTGTGTGTTTGTACATATAATAATATTGTTGGGTATTTTCATAGGAAAACAAAATGTATTATGTTGCCATTTTGTGCATCTTCGTAGAATCCATGCATTCTTATAAAACATTTTTTTTTCTCTCCTTGTGTTACCTTTCACCTATTTGAGACTGGAGTCATATTCTTTTTATAAAACATTTTTTTCAAGAAGAAAAGTTCATATAAAGTTTAAACTCATTAGAGGAAAACTATCGCGTCAGACATATACCGTATTATCTGGAGTATTAAACGACCCCCTAATTTTCCAGTTAAAAAATAGGTTTTGGGCTATACTCGTCCTATTGTATTGTATAGCCCGCGTATAAGATGACCCCCAAATTTTGGGGGATGTTTTTAAGTATAAAAAGTAGTCTTATACACCAGAAAATACTGTCGTTTTTATATGATATATGCAGTAGATAAAGTGCTAAGATATGTCAAAAGACAGCTTTATATATTTGTCTGTTTATAGAAGTCCTTGAGTAAAATATATTTTTCTTTAAAGGAACACTCCAGGCTAAAAATCACCCCCCCTTTTTTTTTTTACATTATATTAAACCTATTGCCTTAACTAGTCATTATATATATATAAAATTTTTTAATGTTATACTTACCCTAAAAAACACCTTTTCCAATGGCGTTTTTTTTTTTACTCACCTCCCTCTTCCGCTCCCGTCGTGGTAAAGTTGGAACTTGGCTTAAGGTTTACGTGCAAAGCGCGCCTATCACGTAATCCAGCCAATCAGCAGGCTTCCTCTCGGGAATCCTGCTCATTCAACCGCGCATGCCCGGAGCAGCGCACGTTCACGAGCGGCGAGGTGAGCTGAAGTTCACCCCGCCTGCTCGTCCAAAGACTCTTAGGCGGAGGAGGAGGCAGCGGCTCCGGCTCCTTCTCCTACGCGTTCCCGCGACTCTGCCGGAGTGGTGGGACGTCATCGTGCTTGTAGCGCGATGACGTCCCAGCTTTGCCGAGACTTCCAAAACGCGGGACCTTGAAACAGGATAGGCTGATTGACATCTGGGAGGGCGGAGTAAAGTTCACCGCTTCTCTCAGCCGATCGGGAAAAGGTAGAAAGCTGGGGAAAAAAAAAATGGGATACTTCAGGCAATATGACCACCTTAAAAAGCTGAGGTGGTCATATTGCCTGGAGTATCCCTTTAAGGTTTAAAACATGTTTTTGCATAGATATATATAATATATATTTGTAAAATAGATATCTATTCGTAGGAATAGAATAAATGCTCCAATATTTTGTAATGGTAGTGCTACGTTGGTATATTTGTTAGAGATTAAGAAATATTTAGCAATTTAAAAGTAGAAGAATGTCTATATTTTAACAGATAAGAGTAACGGAGAAGAATCTTGAAAAAGCAGGGTAGAGAAGGTCGATCCTACATTTAAATTTGACAGAAGAGACAGAAGTCTAGAGAACGTGAAACGTTCTTTGTTCAATATAATATTAGAATTGACCTATGATAGAGGAAAATAAAATTAAATCTTGCTATTTTATTTTTAAATCAACACTGCCATCTAGTGTTATGTTAGGAGTTCGACAGGTTTCATTGACTATCATTATATGCTAATTAGACGTATGTGATAAGTGATTTAAAAAGACCCTATCAGGGTTATTCAAAGAGAATCGAAAAGTCACCGCATGTTCGGTGACTTTTCATTCTCTTCAATTCGGGCCGATTCGGCAATCCCATTTCGGCGACCCTGCGGTGTATTCAGCAAGCACCACAGGGCCGTCGAAGCGCAGGGAAGAGGTGCCGCAAACTAGGGCTGTGCAATATTGACAAAATAATCATATTGCGATTTCTTGAATGAATATTGCGATTGCGATTTTATTTGCGATTTAGCCAATTGTTTTTGCTTTTTCAAACATGCTACATACATTCTAAATGTATTCAGCACATGGATATACTGCCCCAGCACATGGATATACTGCCCCAGCACATGGATATACTGCCCCAGCACATGGATATACTGCCCCAGCACATGGATATACTGCCCCAGCACATGGATATACTGCCCCAGCACATGGATATACTGCCCCAGCACATGGATATACTGCCCCAGCACATGGATACTGCCCCAGCTCATGGAATATACTGCCCCAGCTCATGGATATACTGCCCCAGCTCATGGATATACTGCCCCAGCACATGGATATACTGCCCCAGCTCATGGATATACTGCCCCAGCTCATGGAAATACTGCCCCAGCTCATGGATATACTGCCCCAGCTCATGGATATACTGCCCCAGCTCATGGATATACTGCCCCAGCTCATGGATACTGCCCCAGCACATGGATATACTGCCCCAGCTCATGGATATACTGCCCCAGCACATGGATATACTGCCCCAGCTCATGGATATACTGCCCCAGCTCATGGAAATACTGTCCCAGCTCATGGATATACTGCCCCAGCTCATGGATATACTGCCCCAGCTCATGGATATACTGCCCCAGCACGTGGATACTGCCCCAGCTCACCTCTGTGCGCCACGTGTTCGGCTCCCTGTTAACTTCTGGCGGCATGGAGCTTGGGCGCTCGCCTGGGGGAACCATGTGCCGGAAGTTAACAGGGAGCCGAAAATTGCAGCCTAACGCGATTTATTAATTGCATGGTTGGAAATCGCGATTCGATTGCGATTGCAATTAATTGCACAGCCCTACCGCAAACCCGACAAAAAGTCACCGCAAAAACCCGGCGAATGCACGCCGAAACCCGCAAAAACATCTGGATTAACCCGCCGAAGAGGCCGGAAAATCCCGAGCTGGAGCCAATCACACACAACGAAGCCGCCGGAAAAACCCGACACCGCAGACGAATGGAGTGAATAAATTAGCAAAACAGTTTGCTTGTATGTTTGAAAAGTGAAACGCTGTTTGCAAAGGAACTACTGAGCGAAAATGTCTGAAATTTACATATGAGGTCCAGGGAATGATAATAAAAAGGGCTGTTACAGAAAAAATAAACTTAAAAAATCTATATATATACTGAGAGTTATTTCAGATTATCGCTAGATCGGAATCTTTGATATATTTCTAACCTGCAGTATAGAAATATGATAAGAAGTCTGATAAAAGGATATTAATTTATCCTAAATTATTTGTTGCAATGGATATATATTAAATGGTACGTATCTGGTGGCGCGATGGTGGTCGCTTATGGGTAGCTGGTGGTTCCCTTAATTCATTTTATCCATATGGATCACATAAAAAGAAGCAAACAATATAATAGTGCAGGGTGTTTTTACACAATTGAAAAAACTATTATGCAATGTTTCCACTCACAAATATGGAGCCCGAACACTGGCTCTGAGTGGGTAGACACTTTCGGGTACTTTACTTCTCCATTTATAAGGTGACCCACACCTTATAATAAAGGAATTCTCTTCTCATATGGAATAGACATGGAAATATAGAGAGACAAGAAGACTTTCTTATGCAGATCTTTTACAAATTCGATATCATATAGTATAATACAGATCGCTAACTCACATTTGGTGGAGCTTTGAACCAAGCTCTTAGGTCAAGTCCAAATAACCTCCTCGAACTTCAGAACACCGGGGGATTCAAGCTCAATAAAAATTATTTTAGCTTTGTTTTAATTAAACAATCTTACTGGCACAGCCAGATGACCAGGACGCGTTTCGCCAGGTGTACTGAAACCAGCTGAGGAAGCCAGTACACCTGGCGAAACGCGTCCTGGTCATCTGGCTGTGCCAGTAAGATTGTTTATTTTAGCTTTATGTTTTAATAAATTTTTATTGAGCTTGAATCCCCCGGTGTTCTGAAGTTCGAGGAGGATATTTGGACTTGACCTGTCAATAAGTCCATAAGCGTATACACTAAGAGCTTGGTTCAAAGCTCCACCAAATGTGAGTTGGCAATCTGTATTATACTATAGGATATCGAATTTGTAAAAGATCTGCACAAGAAAGTCTTCTCGTCTCTCTATATTTCCATGTCTATTCCATAGGAGAAGAGAATTCCTTTATTATAAGGTGTGGGTCACCTTATAAATGGAGAGGTAAAGTACCCGAAAGTGTCTACCCACTCAGAGCCAGTGTTCGGGCTCCATATTTGTGAGTGGAAACATTGCATAATAGTTTTTTCAATTGTGTAAAAACACCCTGCACTATTATATTGTTTGCTTCTTTTTATGTGATCCATATGGATAAAATGAATTAAGGGAACCACCAGCTACCCATAAGCGACCACCATCGCGCCACCAGATACGTACCATTATTATTGTTGTTTTCACTGGTTTGGGGGAAACCACCAAATTTCTGGTTGGCATTGGCTAATTGGTGGCGGTACAAGTTTGGGCGCCTGTCATATATATATATATATATATATATTATATATATATATATATTATATATATATATATATATATATATATATATATGAAATTGGAAGAGCTATTGGGATTGAATTAATAAGCAGGGATTTTATAACGTACAATTAAAAAAGCATAAGATTAGAAGCTTAATTCTCGTTATTAGGGGAGGATTCACTAAATAAGTTTATCTTACTTATTCTAAATAGCTTCATCTTTTTGTTGACCCAGGTAGCACAGAGATATATATATACATATACACACACACACACACACACACACACACACACTGTTCAAAAAAGTAAAGGGAACACAAAAATAAGACATCCCAGATCTGAATGAATGAAATATTCTTATTAAATACTGTGGTCATTACATAGTTGAATGTGCTGACAACAAAATCATACAAACATTATCAACGGAAATCAAATTGAGCAACCCATGGAGGTCTGGATTTGAAGTTACACTCAAAATTAAAGTGGAAAACAACACTACAGGCTGATCCAACTTTGATGTAATGTCCTCCAAACAAGTCAAAATGAGGCTCAGTAGGGTGTGTGGCCTCCGCGTGCCTGTATGACCTCCCTACAACGCCTGGGCATCCTCCTGATGAGGTGACGGATGGTCTCCTGAGGGATCTTCTCCCACACCTGGACTAAAGCATCCACCAACTCCTGGACAGTCTGTGGTGTAACGTGGCGTTGGTGGATGGAGCGAGACATGATGTCCCAGATGTGCTCAATTGGATTCAGGTCTGGGCAACGGGCGGGCCAGTCCATAGCATCAATGCCTTCGTCTTGCAGGAAATGCTGACACACTCCAGCCACATGAGGTCTAGCATTGTCTTGCATTAGGATGAACCGAGGGCCAACCGCACCAGCATATGGTCTGACAAGGTGTCTGAGGAGCTCATCTCGGTACCTAATGGCAGTCAGGCTACATCTGGCGAGCACATGGAGGGCTGTGCGGTCCCCTAATGAAATGCCACCCCACACAATTACTGACCCAATGCCAAACCGGTCATGCTGGAGGATGTTGCAGGCAGCAGAACGTTCTCCACGGCTTCTCCAGACTCTTGCCACTTCTGTGACGTGCTCAGTGTGAACCTGCTTTCATCTGTGAAGAGCACAGGGCGCCAGCGGCGAAGCTGCCAATCTCTGGCAAATGCCAAACAACCTGCACGGTGTTGGGCTGTAAGCATAACCCCCACCTGTGGATGTCGGGCCCTCATACCACCCTCATGGAGTCTGTTTCTAACCGTTTGAGCAGCCACATGCACATTTGTGCTGGAGGTCATTTTGCAGGGCTCTGGCAGTGCTCCTCCTGTCCCTCCTTGCACAAAGGCGGAGGTAGCGGTCCTGCTGCTGGGTTGTTGCCCTCCTACGGCCTCCTCCACGACTCCTGGCGTGTACTGGCCTGTCTCCTGGTAGCGCCTCCATGCTCTGGACACTACGCTGACAGACACCGCAAACCTTCTTGCCACAGCACGCATTGATGTGCCATCCTGGATGAGCTGCACTACCTTAGCCACTTGTGTGGGTTGTAGACTCCGTCTCATGCTACCACTAGAGTGACAGCACCGCCAGCATTCAAAAGTGACCAAACCATCAGCCAGAAAGCATAGGAACTGAGAAGTGGTCACCACCTGCAGAACCACTCCTTTATCGGGGATGTCTTGCTACCTGCCTATGCTTCCCACCGGTTGTCTATTCCATTTGCACAACAGCATGTGGACTTGACGGTCAGTGTTGCTACCTAAGTGGACAGTCTGATTTCACAGACGTGTGATTGACTTAGAGTTACATTGTGTTGTTTAAGTGTTCTTTATTTTTTTCAGCAGTGTGTATAATTATAATATATATATAATAATTATACACACTGCTGAAAAAAATAAAGAACACTTAAACAACACATATTATACACACACACACACACACCGGATTCTAGCTTGTTTTGAATGTTTTTTTGCTGGGAATTACATGTTAATTGTTTTCTTTAAACAGAAACAGTTATTAAGTTGAACTAATCATCTATGCTTAGTTACTGATTAAAGTAAATGGTACTAATAATATGTGCTGAATTACTAACAGGTTCTAATTCTAAAAGCTAGGAATCTGTGGATTGACAGTTGTTGCTTTTTATAAATCCTTGATTTTGTTGTGAAAATAAATCATTTTGTATACGTAATAAATATATATATTTTATCTAGTTTGGTTGCAGTTGTATTTTTGTAAACAAAAACATATACAATTGAAAACAAACTCAGGAGAATTTCTGAGAAGTACATTTTTGACGAGTTAGATTATTGTTTATAGCTCGCATAAATTTCTTATTGAATATATATCTCCCGATAATATACATATCATGACTCTCACACCCCCATCAATTAATCCAAAAAGCATTGGAAGGTGAGGCAAGCTATCCAGTAGGTGACTGCACGGTTCTCTGAAACCAGTTTGCGTCTGCCAACATATTGGCATTGAAGTCAGCATTGCTAAAGGAGGTGATCCCTGCATTTTGAGGTTCCAAGCAGGAGCAAGCTACACAAACACCCCGGCAGTGCTGGATGTTCATATGGCGCTACACATGATAGATAGATAGTAGGGATGCACCGATACCACTTTTTTAAGACCGAGTACAGATACTTTTGTTCAAGTACTCACCGATACCAATTACCGATACTTTTATTTTATGTCATGTGACGCTTTCCAATAAGAACAGACCTCATATAAAGCCCCCAGGTCTCATGGATTTGCCCCAGCTCATGGATATCCTGACCCCAGCTCATGGATAATTGCCCCCCCAGCTCATGGATATGCCCCCCTTGCTCATGGATATGCCCCCCCTGCTCATGGATATGCCCCCCCTGCTCATGGATATGCCCCCCACTCTCCGCTCATACTTACCTTCCTTCAGCACCGCCGGGAAAGTCTTCGCGCGCGCTCCTTGAAAGGACCCCAGCTGCGACCATGTGATCGCGGCTGGGGTCCTTCCAACGAGCGCACGCGCGGGAACTTTCCCGGCGTCGCTCAGGAAGGTAAGTATTAAACAAAGTTAGATGACCAGCTGCAGGGCCTGTCCGAATGCCGATAGAGCATTCGGACAGCCGCCGCAGCCCCTCGGATACCAGCAAGCCGGTTCAATGCCGGCTTCCGGTATCAGAAAAAAATATCGGGGGTACTGCACGAGTACCAAGTACTCCTGCAGTACCCGGTATCGGCACCGATATCGATACTAGTATCGGTGCAACCCTAAATATATATATATATATATATATATATCTCAGGTCCAGAAATATTGGGACATCAACACCATTCTAACATCTTTGGCTCTATACACCACCACAATGGAGTTGGAATGAAACAAACACAATGTGCTTTAACTGCAGTCTGTCAGCTTTAATTTGAGGGTATGTACATCCAACTCAGGTGAACGGTGTAGGACTTACAGCAGTTTGCAGATGTGCCTCCCACTTGTTAAGGGACCAAAGGTAATGGGACAATTGGCTTCTCAGCTGTTCCATGGCCAGGATGTGTGATATTCCCTCATTACCCCAATTACAATGTGCAGATAAAAGGCCCAGAGTTCATTTTAAGTGTGCTACTAGATGAGATCCAAAGAGCCTCCACTATCAGTGAAGCAAGCCATCATTAGGCTGAAGAAACAAAACAAACCCATCAGAGAGATAGCAAGAACATTAGGCGTGGCCAAAACAACTGTTTGGAACATTCTCAAAAAGAAGGAACACACCGGTGAGCTCAGCAACACCAAAAGACCCGGGAGACCACGGAAAACAACTGTGGTGGATGAATGAAGAATTCTTTCCCTGGTGAAGAAAACACCCTTCACAACAGTTGGCCAGATCAAGAACACTCTCCAGGAGGTAGGTGTATGTGTGTCAAAGTCAACGATCAAGAGAAGAGTTCACCAGAGTGAATACAGAGGGTTCACCACAAGATGTAAACCATTGGTGAGCCTCAAACAGGAAGGCCAGATTAGAGTTTGCCAAACAACACCTAAAAATGCCTTCACAGTTCTGGAACAAGAACCTATGGACAGATGGGACCAAGATCAACTTGTACCAGAGTGATGGGAAGAGAAGAGTATGGAGAAGGAAAGGAACTGCTCATGATCCTAAGCATACCACCTCATCAGTGAACCATGGTGGTGGTAGTGTCATGGCGTGAGCATGTATCAGTGCACCAGCAATTGCAAAACCTGTCGCAACCCTGATTAATGAATCACTGGCGACTGGATACATACCCAAACTCTGGAAGACTGCAAGGGTGGTACCTATCCATAAAAGTGGAGACAATACTTTGGTATCCAACTACCGCCCAATATCACTGCTCCCTGTAATGTCAAAAATTCGGGAAAAATGTGTCTACACTCAATTACATGATTATTATCTGTATCAGAACTATTTAACCCCAGATCAATCAGGCTTTCGTCCAAACCATTCAACTACAACCGCCCTTTTAAAAGTTTGTAATGATATCCAACTGGGCATGGAACAAGGAAATCTAACTGGAGCCATCTTCCTTGATTTTGCCAAGGCTTTTGACACAGTAGACCATGGCATCCTATTACAAAAACTTAAAAACTCTGGTATTGGGGATAGTACGTTAACCTGGTTTCAATCATATGTGTCTGATAGGTCTCAATTTGTGTCCATTTCTGACAGCACTTCCCTTCCCAGTCACATGTGGTGTACCCCAAGGCTCGATACTTGGCCCCTTGCTATTCACAATATTCATAAACGATCTGCCCAATGTCTGCAAAGCCTCAAATGTACACATGTACGCAGACGACACTGTAATCTATACCAGCAAACCAAATCTCCCACAGCTGGAGGCCGTGCTGCAAGAACAATTCACAGTGGTAGAAAAGTGGATCAAACACAAACTTTTTCTAAATACTGACAAAACTGTTACAATGCTCTTTGGAACAAAACCTAAACTACACAAATTGCAAACACCCCATCTATGTGTTGGGACAAAATCAAATGGCACACTGACCACAGTAACTTCTCTCAAATATCTAGGTATGTGGTTAGACCCAAATCTATCCTTTGGCCCCCACATCGAAAAACTCTCATCTAAACTTTACCCCAAACTAGGTGCCCTGTACAGAAACAAATCCTGCCTGAGCCCCGCGGTAAGAAAGCAGATTGTACAACAAATGCTTATGCCAGCCATTGAATACGGAGATGTAGTGTATGCAGCCGCCCCACAAACACACCTCCAGAAACTTACTACATTGTATAACTCATTCTGTCGCTTTGTGCTACAATGTAACTACATGACCCACCATTGTGACATGTTAAAAGAACTAAACTGGCCGTCGCTGGAATCTAGACGCACCCTTCACCTTTCCAACCTGGTGTTTAAGAGCTTTTCTGGGAAGCTACCTGTCACGTCTCGGCCTTGCCCCCTGCTGGTGGTAGCAGGGATTCCTGTTTATTTTTGTTTTCAGCCTGCAGGCATCTGTTGGGCTTATTGGCCTGCGGTCATGTGACCTGTTCTGCCCTATAAGTACGACCAGGACTCCCCTTGATCCTTGGATCAGGATAGTCTTTCATACCTAGTCCCTGTATGCTGGTGTACTATTGATTTGCTGTGTATGACCTCTGGCTTATGTATTTAGGATCCCTCTCTTGCCTGACCCCTCTAGTATGATATTCTGTGTATGACCTTTGGCTCTTGTATCTGGATCTCTCTTCTGTCTGTCCCCTGTACTGTACCGTGCTTTGGAATTTGTATGCTTGCATTTATTGTCTGTCTGGTTTATGTTTTGTTTGTCTTGCAAACCTAGCCTAGCTAGTATTTCGAGACCACCTTCAAGGATCTCAGTCAGGGCTTAGGGATCTTTCTAGTTTCTGTTTTATATCTTGCTTTGATCCCTGGAACCTGTATACCTGCATTTATTGTCTGTCTGGTATATGTTTTGTTTGTCTTGCAAACCTAGCCTAGCTAGTATTTCGAGACCACCTTTCAAGGATCTCAGTCAGGCTTAGGGATCTTTCTAGTTTCTGTTTATATCTTGCTTTGTTCCCTGGAATCTGTATACCTGCATTTATTGTCTGTCTGGTTTATATTTTATTCATCTTGCAAACCTAGCCGAGTTAGAATTTCGAGACCATCTTTCAAGGATCTCAGTCAGGGCTTAGGGATCTTTCTAAGTTCTGTCAATATCTTGGTTTGTTCCCTGGAAGCTGTATACCTGTCCTTAAGGCTTCATCTCTGCAGATTGGGGGTTCCCCCTCACCCTATAGGGGGCTCCCCGTTACACTACCACCATACCTGAATATGCTGCTTCCCCCGGCAGCTCCCTCATCCTATAAACCTCAGATCCAGGACCAGCACCTTACTTACAATACCACAATACAAAAAGAAAGTGTCTCGATCCTCATTTTCCTACAGAGCACCGCAAATATGGAATAACCTCCCAGACACCATCAAATCTTCCCCCAGTCTAAAGTCACTCAAGAGCTCCTTACTAACATACCTCAATACGAAATGCACCTGTAAACATGTAACATAGTGACTATATACAGAATGCACCTGTAAACATGTAACATAATGACTTTATTTCCTACATATTTATTTTTCTGTTAATCTGTATATTTGGTCGTGTTAATATCTTGCATTTTACTATTTTGTATTTCTGTAACCACTCAATGTTCTCGAACCCAGGACATACTTGAAAACGAGAGAAATCTCAATGTATCCTTCCTGGTAAAATCCTTTATAAATAAATAAATAAATAAATGTATGGCTGCCAATGGAACTGGTTCTCTTGTATTTATTGATGATGTGACTGCTGACAAAAGCAGCAGGATGAATTCTGAAGTGTTTCGGGCAATATTATCTGCTCACATTCAGCCAAATGCTGCAGAACTCATTGGACGGCGCTTCACAGTGCAGATGGACAATGACCCAAAGCATACTGCAAAAGCAACCAAAGAGTTTTTGAAGGGTCAGAAGTGGAATGTTATGCAATGGCCAAGTCAATCACCTGACCTGAATCCCATTGACCATGCATTTCACTTGCTGAAGACAAAACTGAAGGGAAAATGACCCAAGAACAAGCAGGAACTGAAGACAGTTGCAGTAGAGACCTGGCAGAGCATCACCAGGGATGAAACCCAGCGTCTGGTGATGTCTATGCGTTCCAGACTTCAGGCTGTGATTGACTGCAAAGGATTTGCAACCGAGTATTAAGAAGGGAAAGTTTGATTTATGATTATTATTCTGTCCCATTACCTTTGGTCCCTTAACAAGTGGGAGGCACATCTGCAAACTGCTGTAAGTCCTACACCGTTCACCTGAGTTGGATGTACATACCCTCAAATTAAAGCTGACAGTCTGCAGTTAAAGCACATTGTGTTTGTTTCATTCCAACTCCATTGTGGTGGTGTATAGAGCCAAAGATGTTAGAATTGTGTCGATGTCCCAATATTTCTGGACCTGACGGTATTATATTTATTATTACACACCCCAATACAGTACATTGATTAGTGACATTTTGGTGTTTACCGAGCCTCATTACTGACAGGGCGCCACGTAAAACAGGACCTGTTTACAGGGTGCACACCCTGGAATGCCACCTTTAGAGTTAAATGGATACTAAAAGGTTAAAACAGGAGTGGGTAGAAAACAGAGGGATTAAACATTAACCCATCCTGACCCTCCCCGCTTCACATATTAACCCTTTAGTTTCCTTTAACCAACAACCTCCCCCCCCCCCCCCAAACCCAGCACTGATCTCCCTCTGAGCTCTGCAGGTTCTGACATGCTTCACGTTCGGCATGTCATGAGCGCAGGGGGGGGGGCTGGGCACTTCAGCCAATCCAGTGGCTCTCAACGAAGGAACACTTTGATCCCATTGGATAAGGCTGGTCCCCGAAAGGTAACCAAGCCTTGAAGCATGAGCTACGGGCTCCCTGAGCTGTGGGTCTGGGCGGGACGAGGCCCCTGCATTTGGATGGTTGCATTAGTGTAACCGGAATCTGCTAGGTTCACTCGGGACGAGGCCGGACCGGACACGAGCAAGGATTGTCTGAACACGAGTCTCTTCAGGAAAGGCAAACTTTATTGTGATATCACAAC
Source organism: Leptobrachium leishanense (assembly GCA_009667805.1). Taxonomy (NCBI): domain Eukaryota; kingdom Metazoa; phylum Chordata; class Amphibia; order Anura; family Megophryidae; genus Leptobrachium; species Leptobrachium leishanense. Next base: position 423,059,717 of record CM019064.1, on the reverse strand, counting down.
AGATGCTCAAACAGGATTCAATCGCAAAGAATGAGCCCCGAGTCCCTCGTGACATCCAATCTTATACCCCAAATACATAATTAGGTACATCCCAATTAGCCCACCTCCCGGTGACACTCTCCCACCCCACGTGGGTTAATACCTCCCTTAACCTAATACAAAGACATTCCATTAATTGGCCGTAAATTGGCAAGCTTTATGTTAGTTTCAGTAAATCATGATTAGTCGCTTCTCCTATTCCGGGCTGCGCCCTCCTCCCTTGCGCCTACAATCACTTGTTGCAGCTAACACCTGGTCTGATCTCTATACTCCTTTGTCTCTTAGCGGGCCTCAGCGACCTTGGTGTATCAACTCCTCATTCTGCCTCTCCGTGCCAGGAACAGCAAAGATCTTTCTCAGGGCTTTAATTGCTTTTTCTACTAATTTAACATATTCCTAAATTTCTACGTATGCCTTATTCTAGTTTCAACTAAAACTTGCCTAGTTATTTTCAAGTGAACCAATATTCTGAACAAGATGGTCAATATTCTGAACAAGATGGCTTATAATGGCGGCCATCTTCCAGCCTATTTCCAATTCATTAGTAGTTCAGAAACATCTGGTGGGCCGGAGTTTGAGCGTGTCCCTATAATTTCATTGCATCCTGCACGGACGCACAGTCCGCACAGTATGCGCTCGTCTGACCCCTAGCCTAACTTAGCACTTGCAGCCAAGTAGAGAGGTGCTGCGGGGTTAGCAGAGTGTGAGGTGGGAAAGATGGCCGCCTCCACGCAGCAAATAATCCAATGAGAAAATGTTCAGTTTGAGGTTTTGGTGGAGCAAAACACCAAATATTTATTGGAAAATGGTAAACATTAACACTAAAGCGCTAATAAAATGGACAAAAGTGGATTTTGTAGAAACAGCACCTTTTCATTAAGCAATCCATCGCCGCTTCAATATTCACAGCCAAAGCGTTCAGCTGCAGCAAACCGAACTGCTGCAATGGAGCAATTCAGCAGCTGCTGAGGAGCTGACCGAGGACACATTCAACCGGTGATACAGTCCCTATATAATATACATTGGCGAAGGAAGTGCTGCATCTTGCATTGCATAACAGGAAGCAACATCCTGCCTCCTCTAGTCTTGTGTTCATAAACAACACACATTAATAAGCAGCCGCCAAGAACTTTTTATTGCATTGATCTAGGATTGGACACCAGGAGGATCCCCTCATCTGTTGCAGGACTGCACATTCCATGATGTTGGTGTTAAGGCCAATAAAGTTTTATTGCACTTGTAGATGTGTGACAGCTGGGCCCGCTCTCATAAAGTTAAGGCTTAAATTGATACTTTAAAAAAGGCAGACAGGGTCTCAAACTGACCACCCACCAGATGTTTCTGGACTACAATTCCCATGATCTTCTGGCCATCTATTGCCTAAAATTCCCAGGATTTTTTTTAAATGCAATTAGTATGGGGGGGGGGGCGGCGGCGTGCTAGAGTTTGAGATGCCGGCTGCAAGGTAAAAACCCAATCTTGGTAACCCCTTGCCCCCTGAATACTCACCTCTAACGCCTTACCAAGGAGCCAATCCGATGCCTTGCAGGAGCGCTGGCTTGTGGGCGATGCACAGAGCTGCCCTAGAACCCAGAAGGCTGTCTAGGAGTAATCAACCCCATTTGGACGGCTGAAATCGGCCAGTCGGGCCACCCCATGGGGAGGTGGTAGGTACACTTAAGCTTTAAAATTAAAAAAGGAAAAATACTAATAAATCCATCAATATATATCTGCCCACATGCCGTCATCACTCCATTTTATCCAATTTGATATTAAAAGAGAAAAAAATATATATATTTTCCTGTTTAAAATTGTCTAAGTTAATGTAAGCTGTAAAAGATTGTTACGCAACTCTATTTTTTACACAGCAAGTAGATTATTGTGTAAAATGTGAGTGTTTACGTGGATTTCCCTTTTTCACACCATGATAGCCATTTAATTGCAGACGCAGTTATCTTGCTGTGGCTCCGTCTCCACCATCAACTATTCAAAAAAACGCTGGTGCTTAAGCTGATGTTTTACGGTTATACTAGGGGTGTGGTGTTGTTGTTTTTATAACTTTAAGAAATGCATGGAAAAATAAATGTCTGTGTTGCAGTATGAAACCGGGAGTCACTGAACTGGCCGGACACTCCAGACGCGCTGCAGCCACCTGCCATGCTGCGGCTCGCAGGAAGCCGGGGGGGGGGCAAGATATGCCTGGAGGATTGCAGAGCCAAGGCTGGGTTTCAGGTAAATTTAGAAAATTTCTAAAAAAGGGGGGCAGCGTGTGGAGGGGGATCAACCCTAGAGTATTCCTTTGAATCAGGGATCTCAAATACAGCCTTCCAGATGTTGAACATAAAAATAAAGTTTGTGCATGTGGCATTTGTAGTTCCTGGGTATTGGGAGGCTGCATGCATCTGATGGGCGATGCTCAAGGGCCGCAACGTGCCGGACGGGCGATGCGCGAGGTCTTGAAGTCATAAGCCTGCCCATCTTATACGCTGTCTTAGGAGGACTGGCTCAATTAACTAAAGACTGCAGACAGTTCCAACCATAGTTACTTGCATTAAACACACACAAACTAAATTATTCTCTGCCTGTTGAGGTGGTTGGGTCAGAGACTGTACAGACTTTAAAACAACAACTGGATGACTTCCTGAAAAAAAACATAATATTTAATATGTGGGTAAAAGCTTCTTGATCCAAGGAGAATCTGACGCCATTCTGGGGTCAAGAAGGAATTTTTTCCCTGTGTGTTGCATATTGGCGAGCGCTTCAGACTGGGTTTTTTGCCTTCTTTTGGATCAACAGCAGTAGGCGACGTGTGAAAGGCTGAACCCCATGGATACATGTCTTTTTTCAGACTATGTAACTGTTAATTACAACCAATATATATTAGGCTAGGGTCAGACGAACGCATTTTTCACGTTGACCGTCAAAAAGTGCGTCCGAACGCATTTTTTCATGGAAGACGCAATAGTGGTCATACGGTGCGCAATTACGGCCGTGATTTTTGACGGAGCTATAAAAAAAATGGACGTGATGTTGGCCGGACATGTGCAGCGTCAGACGTCTCCTAATCACACACACCCGACGCAGTGCACTCTGTGCGTCAGTACTAGCGGTTCCACGTTCTCGAAAAAATGCGTTAGTTTGCCGCTTGCGTTGCGCGGCCGCACTTTCGTGCGGCCGTACTTTATATATTGGCCATCATTTGCTGCTATTACGGCCGTAATAAAGTGCGGCTCAACGCACGTTCGCACTGCGTTCGTCTGACCCCAGCCTAATGACTCCACGTCATGTAAAGCCATCTCACGAATGTGACTTTGCAGCGAGTGAAGGTCTACTCGAGATTCACATCACCATCAGTGTCCTAGACCTTCTCAGAACAACCATATCATGTAATCTGTAGATTTGTGCTATTTTTTTTAATATCTTGCATTTTATTACTTTGTATTTCTGTAACATGTCAATGTTCTTGAACCCAGGACATACTTGAAAACGAGAGAAATCTCAATGTATCCTTCCTGGTAAAATCCTTTATAAATAAATGTCCCCCCAAAAAAAAGTCTATTAAATCGCTGTGATAGAACTGACCGGGAGAAACGTCACTTCAATGCAAGACGATACAAACAGATCTGAGTGAAAATGTCAAGGAGCCGTCATTACGTTTGGCTCCAGTAAACGGGAATAGAGCATCGAAAGTACAAAAAAGAAAAAACCCCAAATCCGCCACACAGCCAGTGTTTGGCGAAAAACAAAGGGCTTTTTCCAAATAATATTTTGTGCAAACACTAGAACGTTACCAGAGGAATACAAAACACATGGGGTTTCTTCTTTGTATGTACAGGGACGTCCTCTGCTCCAGCTGGATCCTCTCTGCTCCAGCTGGCACCGGATCTTTCATCGTTACAGGTCGGTCTCCTCGTGAAAGCTGCCCGTTCATTGCGGCTCTGGTTAGAAAACTGACACATACAGGGTTTGAGCACGTATGAACGGGTTTTTTTTCACCTTGTATAATATTGAGCATGGTTTACTCTTAAGTCGGGTCAGATGAGTGTTTTGCAGAGTGGAAGGAAAGTCCGTGAGAGTAGACGTTCCTTCCACGCTGACACCCCTCTGGCCGCCTCGCTGGGCGCAGTTAGTGCTCCTACGGAGGATCGGGCTTTGCAGCCCTGAACGCCTGCTGTAGTGCTTCAACGGGGAGGCTTTCAAAACGTCTGCAGCATTCCTGCTGTAGCGCACATCTCGTGCACACACTACAGCATGTGGCCGGCCCCATCGAAGAATCACAATGCTGCAGCGGACACCCGGAGGCACGCCGGTACGGGCGCACAGTGCGCTCGTCTGTCCATGGTCTTACAGGGATACTTTATTTAAAATACTGTGCCCTTTTTTGCCCTTCAGTAATTGCGCAGATGCTGCCCAATAATGTTTTATTTTACACGCTTTTTCTCCCTCGCCGTGCGCATGTGCAGGTCTGATCAATCACTGCCGGTCTGAGACCACTGGCTTTCGTGGGTGGTCTCAGAGCGAGTGAAGTTAGCTGACGTCCCTAGTGACCAATCTGGTGACTGCCAGTCGGGAAAGACAAAATCCCAGCTGCTGGCGACGCTGGGTGAGGTGGAGGGACCTCCTCTACACCCAGTGTTTCTTCCAGATTGGGGCAGCGGGGGGGGGGGGGCACTCACAACCTCACCACTTAGGTTTCATTTAAAGAACAGTGGATTTTGTTGGACTTCCTGAACCTTCCACTGATCTTACTAGCAGGGTTATTCAGAGAGCGGTGAAAAGCAGGAGAATGACTGGAGAATGAAAAATTCTAGGTCAAAATGGCTATTTTGACCTAGAATTTTTCATTCTCCAGTCATTCTCCTGCTTTTCACGTTCTCTGAATAACCCTGTAGGTGTCTGTGCATTTTTTCTTTCACTACGTCACTTTATCATCGCGGTCCACCTTTGGTATTGAGTGACCACCTTGGAAGCAGCCCGGGAGCTCCTGGTGGTTTTGTCTATAGAGGCTTGATTGGGACGTGATGTTTTATCTGGCAGTGGGTGAGATCAAATCCTAAACCCACTACCTCTTTTTCTGTACGTATATTATGTCAGTAGATTTGTATACACATTAATAAACGGTATAACACTATCGAGTTTCTCTTTTTCCGAGATATATACACTTTAATGAAGATTCACCAAAGAAGTGGTCATTCGTTCCAAAGTCTTGGAAGATTTCACTGAAAATCCTTTCTACAACAGAGACTGGATATCCATTGAACGAACTATTGAGAAATAGAACTTTCTTTCTCCTTTTTGCTGTGCAGTATAGCATGCCTTCAAAATAGACCATACATAAGTTTTTTTACTTTCCTTTAGCGCAACACCACCAATTTTTGTTTTTCATGTCTGTGCATTTTGTTTCGTTCGGATTGAGTTTCGGATGAAATATCGGCTTTTCGTCGAATGGCAGACTCTGGAGATTCTACAGCGTGTAAAGTGTTTTTTTTTTTCTTTTCACATTTTATCATCCGAGCCTTAGCGGTTCTATTTTCTATGGGGTAGGTTTGTTAAAAATATTAGAAATGGGAACTTGTTACTTTTTGGGGGGGGGGGGGGGGGAATTGGGGTTTCCAGCTAAACAAAACGCAGAAAAAGCGCGTTACTGCAGCATCATTGTTCACATTATAATTGAAATGTGAACAATATTGCTGCATTAATAAAAAAAACAAAAAAAAAAACGTATGATTTATTATTATTTTTTTTTTACTTTGAACGTGGTCATGTTTGCCATCATTGGAAAGGCCATGCTCTGGCCTTTCCAATGATACCAAACATGACCCTCCAGCTCCTGGGAAAAATAATAACCCTAAATCATGCTTAGACGGCAAACTGATAGAGTGCCAAATCTAAACACCTTGTCCGCGTGCTTTGCAATGGAAACAGTTGCAAGTCATTGGCTTATGGGTCGGCGCGGCCGCATGAACCAGATTCCTGTGGCTATGGCAGCCTATATCAACAATCATCCGACCCATTCCACACTGAGAGCACGGCATCCAACACTGCCGGGATTACATAACGGATATGCCACAGGAGTTGTCTGCAGTGGAGGACACAGCACTATGGCAGTGAGGGCAGCGTGACGGGAAGAACAACAGAAGAACCAGCTGAACCCAACTGCAAGAAGCGGTTTTATTTACCCTCACCTCTGCGTGTCTCCATTGCTCATAGATTGTAAGCTCTTGAGCCGGGTCCTCTTTTCCCCATTGTTCTCAGTTTAACTTGTTCGTTAATTTGGTTTGGTTTTGTCCCACCCTTTGTACAGCGCTGTTGAATAGGTTGGCACTTAATAATTGTAAAAGGTGCAGGCCAAGGGACCTCGACAACGTCAGAACAGTCTCCTTCCTTCATGTAAAAGCTCCACTGCAGTCACGCCGTTTCTAAACAGAATACGTCAAAGAGGTGCAGCCGCCCAGGCAGTGTTTGCATTATGGCAGCGCGGCCAGGTAAAATCGCCATCACCGACAGGATGAGATTAACGCCATTCATACACCTCGAAACATTCAGGAAATTAGAATTTTTTATGAGATCTGACATTACAGTAACCTTGACGTGTACATTTCATCGGCCTCGGTTCATCGGGGACCATGCTCAACCAACTGCAGACAACTGCCCATAGAAAAACAAAACAAAATATACATCACGTGACCAAAAGCACTTTTATCCTCGAAAAAGTAGGAGAGGAAAAAAAAGGCATGATTACTGCAAACCAATGAGGAACGAGAGACAGGAGTGAATAGAAGAAGCCTATAGGATGCCCCCTGCTGGCCAACCACTCCTGGAGCGGCGATAAATACAGACTATTATTTTGTCACAGGGACATGCTCGCCACCAGACCTCTTAGTTTAATTTAAACGGTCATAGATTATCAAGAGTCCCCTCTGGATGCACCCCCCCCCCGCCCCCCCGCGCTGGGGGAGGGAGACTGTGACAGCCTTCTGAGGTAAAGGGCTGCCTTCTACCCAAAAGGCTGTCAATCAGCTCACACGGGACATACTCCTGTGTTTGCGAACAACGTTGTGCATGACTTGCAAAGATGGTCCAATCCCTCTCCAGGAAAAATCAACGAGAGGCATCGGCTAATGCCCACTGCTGTAGGTGTGTAGCCATCCTGTAAAGGCGACGTGAGATCCGGAAACAGGAATAAAGACCATCTAGGTGAAACTGATCGTGGGGTGCGGGGCTATTAACCTTTCTGGGTTTTCTCCCCAAAGAAATATACATGATTTTGCACTGAAAAACTCTGAAAAGGAAAATGTAGCCCTTGAAACACCACCTCCACAACGTTAAAAGCAGGACTGAAGCTTTTACCCATCCACAAAACAAAAATACCATCTAGCCCTCACTCCTGTTACCCAAACTTTACTGCCGCATTACAACAGCCAGGGAGAGGGCAGAATAGAGGGAGAGCTCTGGGGTCACTCAGGGCTGTACAGCGGTAAGATTCAGGGGGTTATAATGACTGAAAATTCATGTACAGTACAGATACAAGGTGTTACTGTAATTACCATACACAGGCATTATGCAGCACATACAGATACAAGGTGTTACTGTAATTACCATACACAGGCATTATACAGCACATAGAGATACAAGGTGTTACTGTAATATCCATACACAGGCATTATGCAGCACATACAGATACAAGGTGTTGCTGTAATTTCCATACACAGGCATTATGCAGCACATACAGATACTAGGTGTTACTGTAATTCCCATACACAGGCATTATGCAGCACATACAGATACTAGGTGTTACTGTAATTTCCATACACAGGCATTATGCAGCACATACAAGGTGTTACTGTAATTTCCATACACAGGCATTATGCAGCACATACAGATACAAGGTGTTACTGTAATTTCCATACACAGGCATTATGCAGCACATACAGATACAAGGTGTTACTGTAATTCCCATACACAGGCATTATGCAGCGCATACAGATACAAGGTGTTACTGTAATTTCCACACACAGGCATTATGCAGCACATACAGATAAAAGGTGTTACTGTAACTTCCATACACAGGCATTATGCAGCACATACAGATACAAGGTGTTACTGTAATTTCCATACACAGGCATTATGCAGCACATACAGATACTAGGTGTTACTGTAATTTCCATACACAGGCATTATGCAGCACATACAGATAGTACTAACACCTTGTACTTAGTACATATACACACTGAGGGCTGCAATGTGTGTGTATATGTATACATACGGAGTTCTGAAATGCATGTGTGTGTGTAATATAAATATATATATCTCACACACACACACATTTCAGAACTCCGTATGTATATATACACACACATTGCAGCCCTGAGAGTGTGTGTGTGTATATATATATTTATATACACATATACACCGAGGGCTGGTGTGACAGGTGTGTGTGTGTGTATATATATTACACATACACACTCTGATGGCATGTGTGTACACACACTGTGGTCTGGTGTCTGTTGGGTATATTATATATAAATAATATACACCACCGGCATCAGATACATGTATACCCAACAGACCACAGTGATATATATATATATATATCTGGTGTCTGTGTGTGGTCAGGGTGTGAGGTCAGGCTGTGGGTGGGTAAATGGGGTGTCTGGTCATACATTGAAATATTAACATAAACAGGACAGGCTTTCAGCAAAATCCTACATTTATTGGAAATCGTCACATGACTTAAAATTAAAGTATCGGTACTCGGTATCGGTGAGTACTTTTAAAAAGTATCGGTACTTGTACTCGGTCTTAAAATAAAATGGTATCGGTGCATCCCCAGTGAAAGGAAGCTGCATTGCTAATAATCTCATTATAATCCTTAATCACTACAAATCCCCATGAGCAGCAGATCTGAACATTTTATTACCCATCTTCATATTTACTGTATAGGACACAATTGTCATTTCTGCCTGTATGCTGATAATGCAGACCCGTGTGAAATTGTGAGATAAGGGACACCATCTAGAGCAAGGATCTCAGACGCTGGTCCCCCCAGATGTTTCTGAACTCCACCTCCCATGATTCTCCTCTGGCCATTTATTGCATTCAAAGGATTCTGGGATTTCTAGGCACTAAACATGTGAGGGGAAACAGTTTGAGATGCCTGATCTAGAGTGCAGAACCTTTCATTACAGCAATATTTCTAAAAAATAAAAAAAGCATAAATTAGGTTTTTTTTTTAACGATCTCAGAATAACAATCCCAGTTATTTATCCTACACGTAATTATTAACTACACATCCCAAGTTTCAAATATTTTTTCAGCCGAAAGTGCTTGGCATTGAAGTGGTTAAGCAAAAAGGTGCATCAGGTATCATTACAACCAATTCGAGACTTATTGTTTAATCACATTAAAAGCTATTTTTCCCCCCTTTAGTCATACAGTAGGTTTGCTTTAATCACATAAAAAGGGTCTACTTGTAGCTTTCTTAAAAAGGGACACGGTGCATTTTTTGCTGGAAGGGAAGACAAAAGAAACACCAACATCCTGTCTGAAAGAGTTAAAAAGAAAGCTGCCTCGCTTCGCCATATATTTTACGTATATCTGTTTATTTCTTGTTTTTAGGTCCAAAAAGGTAGATAAGAATATTTATCTGTCACCGGGACGATTGAAAGACGACTAGTCCCAAAGTTGGAACGTTAATCCTTCCCTGGTCACGCAGTTTAAACAATATCTATTTTATTACATCTGTTAAACAATTCTCAAAAGAATGTTTATGTTTGAAAACGTGTATCCAGCGTTGCTAAAGAATTATGTAATGGTAAACATCTATAACCAGGAATAAAACAAACGGCTCTTTACAAAGGCTGTGACTCAACCGCAAGCGAGTGTGTGTCTTTCATACAACCAGAATGTGCGACTCTAACCCTCCCCAGGATCCTGTGGGTGCGATAAAGCCCAGAGAGAGAAGGAGAAAGTCTGCAGCAGCTGAAACAGTCACCCGGGTGAAGAAATAAAGGTCTGTCACTGTCAGTTCATGCTGTTAATGGATGGAGCACAGGGGTTTTAAAAGGAGACATGCGATTGGTTTCTGCCCATTACATAAATCAATCCGTCATGTTAAGACAAGTAGTTTCCCAATATACATCCACTTTTTATTTCCTGTTTATCCTGTTATGCCTCGTTAATAGAAGAGTCAGAAGCTTTCTCATTCCTGACCTCATTGCATGTGCTTTACCTTCCGACTAAGGCCCAGGATCAAACGAACGCATTATTCGCAGCGACCGTCAAAAAGTGCATCCGAACGCATTGACGTATTATTTCACGGAAGGCGCGAAAACGGTCAGACGATGCGCATTTTCGTGCGTGATTTTTGTACGGATCGTCAATAAAAAACACTTTTTGCGTCTGGACGTTACGTTGGCTGGACATGAGCAGCGTCTGACGTCTCCTAATCACGCACACACGCCGCTATGCTGCCGCAGCGCACTCAGTACGTCAGTACTAGCGGTTCTGCGTTCTCGAAAAAATGCGTTCATTTTCCACTTGCGTTTCGCGGCCGGACTTTCGTGCGGCCGTACATCGGATATTGAAGAAAAAAAATACATCGTATATTGGCCGTTATTTGCTGCTACTGCGGACGTGATTAAGTGCGCCTAAACGCACGTTAAAAATGCATTAGTCTAACCCCAGCCTTAGGCTAGGGTCAGGCGAGTGCGTTTTCTACGGACTGTGCGCCCGTGCAGTACGGACGCACTTTTTGACAGAAGACGCAGTAGTCGCCACACAGTCCGTTTTTGTGACCGACGTTATTTTTGATGGATGTAGGAGGGAAAATAAATTTAAAAACATTTTGTCCGTCAAAAATGCTGGAGGCATAAATGCAGTCCGTCCGACCACGTTCCATCACTCACACACAAAGCTATGCGGACATTGCAGACGTGGCGCACTCCACACGTCCGTCCTAGCGGTTCGACGTTCTTGATAACCTGCGTCCGTTTGCCGCGTCCGTAGTGCGTCCCCACTTCCGTGCGGACGTACTTCATGTGTGGGCCTTCATTGGTCAGGATTATCTGCTACCACGGACGTACTAAGGTGCGGCTACACGGATCTTAACACTGCGTATGTCTGACCCCAGCCTAAGTCCCTGCTTCTGCAGTGCAAGTACTGTAGTGTTATCTCATATCTTTAAAGGGTCAATTTCTTGGAATCTGAGGCACATGGACGTTGCTGTGAAGTAAAGGGACAGTATTCATTTGAGATAGGGCAATCCTTGGCAAACCAGATGATTCTGAACTACATGCCCCATGATGCTTAGTCACACATAAGGCTGGCTGAGCATCATGGAACATGTAGTACTGAAACATTTGGTGTGCCAAGGTTCGCAATCACTGGTAAAAGGTGATAAATACTACATGTAAACTGGGAAAATGCTTGTTTTGACATGTGATCATGTTGACAAAACAAACTGGAATGTCCCTTTAACAAAATATGCCACGCCACGAGTAAATGGAAGCAGCAGCTGACTGCAAAAATATCCATTATCACAAGATAACAGAAGTCACGCTGGCTCGGATAAATGTGCGCCGCCTCACTGGATCATGACTTAACGTGGGATCACAACTAACAGCATACATGTGCATTTACTCCCCCAAATGGGAATGGGTGGGGATGGAGCGGCAAGGATTGGCTAGGATGACCCAGCCGCTTCCTGGACGGTGCACGGATCATTAAGAAACACAAAATCCATCTTTTGTAAGTCATGTCATCATTCAAAGGCCTTTCATGTGATCCTCTATAATTGCAACGCGTGCATATGGGGTTATAGAATAGAGCAACTTCCACCCAATGCGCCTTTATTCATATGGAAACAAATACCTGCACGTAAAGAACGAAAAAGAAAACAAAAACATCAAAACACCTGGTCTTTATCCAACGCTCGATGCATACAGTCTGTATTCTTTCAGGAATACCGGCTTGAGTCGTGACAGCAAGCTACCATGGAGCAGCCGCCGTTCGAGCGGAGACGAAGAAGATACAATAGGGAGACGCTAACGCCGCTTACGTATGACGAATCATGTGGAGTAGGGCCCAGAATGCACTGCACAGATTATAGATAGACGCCACATCTGTGTCAATGTATAATTTTGCTTTTATCAAAAAGCAAGTGGAAAAGGTTTACCGACCTGGCAAGATACCATGATCTGTACGGGACGCAGAGCGATGCCGCACCGGATTAAATCACACTCGGACGCGCGTAAATGTTTTTGATTTTGACGCTTCGTGCTCCGTTTTGGATGTTAGACTTTTTACAAATCGGAGAAAGAAAAAGTGAAGTGTTTTTTTAAAAAAAAAAAAAAACCTTCAAGACAGTAAAGAATCATTTTCACTTCACGGTGACTCTATGGTCTGAAGAATGTGGCTGAAATAAGTATCGAAGGACGACGGCGAAAAACACGCACGAGGTGACGGTTAAATGGAGGAAATGTCAAACGGTTTGTTTGTTTTATAAATCAGGAAGAAGAAAAAAAAAAAAAAGAGGAAAAAACACAATGTAGTCAAAGTTCGGCGGTTATAAAATGCGATCATGGATTTGCTGAAAATCTTTAAGCTATATGGTTACCTGCCAGGTGATTAACAATGGCGCAGACGCGCACACTACACTTTTTGCACCGCTGTGGCAATCAGCAGTGAAATGCTGATCTGTCAACAAAGCGCTCGCTGACACACACGAACATCAAAGCTCTGTCAGCACTGCCACTTTGAGAGGGGCCATGGCAGGCGAAAACCAGTACTGTTTTGTAGAACTACAACACCCATGATGCTTTCTAGCATGTCATTAAAGGGACACTCTATGCGACTTTAGCTTATTAAAGGGCCAGTACCACCAAAAAATGAAATGTCTTTATTGTGTTTATTTTATGCTGTGATATCTTACATGTGCTTTGTTTTTCTCTTGTATGTTTAGTTAAGAAAATATTTTACTGTATATGTGTCAATGGGTACATCCATTGTGTTGTAAACGCCTCCCCCACCCCCACAGAATCTTTCCATCAATTGCTCCTCACTGTGTGGCTTTGGTCATAGAATGGAGACTATGGGTGGATCACTGACTCACATCATTGTATTGTGTGGGATGTATTCAAAGGACATCACCAGGGGGTAGATTAGGATTCTTTTTAGCTCATGCATCTGTTATCTCGATTAGCAAAGAGAACAATAGACCACCTGCAACCTTAAACACCCCCCCCCTCCACCCCACTGACTTAACTTTTGCACAAATTTTGGTAAAGTTATCATGGGTAAAACAAAAAAGGATTTCTCCTTGGATCAAGAAGCTTTTACCCACATATTAAATATTATAACCCTTAATATTCTGTGTCTGCAGGAAGTCATCCAGTCGCTTTTTAAAAGTCTGTCCAGTCTCTGACCCAACCACCTCAACAGGCAGAGAATTCCACAGCTTTATTGTTCTCACTGTAAAATAACCCTTCCTATGCTTTAGGCTGAATTTCCTTTCGTCCAGTCTAAATGGGCGACCTCGTGTCTGCTTGCAGAGTTTTTATACATACACTGCCTTTTATAATGTATCTATATGAATAATCTGTATTAATTCCTTCCCAATCACACAGCGTATCGGAAACTTCTCCATGTGGGTTGAATAACCCTGAGAGCGCAGCAAACAACTGCGAGAGTCAGGATCAGACCCAGAGTGCAGCTCGTGTAATTACACTCCTATTCCAGGCACAGAGAAGCGCTGATTTCTGCCTGATGTACTGTATGTCGCCATTCCTCTTCCAGTAATACTACATGTGTGCCCTGTCACTCTCAAAGCACAGCCAATCTCTAGAGAACACGAACGTCAAAAATGTGCCAGAACCAAGCGTCGTAGTCAGCACCTCCATCCAGTGGCCGCCGCCATGTAGCGTTTAATTACACAGACAACGAGACTAACGTTTTTGCCAACAATTTCCAGAATTCTCCATCATTGATAGTCTGACACAGAATAAATTTGGACAACTGCACGTCCCCGTACACAGTATACCCAGGCCCCCCTCTCCCCTGCACCGCCCACCCTCTCCCTTGCACCGCCCACCAAGGCCCCCCTCTCCCTTGCACCGCCCACCCAGGCCCCCACTTTCTCCTGCACCGCCCACCCAGGCCCCCACTCTCTCCTGCACCGCCCACCCAGGCCCCCACTCTCTCCTGCACCGCCCACCAGGCCCCCACTCTCTCCTGCACCGCCTACTCAGGCCCCCCTCTCTCCTGCACCGCCCACCCAGGCCCCCCTCTCTCCTGCACCGCCCACCCAGGCCCCCACTCTCTCCTGCACCGCCCACCCAGGCCCCCACTCTCTCCTGCACCGCCCACCCAGGCCCCCACTCTCTCCTGTCCCGCCCACCCAGGCCCTCCTCTTCCCTGCACGTCTTTGCGTACCCAGGCCCCCCTCTCTCCTGCACCGCCCACCCAGGCCCCCCTCTCCTGCACCACCCACCCAGGCCCTCCTCCCTCTCCTGCACCACCCACCCAGGCCCTCCTCTTCCCTGCACAGCCTTTGCGTACCCAGGCCCTCCACTCCAATGCACTGCTCCCCGTAACCCCCTGTAAGCCCCGTAACCCCCAGCACTCTCTAAGCCCCCTGAACCCCAATCCTCTGTAAGCCCCCGTAACCCCCAGCACTCTAAGCCCCCTGAACCCCAATCCATCCTCTGTAAGCCCCGTAACCCCCAGCACTCTGTAAGCCCCCTGAATCCCCAATCCTCTGTAAGCCCCCCGTGCTCCCCAGCTCTCTATCAAGCCCTCTCAGGACACCCTGTGCCCCCAGCCCCACACTCACTCGTGGCGTTGTTGGTCTCCTGGGCAGAGCATGTCGCGGCCAGCAGCACACACAGTGCAACCCCCAGGCCTGCTCGCACACTGCCCGACAGCCTCATGGCGTCCGGATCACAGCGTGCAATCCTCCTCGCACAGGACAGGAATCACAGCAACACGCAGCCTGTCACCTCACTGTCTGCTGGAATTGCCTGCCCGCCCAGCAGCACCGCCCTCCTCATCCGCACGGTGGGAGCGCGCAGTCTTTGCACTGACAGAGCGCGCTTCCGGCGTGGAACGCAAACACGGCAGGACTGGGGTACGTGTGCGTTCCACGTGACGTCACTGAATTGACTATCACGTGGTGAGAGAGTCTCCTTTTTGCAGGGGGGTCTGGCTGCAGAGTGGAGCTCCACAGGAAACATGTGACCTCCGCTCACTCAAAGATTTTTTTAAAAATCGAAATAAACTTTAATGTAACGAACGACAATAAACACAATAATGCTTAAAGGAACACTCTACTCAAAAAATCACCCCCCCCCGTTTTTTTATCCTAACCTATCCCTATTCCCTTAATAAATCTTTAGTTTTTATTTATTTTTTTGTAACTGTAATACCCTAAAATCCACTTCTTTCCAGCGGCGTCTTTTTTTTTTATATACTCAATCACCTCCCTCCTCTTCCGCTCACGTCCTTCTTGATGCTTCTTGGCTTCTGGTTTACGTGAGAAGCGCGCATGCGCGCCTCTCACATAAGCCAGCCAATCGGCAGGCTTCCTCCCGGCTCCCTCTGAGGATTAGTGTTGCGCGCAAGAGGATGCGCGCAACACTAACCCTCAGCCGCTGCCGCCAGCTACTGCGGCGAGTTGGAGACGTCATCGCGCTTTCAGCGCGATGACGTCTCCTACTCGGCAAAAGTCGGCAGAAGCGGGAAATATGATTCCCGCTCTGCTGACTGACAGCTGGGAGGGCGGAGTAAACTCCTCCGCCTCTCTCAGCTGTTTTCAGCTTTTTCAGCTGAACCGCTGAGCGGAGGGAGGGGAGACAGAGGGCGGCATACTCCGGGCATCATGACCACCTAAAATAGCTTAGGTGGTCATGTTGCCTAGAGTGTCCCTTTAACACTAGCCCATCTACAAACCTGCTTAGGCTGCGGTCACACGACCGTTCTTTGAGCGGAAGGAACGTCCGTGAGAGTGGACATTCCTTCCACTCTGACAACCATGTGGGCACCTCGTTGAGTGCAGTCAGTGCGCTCAGCGCTACAAATAGGGTTGCCACCTTTTCTCGAAGCCAAACTCGAACACTCCGGGCACTGTGTGGCAAAATATTCACTCCCAGGTATACGCTGTCACCAGGCCTGCCCACCTTTAATATTGATTGGACCCTGGGAAAACATTTTCTTGGGCCCCCCTAAACCCTACCCAATGCATAATTTTTCTTTTCACAAAAAGCTTTAATAATGTAAACATAAAGAACTGGCTTGCAAACAAGTCCATAGATTGATCTCTAACAGTATGTACATGCCATTTGTAGCCTCTTCTACTCTCTATTTCATCATATATTTCTATTAACAGTTATATGTTCTCGGGAGAAAAGGCATGTTAATATCTTAATAACTTTCAGTAATAAAGTGCAAATGAACATTATTATGTTTCAAGGGTAAAACAAATAGCTATATAGTATAGTAAAAACACAAAAATAAGAATTATATGTACCCAGCATAAACCCCCCAGAATTATATGTATCCAGCACAGGCCCCCAGAATTGTATGTACCCAGCACAGACCCCCCCTGAAA
Organism: Leptobrachium leishanense; assembly: GCA_009667805.1. Taxonomy (NCBI): domain Eukaryota; kingdom Metazoa; phylum Chordata; class Amphibia; order Anura; family Megophryidae; genus Leptobrachium; species Leptobrachium leishanense. Next base: position 423,043,075 of record CM019064.1, on the reverse strand, counting down.
TATATGTATCCAGCACAGGCCCCCTGAAATATATGTATCCAGCACAGACCCCCCCCCAGACATATATGTATCCAGCAGAGGCCCCCAGAATTATATATATCCAGCGCAAACCCCCCAGAAATATATGTATCCAGCACAGGCCCCGAGGATTATATATATCCAGCACAGACCCCCCCCCAAATTATACTTACCCAGCACAGACCTCAGGATCAGGTGACCCGTGTGTTCCTCCGAGCGCCAGCATTCTCCTCCATGTGGCCATCGGCTTCTGAACGCTGTGACGCGCTCTCTCGAGATTTCGCCTGTAGGCCGTGTCATAGCCTGCACAGGACGGCGGCTGCAGGAGGGAGAACGCTGGCGCTCGCAAGAAGACACGGCAATCGAGGGGGATGCTAGCAAAAGCAGCGGCGGCGGTCGTCTACTGTTTACGCGGGCCCGAGGGGCAGCTGCTTTGGGCCCCTCAACAATGACTGGGCCAGGAGCAACTGCCCCTTTTGCCCTGCGTTAAAGACAGCCCTGGCTGTCACACTGACATACAAAGGCACTCACACACCTATGCATAAACAAGTCCTTCCCTTTCACATCCCATTTCAACCACATTCAGCTCACAAATCAACCATTTCATCCAAAATTTCCTCACACTTACTGTACACATACAGAGCAGAGAGCATGCAGAGAGAGCAAGCGGAGAGCGAGCAGAGAGAGAAGAGAGAGTGGGCAGAGAGAGGAGAGAGAGAAGAGCGAGTGGAGAGAGGAGAGAGCGAGCAGAGAGAGAGAGAGTGAGGAGAGAGAGGAGCGAGCAGAGATATGAGAGCGAGCAGAGAGCGGGGAGAGAGCAAGCAGAGAGCGGAGAGAGAGAGGAGAGACCGAGGAGAGAGAGCGAACAGAGAGGAGAGAGCGGGGAGAGAGCAAGGAGAGAGCAGAGAGAGCGAGCAGAGAGAGGAGAGAGCGAAGAGAGGCCCATGAGGTGGCCCTGGTACATTGTGAAGCCTATTCTCGGGCCACTCCTAGGGTTCCCACCTGTCCGGTTTTGACCCGGACTGTCCGAGTTCGGAGTCATGTGTCCGGGTTTGACACGCTCTGCCACCCGGACACATGACTCTGAGCCTCGGAGAGGTTATACTTACATTTCCTATGTTCCCCCGGCGCCGCGGTCTTCTCCTCCAGTCTGTTTTTTTCAGCTTGAAGACGGATTGGGTGGTCCGCGTCACGTGTCATCCTCTCTGCCTCCTCTGAGCCGCTGTCAAAGTCGCGCAGGCGCAATGGGCTCACGCGACAATGACGTTCACGTGGTTGCTCGTGCGGCTCCTACTCCTCCCGGCTTGGCAGTGACGGTGTTGCGTGCGTGGTCTCGCTCCTCTTCATCCTGGATCGTCGATCTCGCCAGGCCAGCAGCTCTCCATCCACTCTCACTCTGACGCCGGCGGTCAGCCATAAATGCTGAACAGGTTCACGTTACAGTAAATCTACAGGACACTAGCACTATTTATTATAGTGTGCACAAGTGTGTATGGTGAGGGTTTCTTTCCCAAATTTTTGCCAAGCATTTACTGGTTCAGACATACACTCCAATTGATGCTTAAAAATGTAAAATGTAATGTATTTTATCAACCAGTGTGCCATACCAGTCTGCCATGTATAATACCAGTGTGCCAGCCATACCAGTCTGACGAGCATAATACCAGTGTGCCATACCAGTGTGCCAGCCATACCAGTCTGCCGAGCATAAAACCAGTGTGCCAGCCTTATCATTGTGCATACGCCCATACCAGAGTGCCAGCCATAGCAGTCTGAATGCATAATACCAGTGTACCAGCCATACCACGTGCCATAATATATACGCTACAAAAAAAATGGCCACCGGAACCCAACACTAGAGTGTTCGGGTTTGGCTTGAAGGAAAGGTGGCAACCCTAGCCACACCTCCTGCTATGTTCCCTAAAACCGCTCTTTGGTCATTTATAAAATGTTAGCAGTGAGGTCTGACAGGATTACTCAGAGAGAGGTGAAAACCTGGAGAACGTTTGGAGAAGTGAAAATTCTAGGTCAAAATAGCCAAACCAGAAAAATTTACTCATTTATCTCACTTTCCAAATCGGATATTTTGACCTAGAATTTTCACTTCTCCAGTCATTCTCCTGGATTTCACCTCTCTCTAAATAACCCTGTGAGTGTTTGAAGCATGCTTTAAAATGCTGAATGTCAGTAATTACCATGCTTATCATATATATATATTATATACAGTAATTATTTACTATACACAGAGCGAGTTGCACATTCCGAACATAGTGACGTGTAATGGTTAACACTTGCACTGGCATATCGGAAGCCACCAAGACCAAGCAAATAACCATGGATTTTTTTGCAGTTTTCTCTAAAAGCCTGTGTATATTTTAAATTAAAAAATTTCAAGCATTTTAATGGCTAATTTTATAGACAAAGCCCTGAGCGCACAGTGCATAGTTACCTGTGGTGTGTAAAACCGAGGGATAACTAGGAACATTTTATCAGAAGATAGTGTTTAGTCCAAAGCAGACTATATTAATGTGTCACGTTGGTATATGGGACGTCAGACGGCTGTGATTTATAGAGCAAGTTGAAGGACAGCACACATAAAGTCATTAAACCCAGCATTCATTTCTAGAGATAAGGAATGGCCAAAGGGAACAACAGGCCTCATTCCAAGCCTAGAACAGTCTAGTGTCCTTGCTGCTAACTAAGCACTTGGATTTGGTGTAGTCTCAAACAGCTGCAGGAGGCCATACTCCAAAGTCCACGCTAAAATGGGCACCTGCAGGTTTCCCCATAGCGTTCCCATTTTAGCGTGAGATTCCGGAGCAGGCGCTACTTCAGCACCTTGCCCCGGAACCATGCGCTACCCTCTGTGATACTCGCGGTATCACATCCTGGAGTCCATAGAACTCCATCAAGGGTTCCGCTTACGGGCCACGAGCCATGTGAGATCTCGCTCTCATGAGATTGTGCAGGGCCGCTTAGTGATCGCGGAAAGAGACTGGGGACTATTTGTCCCCAGTCTCACTCTGTTCCCTGTGGCCAGAAGCGGCTGACCAGGCTGACGCTCTCGCCACGGGATGAGAGGTGAGCATCTGATTTATTAAGGGGGGGTGTTTTAGTTTTTTTTACTGATTCTGCAGAAGTGGAATAATTTAACACCAGCTTTTAGTTGACGGCAAATATTTGTTTAACCCATCCATGCGGTCATTTTTTTTTGTTTTGAGAAAGTATTTTACCAGGAAGGATATGTTGAGATTTCTCTCGTTTTCAAGTATGTCCTGGGTGGCGAGTATGTACCGTTAGGTGTCTTGCACAAGGACACTTACTGGAGAGGTGCTCTTGCCGGGATCTAACCTGTGTCTCCACAGTCTCTCTCCACGGTTATAGAGCAGTGATGTTACCTCTACTCCACCCAGCCGCTAGCGCTTTGTAATACCTTACTTATCCAGGCGCTAATTAACCACTTCGCTGCGGTGGACGCGCTCAGCGCGTCCAACCGCAGGTAGCGTTCCATGCGGTGGACGCGCTGAGCGCGTCCTCTCTTTGGGGCCAGTGTTCGGCCGGGTTCCGGCCGATCGCTGGCCCCCCCGGTGCGGGCTGACATCCTCGATGTCAGCCCAGCACCCGGAACCGCCGCCGGAGTAATTAGGTGTCATCGCGGGGGCGCGATGACACCTAATTCAGGCGCCCCCCCGCATGTGCGGAGGAGGCGCCTGAAAGGGAGGGGGGAGGTCCTTCGGACCTCTCTCCCTCCCGATCGGCGGCGTGCAGGGGGTTAACCCAGGCACCATTTGGAAGGGCACAGCCTGCCCTTCCAAATGGTACCTGGCATTAACCCCATGGGGGCCGGATCACGAATCGGCGCCGAAAAGCGCCGGTTCGTGATCCTTTCCCGGAGCTGGCCGACATCTTGGATGTCGGCCAAGCTTCCAGGAATGCCCCCTGAGGACTGGCGTCATCGTGCATAGCACAATGACGCCAGTCCTGGAGTTAACCCCTAACTGCCACCAATGGTGGAGATAGGGGGTTCCAATGAACCCCCTATCTCCCGATCCGTGGCAGTTATGGGTTAATGTTTGGTATTGTTGGATCGGCCAGAGCATGGCCGTTCCAACAATACCAAACATGAGTATAAAAAAAGTTCTAAAAAAATATATAAAAATAAAAAAATATTTAAAAAAAAATTCTAAAAAAAAATAAACAAGTTTTTTTTCTTTTTTTTGGTTTGTTAATGCAGCAATATTGTTCCCATTTCAATTATAATGTGAACAATGATTCTGCACTAAAGATTTTTGTATGCGGTGCGTTTGTTAAAAATCGCGTAATTTTCCCCAAAAAAAAATGTAATGAGACCCCATCTCTAATTTTTTTAACAAGCGCACCCCATACAAAATATAACCGCAATTGCTCGCATCTTAAAATGTGAAAAAAAACACTTTACACGTTGTAAATTATTGAAAAATCATATTTTATTGCATTTTTTGTTATAATAAACAGACAGGTCATGACGTATACATATAATAATGACATATTATGAATCTGCCGAGTCTGACGGAAAGAACGATATATAATATGTCTGGGTCATATACTAAAATAAGCCTTCAAAACGCATTTAAACATGATGAGCAAAATGTGTAAAAATGAGCTCAGCACAGAGGCGGGAAAAGCCTCAGCAGCGAAAGGGTTAATGATTGGACTCCCCATGTTAAGTATAGGATGCGCAAAGTACAGTAAGCTCACGCAAGCTAGCTCAATCTCCAGTGCGCCTGATCATGACTGTGGTGCCATTCCATCCAATTCTGCTACTCCCATCAGCCTCAGTCGCTTGTGTACATCAGTGAGTCCAGAGTACCCGGCCTAAGCCTGTCTTGCAGCATCTGTTGATCCCATCTAGGCTTGAGTGTGATGCTGTTCCATCCAGACTCCAGTGCTGCTATTCTCATCAGCCTCAGCTGCTCGTATACTTCAGTGAGACCAGATACACAGCCTGGACCAGTCTTACTGCAACCCAGCTACCAATTCCCGTCTTACCTGTCGTGGGTTCATCTCCCGAGTCATCTGTCGCCACTCCGCCTTACCTTTCATCAGGAATTTATATTTATTCAGCCTTAAGAATATAAGCCTTGTTTTGCCTTTAAGTTGTAATAAACCTTCAGCTCACCTTTGTCCGTTGTATTCCTCGCTCAGTGGGTTTATAACTTTATTTTGGGTCCACCATGGCTGCTACCGTGTGCCACCATGACAGCATGATGCCCAAGGTGCTATCACTTTTTAAAATCAGCTGGAGAATGTCTCTAATGGACTTTTCCTCAGCTGATCCTGCATGGAGCCCAGAACTGCAATAACTCCTTTTGGCCAGAAGATGGTGACATCTGCCTGCCACATAAGGTTATTACAGTAAGGAATACATTGGGAATATTCCCAAATATTTATTACTGTGTAATTAATTAAAAATGATTGTTCCTGACAGTTGTTTTTTTTTTATAAATCACTTGGTAGTGAAGTGGATAAGCTGTCTTGGCCGGGCAGCCTTAAATATTTTCTTATAAATTTCCAGCAGATTCTGTACTATTGACAATCATTGTTCCATTCATAATTCATTTACGGATCAAAGTCTAAACATTCTACACGTTTTGCGTCTTCTATAAGAAGAGAGTTTCCATAAAATCAACTCAGGATCCAATGGATTTTTGGAAAATTACTTTCTGTTACACACACACAGTAAATATATACAGAGACGTCCAACTGTATATGTTAACCCTTTCGCTGCTGAGGCTTTTCCCGCCTCTGTGCTGAGCTAATTTTTACCGGTTTTGCTCATTATGTTTAAACGTGTTTTTAAGGCTTATTTTAGTATATGACCCAGACATATTATATATCGTTCTTTCCGTCAGACTCGGCAGATTCATAATATGTCATTATTATATGTATACGTCATGACCTGTCTTTATATTATAACAAAAAATGCAATAAAATATGAATTTTCAATAATTTACAACGTGTAAAGTGGTTTCTTTTCACATTTTAACATGCGAGCAATTGCGGTTATATTTTGTATGGGGTGCGCTTGTTAAAAAAATTAGAAATGGGGTCTCGTTACATTTTTTTGGGGGAAAATTACGCGATTTTTAACAAACGCACCGCATACAAAAATCGTTAGTGCAGCATCATTGTTCACATTATAATTGAAATGGTAACAATATTGCTGCATTAACAAACCAAAAAAAAGAAAAAAAACTAGTTTATATTTTTTTTATAATTTTTTTTAAATATTTTTTTTTTTTAATTTTTTTTTTTTTACAATCTTTTTTATACTCATGTTTGGTATCGTTGGAACGGCCATGCTCTGGCCGATCCAACAATACCAAACATTAACCCCTAACTGCCACGGATCGGGAGATAGAGGGTTCATTGGAACCCCCTATCTCCACCATTGGTGGCAGTTAGGGGTTAACTCCAGGATTGGCGTCATCATGCTACGCACGATGACGCCAGTCCTCAGAGGGCATTCCCGGAAGCTTGGCCGACATCCAAGATGTCGGCCAGCTCCGGGAAAGGATCACGAACCGGCGCTTTTCAGCGCCGATTCGTGATCCGGCCCCCATGGGGTTAATGCCAGGTACCATTTGGAAGGGCAGGCTGTGCCCTTCCAAACGGTGCCTGGGTTAACCCCCGCAACGCCGCTGATCTGGAGGGAGAGAGGTCCGAAGGACCTCCCCCCCTCCCTTTCAGGCGCCTCCTACGCACATGCGGGGGGGCGCCTGAATTAGGTGTCATCGCGCCCCCGCGATGACACCTAATTACTCCGACGGTGGTTCCGGATGCTGGGCTGACATCGAGGATGTCAGCCCGCACCGGGGGGGCCAGCGATCGGCCGGAACCCGGCCGAACGCTGACCCCAAAGAGAGGACGCACTCAGCGCATCCTTAGCAGCGAAGGGGTTAACTGTAGGTAAGTCCCATAGGTTAGGCAGAGGGCTCCCTCTGCTGGCCAAAATGTGCTATTACAATTACATTAAACATTGGGGTCCGTGTTTCCGTGAAGGGAAAACAGAACTCAAAAGCTTTTCAAGCTATTTCAACACATTGGCAGTCTGATGTGTTGAAATTTCAGGGGGTTGTTCTGGATCCCATTTGCAAATTTGGATTTTACCAAAGCTTTCAACAGTTTCCACACAAATGGTTACTATTTAAATTAAGAAAAATTGGTCTAGATGAGAATTCTTGTTCTTGGATAGAAAACTGTCTAAAAGATAGGGTGCAGAGAGTGGTCATAAATGGTAAATTTTCAAGATAAAAACCAGTGGTAAGCGGTGTCCCTCAGGGGTCTGTTATAGGACCAATACTATTCAATTTATTTATAAATGACCTTGAGATAGGCATCGGACGTCATGTGTCAGTGTTTGCAGATGACACAAAACTAGGAAAAGTAATACAATGTGTGCAGGATGTTACTTCGCTGCAGAGGGATTTAGATAAATGGGGGACTGGGCACTTAAATGGCAGATGAAATTTAATCTAGATAAATGCAAATTTATGCACTTTGGAGTGAAGAACACACAAGTAATTTATACCCTAAATGGTACAGAGTTAGGGATATCCAAGCAGGAGAAGGATTTGGGAATAATCATAGACTTCAAACTAAGTAACAATGTGCAATGTCAAACAGCAGCCGCCAAGGCCAGCAAGGTATTGGCATGCATTAAAAGGGGAGTTCACTCACGGGATGAAAACATAATTTTGCCTCTGTATAAATCAATGGTAAAACGCACCTTGAATATGCCGTGCAATTTTGGGCACCGATCTTAAGAAAGAATATTATAGCGCTAGAAAAAGTGCAGAGACTAGCAACTAAATTAATAAGGGGAATGGAAGGGTTAAATTATGAGGAAAGACTAACAAAATCTAAACCTGCTTAGTTTAGAGAAACGGTGCCTTAGAGGGGATCTAATAACTTTATATAAATATATCAGGGGCCATTATAAATTATATATATGTTGTCTGGAAACAGGGCTCGAGTCCTGCCGGAATGCGCGGGAACGCGCGGGAACGGTGTTCCCACACTTCTCCCGCAGCTGGAACGTTGTGGGAACGCTGGTTCACGCTGTGGGCAGCCGGCGCTGCTAAAGGAATGCAATAACAGCATTCCGCTAGAAACCGCTCAACTGGTCACGTTTCCCCGAGCGCTGCATGGTTGCTCACGCGGCCGCCTCCTAAGCCCTCTGAAGGCCATGACGCGGCCTACAGCTAAGATCTCGCGAGAGCGCATCACAGCTTTCAGAAGCCGGCAGCCGCATGCAGGAGCACACTAGAGCTGGAAGGGAGACGCAGCCCTGAGGTCTGCAAGCTGGGTAAGTATAACTCTGGGGTCTGTGCCGGCTATAATTAATTCTGGGGGTCTGTACCTGGCCATAATTATTTCTGGGGGTCTGTATCTGGTTATAATTAATTATGGATTAATTCTGGGAGTCTGTACCTGGCCATAATTCATTCTGGAGGTCTGTATCTGACTATAATTATTTATGGTGGTCTATACCTGGCTATAATTAATTCTGGGGGTCTGTACCTGTCCATAATTATTTCTGGGGTCTGTACCTGGCCATAATTAATTCTGGGGGTTCGTGCCTGGTTATAATTAATTCTGGGGGTCTGTACCTGGCCATAATTCATTCTGGGGGTCTGTACCTGGCCATAATTCATTCTGGGGGTCTGTACCTGGCCATAATTATTTCTGGGGGTCTGTACCGGGCCATAATTAATTTTGGGGGGTCTGTACCTGACCATAAATAATTCTGGGGGTCTGTACCTGGCTATAATTCATTCTGGGGGTCTGTACCTGGCTATAATTAATTCTGGGGGTCTGTACCTGTCCATAATTATTTCTGGGGTCTGTACCTGGCCATAATTAATTCTGGGGGTTCGTGCCTGGTTATAATTAATTCTGGGGGTCTGTACCTGGCCATAATTCATTCTGGGGGTCTGTACCTGGCCATAATTCATTCTGGGGGTCTGTACCTGGCCATAATTATTTCTGGGGGTCTGTACCGGGCCATAATTAATTTTGGGGGGTCTGTACCAGACCATAAATAATTCTGGGGGTCTGTACCTGGCTATAATTCATTCTGGGGGTCTGTACCTGGCTATAATTAATTCTGGGGGTCTGTACCTGTCCATAATTATTTCTGGGGGTCTGTGCCTGGCTATAATTATTTCTGGGGGTCTGTACCTGTCCATAATTATTTCTGGGGTCTGTACCTGGCCATAATTCATTCTGGGGGTCTGTACCTGGACATAATTATTTCTGGGGGTCTGTACCGGGCCGTAATTAATTCTGGGGGTCTTTACCTGACCATAAATAATTCTGGGGGTCTGTACCTGGCTATAATTAATTTTGGGGGTCTGTACCTGGCTATAATTATTTCTGGGGGTCTGTATCTGGCTATAATTCTGGAGGTCTGTCCCTGGCTATAAATCATTCTGGGGGTCTGTGTCTGGCTATAATTATTTCTGGGTGTCTGTGTCTGGGTATATTCAATTCTGGGGGTCTGTGCCATTATATATATAATTTTTTTTTTTTCCTTTGGGTAATGGGGGTTGTGGAATTCTTGGGTGAGTTCCCTCACTTTTTTTGCCAGGACTTGACCCCTGTCTGGAAACCTTATCATTAACAGGTCTATACACAGGACACGAGGTCACCCATTTAGACTGGACGAAAGGAAACTCAGCCTAAAGCATAGGAAGGGTTATTTTACAGTGAGAACAATAAAGCTGTGGAATTCTCTGCCTGTTGAGGTGGTTGGGTCAGAGACTGGACAGACTTTTAAACAACGACTGGATGACTTCCTGCAGAAACAGAATATTAAGGGTTATTATATTTATTATGTTGGTAAAAGCTTCTTGATCCAAGGAGAAATCTGACGCCATCTTTTTCCCAGTATGTTGCATTTTGGTGAGCGCAGGGCCGGCCCAAGCCACTGTGCTGCCTGGAGCGAAGGATGAGTTGCTGCCCCCCCCCACCGCCAAACAAACATGGTGTGTATGAGTATATCAATGAGCGCCACGTATCATGGCCCACTGTCCCACACATCCACATACCGTCACACACTTCCACATACACACTTACATACTTCCACAGTCACACATGCAGTCACACACACATAACACAGCCTGTAACGAGGAGACGCAGAGGATTAATGACTCCGGAGGGCACAGAGTTACTGTCGATTAGGAAGCGTCTCACCGAAGGTATGAAAGAAATTAGGAAAATGCTTGTCTTTTCAGCATGATAAAAGCCATATGGTAAAAGCCATAAAGCGGCATTAAAACATGCGGCGTCCCAGTCATTTCTGTAATTCCCCCATCAAACCCTGGCAGCTCCATACTAACCCCCCCTCAGTTTAGAAAGGCAAAAGTTTTATTTATTTATTTTAGCAAAGTCACCCAGGCCTTGCCAGGTCAGTGAAAAGCAGATCCCCAGCTATTAACAACTAACTACAGCTCCCATCATGCTGTGCGGGCTGTAAGGGAGCTGCAGATTGTCTTCAATCTGGGCCCCGTGCAGCCCGCAATCGGAAGCTCCCTGAGGACTCTGGGATAGGGTGTCTATCCAGGCCTTCCCTCAACCAGGACAGAGGAGCTGGCAGTGCTTTAAGGGGGCAGCAACATGTCGCTGTGAGGAGGGATGAGCGGGAGGGGAACCTCCATAACACACGGGGGGGGGCACAGAGTCTCCTGTATGAAATCAAGCCAGGCCTACCTCCTCAGCAGCCTCATGGTTCCCCGGGATTCATTTAAAGGCGCGCACTTGCCTACGCCATCAGAGCCCTGCCGCGCGTGTCACGTGACAGGCTCTAAACACCGCAATCAGTCTCACAGGCACAAGGAGCTGCGGAGATACCACAGCCAGGCTGTATTGCTGGTAAAACTTAAGCTGATGGCCTCCATGCCTGCTGAAAGGGGCAGGTGCCGGCACGCTGAAAGGGGCAGTCACGTGCTGGAGGGGCAGTCACGGCTTGGTTTTCAACGGACCACTGTCCTGCAGCCGTGTCCAGGCTGGCGGCCTTTGTTAGAGCAGCAAAATGCTGCCCCTGACAAAGTGCTGCCTGGAGCGGTTGCTCCACCCTGCTCCATGGACGGGCCGGCCCTGGGTGAACGCTTCAGACTTGGTTTTTTGCCTTCTTTTGGATCAACAGCAGTAGGTAATGTGTGAAAGGCTGAACCCGATGGACGCACGTCTTTTTTCAGCCTGTGTAATTATGTAAATTAAATCAGTTTGCAATAAACAAAATTCCTTTGCATTGTGTAAGAAATGAATCAGGCCAGATCGAGTATACTGCATGTCATGGCACCTGCAGGTGCTTTAAAAGAGTGAATATGCTCAATTATGGTAATGAAATGGTTAAATTTCCTCTTATTTTCTTTATAATCAACATAGAGATACCTTGGCACCAGCAATATGTCATTCACAGCTACATTTGCGGGTACATGCAAGTGAGTGGAAGTATCAGTAGAACAATGTATATTTTATTTTTTTGTATTCATATAAAAGTTTTTATGTTTTTCCTTTATAAAAGTACACTTAACATTGATTTCATTTGGATGCAGTGAGCATACAATACATGTTTTATGTTACATATTTCAGGGAAGACATGAAGGTCACTTAAATGTTACACAGTTTGTAAAACAAAGCCTTCCCATAATGACAAAGTGAAATAAAATAAAATCCAGGACGTTCCTTCAGTCGCACTTGAGCCAGTGATTATTAGGAAATGTTCGAAGGACGCGTTGCCTTCGGGGATTGTACTCCAGCTGATTGGGTCCATCAGAGAAGTAGAGGTAACCTAAGGAATTAATAGAAATTTCAATCAAAATATACTCTTCGAACATTTTTGATTTAATTTTTGATTCGATTTCGAGTTTTTTACAGTATAATGGAACACTTACTAAATGTAGATTCTTGGGGCTACATTACAATCCATGTGCTAAAACGGGGACGCTACGGAGATAAAACTGAGCCTGCATTGTTAGCGGGCGCTATGCCCTGGGATGCGCGCGGCAGCGCTAGTCGCCGCCGCGCGCATCCACTCGATGGAGTTCATAGGACTCCATTGAAGCAGACTCCGGCGATCACATGACCTGCCGGATCTCGTCTCGTGAGATCCAGCAGGTCGGTGTAGTGATACGCAGGGAGAGACTGGGGGACTTTTTTCCCCAGTCTCTCCCTGCTCCCGTTGGACGGAGGAGGCTGACGGAGCCACGGTCCTCGCGCGGGATAGTAGGTGAGTATCTGGATTTTTTGGAGGGGGTTTCTGGATGGTGCGAATGGATTCTGCAGCAGCAGAATCCGTTAGCTCCATGTCCAGGCTGTGGTTAACTTTTTGTTAACTTTGTAATCCATTCCCAACGCTGATTAAGTCTTTGTGATCCCCATGTTAAGTATAGGGAGCGCAAAAGTACAGTAACCTCGCGCTGACAAGCGCAAGGCACCAAACGCAAACGGGTTTCTTAACCTGTTAGCGTTTGGACTGTAATGTGTGGTGACTACCTGGGCTAACGTTAACACTCACTCAGGTGAGCGCTAACGTTAGCACCAAGAGTGTAATGTAGCCCTTGTTGTTTAATCCCTTCAATATCAAGATCGATTATACTCGATCTGCAAGCCACGCACTGGTGTCTCGATATAGGGCTCTATCTGATAGTTGTAGTTGAAGTAGCGTCTCGATATGTAATTGTTAGGTTGAGTAAATTAAATGTCTGGCATCGATATTTCAATCTTGACGCTAAACTGGGGTGAAAAATTTTAGCGCTGCACAGCTTGTGCCCCTCCTATACCTAACATGGGGAGCGCTATCTATTTTTAGCGCCCCGACAAGTGATGTATTACAAAGTGCTGCCTCAATTTACCATTGGGACGCGCAAGCATAGATTTTCCCACCTCCTAAAAGCGGCTGTTAAATGATACTGCGAATGCAAAATCATTGAACATGCTCTAAAATACCACCTAAAAATCCCATACTCACTTTTCATCCCACGGGGAAACGGTAGCCTGATCCACCGCTTTTTCTCCCAGGCAGCAGAGTGAGACTGGCAACAAATAGGTCCTAGTCTCCCTCAGCAATCACTCTGCGGCACTGAGATCGCGCAGGGCTCGCGGCCCGGAAGCGCAGAATTCCATGGTGTCCTATGGACTCCAGGAGGTGATACTCACGGCAGTGCGGAAGTATTAAACATTAACCCCTACTGATCTCCCTCTGCAACCCAACTCTCATTTTAACCCTTCAGATATCTGTAAAAGTCCTTGAATTCAGCGCAGTTGGATTTTCTGGACGTGTCCGGCTCCTGCCTTGCAGGAAGCCAGGAGCATGACACTATTATTATTGTCATCATTTATATAACGCCAACAGTTTCCGCAGCGCTTTACAATAACCAAAGGGAACTAAATACATATAAACGGACATAGGATGGAAACAAGAGGTGTAGAGGGCCCTGCTCATAGGAGCTTACAATCTAGAGGATGCACGGATAATGCAATGGCTTTTAGGGGAGAATGTGGGTATCAAATTGGTGCATGAAGTTCAGTTACAGTTGCAAGTTTATAATATAGAGCTAACAAGTTCAGTAGCGCTGTACAATGGGTAAGACAGAATAACAATATACATACGAGTTAGACACACAGAAGTAGGAGAGAGGACCCTGCTCAAGGGCTTAAAATCGAAGAGAAGAGGGGCGACACGCTAGGGGAGGGTAAATAGAGAACCTGAAGTAGAAGGGTGCATGTGGGTGTGTGGAAGGTGGAGCAAGAAATGAACAGTGGGGGAATCATGAAGTCAGCTGATGGGCTTCTCTAAAGTAATGTGTTTTCAGAGACTTTTTGAAGGACTGGAGAGACGGGGGAGTCTAATGTTGCAGTCAATCTGCGATGACCTGAAATTTATGAGGAGCTAAACCTCTGCATTTAGAAGGCTGAATCAGTCCTCCAAGAGCTCCTGGAGTGGGGAAAGGAGTGAAGATGCTCAGAGCACTGTGATCACTTAATTTGCATTGAAAGATCACAGTGCATAGAGAAAGCCTTTAAATATACAGAGATTTCTCTCGTTTTCAAATATGTCCTGGGTTCAAGAACATTGAAATGTTACAGAACTACAAAGTAATAAATGCAAGATATTAAAAATAACTCCAATACAGATTTACACAGAAAATAAATATGTAGGAAATATAGAATAGTAATATAGCATTCTGTATTGAGGTATATTAATAGAGATCTCTTGAGTGACTTTAGACTGGGGGAAGATTTGACGGTGTCTGGGAGGTTATTCTATAATTGCGGTGCTCTGTAGGAAAATGAGGATCGAGCCACTGTCTTTTTGTATTGTGGTATTGCAAGTAAGGTGCTGGTCCTGGATCGGAGGTTATAGGATGAGGGAGCTGCTGGAGGAAGCAGCCTATTCAGGTAGGGTGGCAGCTTCCCAGAAAAGCTCTTAAACACCGGGGCAGTATCACAAAACTGGTGCTGACTTAGCCAGAGCTGTTGTAAACTTAGCAACTCCATATACTATGGCCCCTATTACAATTTTTGCGCAATTTCGTTCACGCAGCACAATTTTTTTTGCACGCATCGTCCAGCGTTATCGCGTGAAAATTAACGGTGGTATTACGATCCGAAAGCATTTTCTCATCCGTCCAAAAATAACGTTCGTAAAAACCACGTGCAAAACGAAGAGTAATACGCGCACAGTAGCGTAGTGCACGTAAATCAGTGTGCGGACTGGTTTTTACACGGGATTCAGCCAATCAGAATGAAGAACCTTAATTGACATCAATTTATCTTAATTGACTCACTTAAGTTTTTGCACCTGTCAAAGTAAATCTGAGTATACATGCTGCAGCAATAATAAAAATACGCACAACTTCTCAATTTTATTGTTTGGGTATGTGTAGAATGTGTAACTATACTGTGCTGTATTTTTTTTTTCGTGCTGGTGTATTTAGTTTCCGCCAGAACGTTCAGATCTGCCGTTACCACCAGCTTTTCAAAGATGTTAAAATTATGCGTGCAAACGTCATTCGTAAAAAGATGTGCATCGATCGTAATACCATCCTCGTACCAGCGCAAGAACGCATTTGCGCTCACAATGTTAAGTATAGGACGCGCACAGTTCATCACGCTCTCGCAGGTCCATCCGCGTTAAACGATAACGCGCATCGTTTACCCGAACGTTGTAATACGACGTTCTGCGCAAAGGGTTTTGCCCCTTGCATTAATGCGTGAAGAATGTAATAGAGCCCTATAATGACTCTGGTAAATTTACAACATCTCTGGTTAATTTAGCACCAGCTTTGGAATATTGCCCCAGGTTGGAAAGGTGAATTCCAGCGATGGCCAGTTTAGCTCTTTTAACATGTAACAATGGTGGGTCCTGTAGTTACATTGACTTGAGACGTTAAAATGTTTTAGCAAGACGTTAACGCTTGTGTGGAGCACAGAAATTAACAATTGGCACTGCTGAAAGTGGATGTGCAGGCAGCTAACGCTAATTAACCACCTGTGTCTCTATTTCAGCCCTGGTGTTTATTAAACCAGAGCCTTAACCACTTCGCTGCGGAGGATGTTCTCAGCGCGTCCTGCCGCAGGAAGGGTTGGCTGCGGAGGACGCGCTGAGCGCGTCCTCCCGAAGCAGCCTGCGATCAGCCGGATTCCGGCCGATCGCTGTGCCCCCCCGGTGCGGGCTCACATCTTGGATGTCAGCCCGTCAATCCGGGACCGCCGCGGGCACAATAGATGTCATCGCGGTGGCGCGATGACATCTATTTCAGGTGCCCCCCCCGCGTGTGCGGAGGAGGCGCCTGAATGGGAGGTCCTTTGGACCTCTCTCCCTCCCGATCGCGGGGGTCCTGAGCTTAATGCCAGGCACCGTTTGGAAGGGCACAGTCTGCCCTTCCAAACGGTGGCTGTCATTAACCCCTGGGGAGCCGGATCACGAATCGGCGCTGAAAAGCGCCGGTTCGTGATCCTTTCCCGGAGCTGGCCGACTTCTTGGATGTCGGCCAAGCCTCCGGGAACTCCCCCTGAGGACTGGTGTCATCGTGCATAGCACGATGACGCCAGTCCTGGAGTTAACCCCTAGCTGCCACCAATGGTGGAGATAGGGGGTTCATTGGAACACCTATCTCCCAATCCGTGGCAGCTAGGGGTTAAAGTTTGGTACTGTTGGATCGACCAGAGCATGGCCGTTCCAACGATACCAAACACGACTGTGAAAAAAGTTTAAAAAAAAAATATTAAAAATAAAAATATATATATTTTAAAAAAAATTATAAAAAAAAAATAAACAAGTTTTTTTTCTTTTTTTTGGTTTGTTAATGCAACAATATTGTTCCCATTTCAATTATAATGTGAACAATGATGCTGCACTAACGATTTTTGTCTGCGGTGCGTTTGTTAAAAATCGCGTAATTTTCCCCAAAAAAAAATGTAACGAGACCCCATTTTCTAATTTTTTTAACAAGCGCACCCCATACAAAATATAACCGCAATTGCTCGCATGTGACAATGTGAAAAAAAAACACTTTACACGTTGTAAATTATTGAAAATTCATATTTTATTGCATTTTTTGTTATAATATACAGACAGGACATGACGTATACATATAATAATGACATATTATGAATCTGCCGAGTCTGACGGAAAGAACGATATATAATATGTCTGGGTCATGTACTAAAATAAGCCTTAAAAACACGTTTAAACATGATGAGCAAAACCGGTAAAAATGACCTCAGCACAGAGGCGGGAAATGCCTCAGCAGTGAAAGGGTTAACAACTCCATAGACTTCAGATGTTCAGGGAAGTTACTCCAGGGTTTACGTGGGGTTATGAGCTTAATGCCGGCTTTTAGGAGGGATTACATTCCCCTGGTTTGCACTGAGAAGTTACGTTTATACAACACTTTGGAACAGGTCGCTATTCTTGCATTTCTTAACGAGTCGCACGTCCCATGTTAAGTATAATAGACAGCAAGTACTGTGAGGAACGCAAAGTTGGAGCGTCTCCTTTAATGGCACAGTTGGAATAGGACGTGAAAAATTTAAGCTAATAACGTGTGCCTTTATGTTGTATGTCACGAACACTAAGGCTGGGGTCAGACTAATGCAGTATTAACGTGCGTTTAGCAGCACTAAATCACGGCCGTGCTAGCAGCAAATGACGTCCAATGCCGGGGAACATACGACGAACGGCCGCACGAAAGTGCGGCTGTGCAACGCAAGTGGCAAACGAACGCATTTTTTTCGAGAACGTGAAACTGCTAGTTCTGACGTACAGAGTGCGCTGCGTCCGCTAGCGGCGTGTGTGCGTGATTGGGAGACGTCAGACGCTGCTTATGTCCGGCCAACATAACGTCCAGACGCAAAAAGGGTTTTATTGATGATCCGTACAAAATCACGGCCGAAAATGCGCATCGTATGACCGCTATCACGTATTCAGTGAAATAATGCGTCCATTCGTTCAAACGCACTTTTTCATGGACAAAGCGAAAATGCGTTAGTCTGACCCTAGCCTTACAGGGTTATTCAGAGAGCGGTGAAAAGCAGGAGAATGACTGGAGAATGAAAAATTCTAGGTCAAAATAGCCAAACCAGAAAAATTCTCCCTTTCATCTCACTTTCCAAATCGGCTATTTTGACCTAGAATTTTTCATTCTCCAGTCATTCTCCTGCTTTTCACCTCTCTCTGAAAACCCTGAAAGCTTTATGTCAACTGTGGAAAAGAAAGGGCCCTTGGTGTCTGTTCTCTTGCTGTTCGTTTCGCTCAGCGGTAAGTAGAGATTTCATATTAGTTATGACATTATTTACCTGTGATCATATTAGCAAGAACAGGATTACCCAGCTTATTACGGTACACTTGCTGTTTGATGACAGAACCCTTTATTATATTTTCAATACCTGGTCGGAAATTAAAACTCTGACAAAACTTACTGTAGTTTTTGAACGCAGAACCCACATTCTTTGGAATTCCAGGAAATTTCTCTTTCATCTTTCTTGGCGATTTGGAGTCCATTTTGAACCTTGATCGATCGTAACTAAGCGAGAAACAAGTATTATCCACTTTACCATATTATTACGCATCAAGACCACTATCACAATCTTCACGCTAAAACGGGGACGCTAAGGAGTAAAACCTGCGTCTGCTCGTTTCTCCTTAGCGTCCCTGTTTTAGCGTGATATGATGGTGCAAGCGTTAATCCAGCAGCCTGCACCATAACACGGCGCCAAGCTTCAGGATGCTTGCGGTAGCGTTAAGCACTCGCTTCTGCGATCTTACTGTACTTTGCGCTCCCTATGCTTACCATGGGGAGGGCAAAGAGTAATTAGCGTTAGGATTACAAAGTCCTAACGCTAATTACGCAATGCTGCGGCTAACTGAAAAGTTAACCACAGCTCTAAATTGGTGCAAACTGACACCACTACTGCAGAATCAGTCAACACCAGCTTAAAATCCCCCCAAAAATCTAATACTCATTTCTCATCCCAACGGCGCTACCATTGGTCCGTTGAAACCTCTTCTGTCTGCTGGGAGCAGAGTGAGACTGGGGACAAATAGTTCCAGTCTCCCTCCTCGAATTACTCCGCAGCCCTGCATGATCTCAGGAGCAGCCCTGGAGCACAACCCTCAATAGAGTCCTATGGGCGTCATAGCGCTTCAACGGGGAGGCTTTCGGCATGGCTGCTGTTGCAAACGCAATTCGTGCATGTGGCCGGCCCGGCGAAGCATCACAACGTTGCGTCAGACATGCCGGGAGGTACGTCAGTACAGGCACACATAGTGCACTCGTCTGAGCCCGGGCTTAATAATTTGATGTTTATGTGCATGTTCATCTTTGATATTATAGGGGAGGAGCAGAAGTATTTGGAGTGTCAAGTGCAGCTCCAAACCTAAATATACCCAGGCTCTTGAAACCTTTAGTCAAGTGAAGGAACCTTCTTTAGGAACTTTCTGCAGGACGCCTTCACCTCTCATGGTTAGCTGGTTTCACCTCATTCATAGCTCCCAACTCAGTATAACTCAGGTTGACTTGAAGCTTTTCAAATAGGTTATCGGTTACTACAAGTACTCGACGAGAGCATTTCAGTAAATCCTACCTCACAAAATACATTTTCCCAGAAAACACAATGAGAGGGAAGGGATTATATAATAATGTCGACAGGATTTCTCCCGCGGGATCATCAGACATTCTTGGTACAGGTAGATTAATGACAACGTGTAGACGGACAGGTTTGCAACCAACCTCCAGTATTTATCTCCTACGAAGAAAATGACTTTCTTCTCATCCTCCAGATACATTGCGGCATCGATTTTCTTAACGGAACTTGGGAATCCAAATTCTGAGATATCTCGGGGATATCCCCAAAGCATCCTAAAGCCAGCGGTGGCCCAATATTGTCTGCCTGTAAAAAATATATTATTCCGAATCAAAAATACTGTTCTTATGCAGTCTATTTGACTAAAATTGGTATCTGTGCCTCTTTATTTATCCTGATTTTTATTGCAATGAATAACTAAAATTCTATCATATGTATATGTGTGTGTTTGTTACAAGAGGAGTCGGAAATTGGGTAAAGCTTAGGGTGACCATATCTGCCATGTTTATAGGGACATATATTACTATTTCATGCAGTGGGGAGCACAGGGAAAAGAGCTGCCCTGTAACATGTATAATTCATATGCCGCAGGAAGGAAATCATGGCTGGGAATCCACTTTGATTTCTTACATGCGTGAGCACTACCGTTAGCTGCGGAATCTGCCGCATATTACAATCCAAACGCAAACGGGTTAAAAAACCCATTTGCGTTTGGGACCTTGAGCTTCTCAGTGCTAGGTCACTGCACTTTGCGCTCCCTATACTTAACATGGGGAGTGCAAAGAGTTAATCAGCGCTGGTATTACAATGTCCCAGCGCTGATTAACGTCTGGCTCTGGTCAACGCAAAGTTAGCCAGAGCCAGAACCTGGTGTTAACGGATTCCGCTTCTGCAGAATCCGTTAACACCAGGGAAAAAAATTAAAAAAGGAAGCCTATACTTACCATCTGTCCCGCGGCTCTGTCCGCCTCCCCCAGCCGGCGAGATCAGGGAAAGACTGGGGGAAAAAGTCCCCCCAGTCTCTCCCTGGGTATCCCTACGCCGACTGACCGGATCTTGCGAGGCAAGATCCGGCTGGTCATGTGACCGCCGGCGTCTCTCTCAATGGAGTCCTATGCACTGCATTTTTTTTTGCGCTTGCATTGTAATCCCCCGCTAAACCGGGGACGGTAGGGGGAATACCGCAGGTGCAGTTTTTCCTCCCTACCGCCCCCGGTTTAGCGCGGGGATTGTAATAGAGCCCTGTATATGCTGCAGCAATAATAAAAACACGCACGACGTCTCCATTTCATTGTTTGGGTATGTGTAGAATATGTAACTATACGTTGCTGTATTTTTTTTTGGGCTGGTGTATTTGGTTTCGGCCAGAACGTTCAGATTTGCCATTAACACCAGCTTTTCAAAGACGTTAAAATTATGCGCGCAAACGCTGTGCGTTAAAGTTTGCACATAGATTGTAATTCCATCCGCGTACCAGCGCACAAACACATTTGCGCTCACAATGTTAAGTATAGGACGCGCAAAGTACAGTACGCTCGCAAAGGGTTCCCGCAGGTTCACCAGCGGTAGACATTAATGCACATTTTTTTGCACGGACATAGTAATAGGACGTTCTGCGCAAAGGGTTTATCCCCTCGCGGTAATGCATTTTTGCGCACGCGTTAACGTTTGCGCAAAGCTGTTAATAGAGCCCAATGCTGAGTAAGGCTGCAAAAAAAATCTATAAATTATATACACAGGATATACAGGGTAATTCAAAGCGATCCGAATTGGTTGTGAAGGGTAACGGAACACTGAAAATCAGCGTTCGGTTACCTTTCTTCGCCATTCGGCTATCCAGAGAGCAGGCAATTCGCCAAATCCTGGCGAATTGCTTGCACATACGGTGCCTGTTCGGTGCCTGTTCGAGGGCAGTGAAATCCCTATGAAAAAGCACTGCTTTGGCTATTCAGAGAACACAAACCAGCAGTGAAAGGTTCCCGAAATGCCCTGCCATTCGGTGGTTTAATTCGGCAAATTTATTCAGGAGAATCCCATAGGCTTCAATGTTAAAAATATTCCCGTTTTAATTCAATATCTAATAAACCGTTCATTATAAAATTCTGCAGTAAAGAGTCTCTTTATTTATAGATTTTTTTAGGATATTTTAAGCATTTTTCAGATTTTTTTTTTAAAAGTCCGATTCTTTTGATTTTTTTTAAGTTTACTTATTTTTTCTGTAACAGCCCTCTTTATTATCATTCCCTGGACCTCATATGTAAATTTAAGACATTTTCGCTCAGTAGTTTCTTTGCAAACAGCGTTTCACTTTTCAAACATTCAAGCAAACTGTTTTCCTAATTTATTCACTTCACTCCACTTCACTTCACTTTTTCCGACGGCTTCGCTGCCTGTGA
This sequence comes from Leptobrachium leishanense, assembly GCA_009667805.1. Classification (NCBI taxonomy): domain Eukaryota; kingdom Metazoa; phylum Chordata; class Amphibia; order Anura; family Megophryidae; genus Leptobrachium; species Leptobrachium leishanense. Next base: position 423,021,527 of record CM019064.1, on the reverse strand, counting down.
TCGGCTCCTACTCGGGTTTTTCTGTGGTTTTCGGCAGTTTAATCCAGATGTTTTTGCGGGTTTTCGGCGTGCATTCGCCGGGTTTTGCGGTTAGTTTTTGTCGAGTTTGCGGCAGCCTTTCCCTGCAATTCGGGGACCATGTGGTGCTTGCTGAATACACCGCAGGGTCACCGAAATGGGATCGGCAAAAGGAACCGAATTGAAGAGAACAAAAAGTCACCGAACGTGCGGTGACTTTTCAAATCTCTTTGAATTACCCTGATAGTATATATTATCTGAACTTATTGTCGTGCAGCACATTTCATTAGGGAGTGTTCCCATAACAAAATAACTGAATTACAAATAAATGATAGCATTTTATTACTTTTTTTTATTATCACCTATAATTAAAAATATATAACCTTAGAAAATGAGTTAAAAATATGATTTTATTACTTTGTGTAAGCCAATTGCATTCGGACTAATGATTCAATTTCATTCTGTGTTTTTTTTAGCAGACCTAGAATTCAGAAAGTGTAGACAGGGGCCCATAGACATGACAGACCTGTCAATCAAGAGTTTTTTTTTTTTTTACAATGTAATTAAATACATTTAATTATATTTAAATTAAATATTCAAATTACATTTCAAAATACTTTGCTGTGACGGGGATTAACAATTTGAAGAGTAACGTAGCGGCTTCTTAAATTGCCAAGGATTAAATTGCAATTATAACTGAAAAAAATGCAATAATAATAATACTAATAATAATGTACTTTAGTTTGAAACCCGTCGAATCCAAATTTGCACAGATGTAGGTTTTTGTAAAAATCACAAATGGATGATTTTATTTTGGATAGCTACGAGGGTCGATCGTAAATTCAAAGCTTTTTTTTTATTATGTTATTATGATTTAGAATTTTTTTTGTTTATTTTTTGCAGTGTGAGATCCGTCACCACTTTTACCTTTGAACAGATACACGATGTCTCTTTGCGGCACTTCATAAGCGGCGTCCACTCTCTCCAGGTTTGGCCATACAGCATTAATAGAGATAGTTTCGACATCAGGTAGCCGGGAACTCTTCCTCCAAAATATCCTTTATTAGTAATTCACATGGAGAGGGATTAGATTTTATATAAATATAAACACATATCACTGAAACTGATTTACAGATGTCAAGTCATTGTCCTAGTAATAATCCAGTGCCATGTTATGGAGGGGAGGAAAGATTTAGGGCTCTATTACAATCTTCACACAAACATTTGCGCGTGCGCAAAAACGCATTAACGCGAGGGGCAAAACCCTTTGCGTAGAACGTCGTATTACAATCTCAGCTCAACAAACGCGGGTATACGTCTACCGCAGGTGAACCTGCGCGAACGCTTCGCTGGCTTACTGTACTTTGCTCATCCTATACTTAACATTGTGAGCGCAAATGCGTTTGTGCGCTGGTACGCGAATGGTATTACAATCAATGCGCAGTTTGTAACGCACAGCCTTTGCGTGCATAATTTTAGCAACTCCTAAAAGCTGGTGTTAATGGCAAATTCTATCAACCTGGCTGAAACCAAATACACCAGCCCAAAAAAAATACGCAGAAAAGTATAGTTACACATTCTATTCATACCCAACCAATAAATATGAGAAGTTGTGCGTGTTTTTTTTTTGATACAGCATATATGCGCAGATTGACTTTGACAGGCGCAAAAACTTAACGTGAGACAATTGTGGTTCTTAATTCTGATTGGCTGAATCGCGTGAAAAAAACAGTCTGCACACTGATTTCTGTGCGCAACGTTACTGCGCGCGCGTTTTTCCGCGTCCGTTTTATGCGCGTTATTTTTTAACGGATGAAAAAATGCACGAGGATTTTAATTTCAGCATTGATTGACGCGCATTAACGTTTGACAATTTGTGCAAAATTTCACTCGTTTACCGTGCATTTTTGCGTGAACAATGTAATAGAGCCCGTTATTTCCTCGTATACCATGGAAGTTGATTGTAGCTTCTCTGGCACCAAATACTGAAGGTATATGAATGGGGTGACCATATCGGCCATATTTAAAGGGACACATATATTATTATTTGATGCAGAGGGGAGCACAGGGAAAAGGGCTGCCCTGCAACATGCACAATTCATATGCTGCAGGAAGGAAATCAAGGCAGATCACCTGGGAATCCTCTATGATTTCTTACCTGCAGCCTATAGATTCTGCATGCTGTGGGGTCACATTTTCATGCATCGCCCATCGTCATGAATTAACTATATGTGTCCCTCTAAACATGGCCGATATGGTCATCCTATATATGCATCCTGTCAGGAAGGGCGGGTAAGCCAACAAGTAGACAAAACCCAAGTTAGCGAGGAAACCTCTAATCTGGTAGACCGGTCCTTAGAGTGGCCGGATCTAAGCAAAAGCAAGAACACCAAAATAAACCCAAGAACAGTACATGGAAAAACAGAACCCCACAGGAACAGGAAAGATTTGAGACTCCAAATGCAAAGCCAAAGGTCGATACTTGGAGTCAGAATAATAAATAACCTTTCAGTGACAAGAGCAGGGGTCAAGCAGGAATGTGTGGGAAGGCAGTTCCTCCACTATTTTACTAGAAGGAACGGCATTCCCATTGGTCCCAGAGACAATAAAGCTTTCGTTTAGGTGTTTAATCACATGTTTTCCTGTTAAGGCATAGTAATAAATATTATTTAAGAGTCATTTTCCATAAAACTCAGCCAATATATCAACAGATTAATTAGAGCAGGGCTCAAAATTTCAAGTCCCAAGCTACTAACCAGGCCATAAGAGTTACTCGCCACCAGTTGCTCCACCTAATCCCTACCCAGCCCTTAACTCTGTCCCTAAACACACCCCCTTAAATTATCTTATGAAATTACACTATTCTAAATAAAACCTTTAACAAAGTTACAAAAATAACATTAATATCCAGGCATCAGACCCCAGATACATGTATACCCAGTCATCAGACCCCAGATACATGTATACCGAGTCATCAGACCCCAGTGTGTGAGCAGAGCGAGGAGGCAGGGAAGCTCTTCTCCATCCCCCTGCCAGTGACTGAGACAAGCTGGGTCAGGTTAGGCAGTTGTTCCCTGCCACCATGCAGCCTGGGGAAGGGTGCATGTCGCACTGACGAAATAGACAGCACAAAATAATTTATTATGCTGCCTGCGTGTGCATTTACACTCACCTTCACTTAATTTCCACTCGCCAAATGCGAGTAGGCGAGTGGACATTTTGAGCCCTGAATTAGAGTATGGGTGGTTTGTTATCAGGTCTATTCAGAGAAAGGTGAAAACCAGGAGAATGACTGCAGAAGTGAAAATTCTAGGTCGATATAGCCAAACCTGAAAAATTCTCCCATTAATCCCACTTTTCAAATTGGATATTTGGTCTAGATTGTTCTCTTCTCCTGCCAGTTCTCCTGGTTTTCACCTTTCTCTGAATAACCCTTTATGTGTGACGGCACTTGTCTAATTGGGAGCAGAAGTCTTGGAGTTCCCACACTTATTTCATTTAGTACGTGACCCATGGACAAGTGTAAGCCAATATCAAAAACCAGAGCCAGAGGTCGGTACACAAAATCAGAATAAAAGCCACCCAGGCACAAGAGCAGAAACTGGAACTGAAATCCTTCGTCAGAGGTCAAACCAATCAGAGAATCAGGAACACGTTGAGGTGTCTATTGGAAACCATGACAGGACAGAGAGTTCCGATGACTAAGAAAGGTGCTGCGGTCCACCGAAGCCCTGTTGAGTCACCACCAATTGGAGAAGCCGAAATCTCCACCATGTACGTGGAAAGAAAAGTCAGGACTAACACACCGGGGCCAATAGTTTATTAAGGGGGAAGCAAACCCCAAATAAAATGTAACATTTCAGCCATGATGGCCTTAATAATACATATGATTAAGTCCATTTAGGCCGAAACGTTACATTTTATTTGGGGTTTGCATTCCCCTTAATAAACTATCAGCCCTGTTTTGTTAGTCCTGCCTTTTCATTCCAGGGCACAAAGTTCTGTCAGATGCTGCTATTTTACCTGTCCTAAGTCTCTGATTAGATGCAGTAGTAACAGAGGATAGGTGTCTATAATGGCGCCTTCCTGTACGGAGGAGGTCTAAGTAGGCACAGCCGAACCAGCTGGGTTGACACATCCCATACTCTAAGGGTGCGCACACATAAAAATTATTTATATACTGTACACGATCAATCAATTGGAATGCTTTTTATCATGAATCAAATAAAGAACATCCAAAATAAAGTGTAGATGGTGATCTAAAAGGTGAACAAGAAAGAAAAAGACCAGATGAGACTGATAGGGTGTAAAATATCAAGTCTTTATCTACTAACCAGAACGCAAAGCTACCCCATCACTTATGAACCCACCCATTGCCTGCCCACTCCAAATAATAATACATTGTGTCAACACATTTTTTTGAAGTGCAAAATATATGTTCAATGACAACAGAAAGGAACATTATGGCTTAAGGTCAGCACATAATACCCATCTTTGAAGAAAAGAAGGTCTCTTCTCATTCTGGTAACTGCATCAAACTCCAGATTTTGGTCACATTTCTGAGGCATTGATGGGATTGTTGGGGTCCTTGTTGGTTTGGGCTGTGGAACGGGTTTAATGGGTGGTAATGTTGGTTTTGGTTTAGGCTTATTTGGCGGCCGTGTTGGATTTGGCTTTGGTTTGAGTACATTAGAATCTCTTGCTCCTAAAATAGAGAAAATTTGATAGATGTATTAATTGTACATAATTCAATTTGTGTAATTACAGCGGCAGAATCATGTGTTTATTTTAGCTTTTTGTACAAAGCAAAAACTCCCCAAAAGATAGAAAGAGGGTGGACGGGCAAAGACAAGGAAAGACTTAATCCAAATTTATGCATATTTGTAAACTTTTTTATCCTCCCAAAAGATAGTTTTTTCTTTTGCCATTAAAATATATATTGATTGCATTTTTTTTGTTTTAAATGTAAATGCAAGGGGTCTTCAAAAAGTTAATTGAAGATGAGTATGATCTTTTAATTCCATATCTCCAAAAACATTTTGAAGTTCCTTCTTACAAAATTGGTATATTACTATATTCTTATGGAATTATCACTTATTTTTAGTTTTTTAAAATTTTTCGCATTTCACAGTTTTACAGACGCCGTTGCATTCTGTATGCATGACTAAATTTACAATGTATTCTTGAGAGTATTTGTGCCTTTACACTAATTCTACTTTTGCAAGAATCAGTAGTTCAGTATGTAACTGGGAGCTATTAAAGCGGGTCATGAAAAATATTATTCAATTTGTTATATATATATATATATGTAGATATATTAATTAATACTGATTAGCTGCATTTGTTGATAGGGTTTAAAGTACTATTACAGATGGTTACAGGAGACAAATGGGACATTTAGAAACTCACATTGAAATAGACTTTTCTAGGCTCACAAAGCAGGGCCAATTTGAAACAGTTTCAAATCCTTTCTTTTGTTTATTTGGGGGCAGGCAATTAAAGCTTCTCAAACACTACTGAACACAGATGGCATCAGTCAGTGAACCAAAGGATGTCACACACATGTGTTAATTAACAGTCTTTTCAAGAGGGAGACAAAGAGTTTCCTGCTCAGACGTAAAGCAGCATATTTATTTTTATAGGATATTATATATCACATGTGGTCCCTAATACCAGTAGTTTTAACTTTATGATAACAGGAAGACGGCGTGTAGCATATAAAAGAAAACGTAACAGATTTTTAGCCACCAATTCATTAAAAAACATCTTGGAAAGCTCCAGCAACACCTAATGCATTACCTCTGTAGAAGGAGTTTTGAGCTATGCAGCATCATCATCAAAGAACTTTATATCTTGCCACAAGAATTGCAGCTTTGAATTGGTCCTGTAATTTTATTTTTATTCTACATACAGACTGCTAAGAATCGAAGTGTCGATTGTATAAATAAATATACAGCTTTCTACAAAAGAAATTCGCTTGTATTCTTCTGTATCCTGCTGTGAAAAGTATACATCAATATCTTTGGAAGAGACCCAGAGACAGGGATCTTTCAGGTCACAGCACAATGATTTGCGAACAATCAAAAGTGAGTATACACTGACTGGCCAATAAAAAAAAGTCACCACCTGTATATAACTAAGCCAAAAGGTGTGTCCCTTCCATTTGATAATTACTGCAGGGATTACTATCAGGGTTATTCAGAGAGCGTGAAAAGCAGGAGAATGGCTGGAGAATGACTGGAGAATGAAAAATTCTAGGTCAAAATAGCCGATTTGGAAAGTGAGATGAAAGGGAGAATTTTTCTGGTTTGGCTATTTTGACCTAGAATTTTTCAGTCATTCTCCAGTCATTCTCCTGCTTTTCACGCTCTCTGAATAACCCTGTATGTTTCAGCATAAAATGAGGTCATGTGACTCCCTGAATATACTGAATGAGCAGGTTTCTCCATCAATGGGTTTCTCCCCTGATGGCACAGCGGGCATATTCCAAAATGACAATGCCAGGATTCATCAGACTCAAATTGTGCGAGAGTGGTTCAGGGAGCATGAGACATCATTTTCACACATGGATCGGCCAACGCAGAGTCCAGACCTTAACCCCATTTAGAATCTTTGTGATAATGTGCTGGAGAAAACTTTACGCAGTGCTGTGACTCTCCCATCATCAATACAAGATCTTGGCTACAAATTAATGCCACCCTGGACACAAATGCTGTGACATTGCAAAAATTCTAGTCATCAGTTGCTGCCACCAGGAATGAAATGCATGACACCTATAAAGGTTTGGCTAGGTAAGGGGAACCAGGTCAACCTCCTGAAAGGTAATGGCATCCCATATCCCAGTCAATTGCTAAAGGAAGGCGTCCGCTGGCTCCTCACTCTGGTAAATAAACTTTGACATGGTAGACAGATTAACTTTCCCTAGAGGATGGTATGAGAACCCATGAAGGCCCTGGCTCTACAGTGCAAGCACTGCTTTCAATGGTTCCTGTAGCTCCCATGTTGCATTGGGGTCAAAAAGTGTGTTGTTATGTGTGGGCTTTAGTAAAAAGCCCTAAGATTCTTAGTGGCATCCATGGCAGACAAAACAACAAAGAGATTTAAGAGAAAATCAACACAATTAAAAGACCCATGCTAGGATAAATATATGTACGTGATGGGAAGTTATACATACCATAGAGAGCCTGGATCCCCGCAATATCGTCTGCTGATAGTTTATACTGTGCGGGATTTATTAGTGTATCCAGACTTGTGGTTGGATACATTAAGGCTGTTGTGTCCTTGGAATGTTCAAGTCCCAGTGAATGGCCAAATTCATGGGCAGCTACAAGGAACAAATTAGCACCTGAAAAGATAGGTGTTTAGCAATGAGCCTTCTTCCTGCAGTTTATCTTTCTATATTCACTGATATTTAGAACTTTTTAGATGGATACATTTTGTAAAAACGCTGCGCAGGCTTACTGTACTTTGCGCGTCCTATACATAACATTGTGAGCGCATATGCGTTTGTACGCTGGTACGCGGATGGTATTACAATCTGTTCGCGTTAAATACCGCATAGCCTTTGCGCGCATAATTTTAGCAACTGCAAAAAGCTGGTGTTAAGTTCGAATGAGAAACTGATTAGGAACGAAGGAGGTTTAAGAATTATCACTGTATATTACACAAGAGGAAAGGGGAGTGAGTTCCTTTGTTTATGGGATCAGGCGGGGGTGTCTTTGTTTTCATGGGCGGAAACATGGCGCTTTGTGATTGGGTGCAATGGGGAGATAGACAATGGGAAGGAGGGGGAAGGGAGGTTATAAAAGGATGTGCGTGAGACAAGTTTGGGATTGCAACTAATTTTCTTTTACTCCCACCCAACCCACCCTGTTTTATTTTCTTTTTCAGAGATGCTGGTTCTCTACAACGTCGGAAAGGTCACGCAGCAGAAGCACCACAGATAGGGGCAATGGAGTGGTGATTTCACTACTCATGCAAGACCGCCTGTGGTTTCCCATATGGAAATATGCCGTGTTGCATGAACCTGGTTCATGGTTTAAATGGCCGTGTCTGGGGGATTGTATAAATATCGACATGGTTAGTCTAACTATTGCATCAAGTGATACACCATGTTACATGAAGCCAGCCCGAGGTTTTTTGAACGGCCAGGGTTGGGGGATTGTCTTTGATTAAAAGCATGGTTAGAGTAGTTATTATCGATCAGACAGTATCCCAAGATTTGGGTACTTTACCATGTGGCAGGAAGCCAGCTGGTGGTTTGTTCGGCCACAGCTGGGGGATTGCGCTTTAAAGATGGACATGGTTTAGGTTAGGGAGGAGCGGCGAAATAGGCGGCCTGGCACGTGGAGGGCGATAGTGGGGGGATGATCTGCAGGGTACGGGTGAGTGTGGTTCGTACGGCCAAGCTCAAGTGTCTTTCTGGTTTGCAGATCCTCTCGGCCTGCTATCTGCCATAAAATAAACTGAGCAGATGTGTGGTCAGCCTGCTTAGCCACGTGGGGCGCTATTTCTGGGCAATGCTTGTGGTGCATTGCAGTTGCCAGTGTTATCTGGCTGCCAGTGTTATCTGGTGTAGGAATTTGGCATACGAGGATCGATAATAATAATTCTGCCTTAGAGGCAAAGAATTTGGCCTTAAGGAATAAAAGACGTGACCTTTTCTAAATGCCAATACTTTGTTGTGTTTTTATTTACGGGAAGGGGGTGGGGGGGGCTTTAGGTTTAAGAAGGTAACTTACATGGGAGAAGATGTAAGAAGAGAATAGGGGTATATTTCTTATGGCAAATCTGACCGACCTGGCCAAATCAAAATACACCAGCCCAGTAAAAGAATGCAGCAGAGTATAGTTGCCCCTCCAATAAAATGGATGAAGTTGTATGTACATATATTATCGCTGCAGCATATATACTCAGATTGACTGTGGCAGGCGCAATTTCTTAACGTGAGATAATTGTGTTTCTTAATTATGATTGGCTGAATTGCGAGAAAAAAACTGTTCGAACACTGTTTTTTGTGCGAGACGGTACTGCTTGAGCATTTGGCCGCGTCCTGTTTGCGCGCGGTATTGATCGACGGATGAAAAGACGCGCGAGGATTGTTATTCCAGCGGTGATTTGCGCGCACAAAAGTTTAGCACTTGGCGCAAAGATTTTCGCTTTGCCCGAGGGTGTTTGCACAAGATTGTAATATAGCCCAGTATCTTTTAAAGTGATCGTCCGTTCCCACATTTGCCACAGGGACATTCTGTGCCACGGGCAGCCTTAGCTGCAATGGCTAATGCAGTAGAGCGGTGGGCATCGGTAAGTCTGAAGTGAGCACAGTGGATTCCCCAGTTCGCTGCTGGGTCCAGGTTGTTTTTCTTCACACAATTTTCAAAAAGATTATTTTAATGAGTTCAGAAATAACTTCTTTAGCACAACAATGTACATGTGGGTTTTGCGTTGTTGGGGTGGGGTTTTGTATGGGTGTGGCCTCCTGTGGGTGCAGCACATGGGGGCCCCTGCCATGATCTCTAACTGCCCAGGGGCCACATCAGTTGTCAGTCCGCCCCTGAGCACAACTCTGTTTCTCCTCACTATGGGGGCAAGAAAGGTTAGAGGGCCCCACTGTCCTGATCCCCCTATTGCAGAGAGTCACGACTTCACCTCTTGGACATGGTGTGCAAGTGCAGGAGCTCTGGGTGATGCTCAGGGCAGTGTAAGGTACAAGGAAAGGTTTGGGGGGGGAGAGACATCAAGTGTAAGGGAGATGGACAAACTGCACAAAATATACCACAGATCACTTAAATTAAATATAAAAGTCATTTCCCCTGAAAATGAAAATCACCTCGTGATGTCAAAGTCCAAGCTTCGTCCTCATCAAAATGTGCGTCTCCTCCTATGCCATCACTTGGAGCAAAGGCATGTGCCAGAATGCCATTGGGCCCATCGAAAGCAAAAAAGTCACCGTGAACTACAAGGAAAAAAAAAGTTATCTAATGTAATAATGCGAAATCACAAAATGCATAGCTTTTGGCTGATGTACCTTTAGAACCGAATGAGATCATAATATCAGCTTCTCCAGAATAAACCTGCTGAAAATCTAATGGCGTGACATCCCTCCACAGCTTGAGAGCACGCGATATGGCGTAATTTACGTCTGATGTGCTCATGTCGGGTGTGTAGTTTATGATTCTGGAAAGAAATTCCAATCTTTCATTATTGATGTTGTATAAAAGGTTTAAATTCACCTGACTGTTACAAAAAAAAAAATTGCATTAAATATTCGCATCACAACAGAGAAAGAAAATGCTGAGGAACGCAGGACAATCTCTACTTAAATAAATATATAAATAAATTCAATAGTTTTATAGTACAGGGTGGTTCATAGAGATCAAAGTCTTTGTTATAGACCTGAAATGAATGAACGCAAGTTAATGAGAGTTTCAGGTAACGTACCTCCTCTTATGTTGAGCACATCCCATCCTAGCAAGTCCTGGAAGCAGTCGCATTTTTCTGTTAGGCACATGATAAAGTTGCACTGCATGTTGGTGCCAACGTGTCTCAGTATTGCAGCATCAATGTTTTGGATCTTATTCCTAATTTTATCAGCTCAGGCCGGGGGCACACTAGACGTCTTCTTGTGCGCACTAGCGCGCATTATGACGCACTTACCGGCGTCACATGCTTGCGCGAGCACAGCATGCGTGCGTCTAGAGATCCTCACCGTCGATGTGCTAGGATGCGCGTCGACGGGGCTGCAAAGCGCGAGCACTGAGGGGGGGGGCAGGTGGGCGTCGAGTGGATGCCGGTGCGTTAGCATTTTCTTTAACGCAGGCTAGTGCGTTAAAGAAAACACCTACAGGGTTATTCAGAGAGAGGTGAAAATCAGGAGAATGACTGGAGAATGGAAAATGCTAGGTCAAAATAGCCGATTTGGAAAGTGAGATAAGTGGGAGAATTTTTCTGGTTTGGCTATTTAGACCTAGAATTTTCACTTCTCCAGTCGTTCTCCTGCTTTTCACCTCTCTCTGAATAACCCTGCTAATGTGCCACCGGCCTAAGGCATCAATTGTGTGTCGCTAGTTGTTACAGTACACTTGTTGCTTCAGATAGTTGCACAGAAAGAAATCTAGGCTGGTAAGGGGTGCCCATGGATTTTTGGAAATGACACGGTTTTTAGAAAACCTCATGATTGTCGCAATTGACTCATGTGATGTTTGGCATGTCGTGCCATGATCCATCTTGCTAACAGTAACACTATAGGGGTTATTCAGAGCGAGCCGATCTGGCCCCGAAATGTCACCAAACAGGGAATTTCCCCATACAGTGACATTTCGGAGCCATTTGGCTATTCAGAGAGCAGGCAGTTTGCCAAAATTTGGCGAACTGCCACCAAGTACGGTGGCTGTTCGGCGGCAGTGAAATCCCACATAGAGAAGCAATAGTTAATCTATTCAGAGACACTGAACAGCAAAGAAAAGTTGCCGAAGTGCCCTGCTGTTAGGTGGTTTCTTTCGGCAGGTTTATTCAGGCGAATCCCATAAGTTCCAATGTTAATAATATTCCCGTTTTTAATTCAATATCTAATAAACCGTTTATTATTTTAATCTGCAGCAAAAAGTCTCTTTATTTTTAAATTTTTTAGGATGTTTTAGGCATTTTTCGGGATTTTGTTCTGCCAATTTTTTTCCCTTTTTTTTTTAATACCGTTTTTTCTTGTTTCTGTAACAGACTTTTTTATTATCATTCTTAAGATCTTATATGTAAATTCCAGGCATTTTCGTTCAGTAGTTTTTTTGCAAATTTAAATTTTGACACTTTCAAACTATTTTTTATTTTTACCCTGTTTCCCGGTTTGCTGACTATTTCCGGAGGCTGGTCTGCGATTTTTCTGACGTGTTCAGCATGTTTTTTGCGGCAGTTTGGGCGGGTTTTCGGTGGGTTTGCCGTGGGTTTTCAGCGGGTTTTCGGATCTGTTCCCTGCAATCCAGGCACCCTGCGATGAATGCTGAATTCATCGCAGGGTGGGGAAATTTGATTCCCCAAAGTGCGGAGAAGTGCAGGGAACAAGAAAGCACCGAAATATCGGCGACATTTTGGTGCACTCTGAATAACCCCCTACATCAATTCCCCTACATCAATTCCAAAGACTATCAAGGTTATTCTGAGAGCACCGAAATGTCACCGACATTCGCCGCACTTCGACGAGTCAAATTCGCCGGCACGAAGTGCAGCAAATCGACTCACCAAATGCATTTCAAAATTAAAATCGGGAAAATAAAACGCTGCAAAACCGCAGAAAAATCACCGAACAAACTGAAAAAATGTCAAAAAATCATCGAAAACTGCTGAAAATCACAAATCAATTGAAAAACCGCCGAACGCCTCCTCAAGCCACCGCGAAACCTCCTAATCGATCTGTGAAATCGGCACTGTGAAATCCTCCAATGCATACACTGTAATGTGGGGTAGTACCTGTGTTACCTAATGATTTAATGATAAGGAGAGACTTCCCTCAGTTTCGCCAACTATGGGCGAACTCAACTTGGCCTGTAGCCTGGGAATATGCGTTAAGTAATAGATAATTCAGTCAATCCTGAAAAGCCTTTGTGGTTTCTCTATTTTAAAGTGAGTGGATAAGAAAGAGAAAGAAACCCCTGAGGCTGGGAGAGACATTTCTGCAGCAAAGACAGAATGGGAAAGCCAAAGGTTGGTTTGGAAGTTGTTTTTATAGGGTTCATGTTCGAGAGAGATGCTTTATTTGTCAGTTATTGCTTAGGCAAGCCAGGTTTTAATTTCCCTTTATGTTTTGTTTGTTTGCTGATGCAGTGAAGTGTGGAAGCTACTTGAAAGAGACTTTTGGTTAAGTTATTGCCCTAGAGGGCCTTGCTGTGGAACCCTGTGACAGTGCTGGATGACAGTACATAATTTTATAAGCATGTTAATATAAATCAATGTTTGTGAAGTATATATACACTACTTGGTAAAAAAAAGTCACACGCTGTAATATTTGGTTGTGTCGCCTTTTGCTGTGATTGGGTCACGCATTCGCTGTGGCATCGTTTTGATAAGCTCATGCAATGTCACAGCATTTATTTACGTCCAGCGTTGCCTTAATTTGTGGCCAAGATCTTGTATTGATGATGGGAGAGTCGCAGCATTTCATAACGTCTTCTCCAGCACATTATCCCAACATTCTCAATGGGGTTAAGGTCTGGACTGTGTGGTGGCCAATCCATGTGTGAAAATGACGTCTCATGCTCCCTGAACCACTCTTGCACAATTTGAGCCTGATGAACCCTGGCATTGCCATCTTGGTATATGCCCGCTGTGCCAACAGGGGAGAAAAAACCCATTGATGGAAAAACCTGCTCATTCAGTATATTCAGGGAGTCACATGACCTAATTTTTTGTTCAATAACGTTACTGAACCCAGACCTGACCACTTGAAACAACCCCAGATCACCATCTATTTGCTTGATTGTATCCAGACTTTATGTTTGGCCAGGAAGTGTAAAATACTTGAGGCTCGATTTACATACTTCCCGCTAAAACGGGGATGCTACGGGGAAAATCTGCACCTGCAGGTTTCTTGGTAGCGTTCCCGTTTGAGCGTGAGATTCCGGGGGGGGGGAGCAGGAACTAGCTCGGCACCTTGCCTGCAAACATGAGCTACCCTAGGTGATACTTGCGATAGCGCTTCTGCGCCACTGCAAATATCACCTCCTGGAGTCCAGTAGGGATGTAAAATGGGGGTATGTGTTAAAGTCACTTATCGTGACTAGGGATGAGCTGTTTGGTTCGATCTGTTCGGAGTTCGCATAGAACATCGGCCGTTCGACATTTTTGGGACGTTCGCCAAAAGTTCGAATTTTTTTTTGAAAAAAGTATAAAAAATACTAACTAATCTAGAAATAAAGAGACACTTTACTTCAGAATATTATAAGCAACGGTTTATTAGATATTGAATTAAAACGGGAATATTTTTAACAAGCTTATGGGATAAAACATTCTTGTTACTAAAACATCAGGCAGACATGGCCCTCTAATCAGGCACTGTAGAGGGCAGCCTGCAGGGGCCTCCCAAGGATCCCCTTGAGGAGCATTGAGGAGCATCCGGCTGCCGGATGACAGAGCTGCGACTGTGCGGGCTAGTCGCCCGGGTGCATGTGGCAGAGACAGGCAGCACAGGGAGGGAGCCACTGCACCTGCGGCCACGGCAGACCCCCCCACAACCAGGATCCAGTGAGCCCCCACTGACCACCAGGCTAAGGCAAGGCGACCCATTTCTAAAAAAAATAAAATCCAAGGACATTTTTAAATGTCCCGAGGGAAACATAAAATAAAACTTTTTTTTCTTCTTTCTCTACCTGGCTGAATGTATTTAATTATATATATTAGATACATTCAGCCAGGTAGAGGGGGGTGGCATGTGGGCTGCGCGGGGTCTCAGGCAGTGGTTTGTTTTTTTTGTGTGTACATTCTTAGCAAATTTATAGGGGAAGGTAAGGGCAGGTATGATTATATATATATATATATATAAGATATATATCTATATTCTTATAAATATATATATCCAGACTTGTATTACACACACATTTTGGCAACTAATTGCCCCCCCCCCATTTGGCTGATCCCTCCAGAAGAAATGTTGAACCCGATAGAGCAGAGAATAATATATATATTCTCTGCTCTGTTGGGCTCAACATTTCTTCTGGAGGGATCCGCCAAATGGGGGGGCGCATTTAGTTGAGATTGTCCACATGCCACCCCCCCATGTGCGTATGTGTATATATGGTCTGAGGTCTGTGGGTGGGTGTATAGGTTGTATAGGTCTGCGTGTTGATATATACGTATATGTCTGTGTGTGGTATCAATGCATCCCTACTCTATACACGGCGCTCCGTGTCCCTATAATATATATATATTGATCAGGTGTTACCTTTTTTTTATATTTTTATACTATTCCTATTAAATTAACAGTAATTTTTGATGTATTTTATTCAGTAGAAACTTTTTTTTGCCTATATAACATGTGCTTTGTGAAAATAAAATGTTTTTGTGTGTACATTTTAATTTAGTTAGTGGATTCCTGTCCAGTGCGGTGAGAAGCAAACGTAATGTAGTGTAGACACGCTGCGAGGCGAAGCGGAGTGAAGTCAAGCCTGCAAAATGCTTGCTTCTCTTCGCTTCGCTACGCCGTGCGTCGCTACACGCTGAGTGTGTCTCAGTCTTTATTCCCACGTCGCTAGCTTACTGAATCAGTTTGTATACTTGTTACTGACCCTGCTTGTTCTGAGGACCCGATCTGTTGCCGACCTGCCATTTGACTATTCTGGCTGTGTATTCCCTGCCTTTTCTGTTTGCTTCCTGTTGCTACTGGTGTGCGCTGATTCTCACCATATACAGTAGTGCAGTACAAGTGCCTAAACATTGCTGATCCAGTTTTGTTATAGCTGCTGATGGAACTGAATAGATCGGGGATCTCTTATGCATTATCAAAACCTCCACCACTGCACTCTTCCACAATACCACAGATGGGTTACTTACGGTGTGAAGGCACTTTCTGCCACCAAAGGCACAATATTTGGGTGCACTGACGCCTGTACCAGATTCATATCATTTTAATATTTGACCGCAGGGTCCAACCCTGCACTCTTCCACAATACCACAGAGGGGTTACGGTGTGACGGCACCGTTGCCGACACTAAAGGCCCAATTTTAAAGCACCTATTGTTACTTTCATCCAAAGCCTGCATAAGTTTCACCATAAATTAGCCAAAAAATCACTAAACTTGTTCTGCGTGTCCTAAAATGTCTCCTCTTTTCATACAGACTGCCGCCCCAAGCAGTTGTTTATGAATAGATTAAAGGAAAAACGTTTATCGTCATTTGAAACGTCATTTTTGTGTTTTTAAATGTTTCAATACATCCTACAAATCCGCCACTTCACGGGCAGGTTATGGGGACCTCCTAGGTACGATATTTGAAAGAATTTTTCGTTTTTATTCTCAACCTTTATTTCATGGAAAACTCACTGTTCCTTTATAAACGTTTTTTTTTAAAACTTTTTGTCCTTGTTTCCTGTCCCCCAGGGCACTACCCAGACCACCATACACCTTTTATGGCAAATATCTTGCATATATGCCCTCTTGGAGGGCACTCTAAAATTCGTACTTTCGAGGCTCGTTGACTTGCATTGAGTTCGGTTCGTGTTCGAGTTCGAACTCGAACTTTTGAAATTGTTCAAGTTCGAAAACGAAGCGAACACGGGGGTGTTCGGCTCATCACTAATCCTGACGTTAACCCTTACACATGCAAACGCTAACATTAGCATTTAGTATGTAATCTAGTTCCTCTCATATAAAGCTGGTGGTGGAGATCCAGAAGTATGGCCACTCACAATACCGTGAGATAAGAGGATGCCTTTAAATAACTCTATCATCATCATGATTTGCGTGGCTGACATTGATCATTTTTAAGTAATTGTTTTTGATACTTTGTTTCAGTTTGTTAATGTTGTTTTATTTATTATTTTATTAATATTAGATATTATTATTTTCTATATGTACATTACACATTTCTTGGTTCCTATTTTGGTAGACGGGTTATGTGCTCAGGTTAAAGAATTAATTTTGTTAAGAGGTTGATAAATTCATGACACGGTACATTACCTGTAGGTCAGTGTATTTTTCTGCCACTTTGGCTTTGAAGGAAAGTGACTGAATCTCTGAACGTCCGGAACACCGCATCTTGGTTTTGAGATAATCTTCATGGTCTCCGCATCTATTTTGCCAGTCACATTCAAATCGAAGAACTCCTGCATGGCCCTTATTTTTTCTTCAATTGGATTTCCCATACGTTTAACACTGGGAACGTCACCATAGTATTGGTTAATGTATTCCTATTAAAAGAAAAAATTACTGGAGTGGAGCTCACGCATCATGAATAAGATTCAGTTTCACGTTGTGCATCAACACGATATTTTTGGTAAGAAATAACAATAGTTACAAGTTTTTATAAAGCACTAAGAAGTGCGAGAAACAGGAAGTCATCCAGTCAGAGACAGTCGACAGGCAGGCAGTAACACGGTCCTGAACGGTAGGAGAGCGAGCAGGAGAAGAAAGGTAGACCAAGGCTCATTAGATTACTTTTTATAGCATTATACACTGTTTGGCCAAAAAAAGTCACCACTTACCATACGAGCCTGTTATGATCCAGGGCTGCTTCAGTTGGTCAGGTCTGGGTTCAGCAACATTATGTGCCCAAAAAAATGAGATCATATACCGAATGAGCAGGTTTTTCCATCAATGGGTTTTTTCTCCCCTGATGGCACAGCGGGCATATTCCAAGATGGCAATGCCAGGATTCATCGAGCTCAAATTGTGCAAGAGTGGTTCAGGGAGCATGAGACATCATTTTCTCACATGGATTGGCCACTGCACAGTCCAGACCTTAACCCCATTGAGAATCTTTGGGATAATGTACTGGAGAAGATTTTACGCAGCGCTGCGACTCTCCGATCATCAATACAAGATCTTGGCCACAATTTAATGCCACTCTGAACGCAAATAAATACTGTGACACTGCATGAGCTTAATGAAACGATGCCATGGCATATGCGTGCCGCGATCACAGCAAAAGGCGACACAACCAAATATTAGACTGTGTGGCTTTTTTTTTCACCAGGCAGTGGATATATTTGCAATTTACACATAATTTTATTTGTCGTCACCATAATGATGAAATATTATGTTTTTTTGTTGATTACAACAATTTTCAAGAGACTTATTCAGCTGATTATTACATAGCAATACATCATAGCTCAAAGAATTAACTAGTGTATGTAAATTATGCCTCACTAGAAAATAAAATATATTTTTTATATTGATTTAAAAACTACCAATTTAGGCAATTACAGCATTAAGGAAGAAAAAAACCCAATGCCTTTTAAAGAGGATTTTTTGGCCAATATTATTATTATTCTTTATTTATATAGCGCCACAAATTCCACAGCGCTGTACAAGATCAGTCTACAAGGTGTTTATACATTAGAATACCTCACATGGATGATGACCTGATTCAGGGGGGACCCTGTTCCCAGGGGAACTTACAATCTATGAGATGTACAAGTATTTTGTGAGGTAGGCACATCCATATCATTAGGTGTCTTGTCCAATGATACTTGCTGGTGGCGTCTTCTGAGTGGGATCAAGTCCATGATTGTAGAGCAGTGACCTGGTGGTTAGGTTGAACCCGCTTCTCGTAAAGCCGAGACGTGCTTCTCCACAGTTGTATTGGAGGGATGTGTGAGCGGGATTTGACTTGCTTCTTCACTGTCAAAGGGTAGAGATGTTACCACTGGACTCCACAGCTGATATTGTGTGGTAGGCGAGTATGTACCGTTGGTTGTCTTCCCCAAGGACACTTACTGGAGAGGTGCTCTGGCCGGGATCGAACCTGGGTCTCCATGGTTATAGAGCAGTCAAGTAACCTCTACTCCATCCAGCCTGTACGAATATATACATATTCTTATTAAAGGCTCCAAAACCTAGCAGCACCATACAGTAGATCTTGCAGTCCCGAGACAGTGAATTGCTTTACCGTCCTTGGAAAATAGATTGAAGGTTTCCTGTCCTCGAAAGTAAAGTGATAAAAATAACAAGAGATATCTGTGGATGATAAATAATGACCTTGGCAAAAGAGAGAACCTGTCAGAAGATATATACTTATATTTTTATGATGATTGTCAGGGATCCTTGGGGAGCTTGAAATAACTTAACCCCTTCACTAACAAGGAGGTTTCCACAAAATCACTGTTAGGAACAAAGGTTTTACGAAAAACGCTTTAAACATCAACCCTACCACCACACACACACACACACACATACATACAAACCTACACACAGGGCAGCCATCAAGGGGTGACAGCCAATGACATGTTCAGGGGCCCAGTTGATCCAGGGGGCCCTTGCCAAACCCTATGTGCACCTTAAGTGTCAAATAGATATGGGCCCCTCCATGTCATCCAGGACTGGTCAACCAAGATACTAGCTATTTTCCCGGTGGGCCACAGCTGTTATGTATTGACTAGGCTTATACTTCCTCATTTCCTGTTCTGACCTCTGACCTGGAGGCAGTTCTATAATCCAACATGACTCCTCACACCAGCAACTTGCAGTGTCTCCATTTCTACACATGAAACAACAGCTTCTAGGGGCCACGTAGAGCACTCTGGCTTGTAACGGAGGGTATCGATTTAGTATGATATGCACCGGGGAACACTCTTTATCCCCTTGCTGGACCACCAGGGATTTAGCCCATTCCCAGTAAAATAAGGTTTGCAGAAAAAGGCAAAAGGTTATATTTTTAATTATTATTGAAATAGGCAGCTGACAGAAGGGGCCCTGACCGGTGGTTTAGTAAAAGGGTTTCTGATGGCAGCCCTGCATACACACACACACCTATGCACACAGACACACTGTAAATACACTGTAAAAGAGCTTTACCATGCTTTTTCAGACCTTGTACAGTATTTGATAGGATAGTCAAATTTTGTTATTGCTGCACATGTCGGTGAGACACTTTAAACAGACTCAGCATGCGTTCTGGCTGGGTGCTTTTCTGGGAGTACGTCGGCTGCTTTTGGGACATGTTCTGGAGACCATATGTAAATGAATTTTGTTTGCAAAAACCAATAATCATTTGCATTTCTTACCTGAGGACCCGCGTTGCGGTGGCAGATGGGACTCCCTGCCTTTTCTGGCTCCGAGCGATGAAAGACTGGGAACAAATAGCTCCCAATATAAATATCCATCAATAGCTTCTTTACAATAATGCTCAAGTGAGCTCTCGCTGAGCTTGTGCAGGGTCACGCAGGACTCCATGGAGCCCTATGGATTCCAAAAGCTGATATCTACATGCGGCTCTCAAATATTCTGAGCGGCTAGAGTCGTAATAAGCACAGTTACAGTTACAAGTATTTATAAAGTTCTGTAGCGCTGTAAAATGGGACAGACAGAATAACAACTATACGTACACGTTACACACACAGAAGAGAAGGAGGGAGGACCTGCTTGAGAGCTTACAATCTAAGAGGAGAGGGGTGTCACACTAGGTGAGGGTAATATCTGAGTAGGTGAGGTAGCAGGGAGCGTGTGGGCTGGGTGGGAAGAAGGAGCAAGAAATGCACAGTGGGAGATTATGGAGTGAGCTGATATGCTTCTCTAAAGTAATGTGTTTTCAGAGTCTTCTTGAAGGACTGGAGAGATGAGGTGTGGGGGCGAGAGTTCCATAGAAAGGGGGCAGCTCGGGAGAAGTCCTGAAGGTGGGAGTTGGGGGATCGAGTACGAAGAACTGATAGCATCAGTTCATTGGCTGTCTTCCGTTTTTCCATTACTGCCTCCCTGTTACCAACTCGGGACTTGATTTTTTTTTTTGAGAAGGATACATTGAGATTTCTCTCATTTTCAAGTATGTCCTGGGTGGAGAGTATGTACCGTCAGATGTCTTTCCCAAGGACACTTACTGGAGAGGTGCTCTTGCCGAGTTAATTCCAGATAGTTTGAAAAGATAACTTTTGGCCAATATTTTATAAAATCTTTTGGCTGATTCAATTGAAAGAATTTGGCCGGAGTCAAAAATCGATAAAAAATGTTGGTCTATAAAAGGGCTGGCTGGTAAAAACACCTGAAACAGCATATTTTCAGCCACCGTTATATTATTTTTTGCTGTTCCGCATGGCGGTTTGAGAAATCTGATGTTTAATCTGATTTTCCGTGTTTTCCTGCCTTAAGATACATTTATTGAGCTATTTCAGCATTTGAAGTTTTTCTCAGAAATCCCCCTGCTGGTATTTTCAAACAGAATCCCTGAAGCCGAAATTTCTACTAAAAAGTACAAACGCAAGAGACGATATTCCAACTCAATTTCTATCGGGAATCAAAATGCTATTATGCACTTAAAGGGTTATTCAGAGAGCTCTCTCGTCTGCCGCACTTCGGTGAGTTAAATTCGCCGGCCCTGCAGTGAATTTAGCATTCACCGCAGGGTCCCCGAAGTGTGCCGAATCAACCCACCGAACGCATCCTATAACCACCGCAAAACCGGTGAATCAAAAAACCACACCATCGATTCAAAAAAACGCTGCATCAATTTGAAAAACCGCCACAAAACCACAGAATTGATCCGCCAATCCGCCAAACAGACCGCCGAAGGACTCTGAACAGCCACTAGAAAAAGCCGACCAGCCGCCGAACAAGGGTAAAAAAAAAAAACCACAACTTTTAAAAGGCGCTTTAGAAAAAAATGATGCATGGAAATAATAGATAATGTCCTATGAATAACAATAAAAAGGTCTGTTACAGAACGTTTAATAAAAATTGGAACCAAAAATTTCGATTGAGAAAAATCCAGAAAAATACCTAAAAAATTCTAAAAAAATAAATAAAGAGACTCTTGCTGGAAATGAAAAGAATAAACGTTTGAATAAATATTTAAGGAAAAAGGGGAA
Source organism: Leptobrachium leishanense (assembly GCA_009667805.1). Taxonomy (NCBI): domain Eukaryota; kingdom Metazoa; phylum Chordata; class Amphibia; order Anura; family Megophryidae; genus Leptobrachium; species Leptobrachium leishanense. The sequence goes on along the minus strand of CM019064.1, from coordinate 423,000,013 downwards.
TTTTTTTTACATTGAAATGGGCTTTGCCTGCTTAAACCTGTCGAATGAAACCACCGAAAATCAGGGCATTTCGTCAACATTTCACTGCTGTTCAGTGTTCTCTGACTAGATTATCACTGCCTCCAAAAATCATCATATTTTGCTGGAAATTCACCAATATTTGGCAAATTGCCAGCTTTGTGAATGGTCGAATGGCCACGAAATTGCATGATACGGGGAAATTCACTGTTCGGTGTAATTCGATGATCTTTGTTCAATCTCCCGATTTGCAAAATGGTAGAATTGTGGCCAAAAGTCCTGCCGATGATCAGGCTGAGGGATATTGAGCCCATGGTCGGAATCGGGACACCAAAATCAACAAACAAAGGTAAAGGTGTACCATGACACCTCTGAGAAAGGGGTGAGATCAATGTTAATGAGAGTATGGATTATTTGCCACAACAACCTCTTCGAAATGAAAATAGATCTTTTATAGAAGTGTTTAAAAATGTACATACAACATATTTCTTTACATAGAAATGGGATATATTCCCAGGTAAACAAGAATCACAAGGTAATAAAACATCTGTACATTCTTCCACAGGATTGACAAAAACTATGGGGGTTACTCAGAGAGCACCGAAAAGTTGCCGACATTCAAGTGCTCTCTCGTTCCCCACACTTCCCTGAACTTCAGGGAATCAAAGTACCCCACCCTGCGGTGAATTCAGCATTCACCGCAGGGTCCCCGGAGTGTACGGAAAACCCGCTGCAAACCCGCCACAAACCCGCAGCAAGCCCGCCGCAAGCCCACTTAACACCTGCTGAAAACCTGCCGGAACCGCCACAATTAACATACCGGATAAAACCGCCGAGCCGCCGATCACAGCGCAGACCAGCCACCAGAAAAAGCCGACAAGCTGAAGAAAGGCATAAAAAAATAATCAAAAAACGGTACGCTTGAAAGTTTCGGAATTGAAGCGCTGTTTGCAAAGAAACTACTGAACGAAAATGTCTGGAATTTACATATGAGGTCCAGGGAATGATAATAAGGAGGGCTGTTACAGAAAAAAGGAAAAACAATTTTAAAAAAAAGACGGAATTTTTTGCCATAAAGATCCTAAAAAATGCCTAAAAGATCCTAAAAAATCTATAAATAAAGAGACTTTTTACTGCAGATTAAAATAATAAAGGGTTTATTAAAATATTGCATAAAAACAGGAATATTTTTAACATTGAAGCCTATGGGATTCGCCTGAATAAGCCTGCCGAATGAGACCACCGAACAGGAGGGAATTTCACTGACATTTCACTGCTGTTTGGTGTTCTGTGAATAGATTAACCATTGCTTCTCTATGGGGGTTTCACTGCCCTCGAACAGGCACTGTACTGGCTGGCAGTTCGCCAAAATTTGGCGAACTGCCTGCTCTCTGAATAGCTGAATGGCCCTGAAATGGCACCGTATGGGTAGATCCCCTGTTCGGTGTCATTTCGGGGCCAGATCGTCTCTCTCTGAATAACCCCTTTAAAGGCAAATACACAGGATGTAGTTTGGGAAATAATTGCATAGAATCTGGAAAACCTTCCCATCTTGGTACCTTAAAGGTATAATATGTGTTCTGTTACAACATGTGCACGATGCAGGTTTATGTCAATATTTAAGGCATGGTGGTACCAGTGCACAGAAACAAATCTATGTTTTTTTTTTTAACTATATATGACCCATGAAACTATTTTCTGGAAATGGGAGCAGAAGCTGCAATGAGAATTTATTACTATTTTATTTACTTTATTTTTTGACACTCATTTTGATTTTATATTTATGTTTTTAAGCAATTTGTTGAACTCGAGGGTGTAGAATGAAAAAAAAAAGGAAATGACGGATCAAATTAAAATATATTAACAAAAGATAAGAAAAAGGGTTCAGTATAAGTCAATATAGCAGCGTAATAAAGGTAGCAGCAAAAGTAATTAAATGTCTTTTGTTTTCCTCATCTTATGGAAAATTTTATTATCATTAATAATATTAATAATAAATGATTAGTACTAAAACGTTAATTATTATTATTATTATTATCAGCATCATTTATTTAGGGAATATTGAAAAATTAATTTTTACTTTTATATTTTACATAAGAAAAAGAAATGATGGAACATATCAAATTATATGAACAAAGACAAGAAAAAGGGTTCAGTAAAAGTCAATATAGCAGTGTAATAAAGGTAGCAGCAAAGTAATTAAACGTCTTTTGTTTTCCTCATTTTATGGGAAATTTTATTATAATTAATAATATTAATAATGAATCATTAAGTATTAATAATAAATGATTAGTACTAAAACGTTTATTATTATTATTATTATTATATCAGCATAATTTATATAGGGAATATTGAAAAATTAATTTTTACATTTATATTTTACATAAAAAAAAGAATTGATGGAACATATTAAGTTATATGAACAAAGACAAGAAAAAGGGTTCAGTAAAAAAGGGTTCAGTAAAAGTCAATATAGCAGTGTAATAAAGGTAGCAGCAAAGTAATTAAATGTCAGTAATTAAATGTCTTTTGTTTTCCTCATTTTATGGGAAATTTTATTATCGTTAATAATATTAATAATGAATCATTAAGTATTAATAATAAATGCATTAATACTTTAAATTATTATTATTATTTTTATCAGCATCATTTATATAGGGAATATTGGCTAATTCATTTTCTCTTTTATATTTTACATGATAAAAAAAAGACCACCTAAAATCTATTTAAAATACTGTACAAATAAATGTATAATAATAATATACTTTATATTGATTTTACGCTTGATAAAGAATCACGTGTTGCGTAAATAATAAGCATCTGATCTTTATTATCTGCGATTTACCTGTGCTTTTCTAAAGTCCTCATTTTCTATCTCTGGAGAAACCACAGAAGACTCTGATTCCCCATTGTTGATCTCCTGTGTCAGAGGCAAAGGGTCCACAAGATTCATGTTAACCAGGAGACCGTGAAGAAAAAGCCAGAGAAGAATCATCTTGGAACGTTAGACGTATCTGTTTCTTTCAATGGTCAACTCTGACTCTTTCTGCTCTGTTTAAAAGATAGCATCTGACAAGCCTGTACTTATTTCACAATGTGCTTTCGTGACTTTTGTTTCCACGATTTGAATTAAATTCAGGTCATTTTGTGTAAATTGCAAACAGCCCCAGGTCAGCATTCTTGCAGTTTTGTTTTTCTTGTCAGCATCGGACCCCCAGGGCCCGCATACTTCTTTGTATCCATAAAAAGCACTTAAACACACATGGTAATTGTTAATAGATTTGAGATAGAATAGATTAAGTGGTTCTTATCTTAAATTGTATGAAGCTTGAAGAAACTAAAAGAGCAAGATGTCTTGTGCAATAGGTGAAAAATGACAGCAAAACAAATGACTACAGCAAACCTCCCCCAGGATATATTTTCCCTGATCCTTCCTTTCCATCACACGTATGTACACAAAGTCGCAACTGTATTCGTTTCATGGTTTGCTACCTAGAAAGTATGGAGAGAATCATTTCAACAAACTCAGGACATACTTGAAAACGAGAGAAATCTCAATGTATCCTTCCTGGTAAAATACTTTATAAATAAATAAATTAATTAAAAAATTGGGTCAATGCTCTAAATTAAATCATGGACAGTCAGTTGACAAAGGGATTGGGAATTCTAGGCCATAGGAATCATTACATTTCCGTAGGAAGCGCCAACATAGTCCTGCCGATGATCAGGCTGAGTGAAATTGAGCCCATGGTCGGAATCGGGACACCAAAATCAACAAACAAAGGTAAAGGTGTACCAGGTGTACCATGGGTGAGATCAGTGTTAACGAGAGTATGGATTATTTGTCCATAGAATACAAATAACAACCTCTTCGAAATGAAAATATAACTTTTATAGTGTTTAAAAATGTACATACAACATATTGGTAAACTGCCTCTCCCGAAACCTGTGTCTGGATCCGTCCCTGGCTCAACAGTTTATAATCTAAGAGACAGTAGACATGTGCGTTTCATTTCGTCTGTATTCAAATTCATCCGAAAATGCACCATTTTTAGTTTTCGGAAGCATTTCTGAAAACGATAATCCGACGTTGGAAAATTCGAATCGATCCGAAAATCCAAATCGAGGTAACAACGAAAAACAAAAATGATCAGAAATAAAAGAAAATCTAAAAAAAATTAATTAATTAATTAATTAATTAATTTATAAAGGATTTTACCAGGAAGGATACATTGAGATTTCTCTCGTTTTCAAGTATGTCCTGGGTTCAAGAACATTGAAATGTTACAGTTACAGAAATACAAAGTAATACAATGCAAGATATTAAAAAACAACACAAATATACAGATTAACAGAAAATAAATATGTAGGAAATAGTCATTATGTTACATGTTTACAGGTGCATTCTGTATATAGTCACTGTTACATGTTTACAGGTGCATTCTGTATTGAGGTATGTTAGTAAGGAGCTCTTGAGTGACTTAAGACTGGGGGAAGATTTGATGGTGTCTGGGAGGTTATTCCATAATTGTGGTGCTCTGTAGGAAAATGAGGACCGAGCCACTGTCTTTTTGTATTGTGGTATTGCAAGTAAGGTGCTGGTCCTGGATCGGAGGTTATAGGATGAGGGAGCTGCTAGGGGAAGCAGTCTATTCAGATAGGGTGGCAGCTTCCCAGAAAACCTCTTAAACGCCAGGTTGGAAAGGTGAAGGGTGCGTTTAGACTCCAGCGATGGCCAGTTTAGCTCTTTTAACATGTCACAATGGTGGGTCATGTAGTTACATTGTAATGCAAAGAGGCAGAATGAGTTATACAATGTAGTAAGCTTCTGAAGATGTGTTTGCGGGGTGGCTGCGTACACTACATCTCCATATTCAATAGCCGAAATAAGCATTTGTTGTACAATCTGCTTTCTTACCGCGGGGCTCAGGCAGGATTTGTTTCTGTACAGGGCACGTAGTTTGGGTAAAGTTTAGATGAGAGTTTTTCGATGTGGGGGGCCAAAGGATAGATTAGGGTCCAACCACATACCTAGATATTTGAGAGAAGTGACTGTGGTCAGCGTGCCATTTGATTTTGTCCCAACACATAAGTGGGGATTTTGCAATTTGTGTAGTTTAGGTTTTGTTCCAAAGAGCATTGTTACATTTTTGTCATTATTTAAAAAAAGTTTGTTGTGTTTGATCCACTTTTCTACCTCTGTGAATTGTTCTTGCAGCTCGGCTTCCAGCTGCCGGAGATTTGATTTGCTGGTATAGATTACGGTGTCGTCTGCATACATATGTACAGTTGAGGCTTTGCAGACGTTGGGCAGATCATTTATGAATATTGTGAAAAGCAGGGGGCCTAGTATTGAGCCTTGGGGTACACCGCAAGTGACTGGGAGCGGGAGGGAGGAGCTGCCAGAAATTGACACATATTGTGATCGGTCGGATACATATGATTGAAACCAGTTTAGCGTGCGATCACCAATGCCAGAGTTTTTAATTTTTTCTAACAAGATGCCATGGTCTACGGTGTCAAAGGCCTTGGCAAAATCAAGGAAGATGGCTCCAGTTAAGTTTCCTTGTTCCATCTCAGCTTGGATATCATTGCAGACTTTTAAAAGGGCGGTTGTAGTTGAGTGATTTGGACGAAAGCCGGATTGATCTGGGGTTAAGTAGTTCCAATATTGATAATAATCACGTAATTGTGTGTAGACGCATTTTTCCAAAATTTTGGACATTACTGGTATTTTATTTTTTGCTTACAGAGAAGTTTATTAACGACACTGACAGGCACTGGTCTAAAACTGAATTCCTGTCTGATACAGGGACTTTGCACAGTTGGTGGGGCCTGACCTGCATGAGGCCTTTCTGATTGCATGTCATTTCCTAGCTTGGCAATCAAAGTGGTGGCGCATCCAACAAAATAACCATTAAAGGCATTTGCTACATCTAGGGGGTGTTGCAGGGTTTGGTTGTTTACTTTGACAGCAGCCGGCTGGGAGTGGACTGGGGGTGCTTGTATGTTACTTATGGTTCTCCAAAAGTTTCTAGGGTTTGATATGGTATTGTTTAGATTTTCATTGAAGTAATGGGCTTTAGCCATTTTTGTTTGTTTTGTGCATTCATTCCGGCATTTTCGGCATTCGTAGTGACCATTCATGGAACCAGTACTCTTGAAATTTGACCACAGTGAATCTCCAAGCTGGTACATTAGTGTAAGATCAGCTGTAACCCAGGGGAGATGGGTCCCTTTTAATCGCACTTTACGCAGCGGGGCATGGGAATTCCAGACTTGCAGGAGCTCAGACTGAAAGTATTCAATTGCACAGTCTAGGTCTGGGATTAGGTTTAGTCTGTACCAGGGGAGCTGTTTGAGATCACTTAGGAAGGATTCAAGAATAAATTTCTTGAAAGACCTGGTGGTTACTACCTTTGGGGGAGATTTCATGGCCTTTATTTTGCGCACGCAGTACACTAGACAATGGTCACTAAAGCTATTAGCGAGAACACCTGCCTCCTGTATTCGATCAGGAGATGAGGAGAGAATCCAGTCCAGCAAGGTATGGTTAGGGCTTTTCATATTAATGCGAGTGGGGGAGGAGATTAATTGAGTTAGCTGCAAAGTTTTAAACAGTGAGCAGTGTTTATTGTTTTTAGGATTTAGCCAATCTGTATTAAAATCGCCGAAGACCAGCATTTCACTTTTTTGGTTTTGGGCAAGTAGGTTATTAAGGATTTGAGATATGTCGGAGAGGGAGTGCACTGGAGAGCACGGTGGGCGATAGAATCCAGCAACAATGATTGATTTACTGAATGGGATCTCAATTAAACCAGAGAGGAAATCAAAGGTGACAGGGGAGCAATTCAAGACAAAGCAATGGGTTAAAGGGCATTGGGCATCTCACATGGCACTGCATATGTCCCAGCAAAGGGTTAATCGACATTGAGCATCTTACAGGGCACAGCTTATGTCCCCGAAAAGGTTTAATGGGGGCATCTCACAGGGCACAGCTTATGTCCCAGAAAAGGGTTAATGGGGGCATCTCACAGGGCACAGCTTATGTCCCCGAAAAGGTTTAATGGGGGCATCTCACAGGGCACAGCTTATGTCCCCGAAAAGGTTTAATGGGGGCATCTCACAGGGCATAGCTTATGTCCCAGAAATGGTTTAATGGGGCATCTCACAGGGCACAGCTTATGTCCCAGAAAAGGGTTAATGGGGGCATCTCACAGGGCACAGCTTATGTCCCCGAAAAGGTTTAATGGGGGCATCTCACAGGGCACGGCTTATGTCCCAGAAAATGGTTAATGGGGGCATCTCACAGGGCACGGCTAATGTCCCAGAAAAGGGTCCCCTGTGGGGTTTTTTTCTTACACTCTTTGGGCCTCATTACATTGTTCATGCAAATTCGTTCACGCAGCGCAATTTCTTTTGAGCACAGCGTTAAGCGTTATCCCGCGAAAATTAACGGTGGTATTACGATCCGAACGCATTTTCTCATCAATCAAAAAATAACGTTCGTAAAAACGACGCACAAAGCGAAGAGTAATACGCACGCAGTAACGTAGCGCACGTAAATCAGTGTGCGGACTGTTTTTTTCGCGGGTTTCAGCCAATCAGAATTAAGAACCTTAATTTACATCAATTTACCTTAATTGACTCACTTAAGTTTTTGCGCCTGTCAAAGTAAATCTGAGTATATATGCTGCAGCAATAAAAAAACATGCACAAAGTCACAATTGTTTTGTTTGGGTATGTGTAGAATTTGTAACTATACTGTACTGTATTTTTTTTTTCGTGCTGGTGTTTCGTTTCGACCAGAACGTTCCGATTTGCAGTTACCACCAGCTTTTCAAAGACGTTAAAATTATGCGCGCACACGTCGTTTGTAAAAAGATGCGCATAGATTGAAGTACCATCCGCATACCAGCGCACGAACGCATTTGCGCTCACAATGTTAAGTATAGGATGCGCACAGTTCATCACGCAGGTCCATCCGTGTTAAACGATAACGCGCATCGTTTGCGCGAACGTTGTAATACGACGTTCTGCGCAAAGGGTTTTGCCCCTCGCGTTAATGCGTTTTTGCGTACGCACACTTTTTTGCGCGACAAATGTAATAGTGCCCTATGTTTTTAATCATTATAAAATGATATAAAGTGGAAAACGAATCGATCTGAAAACGAAATACGGATCATCCAAAAATAATGAATCGGTACTAATGTCGTTAACGAATCGATCTGAAACGAAAATTTAAGTTCTGAAAAAAATCCAAAATGAGACGAAAATTTTGTCCATGTACATGTCTCTGAGACAGAGCTGGAATAGTAACAAATGTACTTATATTCAATTGGAGATGATCTCAATATGACAGATAATACGATGAATTCCGATTTCTCTGTGGATGGACTATGTATCATTTTGGTTAAGCGCAAACACGTTAGGCAATATTACCATCTTAACACTAACGTCAGTGCTCAGCTTTGTGAGAGTTAACGTTAGGTTAAGTGGCCCTAGAGCAGGCCGCCTATATTACAATCCAAACCCTAACGGGTTAAAAAACATGTTAGCACAACGGGGATTGTGCATTCTAGTGCGAGTTTACTGTACTTTGTTCCCCTATACTTAACATGGGGAGCACAAAGAGTAATTAACGTTAGGATTACAAAGTCTTAACGCTAATTACGTCCTGCTGTGGTTACTGAAAAGCTAACCACAGCTAGGAGCTGGTGCTAACTGATTCCGCTTCTGCAGAATCAGCCAGCACCAGCTTAAAAATCAGATACTCACCTCTCATACCGGGGCTTAGATGGTGGCCCAATCCGCTGCTTCTGGCCGCGGGGAGTAGAGTGAGACTGGGGAAAAAAGTCCCCAGTCTCCCTCCCCGATCACTCCGCCGACCTGCACTAGAGGTGAAATCCTGCAGGTCATGTGACCCGGCAGAGCAAACCTCCATGGAGTCCTACGGAATTTAAAATTGGTCCTTTAGCATTGGCAGCAGTGCCGTCACACAGTAACCCCTCTGAGGATATGAATCTGATACAGGCGTCAGTGGCAGTGCACCCAAATATTGTGCTTTTGGTGCCAGGCCTGCAAGTACTATCATACAGTAACGCCTCTGTGGTATTGTGGAGGAATGTAGGGGTGGACCTTGCGGTCCTATATTAAAAAGATATGAATCTGTTAAAGGCGTCAGTGCACCCAGATATTGTGCTTTTCGTGCCAGGCCAGCAAGTGCATTCATACAGTAACTCCTCTGTGGTATTGTGGAAGAGTGCAGGGGTGGAAAATGCGGTCCTATATTAAAAGATATGAATCTGGTAAAGGCGTCAGTGCACCCAGATATTGTGCTTTTGGTGCCAGGCCAGCTGTCAGGGTTGCACGTAACGAAGGTAGTGTTGGAACCAATATGCAAGACGTACCTTGTCATGAAGCGGCAGGAGAGCTGAGCGATATCTGCCAGACAGGAATTGCAGGTGCACCGCAGGCAGCGTAGTTGTTATTCCAGGCAGAGGTCAGAGGATTAAAGCAGGCAGCGTAATCGTTATTCCGGGCAGAGGTCGAAGGATTAAAGCAGGCAGCGTAAACGTTATTCCAGGCAGAGGTCGAAGGATTAAAGCAGGCAGCGTAATCGGTATTCCAGGCAGAGGTCGAAGGAGTAAAGCAGGCAGCGTAGTCGTATTACAGGCAAAAGTCAGGATCACGGTCAATAGTAAACAAAGATTCTCTCGCAACAGACTAGAATAAACTAGTACCGAACTCTTGGACAAGCGACTCTTTATGGGGAACCTCCGGGGCAGTCTCTGATGACGTGTGCGCCGCCGTCAGCTGTTCTAAGCGTTCCGGCGTCTGGCGTTCACTGTTAGCCCGGAAAGGCGCGCGCATGCGCGGTCCACTCCGCATCCTGGCCACGAGGGAGGAGGAACGATGGACGCCACGAGCGCCGTAATGCCCGCCAACGCCGGGACCGGAGCACCATCCAGGGGTCGCGGTAGGAAACCCTGACAGAGCCCCCCAACAAGGCGACCCCTCCGGGGGCGCGTCGGATGAGCCACGTGAAAAGCTTCAACAAGATCAGGAGCGTGGACGTCAGCGGCAGAAACCCAGGAGTCCTCCTCAGGACCATAGCCAGTCCAGTGAACTAGATATTCCAGGCGACGACGTCGAAAACGAGAATCCAATATCTCTTGTACTTCATACTCATCCTCGGACACAGCCACCACAGGACCTGGACGAGAAGGGGTGCGACCAGGGAACGGATCCGGATTCGACGGATGAAGGAGAGATACATGGAACACCGGGTGGACTTTGTACTCAACGGGCAGACGTAGTCTTACTGCCGAAGATGACACAACTCTGTCAATCGGAAAGGGACCCAAAAAGCGAGGCCCCAATTTTCGTGAAGGACAATTTAGCGTCACATGCTTGGAGGACAGCCATACCAAATCGCCTATTTTGTATAGGGGAGCAGGGACCCGGCGGCGATCCGCATAACGTTTGTATGAACGTTGAGCGGACAGAAGAGCAGCTCTCACTTGTTTGAAGCCGTCGTGTATATAAGCCATACGTTGATCCAAGGAAGGAATATGGCTAACTAAAGGCGAACCAGGAAACATTACCGGATGCTGACCGTAGTTGGCGAAGAACGGAGAACATTTGATAGAACGATGGATCTGATTGTTGTATGCGAATTCAGCAATGGGTAAGAGATCCGCCCAGTCGTCCTGGAGATGAGAGGTGAAACAGCGTAGATACTGTTCCAGGGTACCATTGGTTCGTTCAGTCTGACCGTTGGTCTGAGGATGATAGGCCGTTGATAGACTCTGCTGCATATGGAGTGTTTTACAAAAAGACTTCCAAAAAAGGGAAGTAAATTGAGACCCTCTATCGGATATAATGGTAGAGGGCAAACCATGTAAACGGAATATTTCTTTTATAAATAAAGTCGCGGTTTGTGCTGCTGTAGGTATCCCCGTATGGGGTAAAAAATGAGCCATCTTGGAAAATCTGTCAATCACTACCATTACAGTGTTATACCCGGCGGAGAGGGGTAACTCAACTATGAAGTCCATAGATATATCCTCCCATGGAATATGAGGAACAGGCAATGGTTGGAGCAAACCTTGTGGACGTTGATGAGAGACTTTGGCTCTGATGCATACTGGGCAATTCGTTACATATGATATGGTATCCTTCCGCAGACTGGGCCACCAGAAAAAACGATGTATCAAATCCAGTGTCTTGTGTTTGCCCCCGTGACCTCCTAGGGGGGAGTCATGACAATATTGCAGGACAGAGAGCACTGCGGTGGACGGTACGAATACTTTCTGGTGATGAAACAAGAAACCGTCCTGTGCGGTCAGTGCCATTGAAGGAACCATTTGGTCGAGGGGAGGCGAGTCTTTCTTTATGACATCCCAGAGCGTTAGCTTGATCGTGGCGAAACAGGTTCTGGGTAGTATGAAGTCGTTATTGATTACTTGTATGTTATCATTAGCTCTTGATAAGGCATCGGCCTTCCCGTTTTTGTTACCAGGTCGGTAGGTGATGTGCATGTCGAACCTGCTGAAAAAAAGAGCCCATCTTGCCTGCCTTGGTTTTATTTTCTGCGTGCTTGCTGTAGGTACTCCAAATTCCTATGATCGGTGAGGATGGATACGGGATGGCGAGCGCCTTCAAGTAGATGACGCCATTCTTCCAGAGACAGTTTGATTGCCAGCAATTCTTTCTCTCCAACGTCATAATTCTGTTCTGCTGCGGAAAGGTTTTTAGAAAAAAAAGATACGGGATGCATTATTTCTGTTTCTTTCTGTCTTTGCGATAACACTGCTCCAACAGCGAAGGCCGAGGCATCTACCTCTAGAGTATATGGTTGAGAGGGATCTGGAATCGAGAGGATAGGTGCTGAAGTGATAGTTCTTTTTAACAAATTGAAAGCATCTTGAGCCGCTGTAGACCAAGAAAAACGAGTATGGATACGAGTTAGGTCAGTCAAGGGTTTAACTATCTTGGAGAAGTTTTTTACGAATTTCCTATAAAAATTGCAAAAAACCCAAAAAACACTGGACCCCTTTTCTGTTAGCAGGAGCTGGCCAATCGGTAACTGCCTCTATCTTGGCGGGATCCATCTGTATATGCCCGGGGGTGATAATGAATCCAAGAAAATCAATACGTTGCGTATCAAATAAACATTTTTCTAACTTGACATACAGTTTGTGTTTCAATAGACGTAACAGTACCGTTCTCACATGTGTCTTATGTATTTCGGCGGTATCAGAATAAATCAATATATTGTCTAAGTATATTATTACATAACAATCCAGTATGTCCTGGAAGATATCGTTAAGAAATCTCTGAAACGTGGCAGGAGCATTGCAGAGACCATATGGCATTACTAGATACTCGAAGTGTCCGTACCTGGACCTGAAGGCTGTCTTCCACTCGTCTCCGTCTCGTATTCTCAATAAATTGTACGCACCACGTAAATCAAGTTTCGTAAATATAGATGAGGTTCTTAATCGGTCCATGAGTTCTGATATTAAAGGCAAAGGATATTTGTTTTTGATCGTGATATTATTTAAGGCACGATAGTCCACACAAGGGCGGAGCCCTCCGTCTTTCTTTCCTACGAAGAATATGGGAGCTCCTGCTGGAGACGTTGAGGGACGTATAAAACCTTTCTTTAAGTTTTCCGAAATATATTCTTTGAGGGTCTCTAATTCTGGTTCGGACAATGGGTATATTCTTCCGTGAGGAATGGGAGCACCGGGTAAAAGATCTATCGGACAATCATAAGCTCTAGAAGGTGGTAGGTCGTCTGCTCCTTTCTTTTCGAACACACTATGTAAGTCCTGATAAGCTTTAGGTATGTCTGCACACATGGCTGCGGTATGTGTCTGTAGTTGAAGGCCTTCGGAGGTTGTAGAGCAATCCGTCTGATTGAAGGTAACGGTGCTCCTAGTCCAATCAATAGTAGGATTGTGTCTTCTCAGCCAATTAAGACCAAGGACGGCTGGAAACACTGGGGAGGGCACGATATCGAAGAGGAGTGTGTCTTGAAATTGCTCTCCGATGGTGACTAGTAGAGGTATAGTCTCTTTGGTCACGGGACCGGATTGGGGAGTGCTCCCGTCCAACAACTGGATGGGATAAGGCTGTTTTTTCGGAGAAGTAGGGATTCCAAGGGTCTGTATTACCTCAGTATCCAGGAAACAGCTGCTGGCCCCGGAATCAATCATGGCGTTGATCGTGGTTGTATGGTCGTCCCACTGCAATGACAAGGGTACTATGAGGTGGGTGGACATGGGAGTACAGATGCCTTTGATGGATGCAAAAGCAGGAAGGGCTAGAGGCTTACCGATCCGGGCGTTGGGTTTTTCGCGGCATTCCCGTACTTGATGCCCTGCACGGCCACAATACATACAGAGGCCCAAAGAGCGCCTTCTGGATCTCTCTGCTTCCGTCAAAGGCCCTCTAGCTGCTCCGACTTGCATGGGTTCGTCGCCACTATCGGTTGGCTGTGACGACATGTAAGGAGGTGGAATGGTCGGTTTTCTTGTAGGTGTGGCTGGATGGGTGCTAGCGCGTTCAGCGCGCCTTTCTCTTATTCTTCGGTCTATATCAATGCATAAGGACATAGTTTTGTCCAATGATGAAGGGAGCCCGGTTCTCGCGAGCTCGTCTTTTAGTGCTTCGGACAGTCCTTTCCTGAATTGAGCTATGAGAGCCGGTTCATTCCATTCTGACTCAAGAGCCAAGTGTTTGAAATCAGTGATGTATTCTTCCACATCATTTCTCCCTTGTTTCAGGTTGTCAAGAGCCTGAGCCGCGTTTGTTGTCCGGTGAGGGTCGTCATACATTTCCTCCATGGCTTCATAGAAAGTGCTCCAACTGTTTAACACGGGATTGTGGGTTCGTAACAGATGATGAGCCCATCGTTGAGGCCGACCGGTCAGTAACGATATCACGGATCTGACTCGTGCGAAGTCAGTATTATAGGTCCGTCTTTGGAGGGAGAACATTATCTGACAAGACGTTATAAAGCAACGGAATTGTTTTCTATCACCGTCGAATTTCTCGGGTGGTGATACGTAGGGTTCTGGACCTGTAGCAGCGTTATCCAACGGGGGTGTTGGAGGCTCGACCATAGACCGTGAGGTACCGCTGCTTGTCAGTCCTTGTTCCAGACGCTCTTGATGTACCTGCATCGCTGTTTGATTAGCTTCCAAGGCCTGTACGGATTGAGTCAGTATATGGAGCTGTTGAGCGATGGCGGCTAAAGTCTCTGGTACACTTGCTGGTTCCATGATCGACTAGTTTATTATGTCAGGGTTGCACGTAACGAAGGTAGTGTTGGAACCAATATGCAAGACGTACCTTGTCATGAAGCGGCAGGAGAGCTGAGCGATATCTGCCAGACAGGAATTGCAGGTGCACCGCAGGCAGCGTAGTCGTTATTCCAGGCAGAGGTCAGAGGATTAAAGCAGGCAGCGTAATCGTTATTCCGGGCAGAGGTCGAAGGATTAAAGCAGGCAGCGTAAACGTTATTCCAGGCAGAGGTCGAAGGATTAAAGCAGGCAGCGTAATCGGTATTCCAGGCAGAGGTCGAAGGAGTAAAGCAGGCAGCGTAGTCGTATTACAGGCAAAAGTCAGGATCACGGTCAATAGTAAACAAAGATTCTCTCGCAACAGACTAGAATAAACTAGTACCGAACTCTTGGACAAGCGACTCTTTATGGGGAACCTCCGGGGCAGTCTCTGATGACGTGTGCGCCGCCGTCAGCTGTTCTAAGCGTTCCGGCGTCTGGCGTTCACTGTTAGCCCGGAAAGGCGCGCGCATGCGCGGTCCACTCCGCATCCTGGCCACGAGGGAGGAGGAACGATGGACGCCACGAGCGCCGTAATGCCCGCCAACGCCCGGGACCGGAGCACCATCCAGGGGTCGCGGTAGGAAACCCTGACACCAGCAAGTGCATTCATACAATAACCCCTCTGTGGTATTGTGGAAGAGTGCAGGATTGGACCCTGCGGTTCAAAAAATTAAAATGATATAAATCTGGCACAGGCGTCAGTGCAGCCAAATATTGTGCCTTTCATGGCAGCAAGTGCATTCACACCGTAACCCTTTTGTGGTATTGTGGAAGAGTTCAGTGCTGGAGGTTTTGTGAATGCAGAAGACATCCCCAATCTATTCCGTTACGTCAGCATCAGGGGATTGATAACTGCTGATCCAGGACTGATTAATTTTTATAAATGGCAGCCGGTCTACAGAGTCGGTGGAGAGACGTACTCTTTTGTCTGTGACAAAACCTCCAGCGGCACTGAACATCCTTTAAGAAAGCACGCTAGATGAAGGGCAACCTAGTAGCTGCATAGCATATTGGCTACGTTCTGGCCAGTGATCCAATCTCAACACCCAGTAAGCCAGTGGATCATCTGCTGGAAAGGTATCCAGGGCTGCCCTTGCCCCTAGGTAGTCCTGCACCATATGGTGAAGACGCTGGCAATGGGTGCCTACATTTGACGTCCCTGGGCGTCGTGGACTAAAATTTTTAAAAAATGCATCAGTCAAGCGGCCCTTGCCTTCACCACTATTCATCTGATCATCCACAGCCTCAGAAGCACGTGTGTCATCACTTGGTAACCTACCAGTGCCTGGAACGGTGTTACACAAGTGTCGCCAGGGCCGGATTAACATAGGGGCAGATGGAGCAGCAGCTCCAGGCCCATGCCTCACAATAGGCCCAGAGGAAAGATACATGTGTCCAAATGCAGACATAGTTATCTCCAACTTCATAGACGCTACAGGGTCAAATGAGGTATTACTGGACAGGTCAGAGCATGGCCTTTCCAATGATACCAAACATGACCAGGTTTTAAGTAGCATAAATAAAATAATAAATATTAACCTTTTTTTTTTCTTTCCAACAGTAATTTTTTCACTTTTCAATTATAAAGTAAACAATGATGCTGCACTAACTAACCATCACATTTCTCATTTCCCCAACAAGTGTGGAGGTGATGGTACAATCCATTGTTACGAATTGTTACATCAAAAACCTAAACCTTTGGAACCCTGCGTCACTAATCTTAACACCTCACAAGGTCAAGTGAGGTGTCATTGGACAGGGCAGAGTCTGGCCTTTGCATTAATACCAAACCTGATCATGTAAAATCTAAAAGATAATACATTTTTATTTATTTATTTTTAGTTCCAAAGCGATGGCATTGTTCATTTGTCACGTATAAAATGAGCAATACCACTGCTTTTACTCACCTTCAAATTTCCCATGCTGGGAGCAAGATCAGTGTTTTATACATTGTCAAATTATTCGTAAAAAAAAAAAACATTTTCCAAAACACATATTTCATTATTTTTTCTTTTTTTTTGTTAAAATTGCATATCTCCCCAGACAAATGCAGTAACAGGTCCCCATTTCACTTTTGTTTTAACAAGAATGCCCTATAGAATATATAACCACAAAGGTTTGGATTAGAAAATGGGGGGGGGGGAAATTACACTCTTTAAATGATTAAAATATCAATGAAAAATTAATCACACAGTATCTGCCTGTTTAGATATACCTGTATCTGTGCTATTAAACAACCAAAAATATGTTTTCATTTCACTAAATTACAAAAAAAGC
This sequence comes from Leptobrachium leishanense, assembly GCA_009667805.1. Lineage (NCBI taxonomy): Eukaryota > Metazoa > Chordata > Amphibia > Anura > Megophryidae > Leptobrachium > Leptobrachium leishanense. The sequence continues at coordinate 422,983,361 of CM019064.1, read as the reverse complement.
CAAAAATATTCAGCTCCAGGCCCATAGAGATCTTAATCCGGGCCTGAGTGTCGCTTTAGAGCGTCCTCAAGTTTATTCATCCTGTGCTCCCTATGGGCGGGCAGGATGAGCTCTGCAACTTTACCCTTGTATCGTGGATCAAGAAGGGTTGCCAACCAGTAATGATCCCTCTCCTTGATAGCACGAATCCTGGGGTCCTTTAGCAGGCTTTGCATTATAAGGGAGCCCATGCAGCATAGGTTGGAGGTGGCATTAGCTTCCGAGTCTTCCTGGTCAATGAGGATGATCGTATCGTGCACTTCGTCCTCCCAGCCACGCCCTAGCCCTTGTGTTTCTGGACACACGAAACCCTCCCTTGAGGAATCCCCACCTTCAATGCCCCCACTACTTAAATATTCCTCCTCCTCCTCCTCCTCATCCTCCTCCTGTCTGATCTGAGGAGGACCCGCTGGAATGCTGTCTGCGGAAAGACTGGGGCCTTCAGAGCTAGGGAAGGCCTCCTCTTCCTCCCGCTGCTCTGCCTTTATAGCCACATCTATAATTCCCCGCAGAGTGTGCTCCAGCAGGAACACTAAAGGAATTGTGTCACTGATGCATGCACTGTCCCTGCTCACCATCCTCGTTGCCTCCTCAAATGGTGACAGTACAGTGCATGCATCCTTGATCATCAGCCACTGCAGGGGGGGAAACAAGTTGACCTGAACCTTTCCTTGTGCCATACTCACACAGGTACTCGTTGATGGCCCTCTGCTGCTTGTGCAGACGCTGCAGCATTGCTAATGTCGAGTTCCACCTGGTGGGCATGTCACAGATCAGACGGTTTGTGGGAAGGTGGAATTCTCTTTGAATTTCTGCCAGGCAAACGCTTGCTGGGAATGATCGTCTGAAGTGGCTGCAGACTTTTCTGGCCTGGCTGAGAAGCTCTGCCAGCCCTGGGTACCTGGTAAGGAAACGCTGTACCACTAGATTTAGAACGTGTGCTAGGCATGGTACATGCATCAATTTAACCTTGCGTAGGGCGGAGAGAAGGTTGCTGCCATTATCGCAGACGATCATTCCCAGCTGAAGCTGGCGTGGTGTCAACCATCTCTGCACCTGGCCCTGCAGAGCTGACAGAATTTCTGGTCCGGTGTGCTTCCTGTCCCCTAAATAAACCAGCTCAAGCACAGTATGGCTTCTTTTTGCTTGAGCCCTTGCGTAGACCCTGTCAGGCGTCAGTTTAACTGCCACTTCGCCAGAGATACAGAAGGAGGAGGAGGAGGAGGAGGAAGAGGGAGAGGTGGTGGGGGAGCAGACAGACCTCATACAAGCAGCTTTCTTGAGGCGTGGTGGATGAACAAGCTCCAGCACAGAGCCCCGTCTTGGATCCCACCCAACTGCAATCAGAGTTACCCAGTGTGCAATAAAGGAAATGTAACGACCCTGTCCATGCTTGCTGGACCACGTGTCTAAAGTCAAATGCACCTTGCTGCTGACAGCCTTTCCCAATGATTCGATAACATTGTCTTCCACGTGCTGGTATAGTGCTGGAATGGCCTTCCGTGAAAAGTAATGGCGTTTTGGAACCTGCCACTGTGGTACAGCACATTCAGCAAATTCACGGAAGGGAGCAGAGTCCACCAGCTGGAAAGGCAGCAGCTGCAATGCGAGTAATTTTGCTAAGCTGGCATTTAGACGCTGTGCTTGGGGATGGTTGGGACTATATTTTTTCTTACGCTGCAGCAGCTGCGGCAATGGAATCTGACTGCATAAATCTTCAGCTGATGGGATGCTGTCACATTGTGAGGAACGAGCTGGTACATCCATTACTGTAGCATCATCCCTGTCAGTGGAGGTTGTAGCAGGCAATGACATGGCAGGACATACAGTGGGGGTAGAGACAGATGAGGAGGAGGAGGACCTACGCAAAGTTTTGCACCAACGGGATGTGTGGCAGGAGGTCATATGTCGCCTCAAGCACGTGGTACCCAAGCGTCCGGTGTCTATCCCACGCTTAAGCCTCATCTGACATAGATTACAAATAGCAACGGTGGGGTCTGCTGCACATTTCTTAAAGAATTCCCAGACAGCAGAGATTCTGCATGTGTGCTTTGAGACAACAGCACTCTGCACCGGAGCAGCTCTGACATCTGATGCCTTGGACTGGCTAGTGCTACGGTTGGTCATAGAGGATGTTGTGCCTCGTGTTTGCTGTGCCTCCTCCTCCTCCTCCTCCCCCTCCTTCTCACTTGATTCTTCTGTTTGATCTGGCACCCAGGTGGAGTCAGTGACCTCATCATCATTGTCATCATCACCCCCTATCTCCTCGTCACTGGAGCCAACTTGGCAGTATGCTGCAGCTGCTGGGGCAACATGAGTGCCAGTTATTTGTGCGTCATCACTGGCACCCCCTTCCTCTAGGTTGATTATACTCCCTTCATCATCCTCAGAGATTGAATCAGAGCACTGTACTTGCTGCGCATCCTCAAGCAGCATGTCACTGTCATTGTAGTCAAACAATTCAGCTGACTCCTCCGTGTGTGATAGCGAGGCTACGGCAGGAGTAGCTGTGGACATGGAGGCTGCATTAGATGCTTTGGCAGCTGAGGTGGACTGTAAAGCACTACAAGCCTGGCTGGCAGAGGACTCGGAGGATGAGGATGGCCTGGTTAGCCAATCCACCAAATCCTCTGTATGTTGCTGCTGCTTAAGACGGCCAGCACCAGTTAGAAAGGACAAGCGTGCCCCTGCCGAGGATGCACCATGTCCACCACGACCAGAGACACAGCCTCCCGACACAGGGGCTGCTTGCCCTCTTATCTGTGTCTGGGAACGTCTGCCTGTCCTTTTTGTTCTTTCAGACATGGTGAGTGATATATAGATTAAATATACACAGAACTCTGATTCAACTCTGGTATAAAGATTAAAGATTTACAGAACTCTGGTATAACTCAGTGAGACACCCTGATAGCTAGCAGCCAGTGACAAGACACAGATTACAATTCCCAGAAACCTCCTATAAATCAGTGAGACAACCTGATGGGTGGCAGTGAGAAGACACAGACTACAAGTCTCAGAAACCTCCTTTAAATCAGTGTGACCCCCTGATGGCTGGCAGTGAGAAGACACAAATTAAAATTCACATAAATCTGCTAGAAGTATGTGAGACCCCCTGATGGGTGGCAGCCAGTGAGAACACACGGATTATAACAATTCCCAAATATTTTGTAGAAATTTGTGACCCCCAAAATACTTGCTGGCAGTGACAAGACACAGATCACCTCAATTCCCAAATGTTTTGTAGAAATTTGTGACCCCCAAAATACTTGCTGGCAGTGACAAGACACAGATCACCTCAATTCACAAATGTTTTGTAGAAATTAGTGACCCCAAAATACTTGCTGGCAGTGACAAGACACAGATCACCTCAATTCCCAAATATTTTGTAGAAATTTGTGACCCCAAAAATACTTGCTGGCAGTGACAAGACACAGATCACCTCAATTCCCAAATATTTTGTAGAAATTTGTGACCCCAAAAATACTTGCTGGCAGTGACAAGACACAGATCACCTCAATTCCCAAATATTTTGTAGAAATTTGTGACCCCCAAAATACTTGCTGGCAGTGACAAGACACAGATCACCTCAATTCCCAAATGTTTTGTAGAAATTAGTGACCCCCAAAATACTTGCTGGCAGTGACAAGACACAGATCACCTCAATTCCCAGATATTTGGTAGAAATGAGACCCCCCAGACCCCCCCAGTAGCGTGGCAGACCGGCAATAAGAACACACAACAACAATCTCCTATGAAATCTCCTCTCAAATGCGTGCAGAAGCGCTGCGTGGAAACCTTATATAGTGTGCTGCGGGACTTAGCTCTGTAAAGCCCATGATTGGGCATCAGACTCTCCCCGTCTCTCCAGTCCTTCCAGAAGTCTCTGAAAACACATTACTTTAGATTACTATCGGCTCATTCCAAAACCTCCCAATGTTCATTTCTTGTGCCATCTTCCCACTCAACTCCCTACACCCGCTTCTTAACATGCCCAGCTCTTTACCCTCACCTAGTGTGTCACCCCTCTCCTCTTAGATTGTAAGCTCTCAAGCAGGGTCCTCTCTTCTCCGGTTCTGTTTGTTTTACATGTATGTATATTTGTTATTCTGTCTCACCATTGTACAGCGCTACAGAATTTATTAGCCCGTTATAAATACTTGTAACTGTAACTCTAACTTGACTTCTTCTTCTCTCTAGTATACAGATAACACTAGCAATCCTTTATAACTTTCCATTAAATGAATATAATATATAGATTTGACACTTAAATACCTCAGTAACCAAATAATTACAGCAGCGTATATCTTCTATCCTCCAGTGTTTTATTACATTGCATGCTATATTATATTATCATTCATGCCACAGTTAGTGTATCCTTTCGTGTCTAAATGTTGCCATCTAGTGTTTGTCTGTACTTGTGTTTCTTTTGAACTGGAATTATTTTCCCGGCAAAATAATTGTTATACGGGTTGAATTATCCTTTACCCGAAATGTCTGAGCTGTTTTGGATTGTGGGCTATCTCAGAATGTTTTGTATATACTGTAATAAGGAGGTATCCTGGGGATGGGACCCAAGTCTAAACAAGAAACCCATTTTTTTTCTATACATGTGAAATACACAGAGAGCCCTATTCCCTAGGCAACACTAAAATGGGGACGATAACAAGCGCTCCACATGTTAAGCATAGGATGCGCTGTGACAGAGATCTGTACACCTACAGGGTCACATCTACCAATGCCGCTTCCTCGCAGGACCCCCCGTGCCTTCCTCCAGTCCTCAGACGAAGCTTAAGGACCGTGACACATAGAGCCTTCCCCAGAAATAAGGTGACACTGTAGATCTGTGGTCTTTCAGGCTTAGAAAAGGAACTGGTTTGCTTTAATCAGAGACACATTTATACAGTCACACATAGGTCATTTACAAACACAAAGTCATGACATCTTCCAGTGGGACCTAATTATACTGACACATAATTGCACAAACATTGACTTCTTGGAATGATAAATATAATTCCATTAGGTCAGTTAGAGTAAACATTACTTAACATTAATAACAAGGCTGGACAAACAGAAAAATAAATACATTACCTACAGACAGCAGATTACAAACTATTCAGATAGAAACAGATAGCAGGTAAACAAAGGCTTGACATTGCATTCTTACATAATCAGAGATCACACATTCTGCTCACAAGAGGACAATGAAAATAATAACGAAAGTCAGGTCTGCACCCCAAACCCATCTCCATGCCCACACACCCCAAGTCTAAAGTGACGCATGTCACATGCGCAAAGTACAAAAAGCATGCACAGGCTCGGAAGAAATGAATTTAGCGTCAGGAAGGTAATGGGGGCACTGCTTTAAAGACACTTATCCTGGCTTTGACACGTACTCATCCAAATGTACAGTTAGTGTTAGTGCAATAGAGCCCATAGTCTGAAGGTAATGTTAGACAGTAATATCAATTAAAGTATTTTGTTTCATTCCAAATACAAATTCGGACAAAAATCACAGTTTTCGTTATTTTTTTCATTTCCGAAACACAAAAAATCGGCTGTCCGAATTAACGAATCAGTCGAAAATACGAATCGCGGTAGCATAATGGAAACACCGAAATTAAACATTGAAGAGAAAAATGATCCGAAGGGGGCATGGCCGGCCGAATGGGGAAGCAGACGTGCTTTCTAGGAGCTCCGCTGAAATCCACTGATATCGGGGGTTTCTACCCAGATTTTCCTGTGAATTATTTGAGGAAAATACCCCTGCTGTGCTGGTCATCGAGTGGCGGACTCCGGAGCTCGTTTTGGCCCCCTCTCTGGAGTCTGGAGGAGCTTGGAGTTTAAGGCCTCTGAGTGAGCCCTGCAGTCGGCCATCTTGAGGCCTATATCCCAGCATTTCGCTCATGCGCGGTGCGTGGCGACAAATGATGGACGTGCTGTGGGGCGATCCGAGGCCGGAGACCTTTGCTGGAGGAGAGACAGTGGAAGGCTTGCTGATGGTCCGCGTGGAGGTCCCTACAGAGGTGGATGCCGGTGAGATCAAGAGTGTGTCTGATCCGGTGCACAGACCCCCGTTCCCAGCGAAGACATTGGAGGGGCGTGGGGTTGCTGAGATGCCTACGTGTTGGGGCCTAGCTGAGATGGCGATTATGGTACCGGAGGCCGCGGCTCCCTCGTTGAGGCCTGTGCTGGGGCGCTGCTCAGGGTTCTGAGCTTGGGCGCTGTTGAGGGCCGGTGCTTACCTTGGCCCTGGGCTGTTCCTGGTGTGGCGGACGGAGGGACCTGATCGCCGGATATTTCAGGCGCTGCAGGCGATAAAAGAAGGCATGGCGATGCTTTATACCCCACGTTCCTGCTGGACACAGGCTGAAGGGAACTTTCCTGCCGATCCGCTGTTGCATACTGTTTTCCGACCTTGGCACCCCTACATGGCCTGCTGCGATTTTCTCCCCCTTTGCTTATTTCCCGATGACTTTTTGTTTCTTTTTATGTTTACCCTGATTTTTGCTGAATAAAAGCAGATTTTTCTTTTTACTGCACGGTATCTGCAGACTTTTGCTGTCCCCCCCATTTTTCTCCCACCCCCACGCTGAGACATACACAGCTGAATTTTTATTTTTGCTGGAATATGTTTGCAGACTTTTGTGATTTCCCCTTCCCCAAATTTTATTTTTCCCTTATCCCCTCCCCCCACTGAGACGTACTACAGTTGCAAGAAAAAGTATGTGAACCCTTTGGGATTACGTGGAGTTTTACATGAATTGGTCATAAAATGTGCTCTGATCTTCATCTAAGTCACAACAATTTGAAAAAAACAGTCTGCTTAAAATAATACAACACAAACATTATAAGTTTTCATGTGTTTATTGAACATAACATGTAAACATTCACAGTGCAGGGTGGAAAAAGTATGTGAACCCCTAGCCTAATGTCTTCTCCAAGAGCTAATTGGAGCCAGGAGTGAGCCAACCTTGAGTCCAATCAGTGTGATATTATTGGATGTGTTGCTGAAAGCTGTCCTGCCCTTTAAAAACACACACCAGTTTTGGGTTTACTGGTTTCAAGAAGCACTGCCTGATGTGAACCATGCCTCGCAGAAAAGAGCTCTCAGAAGACCTACGATCAAGAATTGTTGCCTTGCGTGAAGCTGGAAAGGGTTACAAAAGTATCTCCAAAAGCCGTGATGATCATGTGTCCACGGTAAGACAGACTGTCTACAAATGGAGAAGGTTCAGCACTGTTGCTACTCTCCCTAGGCATGGTCGTCCTGTAAAGATGACTGAAAGAGCACAGCGCAGAATGCTTAATGAGGTAAAGAAGAATCCTAGAGTGTCAGCTAAAGACTTACAGAAATCTCTGGCACATGCTAACATTTTTGTTGACACATCTACAATAAGGAAAACATTAAACAAGAATGGAGTACATGGGAGGACACCACAGAGGAAGCCATTGCTGTCCAAAAAGAATATTGCAGCACGTTTGAAGTTTACAAAAGAGCTCCTGGATGTTCCACAGCACTACTGGCAAAATATTCTGTGCACAGATGAAACCAAAATTGAGTTGTTTGGAAAAAACACACAACACTACGTGTGGAGAAAAAAAAGGCACAGCACACCAACATCAAAACCTCATCCCCACTGTAAAAAATGGAGGAGGGAGCATCATGGTTTGGGGCTGCTTTGCTGCCTCAGGGCCTGGACGGATTGTTGTCATTGATGGAAAAATGAATTCCAGAGTTTATCAAGACATTTTGTAGGAAAACGTAAGACCATCTGTCCACCAACTGAAGCTCCGCAGAGGATGGGTGATGCAGCAGGACAATGACCCAAAGCATACAAGTAATTCAACAAAAGAATGGCTTCAACGAAAAAAAACAAAATACACCTTCTGGAGTGGCCCAGTCAGAGTCCTGACCTCAACCCGATTGAAATGCTGTGGCATGACCTTAAGAGAGCGATTCACACCAGACAAATTTTGGTGAACTGCAAGCAAGCATGGTGCCTGTTCTACGACAGTGAAATCCCCCATAGAGAAGCAAAGGTTAATCTATTCAGAGACACCAAACAGCCGTGAAAAGTTGCCGAATTGCCCTGCTGTTCAGTGGTGTCATTCGACAGGTTTATTCAGATGAATCCCATAGGCTTGAATGTTAAAAATATTCCCGATTTAATCCAATATCTAATAAACCGTTTATTATTTTAATGCGCAGTAAAATGTCTCTTTATTTATTGATTTTTTTTTAGGATCTCTTAGGAATTTTTTGGCATTTCTTCGGCAAAGTTTTTTTCCTTTTTTTTTTTAACAGACCTTTTTATTATCATTCATAGGATCTTATATGTAAATTCCAGACATTTTCGTTCGGTGGAGATCATCAGCTACATTCCCAGAGGATCGTTTTCATCCCACAGGCTATAAACTTTTTTATTCATTTACAGGTGAAACTCGAAAAATTCGAATATCGTGCAAAAGTTCATTTATTTCAGTAATGCAACTTAAAAGGTGAAACTAATATATGAGACTCATTACATGCAAAGCAAGATAGTTCAAGCCATGATTTGTCATAATTGTGAGGATTATGGTTACAGCTCATGAAAACCCAAAAAATCCACAATCTCAGAAAATTAGAATATTACATGCAATCAATAAAACAAGGATTGTACATAGAACAATATGGGACCTCTGAAAAGCCGCATATGTACTCAGTACTTGGTTTGGGCCCCTTTTGCAACAATTACTGCCTCAATGCGGCAATGTGGCATGGAAGCTATCAGCCTGTGGCACTGCTGAGGTGTTATGGAAGACCAGGATGCTTCAATAGCGACCTTCAGCTCTTCTGCATTGTTCGGTCTCATGTATTTCATCTTTCTCTTGGCAATGCCCCATAGATTCTCTATGGGGTTCAGGTCCAGGGCCGGCCCAAGACATTGTGCTGCCTGGAGCAAAGGATGAAATTCTGCCCCCCCCAAAAAAAACCACACAGCGTGTATGAGCGTATCACAGTGCGCCACGGCAATAAAATTCAAACACTCATACACACCGTACATCAGAATTTTATTGCTGTGGAGCTCTGTGATACAGTAATGTGAGGTATGTATAAGTGAGCCCAGCGTCACATACCCAGCAGAGCCCAGCGTCACATACCCAGCAGAGCCCAGCGTCACATACCCAGCAGTGCCCAGCTTCACATGCCCAGCAGTGCCCAGCGTCACATGCCCAGCAGTGCCCAGCGTCACATACCCAGCAGTGCCCAGCTTCACATGCCCAGCAGTGCCCAGCGTCACATGCCCAGCAGTGCCCAGCGTCACATACCCAGCAGTGCCCAGTGTCACATACCCAGCAGTGCCCAGCTTCACATACCCAGCAGTGCCCACACATGGGTATATTGCCCCAGCTCACACATGGATATATTTGCCCCCAGGCTCACTCATGGATATATTTGCCCCCAGGCTCACTCATGGATATATTTGCCCACAGGCTCACCTCTGCCAGGCCCCTCCGACGGGCAGATCCTGCGGCCGCTGCGTTCCTTCCTTCAACGAGCGGCAGCCTCATGAGTATCTGCCACTCGCCTGGGATCCACCCTACAGCCTGCCGCGATCTTGCGAGATCACGTGATTGTGATCTCGATCGCAGCAGGCTGGAGGATGGATCTCAGACGAGTGGCAGATACTCATGCGGCTGCCGCTCGTTGAACGAACGAACTCGTCGGCTGCATGATCTGCTGCCGCCGCATAAAAAAATAGTGCAGAGCGCAGCAGCGGCGCCGGGGGCTGAAATTTGCCGCCCCCGAATTTCTGCCGCCTGGCGCCGCTGCTCTGCTCTGCACCATTGTCGGGCCGACCCTGTTCAGGTCAGGCGAGTTTGCTGGCCAATCAAGCACAGTAATCCCATGGTCATTGAACCAGGTTTTGGTGCTTTTGGCAGTGTGGGCATTTTCCTGCTGGAAAATGAAGTCCTCATTCCCATAAAGCTCGTCTGTGGAAGGAAGCATGAAGTGCTCCAAAATTTCCTGGTAGACGGCTGCGTAGAACCTGGACTTAATGAAGCACAGTGGACCAACACCAGCAGATGACATGGCTCCCCAAATCAACACAGACTATGGAAACTTCACACTGGACTTCAAGCATCTTGCAGTGTGTGCCTCTCCATTCTGCCTCCATACTCTGGGTCCTTGGTTTCCAAATGAGATGCAAAAGATGCTCTCATCAGGACTTTGGACCACTGAGCAACAGACTAGGTCTGTTTTTCTTTAGCCGAGGTAAGACGCTTCTGACGTTGTTTGTTGTTCAGGAGCGGCTTGACAAGAGGAATACGTCATTTGAAGCCCATGTCCAGGATCCGTCTGTGTGTGGTGGTGTTCTGCCATTGGAGCGAACTTGCCATAATGGCGAAACGCATCACTTCTGGTGCACCTACGTCACTAAAAATGATCAAAAACAGCTGTGTACAGCATCCGGAGGTAAAACTGTAGAAACGCCCCGTCCCTTTAGAAACACCCCGTGCCAGCATCTCTCCTCCCCCTATCATACACGCTGGAACACAGACAGAGCGAATTAACCATCTCAGCGTCTCCTCCAACAAACCCCCCCCCCCGCCCGCTCAAGTTAATCAGCCTCCCTGTCTCACCACTTCTCCCCGCACCGAGCATCACTGACTCCGGGGAGGGATTGCTCTATTCTCCCCAAAGGACCCCTGGGTCTCCTGCAATAGAAGGTTCCCCCAGGGGAGAATAGAGCAATCCCTCCCCGGAGTCAGTGATGCTCGGTGCGGGGAGAAGTGCTGAGACAGGGCGGCTGATTAACTTGAGCGGGCGGGGGGGTTGTTTGGGGAGACGCTGAGATGGTTAATTCGTTAGAGGTGCTAGCACGGGCGTTTCTAAAGGGACAGGGCGCTTCTAGAGTTGTACCTCCGGATGCTGAACACAGCTGTTTTTGATCATTTTTAGCAACGTAGGTGCACCGGAAGTGATGCGGTTCGCCATTATGGCAAGTTCGCCATTATGGCAGAACACCGGCTCTTGATGCACTGACTCCAGCCTCAGTCCACTCCTTGTGAAAGTCCCCAACACTTTTGAATGGCCTTTTCCTGACAATCCTCTCCAGGCTGTGGTCATCCCTGCTGCTTCTGCACCTTTTTCTTCCACACTTTTCCCTTCCACATAACTTTATATTAATGTGCTTTGATACAGCACTTTGGGATCATTTTGCAATTACCTTTTGAGGCTTTCCCTCCTTATGGAGGAGGTCAATGATGGTTTTCTGCACAACTGTCAGGTCAGCAGTCTGTCCCATGATTGTGATTCCTACTGAACCAGACTGAGAGACCATTTAAAGGCTCAGGAACCCTTTGCAGGTGTTATGGCTGAATTAGCTGATTAGAGTGGGACACTTTGAGCCTAGAATATTGCACCTTTTCACAATATTCTAATTTTCCAAGATTGTGGATTTTGGGTTTTCATGAGCTGTAAGCCATAATCATCACAATTATGACAAATCACGGCTTGAACTATCTTGCTTTGCATGTAATGAGTCTCATATATTAGTTTCACCTTTTAAGTTGCATTACTGAAATAAATGAACTTTTGCACGATATTCTAATTTTTCGAGTTTCAACTGTATTTTTTCTTTTGTCCAACATGATTTTATTTGGGCACTAGATGGGGCTAGAATCCATAATATGAACACTCGTGCTCTGTGTTTAACAAACACTAGGTGGTGCTAGAGAGTGTATCAACAACCTTTGATTTTGAGCACTTGATTTCCTATCATATGACCAGCAGGTGGCGCCAAAATCCACTATCGAAATCAATTTATGGATTTCTACGGTTTTATATAGTCACACTTGATAATGCACTTTATATGATTCATAATTAATTTATTGCTGTAAATCCACAAATTTTTCAAGACGTTTTTATCACCTTTTGCATTTTATTACACAGGCACTGATTGCATTTTATTCAGTATTGTTTGTCACATTGTATTCAGCACCGTGAAGAGAGTTTCTGTACTTGGGTTTTCTCCTTGCTTGCACCACATCACTTTGAAGTTGATGAGTTGCCCCTGTATTTAGGCTACTGTACATTGTCCACTATTTCTCAGTATCGCATGTGTTGGCATAGGTGCTTGGGACGCATAGGTATTTATTGAGCGATTTTTTTTTCTACATTTCTGGCAAAAGAAGCTGTTTTGTGGAGGTTTCCCCCAGCGCCATCTTGATCGGTCATAGGTCTGCTTGCACAGTCTGCATCGACAAGTTCTTGTACTCATGGTGTCTCCACTGTGTGGGCTTAAGTCATAGACTAGCAGGGTTATTCAAAGAGAGTCGATCTGGCCCCGACATGTAACCGGACACTGAAATTCAGCAAACGGGGACATTTCGGGGCCATTCGGCTATTCAGAGAGCAGGCAATTCGCCAAATTCTGGCGAATTGCCTGCACGTATAGTGCCTGTTCAAATGCAGTGAAATCCCCATAGAGAAGCAATGCTTCGTCTATTCAGAGAACACAAAACAGCAGTGAAAAGTAAATGAAATGTCATGCTGTTTGGTGGTTTCATTCGACAGGTTTATTCAGGTGAATCCCATAGGCTTCAATGTTAAAAATATTCCCGCTTTAATTCAATATCTAATAAACTGTTTATTATAATATTCTGCAGTAAAAAGTCTCTTTATTTTCAGATTTTTTTAGGATCTTTTAGGCATTTTTTGGAAATTTTTTGCAAACATTTTTCCGTTTTTCTTTTTAAATCCTTTTTTAATTTTTTTGTAACAGCCCTTTTTATTATCATTCATTGGATCTTATGTGTAAATTCCAGGCATTTTCATTCCGTAGTATTTTTGCAAACAGCGTTTCAATTTTCAAACTTTCAAGCATACTGTTTTTTTTTTTCCACCTCCTTCGTCTGCGTGTCGGCTTTTTCCGGCGGCTGCTCTGTGCTGTGATCGACGGCTGCTCAGGTTTCTCCGGCATGTTCGGCAGGGTTAATCCAGCTGTTTTCTGCAGGTTTGCGGTGAGTGTTCGGCAGGTTTGCGGCAAGTGTTCGGCAGGTTTGCGCGGGTTTTCCCTGCACTACAGCGGCCCTGTGCTGCTTGCTGAATACACCGCAGGGTCGGTGAAATAGGATCGCCGAATCACCCCGAAGTGCAGGGAACGAAAAGTCACTGAACGTACAGTGACTTTTCGAATCTCTTTGAATAACCCTGTAAGTGTCATTTTTTAAAATTTTTATTTATAATGCAGCACTATTGTTCACTTTTCAATTGTAATGTAAACAATGATGCTGCATCTTCTCATTTCCTACTATGAAAAATTACAATATTTTTCAGTTTTAGTTAAAATCCCGTATTTTCTCGGAAAAATGCAGTAACCGGTTCCCATTTCTAATTTTTTTAACAAGAGTACCCCATAGAACAAATAACCGCAAAGGCTTGGTTAATAAAATAAAAAATATAATTTTACACAGTGTTTACATTTTTTGTTACAGCATTCTGGCAGGACATGACGGGTGACATTTCGGTGACATTTCTGTGCTCTCTGAATAACCCCTTACATGAAATAAGGCATGGTGGTGATACCAGCGCACAGAAACAAATTTATGAGTTAGGCTAGGGTCAGACGAACGCAGTTTTAACGTGCGTTTAGCCGCACGAAATCACGGCCGTGCTAGCAGCAAATGACGTCCAATGCCGGGGAACACACGACGAACGGCCGCTCGAAAGCTCGTCCGTGCAACGCAAGTGGCAAACGAACGCATTTTTTTCGAGAACGTCAAACCGCTACTACTGACGTACAGAGTGCGCTGCGTCCGCATAGCGGCGTGTGTGCGTGATTGGGAGACGTCAGACGCTGCACACGTTCGGCCAACATAACGTCCAGACACAAAAAGTGTTTTATTGATGATCTGTACAAAATCACGGACGAAACTGCGCATCGTATGACCGCTAACGCGTATTTCGTGAAAAAATACGTCCGTTCGTTCGACCGCACTTTTCCACGGACGACGCGAAAAATGCGTTCGTCTGACTCTAGCCTCATAGCTTCTCAAATGTTTTGTTATAGCATTCTGGCAGGACATGACGGATGACATTTCGGTGACATTTCGGTGCTCTCTGAATAGACCCTGACATAAAATAAGGCATGGTGATACCAGCGCACAGAAACAAATTTATGAGTCATAGCTTCTCAAATGTTTTGTTAATTGTAAAGTTGTTTTCTTGACCTTTTTAAATGTTCCTATTTTTATTTTTGAGTGATTACCTCTATGTATTGGTATTGCACCTCCACCACCTTTTTTCACTTTGTTTAACCACATCACCCAATTCGGCAGAACATTCAATGATTACGTCTTCAACAAATGAATAACGTTTTTTTTTTTAAATCAGTATTCACCTAGCTTTAACACTGTAACCAGTGGAATCTCAAGCGCAACAATTTTACCACAGAATTCTACAGTAGGGGACGTATATCTGTGAAAATATCAGGTTCTTTTCTTTCCCCCCACTAGAGATAATCATCCCAAAAATGAAGGTATATTCCACTTCCCTCCATTCTTTTTAAAAAAAATATTGTTCTTTTTTCCCCATCTCCTCTCTCTCCACCTCCCTTGAAGATGTTTTGTCAGTATACTGCTCCTTTTTTGGGGTAATTTTCTCTGGCAACCTTCATGGTTATTCAAAGAGAATCGAAAAGTCACCACACGTTCGGTGACTTTTCGTTCTCTTCAATGCGGCTTGATTCGTCAATCCCATTTCGGCGACCCTGCGGTGTATTCAGCAAGCACCACAGGGCAGTCGTAGTGCAGGGAAAAGCCTCCAACAACCTGCCGAACACTCACCGCAAAACCCAGGCGAATGCACACCGAAACCTGCAAAAACATCTGGATTAACCCCGCCGAACACGCCGGAGAAACCCGAGCAGGAGCCGATCAGAGTGCAGAGCAGCCCCCGGAAAAACCCGACATCGCAGACGAATGGAGTGAAAAAAACCAAACAGTACGCTTGAATGTTTGAAAAGTGAAACGCTGTTTGCAAAGAAACTACTGAGCGAAAATGTCTGAAATTTACATATAAGATCCAATGAATGATAATAAAAAGGGCTGTTACAGAAAAAAGAAAAAACATTTAAAGAGAAATAAAAAAAATAATCGTAAATGTGGTGCAAAAAAATCCCGAAAAATGCCTAAAAGATCCTAAAAAATCTATAAATAAAGAGACTCTTTACTGCAGAATATTATAATAAACGGTTTATTAGATATTGGATTAAAACGGGAATATTTTTAACATTGAACCCTATGGGATTCGCCTGAATAAATCTGTCGAATGAAGCCACCGAATGACAGGGCATTTCGGCAACTTTTCACTGCTGTTTTGTGTTCTCTGAATAGACAAAGCATTGCGTCTCTATGGGGATTTCACTGCCCTCGAACAGGCACCGAACAGGCACCGTATGTGCAGGCAATTCGCCAACATTTGGCAAACTGCCTGCTCTCTGAATAGCCGAATGGCCAGGAAAGGTAACCGTACGCTGAATTTCACTGTTCGGTTACCTTTCGCCAGCAAGTCGGAGCTCTTTTAATAACCCTGCTTGTGTTCATTTCTTGAATGTATACCGTATGGAGACCTTGATGACCTTTGCTCTTGCTATTCTTATTGATATCTTACATCTGATATTGTAATTTTGTATGGAAAAAACTCACAAATAAAGAATTACCCAAAAAATAAGGGAAATTGTTAAATGTCACTTATTCCCCCCTCATAATCAAAATCTTAAAGATACAGGGAGGCACAGGTTCAGCACACATCAACCCATCACAGTAATGAAGCAGCATGCAATGTAATCATTAGTTCTCTTAATTTTATGAGCATATGAGATCATTCCTTTTAATTTTTTATAATATTACGTAAGAAAAAAGCCCAACCCAAAATTTATTTAAAATGCTTAATATACTTTATAGTGATGACGTTATCCTTGAGAAAGAATCAAATGTTACTTTAAATAAAGAGCATCGGTTCTTTATTTTCTGACAAAGACTTACCTGGGCTTTTATTAAGTCCTTATTTTCTATCTCTGGCGAAACCGCAGAAGGCGCCGATTCCCTGTTACCGATCTTCTTTGGTAGAGGTAAAGTCTCCACAAAATTCACATTAACCAGGAGGCTCTGAAGAAAAATACAGAGAAGAACCATCTTGGAATGTTGGAACTATCTGATCATTCCAATGGTCAGCTTGGGCTATTTAAGCTCAGTCCCAGATAGCATCTCGCAAGCCTGTACTTATTTCTCAGTGTACAAATGCTTTCATGACTTTTATTTAGATGATCTGTCTTAAAATCAGGTTGTTTTGTCTAAATTGCATCAGCCCGAGGCCAGCATTCTTGCAGTTTTGTGTTCCTTGTCAGCAGCGGACCCCCGGGGCCTGGGGCCTGCTCGGTATCCAAGAATGGCACTTAAGAACAAAAGTTATTTGTTAAAAGGTTTGAGCTAGAACAGATTAAAGGGGTTATTCAAAGAGAGCCGAACTTCCACCGAATTGCACCGCACAATGAATTTCCCCATACGGTGCAATTTCGTGGCAATTTGGCTATTCAGAAAGCTGGCAATTCGCCAAATATTGGTGAATTGCCAGCGGTATATGGTGCAATTCGCCTAAGATTGCCGCAATTCGACAGCAGTGAAATTCCCCATATAGAAGTAATGGTTTAATCTAATCAGAGAATGCCGAACAGGAGGAAAAAGCTGTCAAAATGCCCTGATTTCCGTTCGACAGCTTTAAACAGGCGAATCATAAATTGAGGTATATCTAGGTCGGGCGCTGCCTACATACAAATGTGTTAATATCGCACTGATAGTATACTTGGTGTGCATAGTTCTAATTATCGGGTTGTCATATAAGGTCTTCAAGGTTGTTTGTGGACAAACAGAGTGTGTTTATAAACATGTGCGGTGCAGAAAATCACCCTTGCACACAATGGCACATAATATACATAGATAGTATAGTACAATATAAGTATAAGCCGTCCTATTGGAAGAATATGGGTATATACCGTCCTGTGAGGAAGACTGTGATACTGACAAGCTGTATTACGTAAAAAGTCAAGTTTCGAGTCAGGTGTAGAGATATTCAATGTTCTCCTGTCACCTAGTGGGTGAAGTCCGTACTGCGGTTGCTGCTTGTGGAGAGCAAACCAGGGCACTGCTTTCTTCCTTTCTTATGTTATGTGGGTCTTGTCCTCATGGGATTAAACACAGAGAGAAGATACACATAGTGAAACACTGTGTTAAGAGCTTTGAGTATTGTAAAACGCTGATCAACTCACGTGGTTCAGAGCCTATTGGGACGCCAGGCTCAGACTTGCTCACTATCCCTGTCCATCAAGGTGACTGGATCCCTTCTTTTATCTGCTCCTGTTTTGCCGGAATTCGTCTGTGGTCTCCAGTTCCTCTTGGCTAGTTGCCAGAGAGTGGTTGCGGGGCTTCAAATGGTCTGCCTCCCTCTCCTCTGGATTAAGCCCAGGATGCAGGTACAGGGGTAAAAGGGATTTATTGATAGCGAATTAACAATACATAAAAATAAATGAAAAGTAAGTAGTAAGGTAATCCAGGACGCGTTTCGCCTGATGGCCTCTTCTGCTGGATCCACATTTGTATGTAGGCAGCGCCCGACCTAGATGTACCTCAATTTATAATTCCTACCCAGCAGGAGTGTAGCACTGCTTTTCTATCTAGGACAGGCAGCAGCCTACACCTTGTTGAACAGGCGCCACTTAAAGGATTTACACCTCCATTTATCCACATTAAACAGGCGAATCCCATAGGTTTCAATGTAAAAAAATTCCCCGTTTTTATTAAATTTTTATTCAACCGTTTGTTCTATTCTTTTGCCACAAAAGTCTTTTTGTAAATTTTTTATAATTTTTTTTACCCATTTTCTGGATATTTTTTCGGCAATTTTTTTATTCCGATTTTTTTTTTTAACGGCTTTTTTTAAAAAAAATTCTGTACCAGACCTTTTTTATTGTTAGTCATAGAACTTTATAAGTAAAAGCTTGGATTGAGAGTAACTTGGTTGAGAGCGTTTTGCAAAAAGAGCAGCAATTTTTTATAAATTTTGACTTGATTTACAAGCGATGTCAAAGTACATACACTTTGTCTGCCGAGCGTCACGTCACAACTGGGGCCATGGCCACCTTTCCTCCCCGCGTCCGTCACAGCATTCTGGCAGCTTGACAGGGAGGGCCACACGGTGTAACATGCATAATAATATCGCACATTACACCGGACGTGCTGAAACCCTCCCAACAGATAATGATCCCGTTAGTGATAAACGTATTTCCATGCATTTAAAAAAAAAAAAAAAAAATTTTTTACCCCTGTTCAGCGGCTGGTTGCCTTTTTTTGGGGATCTGTTTGGCATGTCGGTGGCTGCGTTTGGCAGTCTGGTCGGCTGGTCGTCGGCTGCATTCGGCGGGTTGAGTATGTTTTTAAGCGGACTGTTCGGCATTGATTGCCGATCTTTCGGTGGCATTCAGCAGATCGTTGGCTGCGTTCGGTCTTTCTGCAGCATTCGGTGGATCATTGGCTGCGTTCGTCGGTTTGTTTGGTGGGCTGCGGCTCCGTTTATCGAGAGACTCGTTTTAATTAAATAAATGGGTTTATCATGGAAAGTTGACTTAGGAATTGGGTATTTTAGGGCAAAGAGACAGAACGGGAAAAATAGGAAGTAGGACAAGTAGAAAGATTTTCCCTCTTTAACCCCATTCACTGCTGAGCCATTTCACCTCTGTGTGCCAGGCTCAGTTTGACCGTTTTGTGCTCATTATGCTTAAATGCGATTTGAAGTCATATTTTATTATACGACCCAGACAAATTATATAGCCATTTTTACGGCACACTCGGGAGATTCGTAATGTATCATTATTATATGTATACATCATGTCCTGTCAGAATACTATAACAAAAAATGTAAAACAAAATGTGAATTTACATTCAGATTTCAATCATTTACACCGTGTAAATTTTTTTTTTTTTTACATCTGAGCCTTTTTTGCTATATATATGTATGTATATTATGCTGTAACACCAGTTCGTCATTTTTGCTGCTGTTCCTTTTTCCATGCTTTTGTTTTCAACCCCAAATGGGAAGTGCTTGGTGCGCGTATAAATAAAACCCACCATCTTTCTGCCTCTCCTTAGCTGAAAAGCAGCAGGAGGGCATGCAGTTGCTCAATATAGCGGCTTTTGGTACATTGGTTAGGACTCACTCTACAAAGAGGTGCCTTGTCGGGGCGAGCGGGCTTACGTTTCAATGGCCATTAAAATAAACTAAAACCTCGGATAGTGTTTTGCTGTACATGGAAATACATAGAAACAAGCGCAGATGACATCTTTTTTCTCTTGATATATATATATGTATATAGAAACGTTGCTGTCTGAGATGCTCCATTAAAGGTTGAACCTTACTTGGTGTGTCTGGATCCTCTTTTTGTTTGCTGCTCTGTATTGTAGCATATAGCTGCATGCAGGGCCAGTGCTCCCACTAGGCAACCTAGGCAACTGCCTAGGGCGCATTGCGACCTAGGGGCGCAGTCGGCCCCAACCTGGGTTCCATTATTGTACCTGTTCCTCCGAGTGCAGCTAGTGTACTCAGCGGTGGCAGCTCGCAAAGCCGACATTGTCGGTTCATGGACCCCCACTAGCGGCGCAGAAGGTGGGTGTCTTATGGTGATGCGCAGGCGCCACCAGAGCCAGATTAAAGGAAAAAAAGAGGAGAGAGAAAGAAAGGCAGAGAAGAAAGAAAGGCATGAAAGAGAAAAAGAAAAAATGCACGGAAGAAAGAAAAATAGAGGCTGATGAAAGCAAGTAAGAAAAAAAGAGGCAGATGAAAGAAAGAGGCACATAAAAGGAAAGAAAGAGACAGATGAAAGAAAAAAAAAGAGGCAGGTGAAACAAAAGGAGAAAGAAAGAAACAAGAAAGAAAGAGGAAAGAAAGAAAGAAAGAAACACAGAGGGCAGAGGAAAGAATGAGGCACAAACCGATCCCGGGCCTGACCAGCGGAGGGGTAAGATGGGCACTGAACGACAGTGTGCAACCCTGTGCACAATGTGCCCCCCGCAGTGTGTGTTTGTGTGTGCCCCCCGCGTGTACGGTGTGTGTGTGTGTCCCCTGCATTTCAACATTTAACAATTGTTTCTGAGAGGGGCGCAAGTAGTGAAATAGTCTAGCACCGAGTCTCCCAAATGGGAGAACCTCCGTGCTGTTCTCCCATTTGGCTTTCATTCACCTCCTATATAACTCATGTTGCAGACACTGAACATTTATGGAACCTGTTTCAAGGTTGGTGTTAACTTAATCAGATCTGTTGTAAACTTACCAGAGCCATTCTAGTCTAATTGGAGTTATTAAGTTTACAACAACCATGAAACAGGTCACTAGGTTTGCAGAATGATCAGATCTCCTCCCTACTCCTTCATATGCCCACGGTATCGGGATCCTGGTCTTTCCTCAGCACCTGTCATTATTTAATGTGCAAATACAAATTCTATGTGGCAAATACCCTCGTTTTACCTCAGGAAATACCTATAATGGGTGCCAACACATACCCAGGAGCAGCCAAATCCGTACAGCACTTGTAGCAAAGAAATACACGGGCACTCCGCCTCTTCACAAGGCAGGGCGACTTTATAGGAGCATCACCAGAGACAACGTTTCGACTCTACCGAGTCATCATCAAGTCTTGACTCGAACCGTTGTCTCTGGCGATGCTCCAATAAAGAGGTGGAGTGCCCGTGCCTTTCTTTGCTATAATTATTTAATGTGCGGCTGTCAGGTTGGTACCTTTTAATTATAAACCAGTGGTCAAGTCCAGGGGGAACGCAGTTCCTCCACTATTTTTGCAGAGAAAACTGAGTTCCCATGGGACCCATACACTATAAAGCTATAATTCATATTTTTCCTGTGAAATCAGAGATTTATTGTCACTTATCATATATTTTTTGTGAAAATCCACTCATCTCTCTATAAATAAGATTTGATTGTATGTTTATGCAATGTGTATAATGGTAATTCTGGGGGTCGGAAATCTTGGGGAGTTCCCCTACTTCTTTTTTTAGGACCTGACCCCTGTTATGAACATAGCATTGTCTACAAAAATTATATGGTGGCACATCTACGTGTATATGTGTGATACACAGCACAATCCAGTTAGTCAGAAGGGCAGTTTTTAATCAATGCAAAAGTGTACATTCTCGGTATGTGTAAGTTTAACTGAATCCAAGCTATACAATTTATAACACCAAGGCAGCAACAAAAGCAGCAGGTAAAAAAGTTAACACATATGCCGCATCCATCTCATTGCCTCCTGCCATACAGTGATTGTATCCCATTGATATCGTCTTGTCCCAGGCGGAAGCTATTTGCGTTTACAAAGCGGTATGTAGGAAACATTAGCGCTTGCCGATCGTCAGAGTGGCCGAGCCCCAGCGAGTGGCCGAACTCATGTGCCGCCACGAGAAACAAGTTAATGCCTGCAATAAAAAATATATATTTTTAAAGGTAAAGACATTGCTATGCTCTAAAAAGAGATTTGAACACAACCATAGGCTATTGTTGCTGTCTGTATTCATTACAATGTGTCCTCGTCATATGGACATTAATAATACAATTTTGAGAAGGTTGCTGATAAAATAAACTCAGTATTATGGTGGGGTTTGAGTTGGGATGAGATTTGCAGCGTTATTCACAGAGATCTGAAATTGCCCCGAAATGGCACTGAAAAGGGAATTTCTCCCGTACGGTGACATTTTGGGGCCATTCGGCTATTCACAGAAGAGGCAGTTCGCCAAATTTTGGAAAACAGCCAGAAAGTACGGTGCCTGTTCGAGGGCAGTGAAATCCCCCATAGAGAAGCAATGGTTAATCTATTCAGAAAATTTGCCGAAATGCCCTGCTGTTCAGTGCTTTCATTCGGCAGGTTTATTCAGGCGAATCCCATAGGCTTCAATGTTAAAAATATTCCCGTTTTAATTCAATATCTAATAAACCGTTTATTCTTTTTATCTGCAGCAAAAGAGTCTCTTAATTTCTAAATTTTTTTAGGATCTTTTAGACATTTTTCTGGATTATTTTGTGAAATTTGTTCCGTTAATAGTGGTTTTTCTTTTTCCTGTAACAGACCTTTTTATTATTATTCTTAGGACCTGATATGTTAATTTCAGACATTTTCGTTCAGCATATTCTATAAAGGAAATATGGCAAAGTTGATAGCTTGGCTTCTTTCCTGATTTGCTGAATAACACCATCAGGGTTATTCAAAGAGAATCGAAAAGTCACCGCACGTTCGGTGACTTTTCGTTCTCTTCAATTCGGTGCGATTTCGTGATCTCATTTCAGTGACTCTGCGGTGTCAAGGAAGCATGTCAAGCAAGCAAGCATGACAGCGCCGTCGTAATGCAGGGAAAAGTCGCCGCAAACCCACCGAAACTCATCGCAAAACCCGACGAAGGCACGCCGAAACCCGCAAAAACATCTGGATTAACCCCACCGAACACGCCGGAGAAACCCGAGCAGGAGATGATCAGAGCACAGAGCAGCCGCCGGAAAAAACGGACACCACAGACGAATGGAGTGGAAAAAAAACAAGTACGCTTGAATGTTTGAAAAGTGAAATGCTGTTTGCAAAGAAACTACTGAGCGAAAATGTCTGAAATTTGCATATAAGGTCCAGGGAATGATAATAAAAAGGGCTGTTACAGAAAAAAAAAGTTTAAAAAAAAATCGGAAAAAGAATTCTTACTAAAAAAATCCCAAAAAATGCTTAAAAGATCCTAAAAAATCTATAAATAAAGAGACTCTTTACTGCAGAATATTATAATAAACGGTTTATTAGATATTGGATTAAAACGGGAATATTTTTAACATTGAAGCCTATGGGATTCGCCTGAATAAATCTGTTGAATGAAGCAACCGAATGGCAGGGCATTTCGGCAACTTTTCACTGCTGGTTTTTGTTCTCTGAATAGACGAATCTATGGGGATTTCACTGCCCTCGAACAGGCACCGAACAGGCACCGTATGTGCAGGCAATTCGCCAACATTTGGCGAATTGCCTGCTCTCTGAATTGCCGAATGGCCAAGAAAGGTAACCATATGCTGAATTTCAGCATTCGGTTACCTTTCGGCAGCCACTCGGATCTCTTTGAATAACCCTGCATGTAACCTTTGGCAAATCACATATCCCCATTGACCGAAAACTGCAAAGGACAACAAACCACTCTAAAGAAGAAGCTCCCATCTCAGATTTGTTCCAGTACCAGTACTTAGAGTTTTGGTGAACTGATGACTTTGACCGGTTATAGCCCCTACCCTTAAAGTGCACCTGTCATGCCCAACATAAGCTGGGCTCATCTGTCAAGGAATTACTCCATATATATGAGTTAGCATTTTTTTCTTCATATTTGAAGTGAAAATACTAAACATTTGCGAGGGGGGTTTCAGTACAACTTAGCACCATACTTGCGTCATTTTCTGACGAATCTACAGTGTAGAAAAGATGCGTTGTTTAATTTTAGGGTAAGGGTTATGGTTAGATTTAAGGTTCAGGTTAATAATAAAGTTAGGGTTACTAATCATTCTATTTATAGGGTTAGGATTAGTGTTAGGGTTACTAATCATTCTATTTATAGGGTTAGGATTAGTGTTAGGGTTACTAATCATTCTATTTATAGGGTTAGGATTAGTGTTAGGGTTACTAATTTGCTTTTTTAAGATTAGTATGGGAGTTATTAGGGTTAGGGTTACGCTTTATGCATTTTATGGTTACTATAGTATTAGTATTTGTGTTTTTTTAGGGTTAAGATTAACCCTAATTCGTGACCCCAACCAACAGATTCTGCACCATTTTTGCAAAATTTTTGGCAACAGGTTCTGCTCATTCCTTTGATGTGAGCTTGGATTAAAAATTTTGTTGGGTGACGAAGAAACGAGGGCAGTTTTTGAATTAGGCACGACGGCACTAATGGTAGCGATGCCTTTGTGTTGTTCCATTTTCCAGAGTGACTTGCATCCACATAAGTGAAACATTAACAGGGTTATTCAAAGAGAATCGAAAAGCCACCGCACGTTCGGTGACTTTTCGTTCTCTTCAATTCGGTGCGATTTGGCGATCCCATTTCGGCGACCCTGCGGTGTATTCAGCAAGCACCACAGGGTCCCCGAAATGCAGGGATAAGTCGCCGCAAACTCGCCGAAAACTCACCGCAAAACGAGGGCGAACGTACACCGAAACCTGCAAAAACATCTGGATTAACCTGCTGAAAATGTCGGAAAAACCCGAGCAGCCGCCGATCACACGCAGCGCAGCCGCCGGAAAAAGCCGACACCGCAGACGAAGGAGGTGAAGAATAAAAAAAAACAGTTTGCTTGAATGTTTGAAAAGTGAAACGCTGTTTGCAAAGAAACTACAGAATGAAAATGTCTGAAATTTACATATGAGGTCCAGGGAATGATAATAAAGAGGGCTGTTACAGAAAAAAGAAAAAACTTTTAAAAAATTTTTAAAAAAAATCGGCAAAAATTTTTTTGCCACAAAAATCCAGAAAAATACTTTAAATATCCCAAAAAATCTATAAATGAAGAGACTTTTTACTGCAGAATATTATAATGAACGGTTTATTAGATATTGGATTAAAACAGGAATATTTTTAACATTGAAGCCTATGGGATTCGCCTGAATTAACCTGCTGAATTAAACCACCGAATGACAGGGCATTTCGGGAACCTTTCACTGCTGGTTTGTATTCTCTGAATAGCTGAAGCATTGCTTCTCTATGGGGATTTCCCTGCCTTCGAACAGGCACCGAACAGGCACCGTATGTGCAGGCAATTCGCCAGGATTTGGTGAATTGCCTGCTCTCTGAATAGCCGAATGGCCAGGAAAGGTAACCGCACACTGAATTTCAGTGTTCGGTTACCTTTCGGCAGCAATTCGGATCTCTTTGAATTACCCTGTAAGTAAAAATACCATAACATTTATTGAAGCATAGGATGCTTACTGAATGATTAAAATATCAATTGCTGCGTATAGATTATTATTCTGAGAATTAATGTAAATTTGTGCATTTTAAATTTTTTTGTTGATTTTTTTTTTTCTTTTTTTACAAAAATATTTTGGGGTAGACACCAGGGGCCAGATCACAACCGCTGCTTGAGGCTTTGCTTTAACGCCCTTATTCCAGCCAAACTACTGTATCAGCAGCTCAAGCTGGAATATATTTTGCTGCTCCAGGATACTGGCAGCACTGCACGCCGCTGCTTGTATCAACATCTGGAGTCCGTGGGACTCTTTGGAGCAGAGCGTGTCCCAGCAGGAGCTCTCGAGTCGCAGAAGGAGCTGCGGAAGAACACTGGGAACTATTTGTTCACAGTTTTCAGTTGCTCCCAGAGGAAGCTGTGGTTCACGCTGCCCTCTGCACCGTGGGATGAGAGGTAAGAATTGGGTTTTTCGTTTTGCAGGGCTTGCGGCTCAGCTGTAATATCGTTAGGAGTTGTTCGGCTAATGGTTGGAGCCATCATGTCTCGCACACAGTCGTACAGGGTGGCATTAGTGAGGCCTACGTGAGAATTTGTTTCTGCACAGGGAAAACATCAACCCTTTTATAAAAAGTTACGAGAGTGGACTTTCATGGTCTAAATTTATTTTGATGCAAAAAACACGTAGAAACGATTCTTGGTAGAGAAAGGGTTTAATTGCACCGTTCTATAGTCTTCCTTGTTGCAGAAATAAACATTTACAGTTGGGAGTTTTCAGCATTATATTGAACAATAACAACTAGATACAATATATGATACCACTTCACACCCAATAAAACCAAGTAAACAGTAAATGTTATATAGATCAATCGTTTCGAACATGGGGGCAGGTCATATGATGTCTTTTTGGGTGACCTGTCAAGCACGGAACAATAGCAGCCAAGGTTAAAGTTAAAATATCGAATATCCTCATGCTCAGGTAGGGCAGGTATGAAATAAAAAGTTCGTATTTGTACGTACCTAAGTTAGAGTTCGACCAGCGTTCTCCTTCATCAAAGTGAGCATCTCCCCCGATACCATTTCCAGGAGCGTACGCATGAGCCAGTACATTGCTTGGACCATCAAATGGGTTCGAATCACCATGACCTATAAGAAGAGACAGCAGCCATTGTTCATTTGTGTGTCCATTTCGAGAGCTGGATCTTTAAGACCAATGCCATCAATGTATCTTTCTTTAAACTAGTTAAAGGTCCCCTCTCTGTTCTAAGAAGGCTGTAAGGATTGATGGGGCGTTGCTGTATCTCTCGTGCAAAGAGGACCTCCTCGGCATTTCAGCTCTGGCCGCCCTTTCTGGGTGATAGCATCTGATTTGCAATGGTTTAGGGCTCTATTACATTCTTCACGCAAAAATGCACAGTAAACGCGTTGACGCGCGTAAATCAACGCTGGTATTACGATCCTTGCGCATTTTTTCGTCCGTCAAAAATTAACGCGCGTAAAACGGATGCACAGTAACGTTGCGCGCAGAAATCACTGCGCTGACGGTTTTTTGCATGCAATTCAGCCAATCAGAATTAAGAACCTTAATTGTCTCACGTTAAGTTTTTGCACCTGTCAAAGTCAATCTGCGCAAAAAAACACGCACAACTTCTCAAATTTATTGGTTTGGGTATGTGTAGAATGTGTAACTATACTTTGCTGCGTATTTTTTTTTGGGCTGGTGTATTTGGTTTCGGCCAGGTCTGTCAGATTTGCCATTAACGCCAGCTTTCAGGAGTCGCTAAAATTATGCAAAGGCTATGCGTTACAAACCGCGCATAGATTGTGATACCATCCGCGTACCAGCGCCCAAACGCATTTGCGCTCACAATGTTAAGTATAGGACGCACAACGTACAGTAAGCTCGCGCAGCGTTCGCGCAGGTTCACCCACGGTAGACGTATACGCGCGTTTGTTGCGCTGACACTGTGACATCTGCGCAAAGGGTTTTGCCCCTCGCGTTAATGCATTTTTGCGCGCGTGCAAACGTTTGCATGAAGATTGTAATAGAGCCCTTAATCTTCTCTGTAATGGCACCATCGAGTGAAACCTTATGAGACCTGAGCGGAGACTCACCGTATGGCAGGACACAGTGGCTGCCGTCCGTTCTCAGTGTTCTCATAATTTTTTTTTGTTTTCTACTCAAATTATTCTGCTGATCCTTAAGACTATCAGGTCTATTCACTAAAAGGTGAAACTCTGGAGAACTGCTGGAGAAGTGAAAATTCTAGGGCAAAGTAGCCAAACCAGAAAAAACTCTGCCATTTATATTACTTTCCAAATTGGCTATTTTGACTCAGAATTTTCACTTCTCCAAACGCTCTCCAGAGTTTCACCTTTTAGTGAAAAGACCTGTATACTCTATTGGGAACATGGAGGACTAAGGCTAGGGTCAGACGAGCGTGATTTCTACGGACTGTACGTCCGTGCACACGGACGTACGTCAGTACGGAAGACACAGTAGTGGGCACACAGTCCATTTTTTTCACTGACAAATATTGTGACAGATGTAGGAGGGAAAATAAATTAAAAAGCAAAACCATTTTGTCCGTGAAAAAAATGCTGAACGTATAAATGCCGTCCATCTGACCACGTTCCATCACTCACACACAAAGCTATGCAGACGTTGCGGACGCAGCGCACTTTGTGCGGCCGTTCTAGCGGTTGTACGTTCTTGCCTGCCTTGCGTCCGTGGGCCGCGGCCGTTGTGCGTCCGCAGTTCAGTGCGGACATACTTCGTGTAACGGGCTTCGATGGGCTTTCTGTCACGCTATCACGGATGTACTTTTAGGCGCAATCACGGACGTGAACACTATGCTCGTCTGACCCCAGCCTAAGCTTTCAGACACTTCCACAGAGCACGATTTGTAACTATATGGACCAAAACTGGATCCTTTAATCATACCTGTTTTATACATTCATCCCTTGGTGCATTTTAGGATTATTTAAAAAATATATATATATAAGTGGGAAGATTGTAGTTTCTTCTATTTAAGTCTTTTCCTCTCCCTCCTTTTTGTATAGTTTCCACCTCTGTAGCCTCTATGTTCCTTCTGTCTTAATGGGATACTCTGCTCATCCTGACCACTTTAGTGTTTTAAAGCGTTCAGGATATGAGTAGTGCCCCTCGTTTTTACCCCCTCTCTCCTGTCCAAATCTGGAAGAAAAGCTGGATGAAGAGAAGAAGTTTCCTCCACCCGACCCAGCGTCATAAGCAGCCAGGATTTTGAATTTCCCGGCTGCCAGTCACCAGATCGGTCATTGGTGACATCAGCACATAGAGAGGATGCCGACATCGCCTACTCTCAGGGCCGGTGCTAGACTATATTGCGCCCTAGGCAAGACCAGCTACTTGCGTCCCACCCCCAGAAAAGATTGTCAACTGTTGAAATGTGGTGGGAACACACACACTGTGTGCACGGGGGGGTTGACACACTGTGCATGGGGACCCACACTGCGGGGGGGGACACACACTGTGCACGGGGGCCGCATACACGGTCGTTCGGTGCCCATCTTACCCCTCCGCTGGTTGGGCCCAGGATCAGTCTGTGCCTCTTTCTTCTGTGCCTTTTTCTTTTGCCGCTTTCTTTCCTCTACCTCTTTCTTTCCACTGCCTCATTCTTTTCTTTCCTCTGCCTTTCCTTCCTCTGCCTCTTTCTTTTCTTTCCTCTGCCTTCCTTCCTCTGCCTCTTTCTTTTCTTTCCTCTACCTCTTTCTTTTTTTTCCTCTACCTCTTTCTTTTCTTTCCTCTGCTGCTTTCTTTTCTTTCCTCTCATCTACGTCTTTATTTTCCTGTTTTTACTCTGTGCCTCTTTTTTTCTTTCTCTTTCTTTCGTGCTTTTCTTTTTCCTTTCTTTCTTCTGTGCCTTTCTTTCATCTGCCTCTTGTGGTGCCGCACATCATCTGGTGGCACCTGCACATCACCATAAGACGCCCACCTTATGCATCGCTAGCGAGGGTCCGCTTTGCGAGCTGCCACCGCTGGCTACACAATCAAACAATGAGGAAGGGGTACAATCATGAAACCTGGGTTGGGGCTGTCTGCGCCCCTAGGTGTCAGGGAGCTCTAGGCAGTTGCCTAGTTTGCCAAGTGGAAGCACCAGCCCTGCCTACTCTCCATCAAATCACTGACCGCTCTAAACTCTGGTGTCTGGGAACGAGACACCAAACTTGTAAGTACCACTCTGATCTGCGCAATTGTGGTGTCATTCTTTCACTTTTTTGTGAGCTAAATCTGCAGAACGGGGGAAACCATCTGAAGGGTTACAGACAGTGCACCACTTAAGCCACTGATTGCGCTCAAGCCGGTGTCTAGGCATTTAGACACTTACAAATGTGAGTAAGACATTAATGTTATCTAAAACAGTCTATGCCTGAGGAAGGTCTGCGCAATCGATTGTCTCTCTCTTTCTCCGAGGTACGTATTGGATCGGAGGATAAAGGAGGAAAGGAACTGTGTTTAGAAAAGACTATACAGCCTATATTTTAAAAGACGGTTCCCTAAACATTCCCTCCTTCACCTCATTATCTTTTAAATAATGTAGAGTAACTAAGCAAGAGCCACAAAGCAAAGTTTTTGGGAAGCGATGCATCATGGGAAAAATACACAAAATGGAAAGAAGAGAAATGAAAGGAAGAGATAAAAACCTAACTTTATTTTTACTTTTTTACATGCAATTACTTCAAACAAAGAAAAAAAAACGCAGCATGTGTTTTATAAAGCGTTTTATAAGGTGGTTTTAATTGTAATGCACACGTAATCTAGTTACAGCTTATGTACGTGGTCGTGTCCCTTTAAGGCTGGGTTCACACCTAAGCATTTTACAGCGCGCTCCTGCGCGCTGTAAAACGCTCAAACAGTGAAATACCATTATTCCCTATGTGGGCATATCACACCTGGCCGTTTCTCAGCGCGCAGGAACGCGCTGAGAAACGGCCGACGCAAAAAGAAGTCCGGGAGCTTCTTTTCGGCATATAGCCGCGCGTTCGCGGCCATATCATAGCCGCGAACGCGCTGCAACACACGTTCGCGCGTTTTTTTGTATGCGCGAACGTGCGTAAAAAAAACGCGCGCATTGCGCGACGCTGCGCTACGCTGTGGTGTGAACCCAGCCTTAGGCTGGTTTCACACCTCAGTGTTTTTCATATCCGCGTAATACGAGCGTTTGTGGCGCGCGTATCGCGCAAATGTGAAAAACGCGCGAACGTGCATTGCAGCGCGTTCACGCTGCAGTCTATGGCCGTGAAAGCGCTGCAATACGCCCCAAAGAAGTTCCTGTACTTCTTTGGGAGCATGGCCTGGTACACACCTGGGCATTTTACAGCGTGTTCCTACGAGCTGTAAAACGCTCAAACATGGAAATCCTGTGATTTCCTATGGGAATGGTTCACACCTGGAACGCGCTGTAAAACGCCATGCGCCCAAAGAAGTACAGGAGCTTCTTTGAGGCGTATTACAGCGCGTTTGCGGCCATAGACATAGCCGTGAAAGCGCTGAGATGGGCGTTTGTGTATTTTCGTACGCGCGAAAAAACCCAGACAAAAACGTGCGTACGCTCCACACAAACACTACGCTCAGGTGTGAACCCAGCCTTAAAGTGGTCAGGCTATGCTGAATGTCTCCTTTACTCTTATTCTTGCCCCTACCTTCCCGTCCCATTTAGCTGGTACAGCTGTGTGAAGCAGAGATCTTCCTTCGGCCACAAAGCTGACATTCAGCTGATGTGATTTTTAAAATCCCCCCTTCCCAGAGACCAATCCTGTCTCCACAGGTACTTGCAGGGGTGAGCGCTTGAGGAACAGCAGCCGTGGGTTGGTTGGTGATGTACACGCAAGCGGTGCACGCGCAGCACCAATCCATTAGTTTGAGCATTGGCTCACTGACCGCTTACCACACTATGCGGCCGCTCAATGCAGGATCGATGCACGCACAGAAATGATCTCATATCTTACATTAAGATATGCGAGATACGCGGTTTATCAAAGTAGTTCCAGGTGCCAGGTGCCGAGGTGCCTTGTGCGAGAAATCTTCAGTGCTCCACAGTAGCCACACCCACTGCCATGACCACACCCCTTTATCCAATACCCAGTCAGGACGGACTGAGAAATTTGCACTGAATGTTGAAATTCCTCATATATCCTGTACTTTTCATGCTTCATTTATCACTAGAGATTAGTACAGTTTTAAATGGATAGTTTATTAAAAACAGTTCCCTTTTTTTTACCTTAACCCCTTCCCGCGCAGGACCTTCCGTGCCGTCCTGGAGGCGAGAGGGCTCTGAAGACGCAGGGCGTACAAGTACACCCCGCTGTCTACAATGGGGCACCTCGGCCCCTCCCTGCAGCCTGCGCGGCGCACGTCATTGGCTGCATGGGGACGGTCTGAACTCAGGCCCACTGCTCTTACTGTCGCCCTGCAACTACATCATTAACCCTTTCGCTGCTGAGCCTTTTCACACCTCTGTGCTGAGCTAATTTTTACCGGTTTCGCTCATCATGTTTAAACGCGATTTGAAGTCACATTTTATTTATTGACCCAGACATATTATATATCGCTCTTTCCGGGAGACTCGGTAGATTCATAATATGTCATTTTTATATGTATACGTCATGTCCTGTCTGTATATTAAAATGCAATAAAATTAGAATTTTCAATAATTTACAACGTGTAACATTTTAACATGCGAGAGTTTGCAGTTATACTTTCTATGGGTTGCGTTTGTTAAAAAATTTAGAAATGGGGAATCGTTACTTTTTTGGGGGGAAAATTACGTGTTTTTTAGCAAACGCCCCCCATAGAAAAAATCGTTAGTGCAGCATCATTGTTCACATTATAATGGGAACAATATTGTTGCACTAATAAAACAAAACTATAAAACAAATTTTTTTTTTTATTTTTTTTAATATTTTTTTTTATTATTATTATTTTTTTTTTACATTTTACATGGTCATGTTTGGTATCATTGGAAAGGCCACGCTCTGGCCGTTCCGATGATATCATTAACCCCTAGCTGTCACGGATCGGGAGATAGGGGGTTCATTGGATCCCCCTTTCTCCACCATAGGTGGCAGCAAGGGGTTAATTTCGAAATTAATTAGGGGTATATCCCGGAAGCTTGGCCGACATCCAAGTTGTCGGCCAGCTCCAGGAGGGGACCGCGATACGGCGCATGTTAGCGCCATATCGCGATCCAGCCCCCTAGGGGTTAAAGACAGCCACCGTTTGGAAGGGCAGGCTGTGCCCTTCCAAGCGGTGCCTGCCTTTAATCGCTGGCCCACACGGATGGGGAGGGGGAGAGGTCCGAAGGACCTCGCCCCCTCCCCTTCAGGCACCTTCCCTGCAATGGCGGGGGTGCCTGAAATAGACGTTATCACGCATGCGCGATGACGTCTATCTTGCCCACCGGGGTCCTGGAGGCTGGGCTGACATCGATGAAGTCAGCCCGCACCGGGGGGCCACCACGATCGTCCGGAATCCCGGCCAATCGGCGCTGCAAAGTGAGGACGCGCTCAGCACGTCCTCCACAGCCAACTAGCCATGCGGCAGGATGCGCTCAGCGCGTCCTCCGCATGAAAAGGGTTAAAGAATAGCTGTCAACACCCAGGAGCCGCTGCTCCTGTGGGGAATGCAAGCTGTGTGTCGGCTGCCGGGTGCTCCTGTTGCCATGGCGCCCTGTGCGCCTGCACAACTCACACACCCCAAAGGCCGGCCCTTGCCTTGAAGCAGAAGATGTGTAGCCGAGCTCCACTGGAGAAAAAGTAAGGGCTCTTTTCCTTAGTGAATGCTAACTGTAGCATTCGGGTGAGCAAGTGTTAACGTCAGGATAAGTGACTTTAACGCACAACCCCCTTATTACCTTCCTAACGCTAAGCCTGCAAAAAATCTGTTTGCACATCGGTGATGGCGTTAGCTTGCACAAGCTTACTGTACTTTGCGCATCCTATACTTAGCATGGGGAGCGCAATTAATAATTAGCGTTAGGATAAGTAAGGTATTACAAAGTGCTGGCGCTAATTAATGCAGCGATGCGCAAAGCAGAAATTTAGCTACATCTTAAAGCTGATGCTAAATGATTCTGCTTTTGCAGATTCATTTAGCACCCCCTAAACCCCTCCCCCACCAATAAATGATACTCACCTGTCATCCCGTGGCGAGAATGGTGGCCCGATCTGCTGCTTCTCCTGCCAGCAAGCAGAGTGAGACTGGGGACAAATAGTCCCCAGTCTTCCTCCGCCATCACTTGCGGCTCAGAAGCTCAACCCTCCATGGAGTCCTGGAGCTCTACCTCACATATCACAGAGGGTAGCGCTTTGTTTCCGGGCAAGGTTCTGAACTAGCGCCTGCCCCGGAATCTAAAGTTAAAATGGGGACGCTATGGGGAAACCTAAAGGGGCAGGTTTTTAACGTTAGCGTCCCCATTTTAGTATTAAGGAGGGAATAGGGCCCTACGTATTTTAACTTAACTATTAAAAAAGAAAATGTGCAGATGCAGCATCTGCAAAATTATTACTGAGGAAAAAGGGGTGGTGGTAATTTCAGGGTTGCGCGTTACTTAGTAACAGTAATTTAGTTAACTAGGTTTGCGTATTCTCATGTTCATGTGACCTTTTAAGCATTTTTATAACTTATACAGCTGGTAATAATTATAATTTTTGTAACTTTTACAGCTGCTATGTGTGTATATATGTGTATATATGTGTTTATGTATATATGTCATTGTAACTATAAGTGTAAAGTTAAAATATAAACAGGAAATGGGAATTCGTTGACATTTCTCGTACAGAAATTCTGAAAGAAAGGACTTTAACGCTTGTAAAACATAAAGTGCTTATACGCACCTCCTTGTGAGAATTGTATGAAGATATCTGCTTGTCCTCCTGGGATCATCCTGAACGTTAGCGGTGTTACGTTGCTCCATACCTGGAACGCTTTTTGAATTGCGTCGTTAACCACTGGTACAGGGAGGTCGGGCGTGTAATTTAGGATTCTAACAAAAAATGTGAAAACCGTAAGATTTTAATCAGAATTATTCTATTTTTCGAGTAGACACTATAGCTACACTTGTAATCCGTTATTTCGAGCTTGCTCGAGTGAAACCTTTAGCTTTTTCCCCATCAATGTCTAGGCAAATAAACACCCATATTTTAAAATATGCATTTGTTAGTTCATTGTCCACGGTATTACATAGTTCACTTTCATTTCACACATAACCTACTGCTGTTGATCCAAAAGAGGGCAAAAAAACCAAGTCTGAAGAGCTCGCCAATATGCAACACACAGGGAAAAAATTCTTTCTTGACCCCAGAATGGCGTCAGATTTCTCCTTGGAGCAAGACGCTTATACCCACATATTAAATATTATAACCCTTAACCCCTTAGTGACCGGGCTGTTTTACAAAAGTCCGTCCGAAAGTGCCCGCTGCCGTTTTGATGTTTCTGCGCTGTTTGTGTTTAGGTCAAATTTTCCTCTTACTCGTTAATGGAACCCACACATGTCATATGCCGTTTTTCCCACCATTAAATGGACTTTCTAAAGATACCATTATTTACATCATATCGTTTAATTTACTACAAAAAAAGTGA
This sequence comes from Leptobrachium leishanense, assembly GCA_009667805.1. Taxonomy (NCBI): domain Eukaryota; kingdom Metazoa; phylum Chordata; class Amphibia; order Anura; family Megophryidae; genus Leptobrachium; species Leptobrachium leishanense. Next base: position 422,948,679 of record CM019064.1, on the reverse strand, counting down.
AATATGATGAAAAAATAGAAAAAACACACTTTTCCAAAATTTATTCCCTAAAATCTACAACCGCCAAAAAATAGTTTTGAAATTTTGTCCTGAGATTAGAAATACCCAATTTTTGCATGTTTTTTAATCCTTTCACTGTTGAGCCTTTTCACCTCTGTGCGCTGAGCTGATTTTGAACGATTTATGCTCATCATTTTTAGATGCCAGCTTATTTCATTAAACCCCCTGGACAATTATATTATTTTATTTATTTATTTATTTTTACAACAAATGATATAACCAACCAATGATACAACCAATGATATAAAACATGACCCTCTAGCTGCCACGGATCGGCAGCTAGGGGGTTAACTGGCCCACTGACGTCCTCACACATATGGTGAGGATGTCAGTGGGTGGGGAGTGACCTGGAGGCTTGGCCAAGATATCAGCCACTTCCGGGTTTGAATCGCGATTCGGCAACAAATGGGTTAATGATGGACACCACTGAAAAGGGGAGACTTTCCCCTTTCCAGCAGTACAATTTGTTCGTTTCTAGGTGGAACGCTTAGCACCGTTTTCACTGCAGGAGCCGGAGGGGGGGGGGCCTGGCGATGACGGCATCACATAACGTGATGATATCACTGCAACTGCCGGGCCCCCTCAGAAGGCGGGGCAGACTCCAGGCCTGCCAGAATGCCACGGGAGCCCAGCGAGAGAGGTGAGTATAGGGAGGGAGGTTAGGAGACCTTGACGTACTATGTGCGTCAGCGGGTCAAAAGGAGACTTCCCGATCAGACGTACATAGTACGTCAGGGGTCGAGAAGGGGTTAATATTATGTTTTTTCAGGAAGTCACCCAGTCATTTAAAAGTCTGTACAGACTCTGACCCAACCACCTCAACAGGCAGAGAATTCCACAGCTTTATTGTTCTCACTGTAAAATAACCCTTCCTATGCTTTAGGCTGAATTTCCTTTCGTCCAGTCTAAATGGGTGACCTTGTGTCCTGTGTATAGTCCTGTTAATGAATAGGTTTCCCTTTCCAGACAATGGTTTATAATGGCCCCGTATATATTTATATAAAGTTATCGGATCCCCTCTAAGGCGCCGTATATATTTATATAAAGTTATCGGATCCCCTCTAAGGCACCGTATATTTATATAAAGTTATCAGATCCCCTCTAAGGTGCCATATATATTTATATAAAGTTATCAGATCCCCTCTAAGGCGCCGTATATTTATATAAACTTATCAGATCCCCTCTAAGGTGTCGTATATATTTAGATAAAGTTATCAGATCCCCTCTAAGGTGCCGTATATATTTATATAAAGTTATCAGATCCCTCTAAAGTGCCGTATATATTTATATAAAGTTATCGGATCCCCTCTAAGGTGCCATATATATTTATATAAAGTTATCAGATCCCTCTAAAGTGCCGTATATATTTATATAAACTTATCAGATCCCCTCTAAGGCGCCGTATATTTATATAAACTTATCAGATCCCCTCTAAGGTGTCGTATATATTTAGATAAAGTTATCAGATCCCCTCTAAGGCCCCATATATATTTATATAAAGTTATCAGATCCCCTCTAAGGTGCCGTATATATTTATATAAAGTTATCAGATTCCCTCTAAAGTGCCGTATATATTTATATAAAGTTATCAGATCCCCTCTAAGGCCCCATATATATTTATATAAAGTTATCAGATACCCTCTAAGGCGCCGTATATTTATATAAACTTATCAGATCCCCTCTAAGGTGCCGTATATATTTATATAAAGTTATCAGATCCCCTCTAAAGTGCCGTATATATTTATATAAAGTTATCAGATCCCCTCTAAGGCCCCATATATATTTATATAAAGTTATCAGATCCCCTCTAAGGTGCCGTATATATTTATATAAAGTTATCAGATCCCCTCTAAAGTGCCGTATATATTTATATAAAGTTATCAGATCCCCTCTAAGGTGCCGTATATATTTATATAAAGTTATCAGATCCCCTCTAAAGCGCCGTATATATTTATATAAAGTTATCAGATCCCCTCTAAGGCCCCATATATGTTTATATAAAGTTATCAGATCCCCTCTAAGGTGCCGTATATATTTATATAAAGTTATCAGATCCCCTCTAAAGTGCCGTATATATTTATATAAAGTTATCAGATCCCCTCTAAGGCGCCATGTCTCTAAACCAGAGGTCATCAAACTTGGCCCTCCAGATGTTTTGCAACTATTTCTCCCATGGGGCTCAGCTAACCTAATAAGTGTCTGAGCATCATGGGAGATGTAGTTCCAAAACATCTGTAGGGTCAAGTTTGATGACCCTTGCTCTAAACTAAACCAGTTTAAGCTTGTTAGCCGTTCCTCATGTCTTAAATCTTCCATATGACAGCTTAAGTGTACATCAAATAGTCAGACCTGTATGTCAGGGAATTTCTGGGCCATTTTGGCCGTCCAGCGAACAGCGTGAATTGTGCCACATCGGGCATACCGCATCGTGGTGTATGCATCGTGTCCATGGTCTCTTTGTTTAATTTCCCTGTAACTCTCATTCCAAAGAATCTCTGCATTTCCTTAATTCTTTCATCTAAATTCATTGATTTTGGGAGGGTTGGATAGAATTTTCTTAAGTAGTCCTGTACATAGAAAATGAAAAAAGGGGGACAAAAATATAACATTTAAGTTTAAAATGCATTTTTGTGTTAAGACACACATCAGTAGCCTATAGGGACAATTATGTGGATATTACAAATGCAAATTTTAGAGCTAAAAAGTTCCTAAATCTGCATTTTTATCAAGTTGCTGTTTTGCACTTTCGCTAGCAATAGTCACCGTGGTCTAGTAAGTATTGCTTCCACGCGTAACCTCCCAGTATCCCTGGTCTTCTAACGATATAGGGCACTATCCCTAGTGTGCGCTAAAATAGGGAATGCAGATTTCCCTGTAGCGTCCCCATTTTACCGTGATATTCCGGAGCAGGCGCTACCTTGAAAACTCACCCCCGGACGCAGGGCAATACTCACAGTATGTCTTCTGTGCTGCCGCGAGTATCACCTACTGGAGTCCATAGGACTCCATAGAGGTTTGCGTGTCCGAGCCATGCGTGATCGTGCTCCAGCGAGCTTGCGCAGCGCGTGGAATGATTGCAGAGGCAGACTGGGAACTATTTGTTCCCAGTCTCACTCTGCTCGCGGCTAGGAGAAGCATCAGGTTGGGCTGCCGTTCTCGCCACGGGATGAGAGGTGAGTATGGGATTTATTGGGGGGGTTTAGGGGGTATTAAATGATTTTGCAAAAGTGGAATCAGTAAGCACCAGCTTTTAGGAGTAGCTAAAATTTTGCCTTGTGCGTCGCTGCGGTAATTAGTGCTAGCACTTTGTAATATCTTACATATCTTAACGCTAATTACTGATTGCGCTCCCCATGTTAAGCATAGGATGTGCTATGTACAGTAAGCTCGCGCAAGCTAGCTCAATCACCAATGCGCTAACGGATTTCTTACGGGTTTAGCGTCAGGCAGGTAATATGGGGGCATGCTTTAAAGTCACTTATCTTGGCAATAACGCTTATGCATCCAGACGCTAACGTTAGTTTTCACTAGGGAATAGTGCCCATAATATTTACTTTTTCGTAGCTTTTGTCTGTCTGAAATACTCAGATTAATAACTATGTACATGGCAACATTTGTTACAAATGCAAAAAAAAAATACTACATACATGCAAAACTAGATGCACCCTTTCACATTCGAATTGGAGTAAACTCGATGCTGCATTGTAACGCAATGAAAAGCAATCATTAACATATCAAACCCTATTTGCATAGTTTTATAACGAAAGATTAGTGTGCACCCTGTGGAGAAATGAAATTTGTTATGAAAATTTACTCTTGTACCTCTGTAATACTGTAAAACTAGTTGCATTGAGCAGCCCCAAACCTCACTGTAACAAACAGTTCAAAAATGTGCTGCTACGTTATAATAACCAAGGAGAGGACAGAATACAGGGAGAGCTCTGGTGTTATTCACTACTGTACAGGGATATGATTCAGGGTGCTGTAATGGCTGAAATTCTCTGTACAGTACAGATACAAGGTGTTCCTGTAATTTCCATACACAGGCATTATGCAGCACATACAGATACAAGGTGTTCCTGTAATTTCCATACACAGGCATTATGCAGCACATACAGATACAAGGTGTTACTGTAATTTCCATACACAGGCATTATGCAGCACATACAGATACAAGGTGTTACTGTAATTCCCATACAGACATTATGCAACACATACAGATACAAGGTGTTACTGTAATTTCCATACACAGGCATTATGCAGCACATACAGATACAAGGTGTTACTGTAATTCCCATACACAGACATTATGCAGCACATACAGATACAAGGTGTTACTGTAATTCCCATACACAGGCATTATGCAGCACATACAGATACAAGGTGTTACTGTAATTTTTACACACAGGCATTATGCAGCACATACAGATACAAGGTGTTGCTTTAATTCCCATACACAGGCATTATGCAGCACATACAAGGTGTTGCTGTAATTCCCATACACAGGCATTATGCAGCACATACAGATACAAGGTGTTACTGTAATTCCCATACACTTGCATTATGCAGCACATACAGATACAAGGTGTTACTGTAATTCCCATACACAGGCATTATGCAGCACATACAGATACAAGGTTTTACTGTAATTTCCATACACAGGCATTATGCAGCACATACAGATACAAGGTGTTACTGTAATTCCCATACACTTGCATTATGCAGCACATACAGATACAAGGTGTTACTGTAATTCCCATACACAGGCATTATGCAGCACATACAGATACAAGGTTTTACTGTAATTTCCATACACAGGCATTATGCAGCACATACAGATACAAGGTGTTACTGTAGTTTCCATACACAGGCATTATGCAGCACATACAGATACAAGGTGTTACTGTAATTTCCATACACATGCATTATGCAGCACATACAGATACAAGGTTTTACTGTAATTTCCATACACAGGCATTATGCAGCACATACAGATACAAGGTTTTACTGTAATTTCCATACACAGGCATTATGCAGCACATACAGATACAAGGTGTTGCTGTAATTCCCATACACAGGCATTATACAGCACATACAGATACAAGGTGTTACTGTAATTCCCATACACAGGCATTATGCAGCACATACAGATACAAGGTGTTACTGTAATTTCCATGCACATGCATTATGCAGCACATACAGATACAAGGTTTTACTGTAATTTCCATACACAGGCATTATGCAGCACAAACAGATACAAGGTGTTACTGTAGTTTCAATACACAGGCATTATGCAGCACATACAGATGCAAGGTGTTACTGTAATTTCCATACACAGGCATTATGCAGCACATATAGATACAAGGTTTTACTGTAATTCCCATACACAGGCATTATGCGGGCAGAAACAGCTAGATATTGGTATTGATTGGAAGCTGCATTGCTACTAATCTCATTAGATAAATACAAATCCCCATAAGAAGATCTGATCATTTAAAATTCTATTTATCTTTATTACAATCACTGTATCTGACACAAAGGCTATTTCCGCCTGTACGCTAATAATGCAGACATGTCAAGTGACATTGTGTGAGATATGGGACATCATCTAGAGTTCAGAATCTTTCATTTCAACAATATTCCTGGAAAGGATAAACAAATACAGGAAAAATGGGAACATTCACAATATTTTAATCTATCTCTGAACAACAAGTTTTTTGCAAAATATTTATATTGCCCTATCTTTAATTATTAACATTACATCCCATGTTTGGAATAAATGTTTACTTTTTTTTAACAAAAAGCGCTTACTAGTGAAGGGGTTATCTGTCAAAAATGGGACATATTCCACTACATGTAATGTTATACATTTAGAAACCCATGTTGTCTGTCTAAAACACACCCAGTGTAAATATCATACCTTTGCAAATTCTTCATCGGAATCGCTGCCCTCTGAATTATCTTGAGGTTTTGGAAATGCGAGGATGCAGGACACTGACGCGAGAACGCTCACCGCAAACAGCATTGTGATAGTTCTGAAATCTGCTTAGGTGACGGGAACGGCACTTGATATTTGCTGCAGCAGCGTTTATATAAAGGTGTTAATGTTGCAATACATTCAGTATTACGCTTACAGTTCCGTCCTTTGGCAACATTTCTGTAAACAAACACAATTTAATTGGGCAAGAGCTGGCAGTGCCCTTTTTTTTTTTAGCAGTGGCCCCCTTTCTAGACATCTTGTGTCTGGCCACAGGGGGTTGAGAAATAATCCTGCAATGTGTTATAACACATTTAACTAATAGGAACTATTTCTAGTAGAACTGTGTTTATGTTGGATGTTGGTTCTTTTTATTTGTTATTCTGTAATATATTGTTATTCCATAATATGGTTAATTTTTTATTTACCAGAGTCTAGCAGTACATAGTGAAACCTTTTATATTGGACTAACATTACATTTAACCTTATAGCTGCCAGACCTGAAGAAGAGAGGTAAACTCTCGAAAACTTGGCTTTTAAATGTAACGTTAGTCCAATGAAAAAGGTATCACTATGAACTGACATCTGAATACGTCATAAACGAAGTACAGAAATCTGACCCGAAAATCAAACTTACTCCTAAAGTTAGCCACGCTCCTAAGTACACATTATGTATCTAACAAAATCGATATATTGTTTTACCAGCTGATGAAGACTGTTCACCGGCGAAAGGCGTCCTGGAGCTATATTTGTTTTTGGTGGGCCAGCGCGTGTGGTTCGAGCATTTGTATATGATTGGACACTAGATGTGGGACGGCTCTACTCGGCTATGCGCATGCGTCTCATTGTGCGCATGCGCGATCGTTCTTATTTGGATTTATGACGCCAGAGGCGTTTGTAACGTTTTTAATGTGATTATTAAAGATGTGGACATGCGGTTCACGCTGGAGGGCAACGCTAAGACGCCTACACCCATCATACTATGGACTACAAGTGTTTTAATTATGTTTAATTGTTTTTAATTTATTTTAATTGTCTTTTAATTGGACTCAAGTGTTTCAATTAAAGTTAAGGATGTAATGGGTCATTAGAACAGTTTATAAGGAAGCAGCAGACACAATACATGTTGATACCAGCTGAAGAAGCTCTAAGGAGCGAAACGCGTACTGGTTAATATAATTTCTGTATTAAATAAAATTATTTTAAAATTTCTGCTGCTTCCTGGAACGTGATTTGAAAGAAGGTTTTGGAATTACCTCAATATTCCTATGTGACGTCTTGGAGCTAATGCGGCTCACTAATATGTGAGTGTAACTATTTACGAACACCCATTTTATTATCTTTTAAAACTGTATTGCACCAGAAAGTGCGTTGCTATTTTTCTGATCCACTACAGGGGAAAGTGTTTGAAGAACTCCATTGCGGGTATATGGGCACCTGAACATCTGTTGAAGACCCATAACCACCATCCACCCTAGAGCCGAGGTTAGGCTCAACAGCATGTGAGTAAGACCACGACTGACTTACTTTCTCCATATGGTGGACCGACATATTGCACTATTATATTCCTTTTCTTCTGCAGAAACTTCTTTATTTGGAAGAATGCCTTCTAGACCATCCCTAGAGAACCAGTTTATTGGACATGTTTAGTGACTAACTGTACATCCAGTTTGCTGGCGCTCCGTTGACTATTTACAATACATGTTTTTTGGTTTTTAGGAGAACCTCCATAATCAATGTGTAGCGTGTACGTTTAATCACTTTTTCTGAAGGCGCTTCACTGTTTCTTCCTTAATTATATTAGTTTTAACCCTTTCACTGCTGAGCCATTTCCCGCCTCTGTGCTGAGGTCATTTTTACCGGTTTCGTTCATCATGTTTAAACGCGTTTTGAAGCCATATTTTATTATATGACCCAGACATATTATATATCGTTCTTTCCGACAGACTTAGCAGATTCATAATATATCATTATTATATGTAAACGTCAAGTCCTGTCTGTATATTATAACAAAAAATGCAATAAAATTTAAACTTTTCAATAATTTACAACGTGTAAAGTGTTTTTTTTTCACATTTTAACATGCGAGCGTTTGCGGTTATATTTTCTATGGGGTGTGCTTGTTAAAAATATTAGAAATGGAGACTCTAATAAAAATATTAGAAAAGTTACATCTTTTTTGGGGGAAAATCACGCGATTTTTAACAAACGCACCCCATACAAAAATCGTTAGTGCAACATCATTGTTCACATTATAATTGAAATGGTAACAATAGCTGCATTAACAAAAAAACAAAACAAAAAAAAAACTGTTTATTTTTTAATTATTTATTTTTAATATTTTTTTCCCGCAACTGTTAATATGGTCATGTTTGGTATCGTTGGAAAGGCCATGCTTCATTGGAACCCCCTATCTCCACCATTGGTGGCAGCTAGGGGTTAACTCCAGAACTGACGTCATTGCGCTATGCACAATGACGCCAGTCGTCAGGGGGAGATACCGGAAGCTTGGCCGACATCCAAGATGTCGGCCAGCTCCGAGAGAGGATCGCTATCTGGTGCTTTTTGGCACCGAATAGCAATCCGGTCCCCAAGGGGTTAAAGCCAGGCACCGTTTGGAAGGGCAGACTGTGCCCTTCCAAACCGTGCCTGGCTTTGATTGCTGCCCCGAATGGAAGGGGAGGGAGAGAGAGGTCCAAAGGACCACACCCCCTCCCTTTCAGGCACCTTCCCCCCACTCGCGGGGGTGCGCCTGCAATGGATGTCATCGCGCCGCCGCGATGACAACTATTGGTGCCCGCGGCGGTCCCGGATGCTGGGCTGACATCAAGGATGTCAGTCCGCACCGGGGCACAGAGATTGACCGGAATCCTGGCCGATCGCTGGCTGCAAAGGGAGGATGCGCTCAGCACGTCCTCCGCAGCCAATGCTACCTGCGGGTGAACATGCTGAGCGCGTCCTCCGCAGCGATGCGGTTAAATAACTAGCTTTTCGATTTTACCCTGCTGTTGCTGCATTCATTGGGAGAGGTTTTGTGGATTTCCCAATAAAATCCATCTGCTATAATTCCTAGAGCCAGGAAGGCTCCAACTATAGTAAGTGGAAAATTGGCCAGTATCTGTGTATAAGATAAAAAACTGTGCTGCATTTCTGGGTTTTATATTTGCATAAGGACCTAATTAAGATGAATCCCTGAGGGTTGATGGGTACCTGTGAAAAAAAAAGAAAACACCCATAAAGACGGTAACACCAGGGCCAGTATAGGCTCCACATATGTGAGTGTGATAAGATCATCCTACCATTAGTATACATAGTATACAACGTATTGCACAATCATTTCTTTCTGCTTTATCCCTATATACCACGAGTGGATATAGAGAATAGGGATGTGCGTTTCGGGTTTAGGAATTTTCACGAAATTTCCCGATTCTTGCATTCGGATTCGGCCGATTTTCTGAAAATTTTGGATCCGAAAACGGCAGATCCGAACAAATTTCCGAGCCGAAACGAAAACTTTTCGGAATTTTCGAATGGACTAGAAATGTGTAAAATCGAAATTCATTTTCATTCCATTCGTGATTTTGGCTCCATTCCTGATTTCGGTTCCATTCCAGTAATTTCGGACATCGTATTTTTCGGTTATATCGCTGATTCTGTAATTTTGTATCATTCCCATCTCAATGTATCCTTCCCGGGAAACCAGAGAAATCTCAATGTATCCTTCTTGTAAAACATGAGAAATCTCAATGTATCCTTCTTGTAAAACATGGGAAATCTCAATGTATCCTTCTTGTAAAACATGGAAAATCTCAATGTATCCTTCTTGTAAAACATGAAAAATCTCAATGTATCCTTCCCGGGAAACCAGAGAAATCTCAATGTATCCTTCTTGTAAAACATGAGAAATCTCAATGTATCCTTCTAGGTAAAACATGGGAAATCTCAATGTATCCTTCATGTAAAACATGAGAAATCTCAATGTATCCTTCCCGGGAAACCAGAGAAATCGCAATGTATCCTTCTTGTAAAACATGAGAAATCTCAATGTATCCTTCTTGTAAACCATAAGAAATCTCAATGGCAGAATTATCGTATCGGCAGAATTATCCTATTGACAGAATTATCGTATCGACAGAAATATCGGATCCGAAAAACCATTAGTTTACGTCAAAACGAATAGACACTTTGAAACGAGAACAGATATTCTGAAAAACAGTAAAATTTCCGAAATCACGAAAAAAAAGTCGATACGAAAAACGAACCGTAACAGAAATCGGCCGAAACGAGCCAAAATTAAGATTTACAAAATCCGAACGAACCGAACCAAAAAATAAAATCGGTGCACAAGTCTAATAGAGAAGACCGATTATCACTACACAAGGTGTAGCTTTTCTACAATTTACTATGTGCACGATACCACCGTATTTATGTCACTTGGGAATTGATTTTTAATTGATTCTACATTGGTTTTGGGGAAACCACCACTGTTGGTATATAGCGACGGTTCTAATTATCGTGTGGGTTTTTACTTGGTGTGGCGCTCCACTTATGTTCTCTTAATACTGCATACACAGTACACGCTGTACAGCAGACACAGTTTACACACATACGTACAGTGTACTTACACAAACTATACACACTAGCGTCGCTAGGTGGGGGCAGGGGGTGCGCCCCACACCAGGTGACACCCGCCCTTAGTCTTTGGTGATGGTGTCACCCTAACGGCGGGTCGTGTCACGCTGCGACCAAGCGGTGTCGGCTCCGGCACCGCGTGTTCGGCTCCCTGCGAGTGTCCGAAGCCAGGGAGCGTCGGCGCTCGCCTGGGGGAACCAAGTGACCAGCCGAGTTCTCGCGAGATCACGGCTGGTCACGTGGCTTCCCTGGGCGAGTGCCCAAGCTCCACGCTGCCGGACACTCAGAGGGAGCCGAAGACGCTGCGGCGGCAGGAGCCAGGAGGTGAGCTGGGGGCAATATCCATTAGAGCTGTTGGGGCATATCCATGAGAGCTGGGGGCATATCCATGAGAGCTGCTGGGGCATATCCATGAGAGCTGGGGGCATATCCATGAGAGCTGCTGGGGCATATCCATGAGAGCTGGGGGCATATCCATGAGAGCTGCTGGGGCATATCCATGAGAGCTGGGGGGCATATCCAGGAGAGCTGCTGGGGCATATCCATGAGAGCTGCTGGGGCATATCCATGAGAGCTGGGGGGCATATCCATGAGAGCTGGCGGGCATATCCATGAGAGCTGCTGGGGCATATCCATGAGAGCTGGGGGGCATATTCATGAGAGCTGCTGGGGCATATCCATGAGAGCTGGGGGGCATATCCATGAGAGCTGCTGGGGCATATACATGAGAGCTGCGGCATATCCATGTGTGAGCTGGTCAGGGGGCAATATATCCATGTGTGAGCTGGTCTGGGGCAATATATCCATGTGTGAGCTGGTCAGGGGGCAATATATCCATGTGTGAGCTGGTCTGGGGCAATATATCCATGTGTGAGCTGGTCTGGGGCAATATATCCATGTGTGAGCTGGGGCGCAATATATCCATATGTGAGTTGGGGCAATATATATCCATGGGTGAGCTGCTGGGGGCAATATATAATTGCGAGCTGGGGCAATATATATCCATGGGTGAGGTGCTGGGGGCAATATATCCAGAGCTGCTGGGGGCAATTTATATCCATGTGTGCTTTCACTGCCTTCGAACAGGCACCATACTTGCTGGCAGTTGGCAAAAATTTGTGTGTGAGCATATGAGAGAGCTCCACAGCATACACCTCACAGTAATGTGCGCTGTGTGTATGATCATTTAGTGTTATATGGGAGCACTGATTTACGAGTAAGAGTAGTTTAAAAAAAATCCATAAAACTCGAGGAGGGGCACCATAAGTTACTGCACCGGGTGACACCAACCCTAGTGACGCCACTGACTATACACGCACACTTACAAAGTATACACACACACAATGCACATATATGCACAAAATATAGACACATACACTGTACATACATACTATACTTGCACACATACAATGTATGCACACACAGAATACAAATGTTCACAATGTATAGACAAAGACTTCATACACACATACACAGTATTCACACACACACACACACTATACACACATACAATATAAAACCATATGCAGCCCCATATAGTCACACAGCCACATTCAAAGCCCCTCCACACTTGTTGCTAGATCCCCATACACTCACAATACCCCAACCCACACATGTAAAACTCCACTCACAGATGTCCCCATACTTACACAGACTCATACAAGTACACAACCCCACTTCACACAAAGCCTCATCCCACACATTCAGCCACCAAACTCTTACACTGTTCCATTCAGGCACATGCAGTCTCCATGCACTCACACAGCCCCATTCACATCCATAAAACCCCACACACACTCTGATCACCCCATTCACACACACACACACAGCCCCCTACACTCACACAGCCACACTCACTCAGTAATTTTGTATGATGAAATACAAACATTTTGAGGAACAAGTGCTTTTATTTCTCAAGTGATTTTGCTGTTAACATGTTTCCTAACTGGCGTTCTCCTTCTCGGTATCACCTTGTTACTTCATGTAAACGGTGAGAAATGAATTCTAAGAATTAAAAATGTCGTAGAACAGAAATAGTCAAACATTTTAATTCTGCCCTCGCTGAATTAAAATGATGACAGTATTCCATACGATAAATTAAAGGGCTTGTTGAGATTAATGGAATTGCTAAAAAAGATACATTTTTTCACAGCACCTATAGCACTTTTATTTGTGTGAAAGACAGAATATCTATCAAACATGATTAATAGATTTTAACTAGAGTCATTCTCACGTGAAGGATACACCAAGGGCATGTCAATAAGTGACAAGGCGTAGTGTTCATTTTATTGATACAAACACCTCCTCTTGCTATTTCACCAGTAGCTGCATAAATAACAGTGACGTCTGAAGCTGGATTGGGGTACGGGTCTTTTGGTAGGGACTATGGCCTTTGTGTTACGCGCCACCCATATTTACGTTTTTCACTTAATGCCTGGATAAAGGAGCCACGTGCAAAGAGAGTTACATTTAATCACTTATATTAAAAGTTTCACAAATAACTAAGCAATAACTACATGTAAGAATGTAACATTTTTAATAAAAGGTATATATTAATTATCAATTAGGCCTTCACTACCATGATCGATTATACTCGATCTACAAGGAGCCCTGAAATCGAGTATATTCGACATGATGTTCCACAGGAGAAATTCAAAGGAATGTTTTTTGTAAATTAAATTCACTTGCATTTGGGCTTCAGAATATGCCCCAAAGGTTTTAGCACTGAGGGAGTGATGTCTGAGGTACTAACACTTTTTAAAACCAGCTGGAGAATGTGTCTAAATGACGCACAGTCATTACAGATACACACAAAACACAGCCATCACACAAACAACACACTACTATCACAAACAAAAAAATGATGCACAGCCATCACACACACAGCTGTCCCACCAAATGCATTATTACAGTGGAGCTCTGCATAATTAACAATAGTATGTGTTCCATGCTGTGGAGCTCTGTGGCACACTCATACACACTGCACATTACTGTGAGTTTTATTGCTGTGGAACTCTGTGATACGCGCATACACACTGCACATTACTATGTTTTATTGCTCTGGAGCTCTGTGATACACTCATACACACAGCACATTACTGTGAGTTTTATTGCTGTGGAGCTCTGTGATATGCTCAGACACACTGCACATTACTGTGAGTTTTATTGCTGTGGAACCCTGTGATATTCTCATACACACCACACATTACTGTGTGTTTTATTGCTGTGGAGATCTGTGATACACTCATACACACTGCACATTACTGTGAGTGTTATTGCTGTGGAACTCTGTGATACACACAAACACACTGCAAAGTACTTTGAGTTTTATTGCGGTGGAGCTCTGTATTATATTCATACACATTGCACATTACTGTGAGATTTATTACTGTGAAGTGAGTCTTTCCAGGGGACCGGCTGCATGTCTAGTCTATTATTGAATATATGTTGACACTTCCCCACACTGGCGGGATTCCCTATGCATCAATATGGGAGTGATGTGCTCAGATCTTGCTGCGAAGGTGCCTTGCAGTTGGGTGTTCTGGCCTGGTGAGCCTGGGTCTGCCCAGCCCAAGGCCAGGGTCATGTAACATCATTACAAGAGTGGGTGTCTGTGGAGGCGCTTACTAGGTAACTCTGGTTCCTTAAAAAGGGGGGGGGTGCTGCCTACAAGGGGTTGCACATAACTCTCAACCTAAATGTGCAAATAAATGTGTAGAAAAGGGTCCTAGTGGCGCAGTGGGTGCTTCCAAATATGGAGCAATCTTGATGAGTATTTCTAAATGCTGATATTATGGCTCAACTCTATTTATCAGGCGGTGATAGATAAAAGTACTCCAGTGAGTCAATGTTACACTAGTATAGTGCAAATAGCAGTTCTGTGCAAATGAACAACCTTGTGCAAAATAAGCAACAACAATGGTGATAAATCCTTAAGTCATGCGTACAAATCTGCTCCTATAGCACAAAGTGTATAATAATCCACATGTGCAAAATGCATATAAAGTACATATAAAGTGCATGTGCTCATATATCCTATTCCATTCGTAAAGTGCAGACACAAAATTTGTGTTGATGTAGCTTAGGGTCTCTTGGGACATGCACTTTCTGTTAGTTTTAAGTCTTGGGGTTCATCCCTTCGGGTTGCAGAAGCATTGTGTTCTTCTATCACCATTGAGACTTTTCAGAGCACTGAATAAATGCTGTGTTTGTGCACAGGTAGATGTTGCAGCACATATGATGGTAATCCATGGAAGCTGATTTACAGTGGCAAGAAAAAGTATGTGAACCCTTTGGGATTACGTGGAGTTTTGCATGAATTGGTCATAAAATGTGCTCTGATCTTCATCTAAGTCACAACAATTTGAAAAACACAGTCTGCTTAAAATAATACAACACAAACATTATATGTGTTCATGTTTTTATTGAACAGAACATGTAAACATTCACAGTGCAGGGTGGAAAAAGTATGTGAACCTTTGGATTTTATAACTGGTTGACCCTCCTTTGGCAGCAATAACCTCAACCAAACGTTTCCTGTAGTTGCAGATCAGACCTGCACAACGATCTGGAGTAATTTTGGACCACTCCTCTTCACAAAACTGTTTCAGTGTAGCAATATTCTTGGGATGTCTGGTGTGAATCGCTCTCTTAAGGTCATGCCACAGCATTTCAATCGGGTTGAGGTCAGGACTCTGACTGGGCCACTCCAGAAGGCGTATTTTGTTTTGTTGAAGCCATTCTTTTGTTGAATTACTTGTATGTAGACATGTGCACAGCACAAAATTTCGTTTTGAACTAATGGATTAGTCCTAAAATGCACTTTATTTAGTTGCTAAAGAAATTCATTTTCAGTTCTTTAGTATGAAAACTAATTTCATTCATCCGAAAACCAGCGGATACAATTTACTATTGTAGTGGCTCCTCAGAGGACTGAGATCACTGCTTGTTACAGTATCTCTCACTCTCAGCACAATGTGGGCCATATTACATAGTTGGTGCTAACTTAACCAGTGCTGTTGTAAACTTCCTAGAGCCATTATAGCCTATGGAGGTTTTCAGTTTACAACAGCTCTGGTTAAGTTAGCACCAACATTGTAATATTGCCCCGTGTCAGGCAAAGCTGTTACAGTAACTGCTGCTCATCACAGCGCTCAGAGTTTCAGTAAAACTAGTAAATAATATTTTTATATATAAGAGGTTAGAACAATATTATTTCCTTGTTTTACTGAAACTCTGAGCGCTGTTACAGTCAATCACTGTAACAGCTGAAAGCGAATATCCATACGGCGCATCTAGTACAATTAATATGTTAATAAATCAATGGATATATAAAATCCATAAAATCTATTAAAAACTCATAAATCGTGACAGTAAAAAATGTAATAAAAATGTATAATCAAGTCAGTAAAGTGCATAGAGTAAAGTCCAGGTCAAATGTGCAAACAGTGCAAAAAAGTGCTCAAGTATATATTGATGGAATACTCAAAGGATGATGATGGGAAATGATGAGCTGATCTTCTTATAAGTGCTAGTGCTGAATCCTCATATCCGTCAGTAATCCTCAAAGAAAGCACATCACAAGAGAGGATAATAGTGCAGACAGTCAAAATAAAATAGGCTCGAATTGTAACCAAAATCCAAACCACTCACATTTGTGGGAGCCCACAAGGTCCCGGCTCAAGGAGAAAACAGCCTGCAGCCAAATAGAAGAAAGGTGGCAAATATTGGGAAATTTATTGGATAAATAAAATAAAATAAAATACAGGACAGAATCTACCGAGACGCGTTTCGGCTTAAAAAGCCTTCCTCAGTCGGTATAAAGGTAAATGTCCATAAAAAGTCAGTATGGACATTTACCTTTATACCGACTGAGGAAGGCTTTTTAAGCCGAAACGCGTCTCGGTAGATTCTGTCCTGTATTTTATTTTATTTTATTTATCCAATAAATTTCCCAATATTTGCCACCTTTCTCCGACCCTTTTTTTCCGTTTTGGAATTTTGGATCCATCATCACGGAGGCAAAGAGGTTTGGGTTCCCACCTTAAGAGGACCCAGAGCGACATAGATTGAGCCTGATATTGCGAGGCTCAAAATCGGTGAGTGTGCCTAATTTCTTCCTTTATCACATTTCCATATATATGCAGCATTACGCTATGGGAGTGTTGTCTCCCGATTCTCTCTATTTTTAGTCTCCAGTACGAACAGAAAGAAGGGAAGTGCCACCCTCTATTTGGCTGCAGGCTGTTTTCTCCTTGAGCCGGGACCTTGTGGGCTCCCACAAATGTGAGTGGTTTGGATTTTGGTTACAATTCGAGCCTATTTTATTTTGACTGTCTGCACTATTATCCTCTCTTGTGATGTGCTTTCTTTGAGGATTACTGACGGATATGAGGATTCAGCACTAGCACTTATAAGAAGATCAGCTCATCATTTCCCATCATCATCCTTTGAGTATTCCATCAATATATACTTGAGCACTTTTTTTGCACTGTTTGCACATTTGACCTGGACTTTACTCTATGCACTTTACTGACTTGATTATACATTTTTATTACATTTTTTACTGTCACGATTTATGAGTTTTTAATAGATTTTATGGATTTTATATATCCATTGATTTATTAACATATTAATTGTACTAGATGCGCCGTATGGATATTCGCTTTTATCTTGTATATTGACACATATTTTGGTTGTTTTTTATGTGTTTTTACCATACTTTAGGCAGCATCTGACTATTATTAGCACTACATCCTGCACTTTAAATTAATTTATAAATAGGCGCCCACACTGTATAGTGTATATTTATATATACACACTCTTTGCTTTACTGTAACAGCTGAGCCTGATACATTGTACTGAGAGATAATGTAACAAGCAGCCGATCACAGCCACTGGATTTAAAGGGCTAAAAAAAAAAAAGGCTCCTCTCTGTATAATGTTTAGAACATTCTCCTGCATTAATTAATACCCCTCTCTGTATAATGTATACAACATCCACCTGCATTAATTAATATCCCTCTCTGTATAATGTATAGAACAATCCTCCTGCATTAATTAATACCCCTCTCTGTATAATATATAGAACATCCTCCTGAATTAATGTCCTTCTCTGTATAGAACATCCTCCTCAATTTATACCTTTCTCTGTATAATGTATAGAACATCCTCCTGCATTAATACCACTCTCTGTATAATGTATAGAACATCCTCCTGCATTAATTAATGCCCCTCTCTAGGGCTGTGCAATTAATCGCAATCGCAATCGAATCGCGATTTCCGCCCCTGCGATTTCTAAATCGCATAAGGCTGCGATTTTGCGATTTTCGGCTGTAACTTCCGGCGGCGGCATGGTGCGGCGGCATGGTGCTTTGGGCACTCGCAGGGGGAACCACGTGATGAGCCGCGTTCTCGCGGCTCATCACATGGTTCCCCCAGGCGAGCGCCCAAGCTCCATGTGCCGGCGGAAGTTAACAGGGAGCCGAACACGTGGCGCACAGAACACAGCGGTGCTACAGAGGTGAGCTGCGGATATCCACGAGCTGGGGCAGTATCCATGTGCTGGGGCAGTATCCATGTGCTGGGGCAGTATCCATGTGCTGGGGCAGTATCCATGTACTGGGGCAATATCCATGAGCTTGGGCAGTATCCATGTGCTGGGGCAGTATCCATGTGCTGGGGCAGTATCCATGAGCTTGGGCAGTATCCATGTGCTGGGGCAGTATCCATGTACTGGGGCAGTATCCATGTACTGGGGCAATATCCATGTGCTGGGGCAGTATCCATGTACTGGGGCAATATCCATGTACTGGGGCAATATCCATGTACTGGGGCAGTATCCATGTACTGGGGCAGTATCCATGTGCTGGGGCAATATCCATGTGCTGGGGCAGTATCCATGTACTGGGGCAATATCCATGTGCTGGGGCAGTATCCATGTGCTGGGGCAGTATCCATGTGCTGGGGCAGTATCCATGTACTGGGGCAGTATCCATCAGCTGGGGCATATCCATCAGCTGGGGCAGTATATCCATGTGCTGGGGCAGTATATTCATGTGCTGGGGCAGTATATCCATGTGCTGGGGCAGTATATCCATGTGCTGGGGCAGTATCCATGTGCTGGGGGCTGGCAGTATATCCATGTGCTGGGGCAGTATATCCATGTGCTGGGGCAGTATATCCATGTGCTGGGCAGTATATCCATGAGCTTGGGCAGTATCCATGTACTGGGGCAGTATCCATGTACTGGGGCAGTATCCATGTGCTGGGGCAATATCCATGTGCTGGGGCAATATCCATGTGCTGGGGCAATATCCATGTGCTGGGGCAGTATCCATGTGCTGGGGCAGTATCCATGAGCTGGGGCATATCCATCAGCTGGGGCAGTATATCCATGTGCTGGGCAGTATATCCATGTGCTGGGGCAGTATATCCATGTGCTGGGGGCTGGCAGTATATCCATGTGCTGGGCAGTATATCCATGTGCTGGGGCAGTATATCCATGTGCTGGGTCAGTATCCATGTGCTGGGTCAGTATCCATGTGCTGAATACTGAATACATTTAGAATGTATGTAGCATGTTTGAAAAAGCAAAAACAATTGGCTAAATCGCAAATAAAATCGCAATCGCAATATGATTATTTTGTCAATATTGCACAGCCCTACCCCTCTCTGTATAATGTATACAACATCCACCTGCATTAATTAATATCCCTCTCTGTATAATGTATAGAACATCCTCCTGCATTAATTAATACCCCTCTCTGTATAATATATAGAACATCCTCCTGCATTAATTAATACCCCTCTCTGTATAATATATAGAACATCCTCCTGAATTAATGTCCCTCTCTGTATAGAACATCCTCCTCAATTATACCTTTCTCTGTATAATGTATAGAACATCCTCCTGCATTAATACCACTCTCTGTATAATGTATAGAACATCCTCCTGCATTAATTAATGCCCCTCTCTGTATAGAACATCCTACTGCATTGTCATGTGGAGGGTGCAGAACTTCAGATGTTGCGATGTTGCGCTCTTCATTGCTGGTCTCCTTCACTCAATGTAAAATCACAAAAAGGACTGAAACTAAAATGTAGTGCATTTTATTTTAGTTTCTTTCGTTTTTTGTACTGAGCAGTTTCGTTTCTCTTGAGTCATACGAAAACTAAATTATCCCAAAATTCGGACTAAATCGTTTTAGTACTAAAACGAATGCACATGTCTACTTGTATGCTTTGGGTCATCGTCCTGTTGCATCACCCATCTTCTGCGGAGCTTCAGTCTTGATAAACTCTGGAATTCATTTTTCCATCAATGACAACAATCCGTCCAGGCCCTGAGGCAACAAAGCAGCCCCAAACCATGATGCTCCCTCCACCATGTTTTACAGTGGGGATGATGAGGTTTTGATGTTGGTGTGCTGTGCCTTTTTTTCTTCATACATAGTGTTGTGTGTTTTTTCCAAACAACTCGATTTTGGTTTCATCTGTCCACAGAATATTTTGCCAGTAGTGCTGTGGAACATCCAGGAGCTCTTTTGCAAACTACAAACGAGCTGCAATATTCTTTTTGGACAGCAATGGCTTCCTCCATGGTGTCCTCCCATGTACTCCATTCTTGTTTAATGTTTTCCTTATTGTAGATGTGTCAACAAAAATGTTAGCATGTGCCAGAGATTTCTGTAAGTCTTTAGCTGACACTCTAGGATTCTTCTTTACCTCATTAAGCATTCTGCGCTGTGCTCTTGCAGTCATATTTACAGGACGACCATGCCTAGGGAGAGTAGCAACAGTGCTGAACTTTCTCCATTTGTAGACAGTCTGTCTTACCGTGGACATATGAACATCAAGGCTTTTGGAGAAACTTTTGTAACCCTTTCCAGCTTCATGCAAGTCAACAATTCTTGATCGTAGGTCTTCTGATAGCTCTTTTCTGAGAGGCATGGTTCACATCAGGCAGTGCTTCTTGAAACCAGTAAACCCAAAACTGGTGTGTGTTTTTAAAGGGCAGGACAGCTTTCAGCAACACATCCAATAATATCACACTGATTGGACTCAAGGTTGGCTCACTCCTGGCTCCAATTAGCTCTTGGAGAAGTCATTAGGCGAGGGGTTCACATACTTTTTCCACCCTACACTGTGAATGTTTACATGTTATGTTCAATAAACACATGAAAACATATAATGTTTGTGTTGTATTATTTTAAGCAGACTGTGTTTTTCAAATTGATGTGACTTAAATGAAGATCAGAGCACATTTTATGACCAATTCATGCAAAACTCCACGTAATCCCAAAGGGTTCACATACTTTTTCTTGCCACTGTAGATGTGTACACATATACAGGGGTATTCAGAGAAAGGTGAAACTCTGGAGAACTTTTGGAGAAGTGAAAATTCTAGGTCAGAATAGCCAATTTGGAAAGTGAGATAAATGGGAGAATTTTTCTGGTTTGGCTATTTTGACCTTGAATTTTCACTTCTCCAAAAGTTCTCCGGAGTTTCAACTTTCTCTGAATAACCCTGATAGCATAATGGGAAAATGTTACCTGCACAATCTCAACTAGGAATTCTGTCATGAGTTAAATAAGGACTGAGGGCTGATGAACTCTTTTGAATGATTTTCGGGTAGACATTTTAACATGGGCTCCCAATGTTGGGTTTGGACAATCACCGTCTGTTGGCAAGTTGCAACCTAAATCACAAAGTACAGGTTCCAAGGATGTATAACATTTGGGTTGTTCGTCGTCTGTGTTACTGATAAGCTCTACCCACAAGCTGGGTGAAGAGGTTGCAATTACGTCATATCTAGTCAACAGTTAATTTCTTGTGTTGGTCAATATATTATGATTTTAGTACTTTATTCTAAGTGTATTTTTTGTATACATTGCCCCATTTTTGTATAACACACTATGCCAATCTGTCTGCATAGTACAGCTAATATCGACTAGTGTATTTGTGTGAAGTATTCATTTTGCTTTATTTCTTGGTTAATATTGTAACTTTATAACCAATAGAATGAAACAAAAAATCAACAATCTTTATTATATTTGCATTTTTTTTATTGCAAGTGAATACAATTACAAAAGAATTTGTTTGTGAATCTTTAAGCATGGTATAGAACATTGAAATCAATATTTGTTTAATCGAAATTGGTGTGATTTTTGGGTAACATTACTCGTTTGTCAAAATCAGAAAAGTTGATCATAGGATTTCACGGTGATTTATCAAAACGACCAATATCATTGTTGTTAAAATACTTTTTAGGACATATTTTTAGCAAACAGTCTCTTAAATAATTAAAGAAGGTGACATGATCGATACATCACAGATTAGTGCTTAATTCATTGGTTACAATAACAAACAATGAGCTCTCTTCAGTAAGCACTGAGTAGGCGCCTGCAATCGCAACCGTCTGAAATTGGCTCGTTCTACTTGTAAGTGTCAGGTTTTTATGTTTGTCTAATCGCACTAGGAAATGTTACCGTATTCGGCAGCATCAGCTGACCTTTCCATGTGCAATCAGCTGAACAAATGCAAGTTGGCAATTTCAGTTGCAATGCGCTTGTCGCCACCTCCTCAACTCTTAAAGAATGGAGCTCGTTATGTTGTATTTGATTCTAAGATTCATTTCTCCTATTTGCCATATAGGATCCGTATCCCCTTGATGTCATCTCTGGACAACTTGAACGGCTCTACAAAATTATAGATAGGGAACATTATGGCCTTCGGATCAGCAGAGTGTCCTAGTCCCAATGAATGGCCGAATTCATGGACGGCAACGAGAAACAAATCGATACCTTCAGGAAATGAAATGTCGAGAATACACATAAATAAAAAAACATACTTAAAAATGTATTATTTAAAAAAATATGTAATAATATATATATATATGTATATATATATATACACACTTTGTACGATAGTACTTAAATATTTAAGTTAACACATTTGCTACCTATGATCCACTAGAACAGGGATCTTGAACTCTACCCCCTCCCAGATGTTTTGACCTACAATTCCCAGGATGCCTTGAATGCAATAGATGCCCAGAGAATTATGGGAGCTGTAGTTCAGAAACATCTGGAGTGCCAGAGTTTTGAGATCCCTGAGCTAGAGAATCCAATAAGCATAAAAATCCTTTCCATTCCATTGATTGTTTGGATATAACTACAAAATGAGTCTACGTATGTATGTACAATACTTTATACGGTACATTGCTTCCAGGACGGGCGTTAAAACGTGACATTTGATTGGATCCTCTCATCAATGGGGTTAGAGCACATCAGATAATTAATAAAGAGTTTGAGAGTGTGGCAAGTCTTCTATAATGAATAAATAAAAATGTTATCTACTTTTTATATCATTGTTATCCTATTTGTGTTACTTAAATGTTCTACAACATATATATATTTTGGTTAATTCACCAGGAAGGTGCGCGCTCCAGGGAGTCTTTTAAAATAATCTTTTATTGTATCTACAAAAGTTTCAGTTCTCTGAGGATTTTTCTCAAGACTCTCTAAAGTTCATATAATATGAGTGACAAAAATGTATTTATGTCAGCGTTCAGCTGTTAAATTTCAGTTTTTATGAATTTTGTGGTAAGAAAATAATTTTCCTGTGAGCTAGAATTCCTTTCTCAGCTGTGTTTTACAGAATTCATTATAGACTGTAGACGAGTTCATCTGTTTTGGACAAATTTGAGATACAGTGGGCTAAATTACAATCTTCACGCAAACGTTAACGCTCACCTGCGAGAGCATTAATGTTTGCTGTGGTGTTTACTGCATATTATATTCCAAACGCAAACGGGTTAAGTAACCCGTTTGCGTTTGGTACCTTGCGCTTTTCAGCACGAGGTTACTGTACTTTGCGCTCCCTATACTTAACATGGGGAGCGCAAAGTGTTAATCAGTGTTAGGATTACAATCTGCTAGCGCTGATTAACGTCCGGCTGTGGTTAGAAAAACGTTAACCACAGCCAGGACTTGGTGTTAACGGATTTTGCTTCTGCAGAAGCGAATCGCATACTTCTGAATCGCATACTCACCTCCTGTCCCGTGGTGAGGACCACGGCTCCAACCGTCCAGCGGGAGCAGGGAAAGACTGGGGGAAAAAGTGTATCACTACGCCGACCAGCCGGATCTCGTGAGGCGAGATCCTGCTGGTCATGTGACCAGCAGGGGGAAACTCTATGGTCTCCTGCGGGTGGATGCTCGCGGCTGCGCTCAGCACTGCTGCGAGCATCCCGGGGGTTAACGTGTGGTAACAATGCAGGCAGCATTTATTGCGCCTACATTGTGATCCAGCATTAAAACATGGGCGCAAGGGGGATAACTGCGAGCGCAGTTTTTCCTCCCTTGCGCCCGCGTTTTAACACTTAGATTTTAATACGGCCCAGTGTGTCTGAATTCGTGATTTGTCAATACTTATGAAAAACAAATTAATGAAAGAGCGCATTACTAAATGAACGGAAAAATACTAAATCTTGGCTTTGTGATCTTCCACTCCTGATACCCAATAAGATAGTCCAATAAGTGCCTGATGGCCAATAGGATTACACAATAGGTGCCTGATGGCCAATAGGATAGCCCAATAGGTGTCTGATGCCCAATAGGATAGCCCAATAGGTGTCTGATGCCCAATAGGATAGACCAATAGGTGTCTGATGCCCAATAGGATAGCCCAATAGGTGTCTGATGCCCAATAGGATAGCCCAATCGATGCCTGATGCCCAATAGGATAGCCCAATAGGTGTCTGATGCCCTATAGGATAGCCCAATAGGTGTCTGATGCCCAATAGAACCCATGGCTAGCAGACAGTGGCGGAAGTACCAGGGTCGCAGCGGTCGCGGTTGCGACCGGGCCCTGGCATTCCGCCACTGGAGGGGGGCCCAGCGCCGCCGCCAGATTCCGGCAAAAAGCGCCGGAATCTGGGAGCAGCGCCGCTGGCTGTTCCCCTCCCTGCGAACGGCCCGCTGGCTTGCAGCTTGGCCGCTCGCGTGGGATGGGAACTAGCTGACCAGAGCACGAGATCTCGCAAGAACTCGGCTGCGCTGGTCAGGTGGTTTCCGGTGAGCGGCCAGGCTGCATGCTTTCAGCGGCCGCTCACCTCAGAGGAACAACGGCGGCAGCAGAGGAGGTGAGTATCCATGAGCTGGGGCAGAGCTGGGGCAGTATATCCATGAGCTGGGGCAGAGCTGGGGCAGTATATCCATGAGCTGGGGCAGAGCTGGGGCAGTATATCCATGAGCTGGGGCAGTATATCCATGAGCTGGGGCAGAGCTGGGGCAGTATATCCATGAGCTGGGGCAGTATATCCATGAGCTGGGGCATATCCATGTGCTGGTGCAGTATATCCAAGTGCTGGGGCTGTATATCCATGTGCTGGGGCTGTATATCCATGTGCTGGGGCAGTATATCCATGAGCTGGGGCAGTATATTCATGTGCTGGGGCAGTATCCATGTGTTGGGGCAGTATATCCATGTGTTGGGGCAAAAATATCCATGTGTGAGCTGGGGCAATATATCCATGTGTGGCCTGGGGGCAATATATCCATGTGTGGTCTGGGGGCAATATATGTCCATGTGAGCTGGGGGCAATATATATATCCATGTGAGCTGGGGGCAATACTATCTTTTTTATATTGCAGGAAAAAAAAAAGGTAAAAATATGGATCTTTTTTGGGGGGGTTGGGGGGGCCCTTCATGGATTCTTGCACCGGGGCCCTCAGGTTTCTAGTTACGCCACTGCTAGCAGATGAGGGTTTAAATCCGAGCAGGTGGGCTGTTTGACCTTCTCTGAATTAACCTCTCAACTGCTTGCCAAAGGGGGGATTATAGGGGGAAAGAAGTCCTTTTACCGTTAGGTTCATGGAGTTCAATGACTTTCCAGCAGAGCCCACTAACTCAACGTGATAACTATTCATTCACAGCCAATGCATGAGGGTTTAATTAAATGATTATTTAGTAGTGTTGTAACAATTAATGAGCGTGCGAACATGGTTATTTTCTATATAGTTTTTTTCTTTGATAGAACATAAATATCTGTTTTCAATTTCAGACTTAAAGAAGCCATGATCCCACGGAATTCAGACAAACCAAAGGGATTGAAATGTTTGAATGGACTTAAAATTCCGACTCACAGTTTTGGGATGTGTACGCGTCTAACGGGATGTATAAATTACCTGGTTGTGCAATGGACCACTGTTCATCGTTATCAAAGTGAGCATCACCCCCTATGCCCTTGCCTGGAGCATATGCATGAGCCAGTGTACCATTAGGACCATCAAATGGGGAGCCATCACCATGAGCTGAAATATTAAAAAGCACACAGGTTACTGGTCATGTAAAATCACAGTTCACCGTTCATGGTGCTCTCATTAAATTTAGGTCATTAATGAGGTGCTTCTCCAAATATGGAGTATAAAGAGGTCCACAGCAGGAGTATCACAGAGCAGTGATGTCATGCCGATGAAGCACATTTTAAACATGTAGATTTAAAGGGTTATTCAGAAAGCACCGGAATTTCTGTGGTTTCTCGTTCGGCGCACTTTGGCGATTCCAGTTTGCCGGCCCTGCGTTGAATAGTGAATTTACCACAGGGTCGGCAAACTGGAATCGCCAAAGTGGACCAAACAGGGAGGCACCAAAGACTGCCGAACGCACCTGCCGAACACTGCCGCTGACCACCAATCAGCGTGCCGGACAGACCGCCGAACTTAGAAACATAGAAACATAGAAAGATGTTGGCAGATAAGAACCTTTCGGCCCATCTAGTCTGCCCAATTACATGGATACTTTACCTGGATTTATCTTTTGTTTAGGATAGCCTTATGCCTATCCCATGCCTGCTTAAATTCAATTACTGTTTTGGCCTCTACCACTTCTACTGGAAGACTAGAAACTTCTTCAGAAAAAAGAAATGAAGACTGAACTCTGCTATTTTTTAAAAGGCGTTTAAAACAATATAAATGCATGAAAATATGTGAAAATAATAAAAAAGATCCTATATAAAGGTCTGTTACAGGAATTAAAAAAACACCATTAAATAAAATGGAAATCCAAAATTTTGTCTAAAAAATCCAAAACAGAAAATTCTAAAAAAGTAAATAAATTAAAATGCTTTTTGCAGAAGCTGAAAATAATAAACGTTTGAATAAAAAATAATTGAATGATAATTTTTTTTTTTACATTGAATCTTATGGGTTTCACCTGTCAAACTAAATCACTGAAAATCTGAGCATTTCACTGATATTTCGGTGCAGTTCAGCGTCTCTGAATAGATTAACCATTACTTCCTTATGGGACAATTTTACTGTCGCCAAAGATAATCGAATTGCGGCGATTTTAGGCAAATTGCATCGTATTTCGCTGTCAATTCACCTGTATTTGGCAAAATGACAGTCTAGTGAATAGACGAACTGCCACGAAATTGCACCATAATGTGAATTTCACCATACGGTGCAATTCGTTGCAAGTTCAGTGCTCTTTGAATAACCTGTTTTGTCACTAAAAAGGGATATTTGGTGAATTGACTAGAAGTTCAATTAGGGATAAAATGGATGAACTGATAGGAAAATTTCCTAATTAGCTTTATTTCCTATTCCAAAAATTGGGCATGAAGTTTTATATTCTCTGTATCGTTCCCAGCTATTTCAATTGTAGTGAATTATCTTAAATTAACTCATGCAGAGTTATTCAAAGAGATCCGAATTGCTGGCAAAAGGCAACCGAACGTTGAAATTCAGCGTATGGTTACCTTTCCTGGCCATTCGGCTATTCAGAGAGCAGGCAGTTCGCCAAATGTTGGTGAATTGCCTGCACATACGGTGCCTGTTCGAGGGCAGTGAAATCCCCATAGAGAAGCAATGCTTCAACTATTCAGAGAACAAAATCCAGCAGTGAAAAGTTGCCGAAATGCCCTATTGTTCGGTGGTTTAATTTGACAGGTTTATATCTAATAAACCGTTTATAATAATATTCTGCAGTAAAAAGTCTCTTTATTAATAGATTTTTTAGGATCTATTAGGCATTTTTTGGGATTTTTTTACAAACATTTTTTTCCGGGTTTTTTTTCTTCGTTTCCTTCTTTTTTCTGTAACAGCCCTTTTTATTATCATTCATTGGATCTTATATGTAAATTTCAGACATTTTCGTTCTGTAGTTTCTTTGCAAACAGCGTTTCACTTTTCAAACATTCAAGCAAACTGTTTATTTATTTTTTCACTCCATTCGTCTGCGGTTTTCAGGTTTTTTTGTGATCGGCGGCTGTTCGGGTTTCTCCGCCGTGTTCGGCGGTGTTAATCCATGTTTTTGCGGGTTTCGGTGCGCGTTCGCCAGCTTTTCCCTGCACTACGACGGCCCTGTGGTGGTTGCAGAATACACCGCAGGGTCGCCGAAATGGGATCGCCGAATCGCACCGAATTGAAGAGAACGAAAAGTCACCGAACGTGCGGTGACTTTTTCGATTCTCTTTGAATAACCCTGATACAGGTAGTTCCACTGACGTGAAAGAATGTTTAACAGAAAACCAAGAGGAGGCTTGGTTTTGGTACTCATCATAATTTGTATAAATGGTTTTATATAATATTCCTTTCTCTTAACATATTACATACACAATACTGTAGATCAGTGGTTCCCAACCGCGGTCCTCAAGTCCCCCTAACAGGCCAAATTTTAAGGACTCCCTTGGGGAAAAGCAGACTGAATCCTGCAATCACTGAGCAGCAAATCATATCACCTGTGCTGAGCTTCAGATATCTGGAAAACATGACCTGTTGGGGGGACCTGAGGACCACGGTTAGGAACCACTGCTGTAGACTAAAAACTGAATTTTCATGAAAATGGAACAGTAGCGTAAAAAAAACAAAAAACTGTATACATGTGTTATATTTGTTTTACTAAACATAACAGATTATATGAACAATTAGATAAAATAACAATAACATGTCCTTTCAAAGTTCACTTACCTCGGCTTGCGAATTTTATAATTATGTCTACGACTGCGTTCAGGCAATGAATCCTTGTGAACGTTAAAGGCGTCACGTCACTCCAAACCTTGAATGCTTTTTTAATGATATCAACAACAACCGCGAATTTAAGTCTAGGAGTACCATTTAAAATTCTAGGAAGGATAAGAATGAAAGATTTAATAAATAAAATACTTTCTTTTGTATCATTTCTATTTGTTTACTATTAATTTCAGCTTATCTTATTGCAGAAAAACAAAAATATGGTGCATTTTTAAATGTATCATCAAAAGTAGACACAACAAGCGTAAAAAAAAAATAAAAAAAATAATATATATATATAATATATCAAAACAGCAGAGGGAAGCACTCCGGGACTAAAATAAAAATAAGTTTATTCAGTCTACATTTAGCTCTTTGGGCATTATGCCCACAGGGATAAAACTTTGTGGGACCTTCTGCAGACCAAGAGCAAATGAAATTCATTTGCAGCAAACAAATTTAATTTGCTTTTGGGCTGCAGATGAGCATATCAAGCCTTCTCAATATTGGGCACTGGATTTTGCCTTTGGAGCCCAAGATATCTCAATCTCGGTAGTGATGGGGTTAAAGATTCTAACAACTCTTAACCCTTTCAGGATTTCAACAGTTTTTAACCCATTCAAGTTTTTTTTTTACAAGGTTTGTAACCCTAAGCTCTGTTAACCCCTGCACTACCAAGTGATTTTACAAAAAAACATTGTCAGAAACTAGTATTTTTTTGAAAAATAATTTTTAATAAATTGTACAGTAATACCTATTTGGCCAATAGATGTCGCCATCTACTGCCAAATTGAGTTACAGAGGTTTTAACAGCAGATCTATTTTCTTCTATTTCTCCTGCTTCGGCTGCTTACAGCTTCTAAAAGCCCGATATTTCAGAGCATTCATCAGCCGATTTTACAGCCTTATATATCGCTCTTTCCGGCAGACTCCACAGATTCATAATATGTCATTATTATATGTATACGTTATGTCATGTCTGTATATTACAACAAAAAATGCAATAAAATTAGAATTTTCAATAATTTATTATGTGTTTTTTTTCACATTTTAACATGCGATCGTTTGCGGTTATATTTTGCATGGGGTGCGCTTGTTAAAAAAATTAGAAATGGGGACTCGTTACATTTTTTGGGGGGAAAATGTCGTTATTTTTAACAAACGCACCGCATACAAAAATCAGTAGTGCAGCATTATTGTTCACATTATAATTGAAATGGAAACAATATTGCTGCATTAACATAACAAAAAAAAACTTGTTTATTTTTTCTTTTTTAGAATTTTTTTTAAATTTATATATTTTTTTATTTTTAATTTATATATTTTTTTTACAAATTGTTTCATTATCATGTTTGATATCGTTGGAAAGGCCATGCTCTGGCTGATCCAACGATATCAAATATTAACCCCTAGCTGCCACGCATCGGGAGATGGGGTTTCATTGGAACCCCCTATCTCCACCATTGGTGGCAGCTAGGGGTTAACTCCAGGACTGGCATCATCGTGCTATGCACGATGACGCCAGTCCTCAGGGGGAGTTCCCGGAGGCTTGGCCGACATCCAAGATGTCAGCCAGCTCCGGGAAAGGATCACGTTCCGGCACTTTTCAGCGCCGATTCGTGATCCGGCTCCCCAGGGGTTAATGACAGCCACCGTTTGGAAGGGCAGGCTGTGCCCTTGCAAACGGTGCCTGGATTAACCCCCTGATCCCCGGCGATAGGGAGGGAGAGAAGTCCTAATGACCTCGCCCCCTCCCTTTCAGGCGCCTCCTCCGCACATGCGGGGGGCGCCTGAATTAGATGTCATCGCGCCGCCGCGATGACATCTAATTACTCCGCCGGGGTCCCGAGTGCTGGGCTGACATCAAAGATGTCAGCCCGCACCGGGGGGGCGCAGCAATCCGCCGGAATCAATTCAAATTTCATATATCAATTCGATAGTTGATATCAATTAGAATTTTGGATCACTAGATTCAATTAATCCCAATTAATGAACCCCAATTAATCAAATTTTGCTGTTAAAAGAAAAACTAGGGTTAAATTTGAAGCTGTGTCACAGATTTAGTATTTGAGTCAAATTAAACAGTGAAACAAAATTAATTTGTTTCATAAAGTCCTTTGCTGACTATTACATTATTAATTAATTCATTTTGTAAATTAAGATCAATTTGATAGTTCATTTCAAATTCAATAGTTGATATCAATGTGATAGTTCATTTCAAATTCGATAGTTAACATCAGTTATAAAAAAATTTCATGATGATGACACAGAGTAAAACAAAATAAATTTGTTATAAACCGTTTCGTTTCAAATTCGTATCGTATCGATTCGTTATTCGGAAGTACCTCCGAATACGAATGATCAAATTTCGTTCCAAATTCCGAATTTTTCCGAAACGAATGCACATCTCTACCACTAACGCCTGATACTTAACTGAGCTGGTAAGAGGGAGATGCAATTACTTAACGGACTCTCAGATTTTCTTTATTAGTGGAATCCGGATTGATACATTATTTGGCAAAAATGATAAACATTTTATTCCTATAGTTTACATGCCCTTCTGAAAGAATTGTGGGGACGTGATGTTTCATTTTCAGAGTCCATTGTCTCATCTATACTGATTCTTATTTGCTTTTTTCACGCGTAACTATGGCAGGAAATAGCCTCTCGGGCATAATGTGCCTACCTGTATGTCAGGTGTCTTTTATTCCACTTAGGACGTCCTGGGAATAGGCTAAATTCGGCCACATCAGGTATCCCACATCTAGGACTTTTCATCACATTCATTGTTTCTGTGTTCAAAATTCCGGTGACGTTGAGTCCAAAGAATTTCTGCATTTCTGTGATTTTTTCAATGAATGCTTTTCTACCTGGTCTTTTAGCCGATGTGTAGAACTTGTGTAGATAATCCTGCAATATAAAACACAAACAAAACAAATCAGGTTAAAGTGAAATTACTTATTTTTGTCCAGTTTTTGACTTTGGTCTCGAAAATTCCGAAATGTTAAACGGTTTCCCAGATGTACAAACATGAATATTTGACGTGCCTCTGCAAACTCGATTTCAGGAACATTGATATCAGCTTCACTGGTCGGTGTTGGGAAAGCCAGACTGTAGGACAGGGATGCGATGATAACGCTTACGGTTATTGGAAGCATTTTGTCAGCCTGTTAAGCTCAATACGCTTATCCCGTAATTCTTGTGTTATGGATGTAGTGTCTGTTTATATAGACATGCTGGTGTTGTAAAGTTAATCATTCATTTTGTTTCCTTTCTTTTTATTGGAAAACCTTCTGTAATAAATATAACACGTTTGTTTTTATTCACACATACGCACGTATCCAAACTTGGTTTAAGCAATAAAATGTTCCATAGTTGAAATCGGCAATTTCTGCACCCACATTTTGGCCATTGTCCAGTTCTGGAAATTCACATATGACTTTAACAGGATTCCAAATTCCGATAAAAATTTGGCACAAATATTGGCTCTCGTGGCTATACTTTTTTATGGAAACATCGGCCTTATCGATTCAATTCTAATTTATCAGTATTCCGATGTCCAAAAAAATAACAACTCCTGAAAGGATTTAACCCTTTCGCTGCTGAGCCATTTCACGCCCCTGTGCTGAGCTCATTCTTACCGCTTTTGCTCATCATGTTTAAACGCGATTTGAAGCCATGTTTTATTATATGGCCCAGACATATTATATATCGTTCTTTCCAGCAGACTCTACAGATTCATAATATATCATTATTATATGTATACGTCATGTCCTGCCTGTATATTATAACAAAATAACATAACCATCTACAACATGTAAAGTGTTTTTTCACATTTTTTCACATGAGAGTTTGCGGTTATATTTTCTATGGGGTGCGCTTGTAGAAAAATTAGAAATGGGGATTTGTTACATTTATTTGGGGGAATTACATGATTTTTAGCAAACCCAAAAATCATTAGTGCAGCATCATTGTTTGCATTATAATTGAAATGCGAACAATATTGCTGCATTAATAAGAATAACACACAAAAAAAAACATGTTTTTTTTATTTTTTATATTTTTTATTTTCTTTAATTTTGTTTTTATTTTGAACCTTGTCATGTTCATGCTCAGACCTTTCGAATGACACCATGCATGACCCCCTAGCTGCCACGGTTCTGGAGATATCAGGGTTCAAAGGAACCCTGTATCTCCACAAGGGGATTTCCTTGGGAAATCCCCAGGCAGCTAAGGGTTCCCCGGCTAACTGACATCATTGCGCTATGCACGATACATCAGGAGGCGAGGGGGAACCCGGAGGTTGAGCCGCCATCCAAGATGGCGGCCCCCACCGGATCTAGATTGCGATCTGCGTCGAACGGCGCTGTATCACGAGCTGCTACGTAAAGGGGTTTAAAAAAGGCAACGCTTTAAAGGGCAGACACTGCCCTTCAAAGCGGTGCTTTTCTTTTTACGTAAACCCTTCCAATCGGGAAGGAGAGGGATTCAAAAGGATCCACCGTCCCTTTCAGGCAATCTCCCGGCATTGCCGGGGCGTCGCCTGGAAATGACGTCATCACTCATGGCGTGATGACGTCATTGACGTTGGGAAGGGATTAACTTCAGCGTCTGAGGACGCTGAAGTCAGATCGCCGCGAAACCCCAGACAGAGAGGTGAGAGGTGAGCCCCGCTGGGGCTCCCGCAAGCGGATGACATGTGGGGAACAGCCTCAGCATATAGCGGGAGTCAATGAGGACGTTCAGAATCCCCACACGTCATCCACAGCGAAGGGGTTAAAGCAGGATAATAAATGGATTTAAATGGATATATAATATAAATGGACATGACATGGATATAATATGAATGGATAAATATAATTATATATTGTTATATCTAAATTATTATCACTAATTATTTAATTATTATTTAATTTATATGTATTATTCAATTAATATATTATATATTATTATACTGTGTATATAAACTTAATAAATATAAATGAATAAGGGGCAAATAATGGATATAATATGAATGGATATTTATTTATTTATTTATAAAGGATTTTACCAGGAAGGATACATTGAGATTTCTCTCGTTTTCAAGTATGTCCTGGGTTCAAGAACATGGTTACAGAAATACAAAGTAGTAAAATGCAAGATATTAACACAAAACAAATATACAGATTAACAGAAAATAAAGATGTAGGAATTATAGTCACTATGTTACATATACAGTATATAATTATATGTTGTTATATCTAAAATATTTATTATATTATTATTTATTATATTTAATATTATTAAATTAATATATTATATATTTTATACTGTATATATAAACTTAATAAATATAAATGGATAAATGAATAATGGACTAATAATGGATATACTATAAATGGATTTAAAACCGGGAAATAGAGGCAATCAGAACTGAAACCTCTTTTAAAACATCAGAATGTTCTAATGGCTATGCTTAACCCCCTTCACTGCCAAGTGATTTACAAAAAAAAAAACATAGTCAGGAACCAGTGGTTTTTTGAAAAATCATTTTTAATTACTTATACAGTAAGAAATATTTGGGCATATTCCCAGTGTATTTCTTACTGTAATAACATACTTGGCCAATAGATGGCGCAATCTACCGGAAAATTGAGTTACATCCATTACAGTTGCAGCTCACGTTCCCTGCATCGACTGCTGAATGTCCGATGTCAGGACATCCAGTTAGCTTATTTTACACAGTTTTGGTTCTTTGAGCATTACGCCCACATGGTAAAATTTTGGGGGCACCTTCTGCAGACCAAAAGCAGACGAATTTCCATTGCTTTTGGGCTGCAGATTGAGACATCTCGATATCGAGCACCGGATGGTGCCTTTGAAGCCCAGGATATCTCGATCTCAGTAGTGAAGGGGTTAAAAGCAAATTTCAATATTACGCTAGCCAATAATATGCTTTTTGAGCATTTTACTGGCCCCCTTTTTTTGTTTGGATAGCATAATTTATGAATATTGGCTCTGGTTGAATATTTTCAACTGAATCTGCTGATATTTTGGGGAAAAATAATATCAGTCAAAGCAGTCGATATTTTTTCTGAAAAATTGGCTGATAGACTTAAATCGAGCTCAAAATTAGGTAAACTTCAGAATTTTAAAATATATTTGGTTTGCTGTTTGCTTTTCTTTCACAGTAAACAAGGAAGTGTCAATATTTTAATGATGTAATCATGACCTGTAAATATGCTCTTCACAAGGTTAATCACAAATGAACACTTCATTCATGAACAACATGAGGTTATTAGTAATGGGCCGAACACCCCCGTGTTTGGTTCGAATTCGAACATCCGAAAAAGTTCGAATTAGAATTCAAACACAATTCAAACACATTGCAAGTCAATGGGGCTCAAACATTTGAAAATGAACGTGCCCTTCAAGAGGGCATATATGCAAGATATTGGCCATAAAAGCCAAATAGCCAAAGTGTATGGGGGGACAGGAAACAATGAAAAAACCCTAAAAAACCCCAACAATTTTTAACCTTTTCACTGCTGAGTTCGGATGGGCACCGCTGAAAATTTTGTTTCGTTTCATTTCATTTTTTTTCTAGGTGTTTTTTTTTCATTTCGGGTCATTACGGACCGTTTTTGTTTCGATTCGGGGAATCGATATCGATTCGAAATTTCCGATTGATTCGAAATTTCGGATCGATTCGGCGATTCAGGTCATTTTGGCGTTTGGATCATTTCAGCAATACAGTATAATTAATGCAGCATATGAATCCGCACACTGCCGGGCAGCACTTCTACAGAATAATTAATGCAGCATATGAATCTATACACTGCCGGGCAGCACCTCTACAGTATAAGTAGTGCAGCATATGAATCTGCACACTGCCGGGCAGCACCTCTATAGTATAATTAATGCAGCATAATGCCCTCGGAAGCACAAAAATGGTAAATTTCGTCCGAAAATCGATTCGGTACGAAACAAATTGCACATCCCTACTGCTGAGTGCTGAGCCATTTCACCGCTGTGCGCTGAGCTAATTTTTACTGCTTTTGCTCATGTTTAAACACGATTTGAAGCCATGGAAAATGGCACAATGAGTGGGTAATGTTTGAGCCACAATGAGTGGAAAATGTTTGAGCCACAATGAGTGGGAAATGTTTGAGCCACAATGAATGGGAAATGCTTGAGCCACAAGGGGTGGGAAATGTTTGAGCAACAAGGAGTGGAAAATGTTTGAGCCACAAGGAGTGAGAAATGTTTGAGCCACAAGGGGTGGGAAATGTTTGAGCCACAATGAGTGGGAAATGTTTGAGCCAGAAGGGGTGGGAAATGTTTGAGCCACAAGGAGTGGGAAATGTTTGAGCCACAATGAGTGGGAAATGTTTGAGCCACAAGGAGTGGGAAATGTTTGAGCCACACTGAGTGGGAAATGTTTGAGCCACAATGAGTGGGAAATGTTTGAGCCACAAGGGATGGAAAATGTTTGAGCAACAAGTAGTGGGAAATGTTTGAGCCACAAGGAGTGGGAAATGTTTGAGCCACAATGAGTGGGGACTGTTTGAGCAACAAGGGGTGGGAAATGTTTGAGCCACAAGGTGTGGGAAATGTTTAATCCCATAGGCTTCAATGTCAAAAAAGGTGTGGGAAATGTTTCACCAATAATCAGTGGAAAATGTTGAATTCCATAGGCTTCAATGTTAAAAAATATGTGGGAAATGTTTCACCAACAAGGTGTGGGAAATGTTGAATCCCATAGGCTTCAATGTTAAAATTTTTCCCGTTTTAATGCAATATCTAATAACCCATTTATTATTATATTCTGCAGTAAAGAGTCTCTTTATCTTTAGAATTTTTAGGATGTCTTAAGCATTTTTTAAAAAAAAATTGAAATTGAGAACTGTCCTCGAATGGCCCGAATTTTTGAACAGCCGATATTCGAATCGAACTTCGAACTGATTCGAACTGGCAGCCCATCCCTAGAGGTTATACATAAAACACTTTTAAAAATCTAAATATAAAAATATGTCTTTTGTCCTGCCTGAAAATGTACCAAAAGGAATCACTTAAAACTAATACTAAATTAATTTTCTTTGGGTATCTGCATTTTGAAAGTTTTGTCAAAATAAAAATTGGGAAAAAAGCCCTCCCCACTAACTTTATTGTATACACAGATGTAAGACTCAGCCCAGTTATATACAGCACTAACAAGTGGAAAAAAACTGTTATTTAGGTAGGTGTATCCTGAATCAGATACTGTTTT
The DNA here is from genome assembly GCA_009667805.1 of Leptobrachium leishanense. NCBI lineage: Eukaryota > Metazoa > Chordata > Amphibia > Anura > Megophryidae > Leptobrachium > Leptobrachium leishanense. The sequence continues at coordinate 422,911,744 of CM019064.1, read as the reverse complement.
TTAGAGGATGACTTCGGGTGGATAATATAACTCTGATATATAAGAAGGTCTCTTTGTTGATGTCAAGGAAGAAATCATCTACATATCAGGCTGTCCCCAAATCTGGCTTCATTTAAACGCTCCCTAAAGACCCTTCTGTGTGTAGGGAAGCCGACCACCTGACTCCGTAACAAGACATCCGACCGACCCAAAAACGCTCCTCACCTCTCCCTGCATTAACTCATCACTGCAGCCCCCCTCCTGTTTCTAATACCCTCACGCATCTAGATTGTAAGTAAGTTCCTGCGGGAACAGGGCCCTCACGTCCTCCTGCATCTGCTGGCAGGAATGCTGACCTGCCTCCTGTATGTATTGTAGATTTGTCCTGTCTTTACCCATTACACCTTTGTACAGCGCTGCGGAATGCGTTGGCGCTTAATAAATAATAAAAATAATACATTTTATGACACAGAATTATTCTTATTCTTCATTTATTTATATATTATATTCTGCAGCGCTAAACAACAGGTACAATATTCACAGGATTACAATACATTGAGACCGAACAACAATTTACAAACCAACACAGGAGGAAATGAGGGTCCTTTTCCTGTGGTAATTTACAATCTAGAAGGGTTGGGGTGGAAACAGGAGGAGAGGACTGCAAGGTGAGAGTGATGGACTGCAAGGTGAGAGTGATGGACTGGTTGGGGCAGTGAGGTGTATTAATGAGTCGGGTGGTTACTAGACATGTGCACAGCACAAAATTTCGTTTTGAACTAATGGATTAGTCCTAAAATGCAATTTATTTAGTTGCTAAAGAAATTCGTTTTCAGTTATTTAGTATGAAAACTAAATTTCATTCATCCGAAAACCAGTGGATACAATTACTATTGTAGTGGCTCCTCAGAGGACTGAGATCGGCTGCTTGTTACAGTATCTCTCACTCTCAGCACAATGTGGGCCATATTATATAGTTGGTGCTAACTTAACCAGAGCTGTTGTAAACTTCCCAGAGCCATTATAGCCTATGGAGGTTCTCAGTTTACAACAGCTCTGGTTAAGTTAGCACCAACATTGTAATACTGCCCCGTGTCAGGCAAAGCTGTTACAGTAACTGACTGCTGCTCATCACAGCGCTCAGAGTTTCAGTAAAACTAGTAAATAATATTTTTATATATATATATAAGCGGTTAGAACAATATTATTTTCCTTGTTTTACTGAATCTCTGAGCGCTGTTAGTCAGTTACTGTAACAGCTGAGCCTGATACATTGTACTGAGAGATAAGGTAACAAGCAGCCGATCTCCGCGCTCACAGCCACTGGATTTAAAGGGCTGAGAAAAAAAGGATCCTCTCTGTATAATGTTTAGAACATCCTCCTGCATTAATTAATACCCCTCTCTGTATATTATATAGAACATCCTCCTGAATTAATTAATGTCCCTCTCTGTATAGAACATCCTCCTCAATTTATACCTTCCTCTGTAAAAATGTATATAACATCCTCCTGCAAGAATACCCCTCTGTATAATGTATAGAACATCCTCCTGCATTAATTAATGCCCCTCTCTGTATAGAAAATCCTACTGCATTGGCATGTGGAGGGTGCAGAACTTCGGATGTTGCGCTCTTCATTGCTGGTCTCCTTCACTTATCAATGTAATATCACAAAAAGGACTGACACTAAAATGTAGTGCATTTTATTTTAGTTTCTTTCGTTTTTTGTACTGAGCAGTTTCGTTTCTCTTGAGTCATACGAAAACTAAATTATCCCAAAATTCGGACTAAATCGTTTTAGTACTAAAACGAATGCACATGTCTAGTGGTTACACTTGCCTGAATAGGAATTTCTTAAGGGAGCGTTTGAAGGAAGGGAAACTAGGGGAAAGTCTGATGCTACGAGGGAGAGCGTTCCAGAGGATGGGAGCTGCATGTGATAAATCCTGCAGCCTGTCATGGATAGAGGGGATGCGGGGATAAGCTAGGCGCAGGTCACTGTTTGATCTTAGGGAGTATTTGGTGATTTGTGAGAAAAGGTAGTAGGGAGCTGAGTTAGTGAGAGCTTTGTAGGTCAGGGTAAGGATTTTGAATTGAATTCTGCAGTGGATGGGGAGCCAGAGAAGGCCGGGACTCACAGAGAGGATCAGCAGAGACAGAGCGGCGGGTGAGGTGAAAAAGCCTGGCAGAGGACTGTAGGGTGGAAGCGGTAGGAGCGAGGGAGGCCAGCTAGATGATTGTTGCAGTAATCGGGAGAATACAAGGACGTGGATGAATTGTTTGGTGGTGTTAGCGTTAAGATATGGCAGAATCCGATTATCCTTCGAAATAACATCATCTTTTAATTGCTCAAACACCTTTTGCCTTCTCTTGGTACATGTAGATACAACAAAACAGGTCTAGTTCCTAAACTACCTCTGTGATGCCAAACACTACAACCCAAATGGGCCTAACCCACCAAATTATAGAATAAAACACCTATAACAATCCAATTGCACAAAGTGCAAGGAGAGTTACTGAAGGGGATGGGGGTCCCCGTTCCGAACACAATTTATTAAGTAATAAAGAATATCAGAAAAGAACACACATAGAACTCATAAAAACATAAACAAAGCACATGAATGATGTATTGGATAGAACAAATTCAAAACAGTCTGTGCAGAAAGCCATAAGTCAGATGGATATGGTCAAAGGAATGCATTATAAAAAATATAGAGTGGAGCGCTCACTCAAATAAAAGTAGCAACATATCACCAAATCATGGTATTATGGCACATAAATAAATTTTAGGACCATGACTCGCCAATTGAGAAGACATCAAACAACCAGAGAAATGGGGATTTGAAGGGCACTCCAACTGTTAAAAAACACCAAATACATTTAAGACAGACATACATATATGAAAAAACATGCTCAACGTGTTTCGATAGCGTGTGCTATCTTCATCAGGAGCAATGAAAAAGTGACCCGGTTGCATCACCCATATATATATATACACAAGAAAATCATTACCTGATGGATGAAAACAGTTAACAACAATGATCCGTCAAAAATGACCTGCATATTGACATGTGTACCCGGTGTGCGTTCCAAGGACATGTGTCGGCGTAAAAAGACGTGCGTATATGCGTCACGATTGCGTTCCAAAAATGGTACATGTACACTGCTTACATGTAGGAAGCTCCAGGTTACATCCATGAAGCTTGGTCTAAGAATGCAAGTAAAAATCACAGGCTCTGCCGTCCAAAAAACGATTTTCGCAATCCTGTACTAATTATATTACAGGCCCCTGGCTTACCTTTTTACCTCTTATTAAATATGTTGTCGGGTATATTATAATGGAAAATTAAAATGGATGCCTGTAGCCATCTTGTTTTAATGTAAAGTCTTTTCTTTCTCAATTTTCGCCTAGTTTTAGAAATGGACAGAGATTTTTTTTAATAGTTCATGGCTAGGTGAACCATAAGAGATATGGGTGTTTTTTATAAATGCTATAGACGATAAAATGTCTTTATTTGATATAATGCTGAGCTAATTGCCAGACATGTCATATTTAAATTTATTGGTTGGTTTTAACAAGTCCTTGAATTAAAGATATTTTTCTTTTTGGGTATAGACATATATTTAAAATCTCTTTGCAAGTGTATAATTATATTCACGAAATATATTTTTATAATTAATATATTCTATATATTAACAGTAGATAGTAGATGCTCCAATATTTGTAGAGTATAACTGGTAAACAGTATAATTACTGAAGAATAGAATTTCTGTTGATTCAACTAGAAAGGAATCTAGCTGATAAAGAGTACTCAGTAAAAAACAGTAAAAACCCTGAGAAGAATAGAAATAACAGTAATATGAAATAAAAAATGACAGGAGAGACCCAAAGTCTAGGATTGAATATGGGGTCTTTGTTAAGACAGATTGACCTCTGACCTGAGATAAGGGATATTAAAATCAATTTGTGAAATTATATTTGAAGAGCAACACTGCCCTCTTGAGACATAGTAAATATTGTATTAGATAAAGTAATATTTAAATGAAGGGGGAGATTTTCAGTGACGTCAAATTTACTATAACTGGATCTGTACTGTTCGTTGAAGTCATTCAGATCATTCCAACACACAATGCATTGATTCAGATCATTCCAACACACAATGCATTGATTCAGAACATACCAACACACAATGCATTGATTCAGAATTCCAGGACATGACACAGGCATTCAGATCATTCCAACACACAATGCATTCAGGATATTACATCTCACTTAATTAAGACCACACCTAAATTTTCCCTCATGGGAATGCACAATTCTAACTCACATGCATTGAATATCTGACATTGAGAATTTTCACATATTCCAAAACAATATATTATATTCAAAGAATATTGCTGCTGTAACTACAGAAACATTGAATCCAGATTGGAGAGGTAATGTATGAGAAAGCAAAATTAAGGGATTAATGTAAGAAATAAATATATATATATGTTACTTTGCAATGAAATAGATTGAGATATCTCAAGTACTGTTAAATACAGAGTCTTCAAAATATTTCTAAATCTGCAGATAGAGAAATGAAGAAGAATCGGATATAAGGATTTTATCCTAAAGTATTTATTGCAATAGTATATACATAAATATATATAGTGAATTTGGAAGTTACTGTGATTGAAATTAATAAGCAAGGAATTATATAACTACAATATAAAAAGCAGAAGATTAGAAGTTTAATTCTCGATATTAGGGGAGGATTCACTAAATAAGTTTTTATTACTTATCATTCTAGAAGTAGAATAAGTAATAGCTCATCTTTTGTTGATCCACTTAGCATAGAGAGATACATATATCTCTACAAGATCTAGCTTGTTAAACATTGGTTTGCTGGGAAATAAATGTTAATTGTTTTTGTTAAGCAGAAATGTTTATTAACCATCTGTGTATAGTTACTAACTGATCAAGTAAATTATATTAATCATATATGCAGTTACTAACAGGAGATACATATATTGGGAAGCTAGTAATCTATGTGCTGATGGATGGATGTGGTTGTTTATAAATCTTTGTTTGTTTTTTATCCAGTTGTTGATTATTATATTTTTGAAAGCAAAACACATACAATTAAAAGAATTTAGGAGAATTTCTAGGAAATATAAACGATTGATATTTATATCTCGTATAAGTTTCTTAATTGAATATATATCTCGACAATGTGAATACTTTGATAAGAAAAGGCTACTTGACATAGTTGAACTATTATGAGCTTTTCCAGATTAAACTGAACTCCTATGGGCAGTGGCGTAGCGTGGGAAGCCAGCCCTGGGGTAAGGCAAGTATTGCACCTTCCCCAACCTGTGGACACATTAGCACGTTCTGATTCTCTTCCACCAGTATAATAGTGAGTCCCTTACTCCACAAGCACATGTATTGTATCTTAACTAAATACTGATATCATTTTTTCTTCTTTAAAAAACACATTTAATGTTAGTGTAGTATATTCAAATTTATTTTAAATCTGCTGCTTCTAACTTGTGCAAATCTTTTATAATTTCATAATTATATATATATAATTTCCATTACCGCTATATTTAATGTGCATTAAAAGATTCACCCCCTATATATTGTGTGGCATGTATGGGCGGTCACATCAATAAAACGCCCACTAATATGAAGTGTTTATAACCGTATCACAGAGCTCCACAGCAATAAAACTCACAGTAATGTGCAATGTGTATGAGCGTATCACAGAGCTCCACAGCAATTAAACTCACAGTAGTGTGCAATGTGTATAACCGTATCACAGAGCTCCACGGCAATAAAACTCACAGTAATGTGCAATGTGTATGAGCGTATCACGGAGCCCCACAGCGAATAAACTCACAGTAATGGGTGGTGTGTATGAACATATCACAGAGCTCCACAGCAATAAAACTCACAGTAATGTGCAGTGTTTAAGAGCGTATCACAGAGCTCCACAGCCAGGCATGTACTGGCCATAGGGACTACAGGGATATTCCCGGTGGGCCGATGGCTCAGCGGGCCAGTGTGAATGCTGGTTCACCGTGTGACTCGCACTGCCTTTCATGGGTGAGGTGAGACCTTCCTCACAGTCTATAAAGCAGACACAGTCTGTTGCAGTCTCATATTGGGGCCACCGTGCCAATGAAAACTGCTGTGCATCTGCCTCATCTTAAGACATGATGCGCGCTTAGCCTCAGTGCCGCTGCATCTCTTTAGCGAATCGCTCTGCAGCAACTCCAGTATCTGTTGAGCGATTGGTTGGTTTATATACTATTTTTGTGCGTGTCTGCATAATTAAAGTGGGCCGGTCTGGATGAAGTCCAGGGTTGATATTTTGTCCCAGTCCAGCCCTGTCCACAGCAATTAAATTCACAGTAGTGTGTAGTGTGTATACGCGTATCAAAGAGCTCCACAGCAATAAAACTCACAGTAATGTGCAATATGTATAACCGTATCACAGAGCTCCACAGCAATAAAACTCACAGTAATGTGCAATGTGTATGAGCATGTGTATGAGCATATCACAGAGCCCCACAGCAATTAAACTCACAGTAACGTGTGGTGTGTATGAGCGTATCACAGAGCTCCACGGCAATAAAACTCACAGTAATGTGCCGTGTGTATTAGCGTATCACAGAGCTCCACAGCAATAAAACTCACAGTAATGTGTGGTTTGTATGAGTATATCACAGAGCTCCACAGCAATAAAACTCACAGTAATTTGCAGTGTGTATGTGAGTATCACAGGTGCTTCACAGCAATAAAACTCACAGTAATGTGCAGTGTGTATGAGTGTATCACAGCGCTCCGCAGTGCAGCATCATTTTTCACTTTATAATTGAAAAGTGAACAATAGAGCTGCATTAGAAAAAGAAACCAAAATAACGGAAATTGTTTTTTTTTTTTTATTATTTTGCATAAACCCTGGTCATTGATTGTATCCACACTCCGACCTTTCCAATGATACCTCACATGTCCCTCTAGCTCCTATGTTACTGTAGATACGGGGGTCCAAAGCACCCCTGTAGCTCCTCCATAGTGAATTCCCTGCCCGCCTTTGTGGATCACACATCTGACGTCATCACGCCCAAGCGTGAGGGGGCATGAGACCCCTTATTTGAAATAATTTCTCTTGTTCTTTTAACCCCTTAAGGACCTAGGACGTACCATGTACGTCATTGCAGCGGGTCTCTCTTAGACCCGCTGACGTACATGGTACGTCCTGCCGTTTTTTGAGCGCTGGAAGCGATCGGATCACTTCCAGCAGCTCAAACGCCATTGCAGGCTGCCTGGGAGTCCAGGCAGCCGTGCAATGGCGGTTAGAAGTGCCGGGGCACCATGTGATCGCTCCCCGGGAGCGATCACATCCGGTTTTACCGGAGAGGTGCCCGGCACTTCTACAGAGCGCTGGAAGCGATCGGTGTCGCTTCCAGCTGCTCTGAGTATATTACAAGGATGCCTCGACATCGAGGCATCCTTGCAATATGCTTACCTGCCGCCGGTCCGTCCGTGATCGCTCCCCGAGCGATCACTTCCGGTAGCGGCAGGAAGTACTGAGTGCCACGAGGTATCGTGGCACTCAGTACAAAAACGATCACATCAGTGATCAGGTGCTCTGCTGGGTGCCTCGAGGGATCAAGGCACCCAGCAGAGTAAAAAAAAGTGAAAAAAAAAGTAAAAAAAAAGTGGAAAAAAAAGTGAAAAAAAAGTGAAAAAAAAAGTAAAATAAAAATAAATAAAATGACGGTTAGGGGTAGGGGTAGGGTTAGGGTTAGGGGTAGGGTTAGGGGTAGGGGTAGGGGTAGGGGTAGGGTTAGGGGTAGGGTTAGGGTTAGGGTTAGGGTTAGGGGTAGGGGTAGGGTTAGGGGTAGGGTTAGGGGTAGGGGTAGGGTTAGGGGTAGGGTTAGGGGTAGGGGTAGGGTTAGGGGTAGGGGTAGGGTTAGGGGTAGGGTTAGGGGTAGGGTTAGGGTTAGGGGTAGGGTTAGGGGTAGGGGTAGGGTTAGGGGTAGGGTTAGGGGTAGGGTTAGGGTTAGGGGTAGGGGTAGGGTTAGGGGTAGGGTTCTAAGGGCAGGGTCATCTTGGGGCTGAGTGGGATGTTCCTAGCCTGCCTCATCAGAGAGGCAGGCTAGCAACATCCAATCAGAAGTTAGAAAAAATCAAAATAAAATTTCTAATTTGTCAGGTCAGGTCAATATTTTGTAAATATTGGCTCTGACCTCTTTGATTCTCCCTCCCTCTCCTCACTTGTGTTTTGGTGAGCGAGAGAGAGAGATCAGATTTGACAGGTTAGAGATTTTAGTGAGATTTAGTGAGATTAGAAAAATTGAGGCAGATTTAGAGAGATTTTAGGGAGATTTAGAAGAATTGAGGCAGGTTTAGAGGGATTTAGAGAGATTTAGGTGTTTATTTGTATTTTCTTGTGAAACCCAACGGTTCTTCTAAGAACCAACAATCCGCTTATATATATATAATAATTATAAAATTTTATAATCTATTATATATAATGTCTGAGAGGGTGTACAGCGCCGAGGAGGCATATGCCATCCTGGCGTCAGAATCTGAGGCATCTGCGTCAGACTCAGACCCTCATTTCGACCCCGCTAATTGCTCAGAGACGTCGCTAGATACATTATCTACGCTGGCTGATGTATCTAGTGATGTTTCTGATGCAGATCCTGGGTCACCACCTGCCAGCAGGAGACGCACAGCTCCAGCTGAGGAGTGGGTAGTGCCTCATCGCCAGAGGCCAGATATCCCTCCTTTCACGGCAAATCCTGGCATCAATATTGATGTTGCAGGATTTACCGCCACACAGTTTTTGCAGGTGTTTATGGGGGATGATTTGTTGGGCCACATCGTGGCCCAATCAAATCTGTATGCCCATCAGCATTGTGCTGCGAAGCCAGACTCCTACTTGGCAAGGCAGCAATGGACCCCGCTAGATGTGCCAGAATTTCTGAAATTCTGGGCACTTACTATGCTGAGGGCATCATAAAGAAGCCCTCAATTCGCTCCTACTGGAGCAGTAGCCCCATCTGCTCTACCCCCATTTACCCCCAATCAATGTCACGTAGAAGGTATGAAAACCTTTTGCGTTTCATGCACTTCAGTGACAACAGCCTGTGCCCCCCTAGAGAGCATCCCCAGTTTGACAGGCACCAGACTTTTACATTTTATTCGTACATTTTTATGTTCTACAATTGGTGCTGTATTTTGCCAAAATCTTTGCACACCTATGCATGGGGGGCATGGGTGTACTCGGGAGATCTTGCAGAAAACAACCTGGAGAGTTTTCATGCAGTAACAAACACAGTGTCTCCTAAATCACAGTCCAAAACTACTGTGGGCGTAAAAATCTGAAAATTGAAAAATTACACCACACACCTTCTCAAATGTTTTGGGCTAAAACCGTTGCATCCATGGCATCAAAGCACTCCATATGCAATACCTTGGGGTGTCAACATAACAAACATAAACAATTTTCTGGCAATAATTCAAACTGGGGTATGCGGTAGACCCAAAACCAAAGATAGGCCTAGCTGAAGAAATAATCTCAATTTCAACTCCAATGACAAAGTCATAAAAATTGTATTTGAACCTTCCAAAATCCTGGCAAACCTATGCATGGGGGGCATGGGTGTACTCAGGAGACCTTGGAGAAAACAACCTGGAGAGTTTTCATGCAGTAACAAACAACAGTGTCTCCTAAATCACAGTCCAAAACTACTGTGGGCGTAAAAATCTGAAAATTGAAAAATTACACCACACACCTTCTCAAATGTTTTGGGCTAAAACCGTTGCATCCATGGCATCAAAGCACTCCATATGCAATACCTTGGGGTGTCAACATAACAAACATAAACAATTTTCTGGCAATAATTCAAACTGGGGTATGCGGTAGACCCAAAACCAAAGATAGGCCTAGCTGAAGAAATAATCTCAATTTCAACTCTAATGACAAAGTCATAAAAATTGTATTTGAACCTTCCCAAAATCCTGGCAAACCTATGCATGGGGGGCATGGGTGTACTCAGGAGACCTTGCAGAAAACAACCTGGAGAGTTTTCATGCAGTAACAAACAACAGTGTCTCCTAAATCACAGTCCAAAACTGATGTGGGTGTGAAAATGAAAAATGACCACCAAACTGTATCCAATTTGTTTGGAGCAAACGGATGCATCCATAGCATAAAAACACTCCATTTACAATACTTTGGGGTGTTAGCTTACCAAATATATGCACGTTCATAAAACTGGGGTATGTAAAAAGGCCCCTAAAAAGAAGATAAGCAAAGAAGATACTGTTTGTCAAATTAGAAAATTGACAAGCACATGTCAAAGATTGGCGTAGCACCCCAAAAACAACAGAACAAATCTATATATGGGTGGTATCAATTTACTCAGAAGATGTTGCTGAACATATTTTGGGGTGTTTTTTGGCAGTAACCCATAACTGGATTTGACAATTCATGCCTAAAGTACAATGTGTGTGAAAAAATAACACAAAAAGTGACTACCTGAAAGTTTGACATAGAGCTAGTGCATGGAAAGTGTTAAAATACAACTCTTTGAAGCACCCCAGGGTGTGCCCTTTCTAAAAATATATGGTTTGATGGGGGTAAATTACTTTGGCCGGCTTCAAAAATGTCCCAAATAGGACATGGGTGCATGATGACGAAATGTGAAAATTCCAAGTTGGAAAACTGAAATGCGCACCCCCCAAATAAGGCCTATTAGCCCCAAATGACCCGACATACCTATACATGGGTGGTATCAATTTACTCAGAAGATGTTGCTGAACATATTTTGGGGTGTTTTTTGGCAGTAACCCATAACTGGATTTGACAATTCATGCCTAAAGTACAATGTGTGTGAAAAAATAACACAAAAAGTGACTACCTGAAAGTTTGACATAGAGCTAGTGCATGGAAAGTGTTAAAATACAACTCTTTGAAGAACCCCAGGGTGTGCCCTTTCTAAAAATATATGGTTTGATGGGGGTAAATTACTTTGGCCGGCTTCAAAAATGTCCCAAATAGGACATGGGTGCATGATGACGAAATGTGAAAATTCCAAGTTGGAAAACTGAAATGCGCACCCCCCAAATAAGGCCTATTAGCCCCCAAATGACCCGACATACCTATACATGGGTGGTATCAATTTACTCAGAAGATGTTGCTGAACATATTTTGGGGTGTTTTTTGGCAGTAACCCATAACTGGATTTGACAATTCATGCCTAAAGTACAATGTGTGTGAAAAAATAACACAAAAAGTGACTACCTGAAAGTTTGACATAGAGCTAGTGCATGGAAAGTGTTAAAATACAACTCTTTGAAGCACCCCAGGGTGTGCCCTTTCTAAAAATATATGGTTTGATGGGGGTAAATTACTTTGGCCGGCTTCAAAAATGTCCCAAATAGGACATGGGTGCATGATGACGAAATGTGAAAATTCCAAGTTGGAAAACTGAAATGCGCACCCCCCAAATAAGGCCTATTAGCCCCCAAATGACCCGACATACCTATACATGGGTGGTATCAATTTACTCAGAAGATGTTGCTGAACATATTTTGGGGTGTTTTTTGGCAGTAACCCATAACTGGATTTGACAATTCATGCCTAAAGTACAATGTGTGTGAAAAAATAACACAGAAAGTGACTACCTGAAAGTTTGACATAGAGCTAGTGCATGGAAAGTGTTAAAATACAACTCTTTGAAGCACCCCAGGGTGTGCCCTTTCTAAAAATATATGGTTTGATGGGGGTAAATTACTTTGGCCGGCTTCAAAAATGTCCCAAATAGGACATGGGTGCATGATGACGAAATGTGAAAATTCCAAGTTGGAAACCTGAAATGCGCACCCCCCAAATAAGGCCTATTAGCCCCCAAATGACCCGACATACCTATACATGGGTGGTATCAATTTACTCAGAAGATGTTGCTGAACATATTTTGGGGTGTTTTTTGGCAGTAACCCATAACTGGATTTGACAATTCATGCCTAAAGTACAATGTGTGTGAAAAAATAACGCAAAAAGTGACTACCTGAAAGTTTGACATAGAGCTAGTGCATGGAAAGTGTTAAAATACAACTCTTTGAAGCACCCCAGGGTGTGCCCTTTCTAAAAATATATGGTTTGATGGGGGTAAATTACTTTGGCCGGCTTCAAAAATGTCCCAAATAGGACATGGGTGCATGATGACGAAATGTGAAAATTCCAAGTTGGAAAACTGAAATGCGCACCCCCCAAATAAGGCCTATTAGCCCCCAAATGACCCGACATACCTATACATGGGTGGTATCAATTTACTCAGAAGATGTTGCTGAACATATTTTGGGGTGTTTTTTGGCAGTAACCCATAACTGGATTTGACAATTCATGCCTAAAGTACAATGTGTGTGAAAAAATAACACAAAAAGTGACTACCTGAAAGTTTGACATAGAGCTAGTGCATGGAAAGTGTTAAAATACAACTCTTTGAAGCACCCCAGGGTGTGCCCTTTCTAAAAATATATGGTTTGATTGGGGTAAATTACTTTGGCCGGCTTCAAAAATGTCCCAAATAGGACATGGGTGCATGATGACGAAATGTGAAAATTCCAAGTTGGAAAACTGAAATGCGCACCCTCCAAATAAGGCCTATTAGCCCCCAAATGACCCGACATACCTATACATGGGTGGTATCAATTTACTCAGAAGATATTGCTGAACATATTTTGGGGTGTTTTTTGGCAGTAACCCATAACTGGATTTGACAATTCATGCCTAAAGTACAATGTGTGTGAAAAAATAACACAAAAAGTGACTACCTGAAAGTTTGACATAGAGCTAGTGCATGGAAAGTGTTAAAATACAACTCTTTGAAGCACCCCAGGGTGTGCCCTTTCTAAAAATATATGGTTTGATGGGGGTAAATTACTTTGGCCGGCTTCAAAAATGTCCCAAATAGGACATGGGTGCATGATGACGAAATGTGAAAATTCCAAGTTGGAAAACTGAAATGTGCACCCCCAAATAAGGCCTTTTAGCCCCCAAATGACCCGACATACCTATACTTGGGTGGTATCAATTTACTCAGAAGATGTTGCTGAACATATTTTGGGGTGCTTTTTGGCAGTAAACCTTAAAGTTCACAGTACATGTATTCTTAAATTGCGTTCAAAAAAAAAAAAATCACCAAATTTTTTTTTTTCCTCAAACTTTGGCATAGATTTGTGGTAAAATGGTTTGCATGGAAAGAGTCAAAATACCCCAAGTTTAATACCTTGATTTGTGTACTTTAAAAAAATATGTATATGTGGAGGGTTATTCAGGAATTAGTGACAGATATCAGTGTTACAATGTCACTAGCACTAGTTTTGAAAATAAACTCTTTGGAAATGGCAAAGTGCTACTTGCACTTATTGTTGCATAAAATAAGGAAAAAAGCGAGGAATATGTAAACATTGGGTATTGCTAAACTCAGGACTAAATTTAGAAACTACCAAGGAATTAATTTTTTTTGACGGTTGTTGATACATAAGAAATTTTGGGGGTCAAAGTTCGAAAAGGTGGTGTTTTTTCAATTTTTGTGTCATATTTCACAATATGTTTTATAGTAAATTATATGAAATGATGAAAAAAATGGTATTTTTATAAAGTCCATTTAGTGACGAGAAAAACAGTGTAAAATATGTGTGGGTTACATAAACGAGTAAGAGGAAAATTTGACGTAAACACTAAGAGAGCAGAAACGTAAAAACAGCAGCGGTCACGAACGGACGGATTTGTGTAAAACCGCCCGGTCACTAAGGGGTTAAACAAGTGTCCCTTTATCAGCCAGCTGACAGGTGATTTTCATAACAATGACAAATGACAAGCAAAATTAGAATTATAGGGTAAGTAGGGCAGTATTCCCTCTTAGCGCTTAATAAGGGATGCTAACAGGGAAAATCTGCATCTTCAGAGTTCCCCGTAGTATCCCCATTTAGCGCGATATTCTGGGGCAGTCGCTACCTTGGCACCTTGCCCTAGAATGCAGCACTAACTGCTGGGATACTCGCCGAACCCTTCTGCGTCGCCACAAATATCACCTCCTGGTGTCCATAGGACTACATGGAGGTTTGCGCCTCCGGGCCGTGAGCCCTGCACGATCTCACTCTAGCTAGATCACGCAGCGCCGTGGAGAGATCAGGGGACTGGGAACTATTTCTTCCCTGTCTCACTCTGCTCTCAGCCAGAAGAAGTGACGGATCGGGCCACCGTTTTCGCCGCAAGATGAGAGGTGAGTATTGAATTTATCGTGGGGTTTTTAGGTGGTACTAAATTATTTTGCAAATGTGGAATCATTTAGCATCAGCTTTTAGGTGCTGCTAAAAGTTTGTCTTGCGCGTCCCTGCAGTAATTAGCGCTAGCACTTTGTAACACCTTATCTATAGAAACTCTAATCAATGATTGCGCTTCCCATGAAGCTAACGCAATCACCAAGGCACAAAGTGACTTTTGACAAGTTTAGTATGAGGGATGTAATTTGGAGGGCAAGCGTTAAAGTCACTTATCGTAGCGGTAATGCTTACTTATTGGAACACTACTATTAGCTTTCACTAGGGAATAGTGTATTAACACGGGGTATCTATATCAAAACAGAAATAAAAATACATAGGGTTATACTCCCTTAAACCAATCACACACTCAGTGCTAAATGGCCACTCACAAACTGCCAATTGATAGAAGGCTCATCTCAGGTTCTTTTAAATTGCCAAGGCATCATTAAAAAAATTTAAACATGTCAACATCACCAACTCCACAGAAGTGCTCCTGATGAAGTCTGGATAGACGAAACGCGTCAAGCAGTACCATCCAGTGACCTGACAGGCTGTGGAGTTGGTGATGTTGACATGTTTAAATTGTTTTCAGTGGCCATTTAGCACTGAGTGTGTGATTGGTTTAAGGGGGTATGACCCTATGTATTTTTATTTCCACTAGGGAATAGTGCCTATAGAATTAAAGGAATTTTAATTTGGTGCATATCACACCCTCCGTATCGAAATAGATTACATGATTCCTTATTTGAAAGAGGGTGTTCCCACCATTCAAATCAGGGATCCTTTTATAGCTGTGACCATTGCAGTAATAGTTATTACCCATCAATAGCCGCCAAGTTAATGTTATAGTGATTTTGTGTTTGGGCTCAGATTCAACTTTTTTACGAGATAAACTAATTGCATGTATCCAAATTAATGGTAGAACTAACGAGTGTAAAAATAGATTATATTGTGTAAATTTCTATCTAGTAGGATTTTAGTACATGCCGTTTTATGAATTGTGTGGATTTGTTTATACTCTTTTCAATTGGTTTGGACAGGTATTTAAGCTTTCATACACAACTGTGAGCAGATATGCAGTGTATGCAGGTAACACACTGTGTATGCGTTAAATTATTAGCACTTTTTGGGCCGTATTACATTCTTAACGCAAAAACGAACGCTAAACGCGTGTTTTTTTGCTCGAAGCGTTAAACGTTAACGCACGAAAATCACTGCTGGAATTACATTTCTCGCGCATTTTTTCATCCGTCGGGAAATTGCGCTCGTTAAACCGACTCGCAAAAATGCGCGCAAAGAACCGTTGCGCACAGAAATCAGTGAGCGCAATGTAATTTTTAACGCGAGTCCGTCAGACAAATGCATTTTTGTGCGGACTGCGCACAACAGACGTACGTTCTGACGGAAGACAAGGTAGTGGCCGTCATTTTTGACGGATCTAGTAAAAAAAAAAACGTGCGCATCGACGTTCTCTGTTGTGAATCCGCAATTTGGTACGGTCAGGTTGTTACAATTTGCCATTACCACCAGCTTTTCAAAGACGTTAAAATTATGAGCGCAAACGTTAAATTTTGCGCTAAGATTGTAATACCATCCGCGTACCAGCGCACAAACGCATCTGCGCTCACAATGTTAAGTATAGGATGCGTGCACTAAATTGCGCTCGCAAAGGGTTCGCGCAGGGTCACTCGCGTTAGACGTTAATGCTCATTTTGTGCACGAACTTCGTAATACGACGTTCAGCGCAGAGGGTTTTGCCCCTCGCGATAATGCTTTTTAGCGCGCGCGCACAATTATGCGCGAAGAATGTAATAGAATAGAATAGAATAGAATGTAATAATACTCAAAACCTCTTTAATGAATATTTTAGGTTTTGGTTTTGAGTATTAGTAGAATAGGTTTTGAGCATTATTACACTCACTTTACATTTATGCATTTATCCATCCAGTTGAGATCATGTAATTTATCTTTAGAGCTATAGATTATTTAGATTGTGGACACACACATACGGATTAGTAGTATTGTAATTAAGCACTAAGGTAACATAGAACAAATTTCCACCCTCTTTCAAATAAGGAATCATGTAATCTATTTCGATACGGAGGGTGTGATATGCACCAAATTAAAATTCCTTTAATTCTATAGGCACTATTCCCTAGTGGAAATAAAAATACATAGGGTTATACCCCCTTAAACCAATCACACACTCAGTGCTAAATGGCCACTGAAAACAATTTAAACATGTCAACATCACCAACTCCACAGCCTGTCAGGTCACTGGATGGTACTGCTTGACGCGTTTCGTCTATCCAGACTTCATCAGGAGCACTTCTGTGGAGTTGGTGATGTTGACATGTTTAAATTGTTTTTAATGATGCCTTGGCAATTTAAAAGAACCTGAGATGAGCCTTCTATCAATTGGCAGTTTGTGAGTGGCCATTTAGCACTGAGTGTGTGATTGGTTTAAGGGAGTATAACCCTATGTATTTTTATTTCTGTTTTGATATAGATACCCCGTGTTAATACACTATTCCCTAGTGAAAGCTAATAGTAGTGTTCCAATAAGTAAGCATTACCGCTACGATAAGTGACTTTAACGCTTGCCCTCCAAATTACATCCCTCATACTAAACTTGTCAAAAGTCACTTTGTGCCTTGGTGATTGCGTTAGCTTCATGGGAAGCGCAATCATTGATTAGAGTTTCTATAGATAAGGTGTTACAAAGTGCTAGCGCTAATTACTGCAGGGACGCGCAAGACAAACTTTTAGCAGCACCTAAAAGCTGATGCTAAATGATTCCGCATTTGCAAAATAATTTAGTACCACCTAAAAACCCCACGATAAATTCAATACTCACCTCTCATCTTGCGGCGAAAACGGTGGCCCGATCCGTCACTTCTTCTGGCTGAGAGCAGAGTGAGACAGGGAAGAAATAGTTCCCAGTCCCCTGATCTCTCCACGGCGCTGCGTGATCTAGCTAGAGTGAGATCGTGCAGGGCTCACGGCCCGGAGGCGCAAACCTCCATGTAGTCCTATGGACACCAGGAGGTGATATTTGTGGCGACGCAGAAGGGTTCGGCGAGTATCCCAGCAGTTAGTGCTGCATTCTAGGGCAAGGTGCCAAGGTAGCGACTGCCCCAGAATATCGCGCTAAATGGGGATACTACGGGAACTCTGAAGATGCAGATTTTCCCTGTTAGCATCCCTTATTAAGCGCTAAGAGGGAATACTGCCCTACTTACCCTATAATTCTAATTTTGCTTGTCATTTGTTGTTATGAAAATCACCTGTCAGCTGGCTGATAAAGGGACACTTGTTTAACCCCTTAGTGACCGGGCGGTTTTACACGAATCCGTCCGTTCGTGACCGCTGCTGTTTTTACGTTTCTGCTCTCTTAGTGTTTACGTCAAATTTTCCTCTTACTCGTTTATGTAACCCACACATATTTTACACTGTTTTTCTCGTCACTAAATGGACTTTATAAAATACCATTTTTTTCATCATTTCATATAATTTACTATAAAAAATATTGTGAAATATGACACAAAAAAAAGAAAAAAAACACCACTTTTTCGAACTTTGACCCCAAAATTTCTTATGGATCAACAACCGTCAAATTTTTTTTATTCTTTAGTAGTTTCTAAATTTAGTACTGAGTTTAGCAATACCCAATGTTTACATATTCCTCGCTTTTTTCCTTATTTTATGCAACAATAAGTGCAAGTAGCACTTTGCCATTTCCAAAGAGTTTATTTTCAAAACTAGTGATAGTGACATTGTAACACTGATATCTGTCACTAATTCCTGAATAACCCTCCACATATACATATTTTTTTAAAGTACACAAATCAAGGTATTAAACTTGGGGTATTTTGACTCTTTCCATGCAAACCATTTTACCACAAATCTATGCCAAAGTTTGAGAAAAAAAAAATTTGGTGATTTTTTTTTTTTGAACGCAATTTAAGAATACATGTACTGTGAACTTTAAGGTTTACTGCCAAAAAGCACCCCAAAATATGTTCAGCAACATCTTCTGAGTAAATTGATACCACCCAAGTATAGGTATGTCGGGTCATTTGGGGGCTAAAAGGCCTTATTTGGGGGTGCGCATTTCAGTTTTCCAACTTGGAATTTTCACAATTTTCGTCATCATGCACCCATGTCCTATTTGGGACATTTTTGAAGCCGGCCAAAGTAATTTACCCCATCAAACCATATATTTTTAGAAAGGGCACACCCTGGGGTGCTTCAAAGAGTTGTATTTTAACACTTTCCATGCACTAGCTCTATGTCAAACTTTCAGGTAGTCACTTTTTGTGTTATTTTTACACACATTGTACTTTAGGCATGAATTGTCAAATCCAGTTATGGGTTACTGCCAAAAAACACCCCAAAATATGTTCAGCAACATCTTCTGAGTAAATTGATACCACCCATGTATAGGTATGTCGGGTCATTTGCGGGCTAATAGGCCTTATTTGGGGGTGCGCATTTCAGTTTTCCAACTTGGAATTTTCACATTTCGTCATCATGCACCCATGTCCTATTTGGGACACATTTTTGAAGCCGGCCAAAGTAATTTACCCCCATCAAACCATATATTTTTAGAAAGGGCACACCCTAGGGTGCTTCAAAGAGTTGTATTTTAACACTTTCCATGCACTAGCTCTATGTCAAACTTTCAGGTAGTCACTTTTTGTGTTATTTTTTCACACACATTGTACTTTAGGCATGAATTGTCAAATCCAGTTATGGGTTACTGCCAAAAAACACCCCAAAATATGTTCAGCAACATCTTCTGAGTAAATTGATACCACCCATGTATAGGTATGTCGGGTCATTTGGGGGCTAATAGGCCTTATTTGGGGGTGCGCATTTCAGCTTCCAACTTGGAATTTTCACATTTCGTCATCATGCACCCATGTCCTATTTGGGACATTTTTGAAGCCGGCCAAAGTAATTTACCCCCATCAAACCATATATTTTTAGAAAGGGCACACCCTAGGGTGCTTCAAAGAGTTGTATTTTAACACTTTCCATGCACTAGCTCTATGTCAAACTTTCAGGTAGTCACTTTTTGTGTTATTTTTTCACACACATTGTACTTTAGGCATGAATTGTCAAATCCAGTTATGGGTTACTGCCAAAAAACACCCCAAAATATGTTCAGCAACATCTTCTGAGTAAATTGATACCACCCATGTATAGGTATGTCGGGTCATTTGGGGGCTAATAGGCCTTATTTGGGGGGTGCGCATTTCAGTTTTCCAACTTGGAATTTTCACATTTCGTCATCATGCACCCATGTCCTATTTGGGACATTTTTGAAGCCGGCCAAAGTAATTTACCCCCATCAAACCATATATTTTTAGAAAGGGCACACCCTAGGGTGCTTCAAAGAGTTGTATTTTAACACTTTCCATGCACTAGCTCTATGTCAAACTTTCAGGTAGTCACTTTTTGTGTTATTTTTTCACACACATTGTACTTTAGGCATGAATTGTCAAATCCAGTTATGGTTTACTGCCAAAAAACACCCCAAAATATGTTCAGCAACATCTTCTGAGTAAATTGATACCACCCATGTATAGGTATGTCGGGTCATTTGGGGGCTAATAGGCCTTATTTGGGGGGTGCGCATTTCAGTTTTCCAACTTGGAATTTTCACATTTCGTCATCATGCACCCATGTCCTATTTGGGACATTTTTGAAGCCGGCCAAAGTAATTTACCCCCATCAAACCATATATTTTTAGAAAGGGCACACCCTAGGGTGCTTCAAAGAGTTGTATTTTAACACTTTCCATGCACTAGCTCTATGTCAAACTTTCAGGTAGTCACTTTTTGTGTTATTTTTTCACACACATTGTACTTTAGGCATGAATTGTCAAATCCAGTTATGGGTTACTGCCAAAAAACACCCCAAAATATGTTCAGCAACATCTTCTGAGTAAATTGATACCACCCATGTATAGGTATGTCGGGTCATTTGGGGGCTAATAGGCCTTATTTGGGGGGTGCGCATTTCAGTTTTCCAACTTGGAATTTTCACATTTCGTCATCATGCACCCATGTCCTATTTGGGACATTTTTGAAGCCGGCCAAAGTAATTTACCCCCATCAAACCATATATTTTTAGAAAGGGCACACCCTAGGGTGCTTCAAAGAGTTGTATTTTAACACTTTCCATGCACTAGCTCTATGTCAAACTTTCAGGTAGTCACTTTTTGTGTTATTTTTTCACACACATTGTACTTTAGGCATGAATTGTCAAATCCAGTTATGGGTTACTGCCAAAAAACACCCCAAAATATGTTCAGCAACATCTTCTGAGTAAATTGATACCACCCATGTATAGGTATGTCGGGTCATTTGGGGGCTAATAGGCCTTATTTGGGGGGTGCGCATTTCAGTTTTCCAACTTGGAATTTTCACATTTCGTCATCATGCACCCATGTCCTATTTGGGACATTTTTGAAGCCGGCCAAAGTAATTTACCCCCATCAAACCATATATTTTTAGAAAGGGCACACCCTAGGGTGCTTCAAAGAGTTGTATTTTAACACTTTCCATGCACTAGCTCTATGTCAAACTTTCAGGTAGTCACTTTTTGTGTTATTTTTTCACACACATTGTACTTTAGGCATGAATTGTCAAATCCAGTTATGGGTTACTGCCAAAAAACACCAAAATATGTTCAGCAACATCTTCTGAGTAAATTGATACCACCCATATATAGATTTGTTCTGTTGTTTTTGGGGTGCTACGCCAATCTTTGACATGTGCTTGTCAATTTTCTAATTTGACATACAGTATCTTCTTTGCTTATCTTCTTTTTAGGGGCCTTTTTACATACCCAGTTTTATGAACGTGCATATATTTGGTAAGCTAACACCCCAAAGTATTGTAAATGGAGTGTTTTTATGCTATGGATGCATCCGTTTGCTCCAAACAAATTGGATACAGTTTGGTGGTCATTTTTCATTTTCACACCCACATCAGTTTTGGACTGTGATTTAGGAGACACTGTTGTTTGTTACTGCATGAAAACTCTCCAGGTTGTTTTCTGCAAGGTCTCCTGAGTACACCCATGCCCCCATGCATAGGTTTGCCAGGATTTTGGGAAGGTTCAAATACAATTTTTATGACTTTGTCATTGGAGTTGAAATTGAGATTATTTCTTCAGCTAGGCCTATCTTTGGTTTTGGGTCTACCGCATACCCCAGTTTGAATTATTGCCAGAAAATTGTTTATATTTGTTATGTTGACACCCCAAGGTATTGCATATGGAGTGCTTTGATGCCATGGATGCAACGGTTTTAGCCCAAAACATTTGAGAAGGTGTGTGGTGTAATTTTTCAATTTTCAGATTTTTACGCCCACAGTAGTTTTGGACTGTGATTTAGGAGACACTGTTGTTTGTTACTGCATGAAAACTCTCCAGGTTGTTTTCTGCAAGATCTCCTGAGTACACCCATGCCCCCATGCATAGGTTTGCCAGGATTTTGGGAAGGTTCAAATACAATTTTTATGACTTTGTCATTGGAGTTGAAATTGAGATTATTTCTTCAGCTAGGCCTATCTTTGGTTTTGGGTCTACCGCATACCCCAGTTTGAATTATTGCCAGAAAATTGTTTATATTTGTTATGTTGACACCCCAAGGTATTGCATATGGAGTGCTTTGATGCCATGGATGCAACGGTTTTAGCCAAAACATTTGAGAAGGTGTGTGGTGTAATTTTTCAATTTTCAGATTTTTACGCCCACAGTAGTTTTGGACTGTGATTTAGGAGACACTGTTGTTTGTTACTGCATGAAAACTCTCCAGGTTGTTTTCTGCAAGATCTCCTGAGTACACCCATGCCCCCATGCATAGGTTTGCCAGGATTTTGGAAGGTTCAAATACAATTTTTATGACTTTGTCATTGGAGTTGAAATTGAGATTATTTCTTCAGCTAGGCCTATCTTTGGTTTTGGGTCTACCGCATACCCCAGTTTGAATTATTGCCAGAAAATTGTTTATATTTGTATGTTGACACCCCAAGGTATTGCATATGGAGTGCTTTGATGCCATGGATGCAACGGTTTTAGCCCAAAACATTTGAGAAGGTGTGTGGTGTAATTTTTCAATTTTCAGATTTTCGCCCACAGTAGTTTTGGACTGTGATTTAGGAGACACTGTTGTTTGTTACTGCATGAAAACTCTCCAGGTTGTTTTCTGCAAGATCTCCTGAGTACACCCATGCCCCCATGCATAGGTGTGCAAAGATTTTGGCAAAATCAGCACCAATTGTAGAACATAAAAATGTACGTAAAATGTAAAAGTCTGGTGCCTGTCAAACTGGGGATGCTCCTCTAGGGGGGCACAGGCTGTTGTCACTGAAGTGCATGAAACGCAAAATGTTTTCATACCTTCTACGTGACATTGATTGGGGGTAAATGGGGGTAGAGCAGATGGGGCTACTGCTCCAGTAGGAGCGAATTGAGGGCTTCTTTATGATGCCCTCAGCATAGTAAGTGCCCAGAATTTCAGAAATTCTGGCACATCTAGCGGGTCCATTGCTGCCTTGCCAAGTAGGAGTCTGGCTTCGCAGCACAATGCTGATGGGCATACAGATTTGATTGGGCCACGATGTGGCCCAACAAATCATCCCCCATAAACACCTGCAAAAACTGTGTGGCGGTAAATCCTGCAACATCAATATTGATGCCAGGATTTGCCGTGAAAGGAGGGATATCTGGCCTCTGGCGATGAGGCACTACCCACTCCTCAGCTGGAGCTGTGCGTCTCCTGCTGGCAGGTGGTGACCCAGGATCTGCATCAGAAACATCACTAGATACATCAGCCAGCGTAGATAATGTATCTAGCGACGTCTCTGAGCAGTTAGCGGGGTCGAAATGAGGGTCTGAGTCTGACGCAGATGCCTCAGATTCTGACGCCAGGATGGCATATGCCTCCTCGGCGCTGTACACCCTCTCAGACATTATATATATAGATTATAAAATTTTATAAATTATTTATATATATAAGCGGATTGTTGGTTCTTAGAAGAACCGTTGGGTTTCACAAGAAAATACAAATAAAACACCTAAATCTCTCTAAATCCCTCTAAACCTGCCTCAATTCTTCTAAATCTCCCTAAAATCTCTCTAAATCTGCCTCAATTTTTCTAATCTCACTAAATCTCACTAAAATCTCTAACCTGTCAAATCTGATCTCTCTCTCTCGCTCACCAAAACACAAGTGAGGAGAGGGAGGGAGAATCACAGAGGTCAGAGCCAATATTTACAAAATATTGACCTGACCTGACAAATTAGAAATTTTATTTTGATTTTTCTAACTTCTGATTGGATGTTGCTAGCCTGCCTCTCTGAGGCAGGCTAGGAACATCCCACTCAGCCCCAAGATGACCCTGCCCTTAGAACCCTAACCCTAGCCCTAACCCTAACCCTAACCCTACCCTAACCTACCCCTAACCCTAACCCTAACCCTACCCCTAACCCTAACCCTACCCTAACTACCCCTAACCCTACCCTAACCCTAACCCTAACCCTACCCCTAACCCTAACCCTACCCTACCCTACCTACCCTAACCCTAGCCCTAACCCTACCCCTAACCCTAACCCTAACCCTACCCTACCCCTAACCCTAACCCTAACCCTAACCCTAACCCTAACCCTACCCCTAACCGTAGTTTATTTTATTTATTTTATTTTACTTTTTATTTTACTTTTTTTTTCACTTTTTTTTACACTTTTTTTACTCTGCTGGGTGCCTTGATCCTCGAGGCACCCAGCAGAGCACCTGATCACTGATGTGATCGTTTTTGTACTGAGTGCCACGATACCTCGTGGCACTCAGTACTTCCTGCCGCTACCGGAAGTGATCGCTCGGGGGGAGCGATCACGGACGGACCGGCGGCAGGTAAGCATATTGCAAGGATGCCTCGATGTCGAGGCATCCTTGTAATATACTCAGAGCAGCTGGAAGCGATCTGATCGCTTCCAGCGCTCTTTAGAAGTGCCGGGCACCTCTCCGGTGAAACCGGATGTTGATCGCTCCCGGGGAGCGATCACATGGTGCCCGGCACTTCTAACCGCCATTGCACGGCTGCCTGGACTCCCAGGCAGCCTGCAATGGCGTTTGAGCTGCTGGAAGCGATCCGATCGCTTCCAGCGCTCAAAAAACGGCAGGACGTACCATGTACGTCAGCGGTCTAAGAGAGACCCGCTGCAATGACGTACATGGTACGTCCTCGGTCCTTAAGGGGTTAAAGGGATACTCTAGGCAACATGACCACCTAAGCTATTTTAGGTGGTCATGATGCCCGAATATTCTGCCCTCTGTCCCCCCTCCCTCCGCTCGGCAGTTCAGCAGAAAAAGCTGAAAACAGCTGAGAGAGGCGGAGGAGTTTACTCCGCCCTCCAGCTGTCAGTCAGCAGAGCGGGAATCATATTTCCCGCTTCTGCCGACTTTTGCCGAGTAGGAGACGTCATCGCGCTTTCAGCGCGATGACGTCTCCAACTCGCCGCAGTAGCTGCAGCAGCGGCTGAGGGTTAGTGTTGCGCGCATCCTCTTGCGCGCAACACTAATCCTCAGAGGGAGCCGGAGGAAGCCTGCCGATTGGCTGGCTTATGTGAGAGGCGCACATGCGCGCTTCTCACATAAACCAGAAGGCAAGAAGAATCAAGAAGGACAGGAGCGGAAGAGGAGGGAGGGGAGTATAAAAAAATAAAAGACGCCGCTGGAAACAAGTGGATTTTAGGGTAAGTATTACAGTTACATAAAAAAATTAAAAAATAACTTTTTATTAAGGGAATAGGGATAGATTAGGAAAAAAAAACGGTGGGGGTGGTTTTTGAGTGGAGTGTTCCTTTAAGGTTTATTAATTTGAGCCCAGACCATGAAATCTATCTTTAGTGCCGCAGATTATCACACTGTGGTATAATTTTTGTACACCGCACTGCTATATATGTCATCTCTGATTTGCCCCGTTTTTTGGAAGACAGCCTGCTTGTATAGAGGGTATCCTGTATCCATTGATAATAATGGATGCTTTTCCCCATTTCTACAATATTTTCTCATACTGTTTATTGGTTATACTCGATCGCAGCCAAACTCTAACAAACCGCGATACCGGAAGCACACTTACACCAACAATGGAACGCATAGTGTACTGCGATCTCTAATATGCCTGCGCGAGATGGCGCTGGCGGTCAGAAATATGAAGACCCTTCAAGAAGAGGCTTGAAACACACGATGACCACCAATTAAACACATGTGGGGACGTTTATTCCTAATTCTTTTTGTATATAAACATGCACATTAGTTCAATTTTGCAAAAACCAGCTGATGAAGCCGTGTGCTGACGGCGAAACGCGTTCTGGACTAAAGTCTAGTTTTATTTGTTTTATTTCATTTAAATAAATTTTAAAGAAGAACCAGTTCCTGCATGTTTTGGTCTTTATTGGGTTTGACCTACGAAACCCATGTGCCTTCCGTATCGAGCTTGGAATAGCTCCACCAAATGTGAGTTTCCACTTGCTATGGTCTTAAATTATACAATTTTTGCATCAGATATACACAAGATTTTGTCTCCTTCTTTCTTCCCCATCTCTAATGGATGTGATGAGGAGTCCTCGACGCTAAGGAGTGGGTTACCTGAGGAATTTTTCCAGACAAACAACCCAGAGGCGCTTATCCACTCAGAGCCAGTGATTGGGCTCTTTGTTTGTGAGTTGATCAACTATAAGAGAATAGATATTACCTATTCACTTGTTATTCCACTGCACTTAGTTTTTGTTCTTCTCTTGTGTTTTATTCCATCATGTAATATTGTTGGTGACGTCATTTGAGAAGTCAACCGAGTCCCCTTGCGTTTGTTTCGCGCTGACCAGATACATATCTTGTTCCATTAATTTTCCATCATGACTGATCTATAATCATGTTTTACGTGTTTGTACTTCTTTTTTATCCTCTGAGAAGTCAACATAGTTTCATTGCAATTTTATTAAATTAAATGCATTTAAGAGTAAATGACACACAAATACATTTGCTTGAGAATCCCCAATGGAATATGGAAAAGTTTAAAAAACAGGTTTGTTTAGACAAAACTGCAACAATTATTGGGAAAAAGTGTCAACTGTGAAAGATCAGAAAACCAGGTCATAGAACTCCATGATGATTTACAAGATCATTGTGGCTAAAATACCATTAAGGGTTATATTGGTAACAAGTCCGTTCTTTAAAAGAAATAAATAAATAAATGAATGAGTGCTACATTACAGAGTAGTGGTTAATTCAGTAGTTACAATAACAAACAATGAGCTCTATTCACCAAGCGCTGAGTAAATGCCTGGAATAGCAACGTGGCTGGAATCATCTAGGTGTACTTGCCCGTCAAAACTTGGCTAATCGCATCGGGAAACGGCAGCCTATTCAGCAGCAACAACTGACATTTCCTTAAGCGTTTAGGTCGGGGGTCAGCGACCTTGGCTTTCTGATGTTTTGGGAACTACATCTCCCATGATGGCTGACTGAGCCACGTGGGACATGTTGTTCCCAAATCATCAGGGAGCCAAGGTTGCTGACCCCTGGTTTAGGTAAACAAACAATGATAGATACACCTCGTCGATTTCGGCCTAGTTTCTATCATAGCCACCCTCTCGGCTCTTAGTGAATGGGACCCGAAATGTTGTATTTGATTCAGAAACTTATTTGCGCTTTCTGCCGTAAAGTGACTGTATCCCTCTGACGTCGTCTTGGGACAAGCGGAAGGTGTTTGGGTTTACATAGCGATACATAGGGAACATTAGAGCTCTCCGATCATCAGAGTGCGATAATCCCAGTGAATGACCAAATTCATGGGCAGCAACAAGAAACAAGTTGACACCTGCAATAAAAGAACCACGGAATTAAAAAATACATATCACATGAAGTATGAAGTACGGCTTTGATTTCAATCCAGGGAGAATGAATATGCATTGCAATACATTAAATGCTTGGATATACCTACAGAATGGTTTTAAGTAGGTTTAATGTCTATGTAATTTGTATATTCCTTCCGGGATTGGTTTTGAAACATTTGTAGTTTGACTGGGTCCTTTCAATGGGGCTGAATATACATCGGATAACTAAAACGCCTTTATTGTTTGGTAGGGCTTCTGTTTCGTTTGACTACTAGTTCTATATATGTATTTAAGTTTTTTTTTATAGCAATTAATGATTTCTTTTCAATATCATTGTCATCTAACAATGGGGTCTATTAACTGCTTCGCGCAAAAGCGGCCGCGCAGCGCTTTTTTTTTGTGCGCAGCGTTAAACTTTAACCCGTGTAAATTAACGGTGGTCAGAATTAAGAACCACAATTGTCTCCCCTTCAGTTTTTGCGCCTGTCAAAATCAATCTGAGTATATATGCTGCAGCAATAATAAAAACACACACAACTTCTCTATTTTATTGTTTGGGTATGTGTAGAATGTGTAACTATACGTTGCTGTATTTTTTTTCACGCTTGTGTGTTTGGTTTCGGCCAGGACGTTCAGATTTGCCGTTACCGCCAGCTTTTAAAAGACGTTAAAATTATGCGCAAACGTTGTTCATTAAAATTTGCGCATAGATTGTAATACCATCCGCATACCAGCGCTCAAACGCATTTGCGCTCACAATGTTAAGTATAGGACGTGCAAAGTACAGTACGCTCGCAAAGCGTTCGCGCAGGTTCACCAGCGGTAGACGTTAACGTGCATTTTTTGCGCGGACATTGTAATACGACGTTTGCCGCAAAAGGGTTTTTCCCCTCGCGTTAATGCGTTTTTGCGCACGCGTTAACGTTTGCGCGAAGTATTTAATAGAGCCCCATATATTTGGTTTATATTTGTGTTTCATATATGCTTTAACAACAATAAGACCAATATACACTCCGCATGCCTTTTAATTATTTTACTATGTTTAATTATAGTGTGATCCCTAACTAAACCATTCTATTTAACGTTTGCGGATTAAATATCTTGCGCAATAATTATGGTTTAGGCACAGTTCTAACAGATGCGTCTGTGTTAGAAACATTTGGAAGTGATTGGTCATTCAAGCACAAATAATGACATGTCACATCACCACAGCTCATCCCCTGCCCTGCAATACTGTAAAATTGACATACTATGAATGGAAAAATGAATTTATGTCTCTTTCATGAAATGTGTGGTGAGGAAATTAATAAGAGAGCTGGGAGACCCTTCTCGGCAGAATATAACAGAATTCTTATAGAATGCAGGAAAGTGAATTTGCTTCGGAGCAAAATTTGAGATTAGTCCGAATTTTGGTCATTTGGTCCAAACCACAAACCAATCAATGTACGCATCAACTAATGGCCACATAATAATCTTGGTTTGTCAGTCTCCCACTTCTGATGCTCAATGTCACCCCACCCAAGGCTAGTGGGTGTGAGTTTACATTGAAGAACTTGGACTGGTTGACCTCCTCTAATTTAATCCCTCATCTGTTGGCCACATGTGGGAATTGTATTGAATGAACCGAAAATCACAAACCAATTTATTTGGCAATGGACTTGTCTGTGAGAATGTATATTTACCTTGACTATTACTGGACCACCTTTCATCCTCATCAAAGTGAGCATCACCCCCTATGCCCCCGCCTGGAGCATATGCATGAGCCAGAGTACCACCAGGTCCATCAAATGAACTGGAATCACGATGATCTGAAATACAAATAAAAACACAAGTTATTGGTAATTTAATGTCAAGAATCCACCTTTTTTGCGCTCTCACTATATACAGGTTATAGCAAAGAGTTAATTATATATATATATTGTATATAGCAAAGATTATTATTAACAGTGGAGAATAAAGGGGCCCACAGTATCAGTATCTAAGGCAGTGACGTATTAATCATCTATATTGTAAACATGAAGGTTTTAGTCACAAAAAAGGAACATTTTGAGAATTGACTAATATTTCAATTTGTGATAAAATAATTGAACGGATAAGAAATTTTACTAAACAGCATTATTTTCTAACAAGAAGAACTCCTAGCCCCAAAGAGGTAGCAGGTAGCTGGAGAAACACCCCCCCCCCAAACCAATTGGGGTTAAACCCAAAGATTCAATAAGTAAGTAATAGTAGGGAGTGGGAAGAGACTCCCAATCCTTAGGCGGTCAGGGATGATAATAAAATTATAATGTATTGATAGACATTGCCAAATGAGAAAAAACAAATATAAAAAAGTTGAATACAGAAAAAAAGCTTTATTTTCTATTCTGCTAATTTGTCATGAAATTTTAAGTTATCTGGACAATTCCCATGTATTTCATTTGCAGTGAATTCGAATAAATCAGAGTTAACTGATCGTTGCACGGGCATGAAAGGGTGTTTTACAGCCTAGAAAACCGAAGCAAATAAGCCTTGTTGCTCATATTTTGCATACGTGCTTGTATCTAATAATCCCGCACATTACTATATAACATGCATTATACTACAGGCTAAAAAACATTTAACAACAACATTTTTTAATAAAAAAAAATTGTCACATGTCATACATTTTGTTATTTTTTTACCGGCCATGAATCATTAAATGTTCAAGTAAAATGTATACTAAAAAAATACATGTTTTTCTTTTTAGATAAACATCAATGGAACATTCTATATAAATAAAGAATAATAATAATAATAATAATAATTCTCTTTCAAAATTCACATACATCCAGCTGCAAATTGTATGAATATATCTGCTTCCCCTATGGAAACCTTTCGGAACGTTAAAGGCGTCACGTCACTCCAAACCTTGAATGCTTTTCGAATGGCGTCATTGACAACCGCAACACTGAGATCAGGAGTGTAGTTCAAAATCCTAGGAAGAATTAGAAATAACATGTAATAAATAAAAAAAATACTTTCTTTGTTTCTATTTATTTGATATCAGTTTAAACTTTACTACGGGCACTATTACATTCTTAGTGCACAATTTTGCGCGTGCGCAAAAACGCATTAACGTGAGGGAACCCTTCGCGCTGAACATCGTATTACGACGTTCGCGCACAAAATGCGCGTTAACGTCTAACGCGAGTGACCCTGCGCGAACCTCATCCCGCGTGAGCGAAAGTTCGTGCGCGCATCCCATACTTAACATTGTGAGCGCAAATGCGTTTGTGCGCTGGTACGCGGACGGTATTACAATTGATGCGCAAATTTTAGCGAACAGCGTTTGCGCATAATTTTAATGTCTTTTAAAAGCTGGTGGTAAATAATGACAAAAAAGCTAAAAAAAAAAAAAATACAGCAACGTATAGTTACAGATTCTACACATACCCAAACAATAAAATGGAGAAGTTGTGCGTTTTTTATTATTGCTGCAGCATATATACTCGGATTTTGACAGGCGCAAAAACTTAACGGGAGACAGTTGTGGTTCTTAATTCTGATTGGCTGAATCGCGTGAAAAAACAGTCTGCCCACCGATTTCTGCGGGCAACGTTAATGTGCGTGCGTTTTTCGCGCGTATTTTTTATGCGCAATATTTTCGGACGGATGAAAAAATGCTCGGATTGTAATACCAGCGTTAATTTACGCGCGTTAACGTTTAATGCTTTTTTGCGCAAAGAATGTGATAGTGCCCTACATTATTTATTATTATTATTATTATTTTATAAAGCGCCAGCATATTCCGCAGCGCTGTACAATAAGCACAGTACAGACAGGGTTACAATACATTGAACAACATTTGACAAACAGTACAGGAGGAGATGAGGGCCCTATTCCCGTAGGAACTCACAATCTAGGAGGGTTGAGGTTGGAAACAGGAGGAGAGGACTGTAAGGTGAGAGTGATTGATGGTTGCGTCAGTGAGAGTTGGGTGGTAGGCTTCCCTAAATAGGAATGTTTTCAGGGAGCGTTTGAAGGAAGAGAAGTTAGGGGAAAGTCTGACAGTACGAGGGAGAGCGTTCCAGAGAGTGGGGGCTGCGCGTGAGAAATCCTGCAGTCTATCATGGGAAGAGGTGATGCGGGGAGAAGCTAGGCGCAGGTCACTGTTTGACCTTAGGGAGCGGGCTGGGGTGTGTTTGGTGATTAGTGAGGACAGGTAGTGGGGAGCTGAGTTAGTGAGGGTTTTGTAGGTAAGGATAAGGATTTTGAACTTAATTCTGCAGTGGATGGGGAGCCAGTGAAGGGACTCGCAGAGGGGAGCGGCAGAGACAGAGCGGCGGGTGAGGTGAATTAGCCTGGCGGAGGCGTTCAGGATGGATTGTTGTACAATACAATGGAAAAGTGACACACAGAGAGGTCTACCTGCAAAACTAGACGCAGTGTGAGTGGGATGTGCCTACCTGTACGTCAGGGCTGTTTTAGTCCACTTTGGACGTCCTGGGAATAGACTAAATTCTGCCACATCAGGCATCCCACATCGAGGAGATTTCATCACATCCATCGTTTCTTTATTTACATTTCCTGTGACTTTGAGCCCGAAGAATTTCTGCATTTCCTTGACTTTTTCATAAAATACGTTTAAACCAGACTTTTTAGTCGACGGGTAGAATTTGTTGAGAAATTCCTGGAAATAAAATGAAACCAAGCAAAACCGATTTAAGTTTCCATTTTTTTCTTTTCAGTTTCCGATAACAAAACACTTTCATACTAAAGGGGTTATTCAGAGAGCACCGAAATGTCGCCGACATTTCGGTGCCCTCTCGTTCCCTGCGCTTCGGGGAATCAAAGTTACCGACTCTGCAATGTATTCAGCATTCACCGCAGGGTCCCCGTAGTGCATGGAAAACCAGCCGCAAACCCGTCGAACACCTGCCGAAAACCCACTGAAAACCCGCTACAAAAACCACGCTGAACACGTCGGAAAAAGTCGAGGAGCTGCCGATCACAGCTCAGACCAGCCGCCGGAAAAAGCAGACAAGCTGACGAATGGGGTAAAAAAAATAAATTCAAGTATGCTTGGAAGTTTCAAAAGTGAAACGCTGTTTGCAAAAAAACTACAGGACAGAAATACCTGGAATTTACATATAAGTTCCAATGAATGATAATAAAAAGGGCTGTTACAGGAAAAAGAAAAAACGCTATTAAAAATAGTTTTCCAAAAAAAATCCTGAAAAATGCCTAAAAAATCCTAAAAAATCTATAAATAAAGAGACTTTTTACTGCAGATTAAAATAATAAACGGTTTTTAGATATTGAGTTAAAACGGGAATATTTTTAACATTGAAACCTATGGGATTCATCTGAATAAACCTGCCGAATGAAAACACCAAACAGCAGGACATTTCAGCAAGGTTTCACTGCTGTTCCGTGTCTGTGAATAGATTAACCGTTGCTTCTATATGGGGGATTTCACTGCCGTCGAACAGGCACCGTACGTGCAGGCAACTCGCCAAAATTTAGTGAACTACCTGCTCTCTGAATAGCCGAATGGCCCCGAAATGTCACCGTACCCTGAATTTCAGTGTCCGGTTACATTTCCGGGCCAGATCGTCTCTCTCTGATTAACCCCTTAACTGTTTTTCATTTTTTCTCTCGGATCGTAATTATGACTTGAAGACCCCCGTTGTGTTTTGTGCAACCAACACGCTCATTGTTTCTGTGTCCGGCTGCAGATTATCACGTTAATTATTAGTTAGCAGAACCATCCAAAAGGGAACAAATCATTCCTAAAAAGCCATAATCTCTAGAAATACCAAGTTAATATATTCTTGTATTTAAACCTTGACATGCAGTAAGGAAAACGGCAATGGATGGTGTCGGTGTTTGAGCGTGCACATGTGTCGTTTCTTAATTATTTTGTTATTGTGTAAATTAGAATAAAATGTAAACATCAATAGAATGGATGACTGCGATGAAAAGAGACTTTGTATTTGATGCGTTGAGATGTTTAAGGTGTCAGGTCTATAACATGTTTCAAACATTCCAAAAAGTTAAACAGTTTACCTAAGATACAAAGAGGAATATTTGACGTACCTCTGCGAAATTGAACTCAGCGACGCTTAATTCAGCTTCACTCGTGGGTTTTGGGAAAGCCAGACTGTAGGACAGGGAGGCCAGGATCACACTTATGGTTACTGGAAGCATTTTGTCAGTCGTTTGTCAAGCTAAATACGCTTAAGGTCTCGGAATGCTTGTGTTATCCGATGTAGTGCCGTTTATATAGTAGATGCCGGTGTTGCAATATTAATGATTCATTTTGTTTCACTTCTGTCCATTGTTAAACACGCTCGTCTTTATTCACACAGACCCACGCAACTTGGTATAATCATTAAAATTAGGGAAAGTCCGCAATTTTAAAATAGATTTGGTTTGTTGTTTGGCACTTCCTTGGTTCCTGTGAAAAAAATACAATCTTTTCGATGACGTGATCACGACCTGTATGTGTGCACTTCACAAGGTTAGTCATGAATGATCACCGAGTCGATGAACAAACATAGGGGGCTGTAGGTCATATCTCAGTGATTTAAAAATTGTCAACTAAATTTCCACCATTTTTCAGCAGAGTTTAGGGTTATAAACCAATGAAAAGTCTTGAATGAGTCAAAGAACTGTCGAAATCCAAGGAGTAAGAGTTTTTGGAAACTTTGAAGGGTTAAACTTTGATAACATCTCAATGAGTAAATGTATAAACTGCTGTTGAAGTCTTTGAGTGTAATAGCTGGAGTGTCCTCTTTCCGGTTGGTTATATATATGTTACGGGTAAAGCCCGAAGTGCGGTTAATCCTAGCATTACCCAGGCCTCAGTAGCAAAAGTCTAAAGTGAAATGAAATTTCAGACTTTACCCGGGTAATCTGCAAAGTATCCAGAGGCCTCTGGTTACTCTGCTTTTCTGCTCTATTTTAAATGGGTAATTCGCACATTACTCTAGTGTTGCTGGATAAAGTGTGACGTGCAATGAAACATCGTACTTTATCCGGGTAATCTGCAAAGTATCCAAACGCCTCTGGGTACTGCGCTTTTCTTGGGTTTTCAGCAGGTTACAGGTGACTGAATTCCGAGGATTACCCGGATAAAGCTGCAAACTGTTATCTGACTGATAACAAAATAGTGTTTTTTGGTTATTTTAAACGAAATTGTATCCACAGTCACAAACCGCACTAAATAACCGTCATGTAACTCTGTGCATTAATTGTCAGAAAATTTAATTTGTGAAGATAAAGATATTGTATAAAGAGTAACCTGATGGTTATTATGTTTTATAAATGATATATAAGCACATATGACACATAATAAAGATCATGTAACTCTTTCACATTCATATAAGAAACATATCCTGTTACTCTGTATATTCATTATATCCAGTTACTCTGTATATTCATTATATCCTGTCACTCTGTATATTCATTATATCCTGTTACTCTGTATATTCATTATATCCTGTTACTCTGTATATTCATTCTATCCTGTCACTCTGTATATTCATTATATCCTGTTACTCTGTATATTCATTATATCCTGTCACTCTGTATATTCATTATATCCTGTCGCTCTGTATATTCATTATATCCTGTTACTCTGTATATTCATTATATCCTGTTACTCTGTATATTCATTATATCCTGTAACTCTGTATATTCATTATATACTGTCACTCTGTATATTCATTATATACTGTCACTCTGTATATTCATTATATCCTGTTACTCTGTATATTCATTATATCCTGTCACTCTGTATATTCATTATATCCTGTTACTCTGTATATTCATTATATACTGTTACTCTGTATATTCATTATATCCCGTCACTCTGTATATTCATTATATCCTGTTACTCTGTATATTCATTATATCCTGTCACTCTGTATATTCATTATATCCTGTTACTCTGTATATTCATTATATCCTGTCACTCTGTATATTCATTATATCCTGTTACTCTGTATATTCATTATATACTGTTACTCTGTATATTCATTATATCCTGTAACTCTGTATATTCATTATATACTGTCACTCTGTATATTCATTATATCCTGTTACTCTGTATATTCATTATATCCTGTCACTCTGTATATTCATTATATCCTGTTACTCTGTATATTCATTATATACTGTTACTCTGTATATTCATTATATCTCGTCACTCTGTATATTCATTATATCCTGTTACTCTGTATATTCATTATATCCTGTCACTCTGTATATTCATTATATCCTGTCACTCTGTATATTCATTATATCCTGTTACTCTGTATATTCATAGAAAACATAGAAACATAGAAAAATGTCGGCAGATAAGAACCTTTCGGCCCATCTAGTCTGCCCAATTACATGGATACTTTACCTGGATTTATCTTTTGTTTAGGACAGCCTTATGCCTATCCCATGCTTGCTTAAATTCAATTACTGTTTTGGCCTCTACCACTTCTACTGGAAGACTGTTCCATGTATCCACCACCCTCTCAGTAAAATAATGCTTCCTGATGTTACTTTTAAACCTTTGCCCCTCTAATCTAAGACTATGTCCTCTTTGTTTGTTTTTGTTTCCTTTTAAATATACTCCCTTCCTCTACCTTGTGGATTCCCTTTACGTATTTAAATGTTTCTATCATATCTCCTCTGTCTCGTCTTTTTTCCAAGCTGTACATGTTAAGATCATTAAGCCTTTCCTGGTAACTTTTCTCCTTCAAGCCGTACACCATTTTAGTAGCCCTTCTCTGAACTCTCTCTAAGATGTCTATATCCTTCTGGAGATACGGTCTCCAGTACTGCACACAGTACTCCAAGTGAGGTCTCACCAGTGCTCTGTACAGTGGCATGAGCACTTCCCTTTTCCTACTGCTATATTCATTATATCCTGTCACTCTGTATATTCATATCATGTTACTCTGTATATTCGTTATATCCTGTTACTCTGTATATTCATTATATCCTGTTACTCTGTATTTTCATTATATCCTATCACTCTGTATATTCATTATATCCTGTTACTCTGTATATTCATTATATCCTGTCACTCTGTATATTCATTATATCCTGTCACTCTGTATATTCATTATATCCTGTTACTCTGTATATTCATTATATCCCGTCACTCTGTATATTCATTATATCCCGTCACTCTGTATATTCATTATATCCTGTCACTCTGTATATTCATTCTATTCCGTCACTCTGTATATTCATTATATCCTGTCACTCTGTATATTCATTATATCCTGTTACTCTGTATATTCATTATATCCTGTCACTCTGTATATTCATTCTATCCCGTCACTCTGTATATTCATTATATCCTGTTACTCTGTATATTCATTCTATCCCGTCGCTCTGTATATTCATTCTATCCTGTCGCTCTGTATATTCATTATATCCTGTTACTCTGTATATTCATTCTATCCTGTCACTCTGTATATTCATTCTATCCCGTCACTCTGTATATTCATTATATCCTGTCACTCTGTATATTCATTCTATCCCGTCACTCTGTATATTCATTCTATCCTGTCGCTCTGTATATTCATTATATCCTGTCACTCTGTATATTTTCATTCCTACCATCACATTCTATACAGCTCTGTAATATTACATACTTATTCCGCACAAATCCCGCGGTCTGTATATATTCATAATCCTGTCACTCTGTATTATTCATTATATTCCTGTTACTCTGTATATTCATTATACTCCTGTCACTCTGTATACCCTGGCATCTATATTTCCGTCACTCTGTATAAATTCATTATATCCTGTTACTCTGTATATTCATTCTATCCTGTCGCTCTGTATATTCATTCTATCCTGTCACTCCTGTATATCCATTCATATATTCTGTCACTCTGTATATTCATTATATCCTGTTACTCTGTATATTCATTCTATCCTGTCACTCTGTATATTCATTATATATCCTGTCACTCTGTATATTCATTCTATCCTTCACTCTGTATATGTATATTCATTATCCTGTCACTCTGTATATTCATCTATCCGTCACTCTGTATATTCATTATATCCTGTCACTCTGTATATTCATTCTATCCTTCACTCTGTATATTCAATTATAACTCCTATATTCACTATCCTGTCACTATTCATTTTCTAATCCTGTCGCTCTGTATATTCATTATATCCTGTCACTCTGTATATTCATTCTATCCTGTCGCTCTGTATATTCATTATATCCGCTCGCTCTGTATATTCATTATATCCTGTCACTCTTTGTATATTCATTATATCCTGTTACCTGTATTTCATTATATCCTGTCACTCTGTATATTCATTATATCCTGTTACTCTGTATATTCATTCTATCCTGTCACTCTGTATATTCATTAATCCTGTCACTCTGTATATTCATTCTATCTCCGTCACTCTGTATATTCATTATATCCTGTCGTCACTGTGTAGTATTCATTATATCCTGTTACTCTGTAATATTCATCATATCCTGTCACTCTGTATATTCATTATATCCTGTCACTCTGTATATTCATTATATCCTGTTCACTATATTCATCTATACTTCATTATATATCCTATATCCTGTACTTGTATATTCATTATATCCTGTTACATCTGTATATTCATTATATCCTGTTACTCTGTATATTCATTATAATCCTATCACTCTGTATATTCATTATATCCTGTCACTCTGTGTATATTCATTATATCCTGTTACTCTGTATATTTTCAATTATCCTGTTACTGCTGTACTCATTATTTGTATACATATCATTTAATCCTAATCACCTCACTCTGTATATTTCATTATATCCTGTTACTCTGTATATTCATTCTATATCCCCGTCACTCTGTATATTCATTTTATCCTGTCACTCTGTATATTCATTATATCCTGTTACTCTGTATATTCATCATATCCTGTCACTCTGTATATTCATTTATCCTGTCACTCTGTATATCATTATATCCTGTACTCTGTATATTCATTATATCCTGTCACTTCTGTATATTCATTATATCCTGTCACTCTGTATATTCATTATATCCTGTTTTACTCTGTATATTCATTCTATCCTGTTACTCTGTATATTCATTATATCCTATCACTCTGTATATTCATTATATCCTGTTACTCTGTATATTCATTATATCCTGTTACTCTGTATATTCATTATATCCTATCACTCTGTATATTCATTATATCCTGTTACTCTGTATATTCATTCTATCCCGTCACTCTGTATATTCATTATATCCTGTCACTCTGTATATTCATTATATCCTGTTACTCTGTATATTCATCATATCCCGTTACTCTGTATATTCATTATATCCCGTCACTCTGTATATTCATTATATCCTGTCACTCTGTATATTCATTATATCCTGTTACTCTGTATATTCATTATATCCTGTCACTCTGTATATTCATTATATCCTGTCACTCTGTATATTCATTATATCCTGTTACTCTGTATATTCATTCTATCCTGTTACTCTGTATATTCATTATATCCTATCACTCTGTATATTCATTATATCTGCAATATATTTTAAAGTTTGTCTTTTGCCATTTTCGTTAATAATATCCATAGATAATAGCAAAATTCTCTTTTAGTTTTACCCAAGCCGGGTTGGATGCTCTGCAGATTATCCAGGTGAAGCTGTGGATAGTCCTCAGATTAGATTACCCAGGTGAAGCTGTGGATAGTCCTCAGATTACCCGGGTGAAGCTTCAGATTTTCAGATTATCCGGGTAAAGTGCGGATTTTTCAGCTCTTCCAGACAGTTACCCAAGGGCAGTTGGTTAGTCCTAGGATTACCCGGGTAAAGTCGGAAAATTTCATTTTTTTCCACCTTTACCCAGCGGTTTTGGGTAATGTCAGGATTACGCGGTTAATCCTAGGATTAACCGCACTTCGGGCTTTACCCGTAACATATATATATTTATTTATTGTGCTTGCAGACTCGTTTACTATTCAGCATGACATGGTTGAATTATTATGAGCCTCCCATGCGTGATAAAATAAGGAGAAATATTAACAGACCTTCATTACTTCCTTATTCAGTTCCATTGAATAGGGACTGTAATAAATCATCTGCATATATGTATATAACATTTTTTTTTTCTTTTCCTTTGATTTTTTTTATTATTTTCTTGCCAAATACACAGTCATAATGAATTAAACAAACAAGCATAAATAATAGTTGAACATAATAACTCAAAAATACCATATTCCCAATATCCTTGTTGATACAAATTCAGGTACTGAGTGTTAGGGTCTTCTATAGCTCAAAACATATATTGGTCATTACCAAATCGAAATGACCAAAACACACACACATGTCAGTTCCTGGGTCTCATTGCCAAGAAATAAAATATTTCATAATTATGATGATGTATGATAGGTAATCCAGGGATCCCAAATCTTATGACAGTAGGGAACGGAGTCGTGTAGTTGGGCAGTCAGATATTCCATTCCGTAAGGCTAGGGTCAGACGAACGCATTTTTCGTGTTGTCAGTGAAAAAGTGCGTTCGAACGAATGGACGTATTTTTTCACGGAACACGCGATAGCGGTCATACGATGTGCCTTTTCGTCCGTGATTTTGTACGGATCATTAATAAAACACTTTTTGTGTCTGGACGTTATGTTGGCCGGACATTAGCAGCGTCTGACGTCTCCCAATCACGCACACACGCTGCTAGCGGACGCAGCGCACTCTGTACGTCCGTACTAGCGGTTTGACGTTCTAGAAAAAATGCGTTCGTTTGCCACTTGCGTTGCGCGGACGAACTTTCGTGCGGCCGTACTTCGTGTGTTCCCCGGCATTGGACGTCATTTGCTGCTAGCACGGCCGTGATTTCGTGCGTCTAAACGCACGTTAAAACTGCTTTCGTCTGACCCTAGCCTAAACGTACCAAACCTTTAAATTTCTGGTAAGGTGGGAAGGGAGGTCTTCCAGTTTTTTGCAATACAAATACAAGTAGCTGTACAGACTCGATGGACAAATTTAAGCGATAAACGAGACAAACCGTAACGTCTAGAAGGTCAGTTTAATAAGGCTATCAAGGGATCAAATGTCAGCTGTACTTTCAACATATGCGATAAAATATCAAAAACAGAAGACCAATATTCTGATACCCTCCCACATTCCCACCACATATGGTAAAATGTTCCCTGAGAGCCGTAATTTCTAGGGCAAAGACCTAATAGAGCAGGATAAATATTCTGTAATCTAACCGGGTCCATATACCATCGTGAAAGAAGCTTATAACAGTTTTCCTTCACTAAAACACAAGTCGTGATATTCATTGAGGATTCTATCATTGCGTCCCATTCCTCCTGTGATATAAGGCATCCCCCACATCTCGCTCCCAGAGTTTCTGATATGGACAAGAAGGAAAAGGAGGTGGAGAGAGAAGTTCCAGCTGTAGTGGCACCTCTCTTAACTAAACATTCAAATGGTGTGGGGATGGGGGGAGATGTAGACATATATTGAGAATGGGCAAAGTGGCATATTTGAGAGTATCTGTAGAATTCTCTCAATGGAACATCATAATGTTCTCTTAAATAAGCCCAAGACAGAATCCTGCCCTGATGGAATAGTGCCCCTATCCTCCTAAAACCGGCCTCTTCCCACCAGCGGAATACTCGACCCTCCCCCCCAAACCAAGGCGGAAAAAGTGGATTGTCTGCTAAGGGAGTTAATACAGAGCCAGGGGTCGTAAGGGACGCCTTATATTTAAATGAAGACCAAAGCGTTAATGTATGATTAGTTGTAGGTAATAAAAGTAGCTTTTCTGATGAGGAGAGTTGTCTCCAGGGAAGGTCAAACAAGACAGTGTGGTGCCGCCCTTTGGGATTCTTTATCTACCCAACAGGTCTTCCCCTTTTATGCAGACCATTGTAGTAACTGCGACATCTGGGCAGCATTATAGTAGAGTGCTAAATTTGGTACTGCTAACCCTCCTCTTAACTAGTCTTCGGGCGATATAAAACTGCTCGAGATATTCTTGATTTCTTGCCTTGCCAGATAAAATGAAAAAAAGCAGATTGTAAATCTGAAAGCATAGTTGGAAGAAGCGGAATGGGCAGGGCTCAAAAAAGGTACATAAGTTTTGGCAGTGCCGTCATTTTAAGAGCATATATACGTCCTAACCAGGATATGGTATAACTAGACCAGCGATGAAGTAAGGATTTAACAGATTTAACCTTATCCGGGTAGTTAGCTCTATATAGTTGATTAGGCTTTGATGTAAGATAAATACCTAAGTACTGAAGGCATTGAGCACACCAGCGGAAAGAGAAAGTGTTCTGCAAATAT
The DNA here is from genome assembly GCA_009667805.1 of Leptobrachium leishanense. Classification (NCBI taxonomy): domain Eukaryota; kingdom Metazoa; phylum Chordata; class Amphibia; order Anura; family Megophryidae; genus Leptobrachium; species Leptobrachium leishanense. Next base: position 422,870,194 of record CM019064.1, on the reverse strand, counting down.
TCTACTTCGGTCAAAGATAGAGAGACATTCAGTGCTTCTGATTTGAAAATATTAATTTTATACCCAGAAAAAGCCCCAAAAGTAGATAAACTGTGATAAAGATCCGGAAGTGAGGTCCTCGGTTGAGTTACTGTAAGGAGCACATTGTCTGCAAATAAACCAAGTTTAGAATCTATGTCACCCACCCTGATACCTAATATATCAGGGTGTTGACGAATATGTTCAGCAAGAGGCTCTAAGCAGGGAACAAACAGAAGAGGAGAAAAAGGGCACCCCTGTCGTGTACCATTTAAAATATCGAATGATTTAGATTTCCCACCCATCACAGTAACTGAGGCCGTCGGGAACGAATATAAAGTGCATATACCTTGAATCAGTGGATCCCTCAGAGCTAACCGTGGTAAAACCTCCCATATGTACGTCCAATCCACCCTATTAAAAGCTTTCTCAGCATCAAGGGAGAGGAGTAAGGCCGCTTGACCAGTAGCGTGTGCGACCGAAGTTAGGTTTACGGTTCGAAAGATGTTATCTGGAGCACCGCGAGTGGGAACAAAACCAACCTGGTCCGGGTGGACCAGAGTTGGAAGATATTGACTCAAATGAGATGCTAAAACATTCGCATAAATTTTCACATCGATGTTAATTAATGAGATAGGGCGATAGCTAGCACAGGCCGTTGGGTCTTTCCCCTCTTTAGGTACGACCACTATTAGAGCTTCTAACATCTCTTTAGGCGGTTCCCGGCCCTTTAAAAATCCGTTATAAAGAGTTGCAAGTAAGGGCGCCAGATGGTTGCAAAATTTCTTATAATAAAGAGGGCTAAAAACCATCAGGACCTGGGCTCTTGGCCGTTTTAAGATTTTTCAGAAGTGGTAAAATTTCTTCCGTAGTGATCGGGGCCAGGAGTAGGGATGAGCTGTTCGGGTTCGGACGGTTTGGAGTTCGACCCGAACTTTGGCAGTTCGAAAGTTCGCGAATTTCAAACTTTTTGGGCGTGCTCGGTTCGAGTGCGAAAAAAAAAAAGAAATTTTGAAAAAAGTATAGAAAATGCTTAAAAAAATACTAAAAAATCTAGAAATAAAGAGACTCTTTACTGCAGAATATTATAAGCAACGGTTTATTAGATATTGAATTAAAAACTAATGTGTACGTGGAAAGATTATCAACTCTAAATGACCTCTGTTCACAAACGGGCATAACACCAGGTGTTTTTAGTCTGGTAATCAATTTGATACATTGTATAATATAGTGAGGGGGTGGGGTGGTGGGGGTGGGGTGGTGTCTGCTTCTGATTGAGATTTGAGAATTAATTTCCCTAAAACATCCTAATATGCTGCATTTAACTGGTGTTAGAAAAAAATCTAAAGCAATGTTATTTTTCACCTCGGGATTAAACATTCACAGGGTTATTCAGAGAGCGGTGAAAAGCAGGAGAATAACTGGAGAAGTTAAAATTCTAGGTCAAAATAGCCAAACCAGAAAAATTCTCCCATTTAACTCACTTTCCAAATTGGCTATTTGGTCTAGATTGTTCTCTTCTCCTGCCAGTTCTCCTGGCTTTCACCTCTCTCTCGGGGTTGTTCAGAGAAAGGTGAAAACCAGGATAATGGCAGGAAAAGAGAACAATCTGGACCAAATAGCCGATTTGGAAAGTGAGATAAGGCTAGGGTCAGACTAACACATTTTTCGCAGCGACCGTCAAAAAGTGCGTCCGAACGCATTGCCGTATTTTTTCACGGATTGCGCGAAAACGGTCATACGATGCGCATTTTTGTGCGTGATTTTTTACAGATCCAGACCAGGAAACTTTGGGTGTCTGGACGTTATGTTGGCCGGACATGAGCAGGGTCTGACGTCTCCAAATCACGCACACACGCCGCTAGTGGACGCAGCGCACTCTGTACGTCCGTACTAGCGGTTCTGCATTCTCGAAAAAATGCGTTCATTTTCCACTTGCGTTGCGCAGCCAGACTTTCGTGCGACCGTACTTCGTATATTGGCCGACATTGCCCGTCATTTACTGCTAGTGTGGTCGTGATTAAGTGCGCCTAAACGCACATTAAAAATTCGCTAGTCTGACCCTAGCCTAATTGGGAGAATTTTTCTGGTTTGGCTATTTTGACCTAGAATTTTCCATTTTCCAGTCATTCTCCTGCTCTTCACCGCTCTCTGAATAACGCTGACAGGGTTATTCAGAGAAAGGTGAAACTCAGGAGAATGACTGGAGAATGGAAAATTCTAGGTCAAAATAGCCGAACCAGAAAAATTGTCCCATTTATCTCACTTTCCAAATCGGCTTTTTGGTCTAGAATTTTCCATTCTCCAGTCATTCTCCTGCTTTTCACCGCCAAAAAATCAGTAAACTTTTTCTGCGTGTCCGAAAATGTCTCCTCTTTTCATACAGACAACAGCAGTTGTTTATGGATAGTTTAAAGGAAAAGCATTTACCGTCATTTGAAATGTCATTTTTTGGTTTTTACATATTCTATACATCCTAGAAATCCGCCACTTCACGGGCAGGTTATGGGGACCTCCTAGGCACGATATTTGAAGGAATTTTTGGTTTTTATTTTTAACCCTTATTTCATGGAAAACTCACTGTCCCTTTAAAAACGTTTTTTTTTTAACTTTTTGTCCTTGTTTCCTGTCCCCAGGGCACTACCCGGACCCCCATACACCTTTTATGGCAAATATGTAGCATATATGCCCTCTTGGAGGGCACTCTAAAAAACCGAATTTTCAGCCCCATTGACTTGCATGGGGGTTCGGGTTCGGGTTCGGTCCTGAACAAATGGGAAGTTCGGGCTCGAACCAAACTCGGGGGGTGTTCGGCTCATCCCTAGCCAGGAGGGAGGCTTGTGCATGGTTTAGAGAATGAAGGGGCAGGTGGTCTAGGAAAGATCGGATCTTTACCCTTTCGCTGCTGAGGCATTTCACACCTGTGTGCGGAGCTCATTTTTTACTGGTTTTGCTCATCATGTTTAAACGCGTTTTGAAGCCTTATTTTATTATATGACCCAGACATATTATATATCGTTCTTTCCGGCAGACTCGGAAGAATCATAATATATCATTATTATATGTATACGTCATGTCCTGTCTGTACATTATAACAAAAAATGCAATAAAATTAGAATTTTCAAATAATTTACAACGTGTAAAGTGCTTTTTGTCACATTTTAAAATGCGAGCGTTTGCGGTTATATTTTGTATGAGTTGCGCTTGTTAAAAAAATGAGAAATGGGGGACTTGTTAAATTTTTTTAGGAGCAAATTACACGATTTTTAACAAACACATCCCATACAAAAATCGTTAGTGCAGCATCATTGTTCACATTATAATTGAAATGGGAACAATATTGTTGCATTAACAAAACAAAAAAAACCTGTTTATTTTTACTTTTATTTATTTTTTTAAATATTTTTTTCATTTTTTATTTCCTTTTGCTAACTTTTAACATCATCGTCATGTTTGGTATCGCTGGAAAGGTCATGCTCTGGCCGATCCAACGATACCAAACATTAACCCCTAGCTGCCACGGATTAGGAGATAGGGGGTTCATTGGTTCATTCACTGCGAATACCGAAAATGCCGGAATGAATGCACAAAACAAACAAAAATGGCTAAAGCCCATTACTTCAATGAAAATCTAAACAATAACATATCAAACCCTAGAAACTTTTGGAGAACCGTAAGTAACATACAAGCACCCCCAGTCCACTCCAGCTGGCTGCTGTCAAAGTAAACAACCAAACCCTGCAACACCCCCTAGATGTAGCAAATGCCTTTAATGGTTATTTTGTTGAATGCGCCACCGCTTTGATTGCCAAGCTAGGAAATGACATGCAATCAGAAAGGCCTCATGCAGGTCAGGCCCCTCCAACTGTGCAAAGTCCCTGTATCAGACAGGAATTCAGTTTTAGACCAGTGCCTGTCAGTGTCGTTACTAAACTTCTCCGTAAGCAAAAAATGAAATGCCAGTGTGGACCTGATCAAATACCAGCAATGCTGCTGAAAATCAGTGCACCGGCAATTGCAAATCCTGTCGCAACCCTAATCAATGAATCACTGGCGACTGGATACATACCCAAACTCTGGAAGACTGCGAGAGTGGTACCTATCCATAAAAGTGGTGACAGTACTTTGGTATCCAACTACCGTCCGATATCGTTGCTCCCTGTAATGTCAAAAATTTTGGAAAAATGCGTCTACACACAATTACGTGATTATTATCAATATTGGAACTACTTAACCCCAGATAAATCCGGCTTTCGTCCAAATCACTCAACTACAACCGCCCTTTTAAAAGTCTGCAATGATATCCAAGCCGGGATGGAACAAGGAAACCTAACTGGAGCCATCTTCCTTGATTTTGCCAAAGCATTTGACACAGTAGACCATGGCATCTTGTTAGAAAAACTTAAAAACTCTGGCATTGGTGATCGCACGTTAACCTGGTTTCAATCATATGTATCCGACCGATCACAATATGTGTCAATTTCTGGCAACTCCTCCCTCCCGCTCCCAGTCACGTGCAGAGTACCCCAAGGCTCAATACTCGGCCCCCTGCTATTCACAATATTCATAAATGATCTTCCCAACATCTGCAAAGCCTCAACTATACATATGTATGCAGACGACACTGTAATCTATACCAGCAAACCAAATCTCCGGCAGCTGGAAGTCGTGCTGCAAGAACAATTCACAGAGGTAGAAAAGTAGATCAAGCGCAACAAACTTTTTTAAATAATGACAAAACTGTAACGATGCTCTTTGGAACAAAACCTAAACTACACAAATTGCAAAATCCCCACTTATGAGTTGGGACAAAATCAAATGGCCCGCTGACCACAGTCACTTCTCTCAAATATCTAGGTATGTGGTTGGACCCTAATCTATCCTTTGGCCCTCACATCGAAAAACTCTCATCTAAACTTTACCCCAAACTAGGCGCCCTGTACAGAAACAAATCCTGCCTGAGCCCCGCGGTAAGAAAGCAGATTGTACAACAAATGCTTATGCCGGCTATTGATTACGGAGATGTAGTGTACGCAGCCGCCCCGCAAACTCATCTTCAGAAACTTACTACATTGTATAACTCATTCTGCCGCTTTGCATTACAATGTAACTACATGACCCACCATTGTGACATGTTAAAAGAGCTAAACTGGCCATCGCTGGAATCTAGACGCATCTTTCACCTTTCCAGCCTGGTGTTTAAGAGCTTTTCTGGGAAGCTGCCACCCTATCTGAATAGACTGCTTCCCCCAGCAGCTCCCTCATCCTATAACCTCCGATCCAGGACCAGCGCCTTACTTGCAATACCACAATACAAAAAGACAGTGGCTCGATCCTCATTTTCCTACAGAGCACCGCAATTATGGAATAACCTCCCAGACACCATCAAATCTTCCACCAGTCTTAAGTCACTCAAGAGCTCCTTACTAACATACCTCAATACAGAATGCACCTGTAAACATGTAACATAATGACTATTTCCTACATATTTATTTTCTGTTAATCTGTATGTTTGTGTTGTTAATATCTTACATTGTATTACTTTGTATTTCTGTAACACTTCAATGTTCTTGAACCCAGGACATACTTGAAAACGAGAGAAATCTCAATGTATCCTTCCTGGTAAAATCCTTTATAAATAAATAAATAAATAAATAAATAAATTCAGTTTACGTGCCAATAGAGCATCTGGCTTATTTCCTTTCTCAAAAAATAATTGCCCGACCCGTCTGAGATCCCCCAGTGCTCTTTCTGTTTGCAACTAAATAAATTCTCCTCTAGCGACCACCAATCTATTCCATACCATTGTATCGGGGTGGTCCTTATGAGCTTGCTCCAAGAGGGAAACTGTTGAAATCAAATCGTTCATCTGAGTCTGAAGTCATTTAGTATGGGTTGCCTGGAGTCCAATCAATCTGCCCCGTAGGACCGCTTTATGGGTGGTCCACAATAATTCTGGGCTATATACAGTGGCAAGAAAAAGTATGTGAACCCTTTGGAATTACGTGGAGTTTTGCATGAATTGGTCATAAAATGTGCTCTGATCTTCATCTACGTCACAATAATTTGAAAAACACAGTCTGCTTAAAATAATACAACACAAGCATTATTTGTTTTCATGTGTTTATTGAACATAACATGTAAACATTCACAGTGCAGGATGGAAAAAGTATGCGAACCCCTAGCCTAATGACTTCTCCAAAAGCTAATTGGAACCAGGAGTGAGCCAACCTTGAGTCCAATCAGTGTGATATTATTGGATATTGTTGCTGAAAGCTGTCCTGCCCTTTAAAAACACACACCAGTTTTGGATTTACTGGTTTCAAGAACACTGCCTGATGTGAACCATGCTTCGCAGAAAAGAGCTCTCAGTAGACCTACGATCAAGAATTGTTGACTTGCATGAAGCTGGAAAGGGTTACAAAAGTATCTCCAAAAGCCTTGCTGTTCATGTGTCCACGGTAAGGCAGACTGTCTACAAATGGAGAAAGTTCAGCACTGTTGCTACTCTCCCTAGGCGTGGTCGTCCTGTAAAGATGACTGCAAGAGCACAGCGCAGAATGCTTAATGAGGTAAAGAAGAATCCTAGAGTGTCTGCTAAAGACTTACAGAAATCTCTGGCACATGCTAACATTTTTGTTGACACATCTACAATAAGGAAAACATTAAACAAGAATGGACTACATGGGAGGACACCACGGAGGAAGCCATTGCTGTCCAAAAAGAATATTGCAGCACGTTTGAAGTTTGCAAAAGAGCACCTGGATGTTCCACAGCACTACTGGCAAAATATTCTGTGGACAGATGAAACCAAAATTGAATTGTTTGGAAAAAACACACAACACTATGTCTGGAGAAAAAAAGGGACTTCACACCAACATCAAAACCTCATCCCCACTGTAAAACATGGCGGAGGGAGCATCATGGTTTGGGGCTGCTTTGCTGCCTCAGGGCCTGGACGGATTGTTGTCATTGATGGAAAAATGAATTCCAGAGTTTATCAAGACATTTTGCAGGAAAACGTAAAACCATCCGTCCGCCAATAGCCCCAATGAGATGCATGTTCCAAGTAAGTGGGTTTACCACATAAGAGCAGAAATTAGGTTGGTATCGAATAGGACCTGCCTAGAAGGGGTTTATTGGTCATGTGGCAGGCTTATGAAGTATGTGATAACATCTTATAACCAAATCTTTACCAAGTTAGGTGTTTTTAATATCTTTTGCCGATATTGTCATGGTGTGCTCTGAATTATACTTTGCACTGTACAAATTCATTCTGAGTTCAACTGTTTTCTGCCTTGTCAAAATAACAAATCTGCAAATTTACACGTGAAATATGTACATTTGACCCTGATCCATACCAACTGATACATCATTCAAAGTAGGGCTGAAACAACTAATCAAGTAATCAACATCTAATCGATTAATCGGTATGTGTACAGCACAATCTGTTTAGAGTCAGACCGACTTAATCCTTAATAACCTCAGACGCATTGGTGCTAATTGGAGTAAGCCTGCTGACTGCTTTACTAACTATGATTTAGGTCTAGGATTATTTTAGACCAAACCCGTTGGTTTTTATTTAGTATATTTCTGTAACAGAACTATAGAACAGACCCTGGGGTGAAGGAGTACTGCCAGTGTTTTATTCTTACCTGGAGCAGGTGTTCTGTGCCACCACCCCACGCTCCCTGCTTCTATCTGGGCAGGAGCTGTCATCCCTCCCTTTGGTCTGGTCCATTTCTCCAACCTTCCTCACACATTTGGGGTCGGTCCTTTGCCCAAACTCCCTCCCATCTCCGATTCCTTCCCCTATTCAATTTGTTCAAGATATTATTTTTAAAGGGACACTCTAAGCACCCTGAACACTATAGCATATTAAAGTGGCCAGGCTGCGTAGAGTGCCCCTCCTTCTCACCCCCACTTTCGTGCTGACATCATGTTTATCAGAGCTCGCGTAGCTGCGAGTGTTCAGGGAGAAAGTAGAGATGGGCTTGAGCTGTGCATGCAGCATCAATTCATTATTCTGACCAGGAGCTTGTGTACCTTGTGTGCGGAAAGTACGTAAATTACATGAGTTACACAATTTGCGTATGTACATACTAAATTTATGTTCACTATGCAAATTGCATGAGAAAAAAAGGGGGCAGAGGAGGGAGAGGTTTCTTTTTACATAATGTTTCTTTAAGAAAACAAAAAACATTTTTTATCCGATGAATTGATTAGTCGAAAAAATAATCGGCCAACTAATCAATCATGAAAATAGTCGCAGCTTTCATACAAAGATTTCAATAGATTTTAGCCGTTTAAAGGTTCGAACAAGTCCTAACCCTTTCAAGATTTTAGCAGTTTTTATTCCATTAAACAGGGGCGTAACTACCAGGGGTGCAGAGGGTGCCACTGCACCCGGGCCCTTGAGTCCAGGGGGGCCCGCAATCGTCTGCCTGTGCCGGGGGGCTTGCCTATAATATATTTATATATAATTCTTTTTTACATTTATTTTATACTTATTTGTGAGTTATACTTTGGAGTTCTGTGATACAGTAATATGTGGTGTGTATGAGTGTAAGTTTTGTTGCTGTAAACCTCTGTGATTTACACTGATAAACACTGCACATTACTGTGACTTTTATTGCTGTGAAGCTCTGTGATAAACTCATACACACTGCACATTACTGTGCGTTTTATTGCTGGGGGAGCTCTGTGATACGTTCATACACACCGCACATTGCTGTGAAGCTCTGTGATACACTCATATACAGTGCACATTACTGTGAGGTTTATTGCTGTGGAGCTCTGTGTGTGATACACATAGTGCACATTACATTAAAAATGGGATGAACTGAAGAGGTCATAGTGGACCTGGAAAAAAATGTGATACTGTCTGGAGTCAAGATTGTGGACCAATGTATGTTAACGGGAGGATGTGAAATATGTTTTTGCCTAGGGTGGGGGGGGCATCATGGTTCCTGCAACTGGGCCCTGAGGGTTCTAGTTATACCTCTGCTATTAAAGATCCTTTTACAAGGCTTTTAACCCTGAGTTCTGTTAAATAAATAAATTACCATTATTTTTTATTTTTTATTTATTTAGTTCATAAAATATGGCCAATAATTGCTTAAGCCTGTCACAGTGTCATTGTATCCCATCGCGACAGGTCCTACTGTGAAACACCTAATGATCGCCTTAATGGGATTAACTCATCCTGCCCCCCTGGTGTATATACATATATATAAAGAAGGAGAACAGAAGCTCCGAGCAAGACGTAAGTAATTTTCCCCTTTGAGTAACCGGAAAAAGTGCAGATGCAACAAGAGAGTGCGTGTCATCACATCAGACGTTAGAACATGTTTGAGGCCTACGTCGCAATTTCTCCTTTCCCATGGTTTAAATGGGGATTTGTTGAAGTCAAGTGAGGAAAACCATTAACTTGTGCGAGTAAAATGCTCACTGACCTGGGGATTTTTTTTAGAGAAGTGTTTCCAAGCTTACAGCCGCATGACTTCTCCAATATGAATGTCATGTTAACGTGTAAGAAAAAATAATGACAGACAGTACCATGTACGCAAGTGGTCTGACTCACATTCGTGTATCCGTATTCTAGTTGCCCTTCCAAAGTATTTCAGAGAACGTTATACGCGAGGTAAGCAAATGTTTTGAATGTTTGCTCTTAGAAACGTAAAAACAAGTTCAGAGCTTGCTGATTTGAGATCCTTCTCAAAGACACTCAAAGTCTACATTCCTTTTACTTTACGGCAACTAACGGAAAAAATACTGTCATGAAAACGCAAAATTAGTACATACAAGAATACAGAATTTGTTGTTTAATGTATGTTTTTAAAATACTGTATCAATGATAGTGGCATGCCAACATTACCACAAATAATACCTACATTTGCTATTCTAGTATGTTTTTGAGAAAGCTTTTTTTATGCTTAGTCCTTTCATTACCAAAGTCGAGTTAACTCGTTTTTGCTTTGTAATACATTTAAAAGTAATCATTAACATATCAAAATCCCATTTGCATATTGTTTTAAGGCAGGATTAGTGTGTCCCCTGTGGAGAAACAATATCCACTGTTTTATCTCTCTCCAGCCAACCTGTAGTAATGTAAACAAGCTACAAAAAACAGCCCCAAATTTCATTGCAACAAAAAGTTCAGTAACTTTGTTGCTTCATCGTACAGGGAGAGCTCTGGGGTCACTCAGCTCTGAACAGGGATAATATTCAGGGATTATAATGAGTGAAAATCCCTGTACACTACAGATACAAGGTGTTGCTGTGATTTCCATACACAGGCATTATGCCACATACAGGTTCAAAGTGTTATTGTAATCTCCATACACAGGCATTATGCAGCACATACAGATACAAGGTGTTACTGTAATTCCCATACACAGGCATTATGCAGCACATACAGATACAAGGTGTTACTGTAATTTCCATACAAAGGCATTATGCAGCACATACAGATACAAGGTGTTACTGTAATTTCCATACACAGGCATTATGCAGCACATACAGATACAAGGTGTTACTGTAATTGCCATACACAGGCATTATGCAGCACATACAGATACAAGGTGTTACTGTAATTTCCATACACAGGCATTATGCAGCACATACAGATACAAGGTGTTACTGTAATTGCCATACACAGGCATTATGCAGCACATACAGATACAAGGCGTTACTGTAATTCCCATACACAGGCATTATGCAGCACTTACAGATACAATGTGTTACTGTAATTTATTTTCCATACACAGGCATTATGCGGCACATACAGATACACGGTGTTACTGTAATTTCTATACACAGGCATTATGCAGCACATACAGATACAAGGTGTTACTGTAATTTCCATACACAGGCATTATGCAGCACATACAGATACACGGTGTTACTGTAATTTCTATACACAGGCATTATGCAGCACATACAGATACAAGGTGTTACTGTAATTTCCATACACAGGCATTATGAAGCACATACAGATACAAGGTGTTACTGTAATTTCCATACACAGGCAGTATGCAGCACATACAGATACAAGGTGTTACTGTAATTTCCATACACAGGCAGTATGCAGCACATACAGATACAAGGTGTTACTGTAATTTCCATACACAGGCATTATGTAGCACATACAGATACAAGGTGTTACTGTAATTTCCATACACAGGCATTATGCAGCACATACAGATACAAGGTGTTACTGTGATTTCCATACACAGGCCTTATGCGGCACATACAGATACAAGGTGTTACTGTATGCCACTTCCAGATATTATTTTTATATTGTATTGCTATTTTGTGGAAGCTCTGACTTTTGATTTAGGCTAGGGTCAGACGAACGCATTTTCACGTTGTCTGTGAAAAAGTGCGTTCGAACGAATGGACGTATTTTTTCACGGAATACGCGAGAGCGGTCATACGATGCGCATTTTTCGTCCGTGATTTTGTACGGATCATCAATAAAACACTTTGTGCATCTGAACGTTATGTTGGCCAGACATTAGCAGTGTCTGACATCTCCTAATCACGCACACACGCCGCTAGCGGACGCAGCGCACTCTGTACGTCAGTACTAGCAGTTTAACGTTCTCGAAAAAATGCGTTCGTTTGCCACTTGCGTTGCGCGGCCGGACTTTCGTGTGACCGTACTTCGTATATTGGCCGTCATTGCCCGTCATTTGCTGCTACTACGGCCGTGATTAAGTGCGCCTGCACGCGCGTTCGCACTGCCTCAGTCTGACCCTAGCCTTATTGGTTGCTGTATTTATGTGGAGTGTATTAATGAGTGTTGCCCAGTTTCATAGCTTTTTTTCAAATCAAGCTGGTTATCATTTGCAGAGGTACAGACTTGGGGACAATGCATTCTACTGCTTTTCTTCAGTCCTTTAGTGATATACCTATATTTCTGCAAAAACAAGCAAACTTCCTGAATAGTGGTTTTGCATTTGTCCCAATGACGTCTAGTGGCCTCCACGAGAAGATACCAGAAGTGGTACATTGAGTTGCTGCTGATGATGATATCATCTCCTTGTACCCACACTCCCCACTCTCGCCTTCAGGACTTCTCCCGAGCCTTCCCTTTTTCATGGGATTTCTTTTCCCTGACCCGCAAAAAGTAATTTCAGGGTGGGCAACCCCCCCCCTTTGATGGTGTTTTTGATGGAGGGGGGGGGGGTTTCACTGTTTATTTTTATCGTCAAATAAAAATTTAAAATAATTAGAAAAAGCTTTTGGGGAATTCAAAATCCTTATCCTTACCTACAAAACCCTCACTAACTCAGCTCCCCACTACCTGTCCTCACTAATCACCAAATACACCCCAGCCCGCTCCCTAAGGTCAAACAGTGACCTGCGCCTAGCTTCTCCCCGCATCACCTCTTCCCATGATAGACTGCAGGATTTCTCACGCGCAGCCCCCACTCTCTGGAACGCTCTCCCTCGTACTGTCAGACTCGCTCCTAGTTTCCCTTCCTTCAAACGCTCCCTTAAAACATTCCTATTTAGGAAAGCCTACCACCCGACTCACTGACACAACCAGTCCATGACTCCCACCTTGCAGTCCTCTCCTCCTGTTTCCACCACCAACCCTTCTAGATTGTGAGCTCCCACGGGAATAGGGCCCTTGTTTCCTCTTGTACTGGTTTGTAAAATGTTGCTCAATGTATTGTAACCCTGTCTACGTTGTGCCCACTGTACAGCGCTGCGGAATATGCTGACGCTATATAAATAAAGAATAGTAAAAATAATAATTTCCTGTTACTTCTCTGTGTATGAACACACATCATGGGGATTTTGTTTTCTCTGTATAAGGACACACATTATGGAGATTTGTTTTATTTCTCTCTATAAGGACACACATTATGGGGATTTGTTTTATTTCTCTATATAAGGACACACATTATGGAGATTTGTTTTATTTCTCTATATAAGGACACACATTATGGAGATTTGTTTTATTTCTCTATATAAGGACACACATTATGGAGATTTGTTTTATTTCTCTATATAAGGACACACATTATGGGGATTTGTTTTATTTCTCTCTATAAGGACACACATTATGGGGATTTGTTTTATTTCTCTATATAAGGACACACATTATGGAGATTTGTTTTATTTCTCTATATAAGGACACACATTATGGAGATTTGTTTTATTTCTCTATATAAGGACACACATTATGGAGATTTGTTTTATTTCTCTATATAAGGACACACATTATGGGGATTTGTTTTATTTCTCTATATAAGGACACACATTATGGAGATTTGTTTTATTTCTCTATATAAGGACACACATTATGGAGATTTGTTTTATTTCTCTATATAAGGACACACATTATGGAGATTTGTTTTTATTTCTCTATATAAGGACACACATTATGGGGATTTGTTTTATTTCTCTATATAAGGACACACATTATGGGGATTTGTTTTATTTCTCTATATAAGGACACACATTATGGAGATTTGTTTTATTTCTCTATATAAGGACACACATTATGGAGATTTGTTTTATTTCTCTATATAAGGACACACATTATGGAGATTTGTTTTATTTCTCTCTATAAGGACACACATTATGGAGATTTGTTTTATTTCTCTATATAAGGACACACATTATGGAGATTTGTTTTATTTCTCTATATAAGGACACACATTATGGAGATTTGTTTTATTTCTCTATATAAGGACACACATTATGGAGATTTGTTTTATTTCTCTATATAAGGACACACATTATGGAGATTTGTTTTATTTCTCTCTATAAGGACACACATTATGGGGATTTGTTTTATTTCTCTATATAAGGACACACATTATGGAGATTTGTTTTATTTCTCTATATAAGGACACACATTATGGAGATTTGTTTTATTTCTCTATATAAGGACACACATTATGGAGATTTGTTTTATTTCTCTATATAAGGACACACATTATGGGGATTTGTTTTATTTCTCTATATAAGGACACACATTATGGAGATTTGTTTTATTTCTCTATATAAGGACACACATTATGGAGATTTGTTTTATTTCTCTATATAAGGACACACATTATGGAGATTTGTTTTATTTCTCTATATAAGGACACACATTATGGGGATTTGTTTTATTTCTCTATATAAGGACACACATTATGGGGATTTGTTTTATTTCTCTATATAAGGACACACATTATGGAGATTTGTTTTATTTCTCTATATAAGGACACACATTATGGAGATTTGTTTTATTTCTCTATATAAGGACACACATTATGGAGATTTGTTTTATTTCTCTCTATAAGGACACACATTATGGAGATTTGTTTTATTTCTCTATATAGGACACACATTATGGAGATTTTTTTATTTCTCTATATAAGGACACACATTATGGAGATTTGTTTTATTTCTCTATATAAGGACACACATTATGGAGATTTGTTTTATTTCTCTATATAAGGACACACATTATGGGGATTTGTTTTATTTCTCTATATAAGGACACACATTATGGAGATTTGTTTTATTTCTCTATATAAGGACACACATTATGGGGATTTGTTTTATTTCTCTATATAAGGACACACATTATGGAGATTTGTTTTATTTCTCTATATAAGGACACACATTATGGAGATTTGTTTTATTTCTCTATATAAGGACACACATTATGGAGATTTGTTTTATTTCTCTCTATAAGGACACACATTATGGGGATTTGTTTTATTTCTCTATATAAGGACACACATTATGGAGATTTGTTTTATTTCTCTATATAAGGACACACATTATGGGGATTTGTTTTATTTCTCTATATAAGGACACACATTATGGAGATTTGTTTTATTTCTCTATATAAGGACACACATTATGGAGATTTGTTTTATTTCTCTATATAAGGACACACATTATGGAGATTTGTTTTATTTCTCTCTATAAGGACACACATTATGGGGATTTGTTTTATTTCTCTATATAAGGACACACATTATGGAGATTTTTTTATTTCTCTATATAAGGACACACATTATGGAGATTTGTTTTATTTCTCTATATAAGGACACACATTATGGAGATTTGTTTTATTTCTCTCTATAAGGACACACATTATGGGGATTTGTTTTATTTCTCTATATAAGGACACACATTATGGGGATTTGTTTTATTTCTCTATATAAGGACACACATTATGGAGATTTGTTTTATTTCTCTATATAAGGACACACATTATGGAGATTTGTTTTATTTCTCTATATAAGGACACACATTATGGGGATTTGTTTTATTTCTCTATATAAGGACACACATTATGGAGATTTGTTTTATTTCGCTATATAAGGACACACATTATGGAGATTTGTTTTATTTCTCTATATAAGGACACACATTATGGAGATTTGTTTTATTTCTCTATATAAGGACACACATTATGGGGATTTGTTTTATTTCTCTATATAAGGACACACATTATGGAGATTTGTTTTATTTCTCTATATAAGGACACACATTATGGGGATTTGTTTTATTTCTCTATATAAGGACACACATTATGGGGATTTTCTGTTATTTCTCTTTATAAGTGCGCACAGTATGGGGATTTGTGTTTTTTTCTGCAAAAGGACACACAGTTTGGGGATTTGGGCTGAATGTGGCCCTGCCTTCTGGCTGCAGTACCCTCTGGCACCACTGGTGGTGTTGTGAGCATTCCAGCCGCTCTGGTTGCTCTCTATCCACTGCCACAGCACCGCTCTCTCTCTTCCTCTGTTAATGGCGCAGTAGGCGGACGTGTTTAGTCGGTGAGTGAATCTGCTTCCATCTGCCAGTTCAATCATTAAACTGGCAGATGGAAGCAGATTCACTCATCGGCTCATTAATGGGTTCTGCGGGTGCCAGGAGGTGCTCAGTGCCGGCCTGTTTCCCATCTCTAGAGATCCCACCTCTCTGGAGTTTCAGAAGCGGTTGTGGGCGTCAGGAAGCTTGCATTCACATCAGGGAGACTCCATGGACTTCTGGGAGACTTGGGATCCCTGGGAACTCCCTTCTCTGCAACATTAGACTCTTCCCGTCTCTCCAGTCCTTCAAGAAGTCTCTGAAAACACATTACTTTAGAGAAGCCTATCGGCTCACTCCATGATCCTACACAGCCCCCTTTGCACCTGCTACTTCCTATGCCCAGCTGTTTACCCTAACCTAGTGTGTCACCCCTCTCTTCTTAGATTGTGAGCCTCCGAGAAGGGACCTCACTCCTACTGTTCTGTGTGTGTAACGTCCATGTATTTTTTGTTGCTCTGTTTCAACCATTGTGAAGTGCTACGGAACTTGTTGGCACTTTGTAAGTACTTGTAACTGTCTTTTAACAGCTCGCTCGCAATAGACGTTAATTTGGAGCTGCTATTTTTCAACAGTAAATGTTTCCATTAGTCCTCCTTATTACTAGGTCAGCTGAAATAGGGCCCTAAATGTTTGAAAAAATATCCCGAACACGCTGGAACATTCTTTAGAGCTTTTTAAAAAAATATGACCCAAATGAGCAAATATTAATGAACTCAAAACTGGAAGTGTTACTGAGAAAATTTGGAAAACTTTCTGAAGCAATTATTAAAAGTAGCATTTGATCCCAAGAGGAAAAAGGAAAAAAATGTGCGTTTTGCAAATCATTTTAGTAAATCGATTTGTTGTGCCATCGGCTTTTTCTTTATTACTTTCTTACAGGGTTATTCAAAGAGATCCGAATGGCTTGAGAAAGGTAACCGAACGCTGAAAATCAGTGTTCGGTTACCTTTCCTGGCCATTCGGCTATCCAGAGAGCAGGCAATTCGCCAGAACACAAACCAGCAGTGAAAGGTTCCCCTAATGCCCTGCCATTCGGTGGTTTCATTCGACAGGTTTATTCAGGAGAATCCCATAGGCTTCAATGTTAAAAATATTCCCGTTTTAATTCAATATCTAATAAACCGTTCATTATAAAATTCTACAGTAAAGAGTCTCTTTATTTATTGATTTTTTTTGGATATTTTAAGCATTTTTCTGTATTTTTTTTTAACCCCTTCACTGCTGAGGCATTTCACCGGTGTGTGCTGAGCTCATTTTTACCGCTTTCGCTCATCATGTTTAAACACGATTTGAAGCCACATTTTAATAAATGACCCAGACATATTATATATTGTTCTTTCCGGCAGACTACGCAGATTCATAATATATCATTTTTATATGTATACGTCATGACCTGCCTGTATATTATAACAAAAAATACAATAAAAATTGAATTTTTAATCATCTGCAGTGTGTAAAGTGTTTTTTTTCACATTTTATCACATGAGCGTTTGCGGTTATGTTTTCTATGGGGTGCGCTTGTACAAAAAATTTGAAATGGGGACTTGTTACTTTTTTTGGGGGGAATTACGTGATTTTTAGCAAACGCACCCCATAGAAAAAAATCATTAGTGCAGCATCATTGTTCACATTATAATTGAAATGTGAACAATATTGCTGCATTAATAAAAACAACACACAAAAAAAAACATGTTTTTTTTATTTATTTATTTTTTTAAATTTATTTATTATTTAAATTTTTATTTTTTATTTTTTATTTTTTACTTTTTACCTAGTCATGTTGGGTATCATTCGAAAGGCCATGCTCAGGCCTTTCAAAGGACACCCTCCATGACCCCCTAGCTGCCACGGTTCTGGAGATATCGGGGTTCACAAGAACCCCCTATCTCCACCAGGGGATTTCCTTGGGAAATCCCCGGCAGCTAGGGGTTCCCCGGCTATCTGACGTCATCACGCTATGCGTGATGACGTCAGACAGCGAGGGGAGTCCTGGGGGCGGAGCCGCCATCCAAGATGGCGGCCCCCACCGGAGATAGGCTGCACTTCGGCGCCGCAAGGCGCTGAAGTGCAACCCAGCACTTGAGGGGTTAAAGCCAGGCATCGCTTAAAAGGGGAGACTCTCCCCTTTTAAGCGGTGCCTGGCTTTTACCGCTGCTCCTTCCCGATCGGGAGGGAGAGGGATCCGAACGGATCCCCCCCTCCCTTCCAGGCTATCTCCCATTGCCGGGGGGTCGCCTGGAAATGACGTCATCGCGCATGGCGCGATGACGTCATTTACGCTGGGAGGAGCTTGACTTCAGCGTCTGAGGACGCTGAAGTCAGAACGCCGTGGGACCCCGGACAGAGAGGTGAGTATCTCCGCCGGGGGTCCCGCACAGCTGATGACGTGTGGGGCACGTCCTCAGCATGCAACGTGCATCAATGAGGACGTGTCCCACACGTCTTCAGCAGTGAAGGGGTTAAAAAAAGTCAGATTTTTTTTTTAAGTTGACTTATTTTTTCTGTAACAGCCCTCTTTATTATCATTCCCTGGACCTCATATGTAAATTTCAGACATTTTCGCTCAGTAGTTTCTTTGCAAACAGCGTTTCACTTTTCAATCATTCATGCAAACTGTTTTTTAATTTATTCGCTTCACTCGTCTGCGGTGTCGGCTTTTTCCGGAGGCTTCACTGCGTGTGATCGGCTCCTGCTCGGGGTTTTCCGGCGTCTTCGACGGGTTAATCCAGATGTTTTTACGGGTTTTTCGCCAGGTTTTCGGCTGGCTTTCGGCAGCTTTTCCCTGCACTTCGACAGCCCTGTGGTGCTTGCTAAATACACGCAGGGTCGCCGAAATGGGATCGCCGATTTGCACTGAATTGAAGAGAACGAAAAGTCACCGAACGTGCGGTGACTTTTCGATTCTCTTTGAATAACCCTGTTAGTCTATGAATACATGTGCACATTTCTTTAAGTATTTTCCAGTAACTTTACATATTGGGTTAATTATTTTAATTACAATGGCATGCAATTTTAAAATCATAATTATTTTTTCACATTCATTAAGAAAATAACATTATTTGCTGAGAGCACTACTACCTTTATTCATCGAGGAGCTTAATATCCGATTTAAAAAACTATTTTATAATTTTAAATGTATTTTTTAAATAAAATATTTTAGATTTTAGAATTTAATAATTATTATTGGCATTATCACCATTTTTTTTAATTATTCTCTGAAATTATGCAGATGAATGTGAATGTGTTCATTTCCTTTCCGCCATTACTAAATGGAAATCAAGCCAATTTAGGCTAGGGTCAGACCAGCGCACTTTTATCGTGCGTTCTGGCTTACATAATCACGGCCGCACTAGCAGCAAATGACGGGCAATGACGGCCAATATACAAAGTACAGTCGCACGAAAGTCCGGCCGTGCAACGCAAGTGGAAAACGAACGCATTTTTTCGAGAAAGCCGAACCGCTAGTACGGACGTACAGAGTGTGCAGCTGCCGCATAGCGGCGTGTTTGCGTGATTAGGAGATGTCAGACGCTGCTAATGTCCGGCCAACATAACGTCCAGACGCAAGAAGAGTTTTATTGACGATCCGTAAAAAATCACGCACGAAAATGCGCATCGTATGACCGTTTTCGCGAATTCCGTGAAAAAATACGTCAATTCGTTCGGACGCACTTTTTTACGTTCGTGTGCAAAAATGCTTTCGTTTGACCTTAGCCTAAAAAGGAGAAAATGCAGCAATTATCGAAGTATGATTGTCCCTCAAATTTGACCAAATCTGTCCATAGATTTAAAAAATATTTGTATCAATAAAACGTATTTCTTTGATTCCTTTAAAGTGTACCAATTATGCTCAAAACAACGTTAGCTCTTTCAAAAGATCTCCCAATTCTGCCTATACATTGGGTTACCAAACTGCTGACATGGAGAATTTTTAAAAAAAACGAATTGTAAAGGAATCTCCCTGAGCTTCCTGTTTGCTTTCAGTGCCGTGGCATGCCGCATTTCCTTTGGAGTGATTTATGCCTCTCACAGCAGGAGACACTCCAGAGTTGCTGGTTGGCTGTCTCAAAATCCCTAGGGGGCATACATAAGACTGGGCTGCCCTCCATAGTCCCTGAACTGAATAAATAAAAGATCCTCATTGAGGTTCAGTTGTAGACACTTCTCAACAGTGTTGTGATCTCCCTTGGAGATCCAGCAGAATAAATATGTTTAGTTTGTGCATGTGTGTTTGTGTGTGTATATGTTTTAACCCCTTACCAATGGGCGAGTTGTGCCCGGCAGGAGGGCGTTAACGGCAGTGGGGCATACTAGTATGCCCCGCTCCCCGACTGCGTGCTCTATTACAATCCTAGCGTTAAAACGCGAGGAAGGAAAAACTGCCCCACAGTTTTCCCCCTTGCGCCTGCGTTTTAACGCTGGATTACAATGCGGGTGCAAAAAATGCTGCCTGTTTTGTTATCGCGTGGTAAACCCATGATGCTCGCCGCAGCGCTGAGCGCAGCCGCGAGCATACACTCGATGGAGTCCATAGGAGTCCATTGAGTTTCCCTCTGCCGGTCACATGACCAGCCGGATCTCGCCTTGCGAGATCCAGCCGGTCGGCGTAGTGATACGCAGGGAGAAACTGGGGGGACTTTTTCCCCCAGTCTTTCCCTGCTCCTGCCGGATGGAGGAGGTGGTTGGAGCTGCAGTCCTCGCCACGGGACAGGAGGTGAGTACAGCATTCATTTTTTTATTTTTTCTTGATAGTGTTAAAGGATTCCGCTTCTGCAGAATCCTTTAACACCAAGTCCTGGCTGTGGTTAACTTTTTGCTGACCAGAGCCGGGCCTTAATCAGCGCTAGTAGATTAACACTTTGCGCTCCCCATGTTAAGCATAGGAAGCGCAAAGTACAGTAACCTCGCGCTGAAAAGCGCAAGGTACCAAACGCAAATGGGTTACTTAACCTGTTTGCGTTTGGATCGTAATATGCGGTAGACACCATGGTTAACGTTAATGCTCCCGCAAGTGAGCGTTAACCTCAGGAATGTAATGTGGCCCTGCTATGGTGGGCCCCTCCTCCGGCCCGCCTAAGCAGCTGACAAGCAGCGTGCATCATTGGCTGCTGGGGGACGGCCTGAGTTTGCTGCCATGGGGCAGCAAATGACACACGTCATGCAACAACTGGTGGGCAGGCCTGACACAGCCCATAGACACCAGCGGGCCAGCCGTGGGGATGGCATAGTATGCCCTGTGGCGTAAAAGGGTTAAATAGTTGTGTGTGTTTGCACTGCAGCTAATCAGTGGGATGGGGAAGAAAACAAAACAAAACCTGATCTTCTGAGGGTTAATATTACATTCACGCTATGCTATCCGAACCCCATCTGAGGGCTCCCGGCTACACACAGGTGAGCTGTCAATCACACAGCTTGAGAAAAGGGTGACTCCCACACGCAGATAAAAATGGCCGGCCCCATGAGAATAGGAGTCAGATTAAGAAATAAAAGAAACTCACAAAACTCTGCATGAAGTTGTAAAATAAAAAGGTTTACTGGTCTAATTAAATTCCAACAAAACACATATCAATAAATCTCTGCAGCAGACGACGGTTGCACTTTTACGAAACATCTTTGTTCAAAGTAAAGTTCTGTAATTTCGCTGATGCCGTGTGTTGTCATCGTTGGTTTGTCTGAGGACTTTGTGAAATTGCGGTTGCAACAAACGTTTTTCAACATCCAATCCAGGAACTCGATTTCATAATATTAACCACATCTTCCTTCTCTGTGTCATATTTATAGGTTTTCGGACCAGAAAAGAAATATATAAATCCTGCACGAAATATATGTAAACAAAGAAATAAAAGAAAATAAAGGAAAAAGATTAAAACACTTAATTAAAGTTAAAAAACACATGATTTTTTTTATTGGCCAGGCTTAAAATTTGGGGCTTTATGATGGTGTCAGTGCATTAGCGTGACTTTTCAAAAACATTACTTATGGAAATCTTATATTGTTATTTTACCGTTAAGTTCCAGGGCTGCATCTACTTGTCCTTCTACTCCTGAGAACTCATCATCAATGCTCTTTGGATAATCCTTTTCCATGGCTCTAGTAGTTTCATCATAGCTACAGAAAAAAATATATTTTATCATGAGATAACATGATTTTTGGTTCAGACTATAAAATCAAATTGTTTTTGTACGATCTGGATAGGTTTAAATATATTTTTCATTGTCTGAAGTTCGATTCATTTCTTATTATAAGGAGATGTAAAAGTTAATTGGGTTGGTAGGTCCCTGTAGGAAAACCCCCCCATCAATATACACTCACCGGCCACTTTATTAGGTACACCACTTATATTGCTTGTAAACACAAATTGCTAAGCAGCCAATCACATGGTAGCAACTCAATGCATTGAGGCATCTAGACGTGGTGAAGTGTATTTCAAAAACTGCTGATCTACTGGGATTTTAACATACATTCATCTCTAGGATTTACAAAGAATGGTCCGAAAAAGAAAAAATCTCCAGTGAGCGGCAAAAATGTTTTGTTGGTGTCAGAAGAGAATGGGTAGACTGGTTTGAAATGATAGAAAGGCAACAGTAACTGAAATAACCACTCGTCACAATGAAGGTATGCAGAATACCACCTCTGAACTCACAACACGTCCAACCGTGAAGCAGATGGGCTACAGCAGCAGCAGATCACACCGGGTGCCAATACTGTCAGCCAAGAACAGGAAACTGAGGCTACAATTCGCACAGGCTCCCCAATAGAAGATTGGAAACCGATGCCTGGTCTGATGAGTCTCGATTTCAACTGTGACATTCAGATGGTAGGGTCAGAATTTGGCATAAACAACATGAAAGCATGGGTCTATCTAGCCCTTTTCAGGCTGGTGGTGGTGTAATGGTATGGGGGATACTTTCTTGGCACTCTTTAGGGCCCCATAGTACTAATTGAGCATTGTTTAAATGGGGCAGCCTACCTGGGTATTGTTGCTGACCATGTCCACCCCTTTATGACCACAATGTGCCCATCTTCTGATGGCTATGTCCAGCAGGATAATACACCATGTCACAAAGCTCATATCATCTCAAACTGGTTTCTTGAATATCACAATGATTTCACTGTACTACAATGGCTTCCACAGTCACCAGATCTCAATCCAATAGAGCACCTTTGGGATGTGGTGGAACTGGACATTTGCGTCATGAATTGACAAATATGCAGCAAGTATGTGATGCTATCATGTCAATATGACCCAAAATTGCTAAGGAATGTTTCCAAAACCTTGTTTAATCTATGCCATGAAGAATTAAGGCAGTTTTGAAGGGAAAAGGGGGACCAACCGGTACTAGCAAGGTCTACCTAATAAAGTGTCCGGAGAGTGTATATTCCCTGTTAGATTGTAAATTCCCACGGGAACAGGGCCCTCATATCCTCCTGTGATGATTTGTCAAATATTGTCCTTTCTCAATGTATTGTAACCCTTTCTACATCATATCCATTGCTCAGCACTGTGGAATATGTTGGCACTATATAAATAAAGTATACAGACAAGCCTATCACTCAACTCACTAATACACCTTACTGCCCCCCAATCCAACACTCTCACCTTGAAATCCTCTCCTCCTGTTTCCACCCCAACCCTTCTAGAACGTAAGTGTCACATTTCCACACGTTTCCAGCCCCGCTCCCTATTATGAGAACGATCCGTTCCAGCTCTTACCTCTGTCTGGGCCATTCCTTGCTCTCCCTCTGCTCCAGGAATTTCCTGTAGCCAATCTGGTCTTGGACTGTCTGCTCTGGCCTGCTCCCTTTATAAGGTTTTCCAGTGTTCAGTTTCTTTCTGGTTTCTTGTTTCCTTAGGCTGTCTGCCCCTCTAGTTGCCTTGTCTGTTGTTATATTTTGGTTTATTCTGATCTGTGTGTTTCTGTGTTATCTGATGTACTGTGTATGACTCTGGCCTGGTTCTCTGACTATTCTAGCGTGTTAGCCCTTCTGCTCTTTGATCTCCTGTGTACCGACTCCTAGCTTGTCTGATATCCTTCTCTGGTTTCTGATCTCTGGCTTCTGTAGGACAACCTGTTCTGGTTTCTGAATCCGGCTCTTGTTTATGACTACGTCTCTGGATTTGTCCCTCTTGTCCTGCCTCTAGCTTTTGTTTGTCAGCCAGCAGTGTGGTCCCCTTCCTTAGAATAGACGGCTATTCTAAGGACCGTATCTTAGATTAGGGTTTCCTTGTTTGTGTACTGCTGGGTGCCGGTATATTGTTGTTCTGTTCTGTGTATCTGGTCACCACATATCTAGTTCTGTGTGTTATGCAGCAATCCTGCCTAAAGGGCTATCCATCCCTAATAATGGACCCACCTTGGCTCATGTCGGGTGCCCCGTGACAGTAAGTTCCCACCGGAATAGGGCCCTCGTTTCTTCCTGTACTGGTTTATCTAAATGTTGTTCAGTCTCAATGCATTGTAACCCTGTCCATATTGTGACCATTGTTCAGTGCTTCGGAATATGCTGGCACCATAAATAATAATAATAATAATAATAATAAAGAGCCTGCTCTGCATAACATTTGGTTTTGCATTACTACAAGGCGGACAAACAGACTAGAAAACCCCAAGGACAGGGTCAAATTATTTGTGGAGGGAGATGCAACTGCTTTCCTTGTCATAATTAGGCACCGAAAACTCAAATAAGTCATCACGTTCAAACAACAGAAAAGTAGAAGAATGAGGACAAAATATAATTATTATCATATTTATGCAACACCAAAGGGGTTATTCAAAGAGTACCAAAATGTCAGTGCTCTTTTATTCGGTGCACTTCGGCGAGTTCAATTCGCCCAACCCTGCGGGGAATACAGCATTCACCAAAGGGTCGCCGAAGTGCACCGAATGTATCTGCTGAATGAAGCCGATGAACCCGCAGAACGCATTCGATAAAACACCGACCGCCACCGATAAACTGCCGAATCCTCCGATAAACAGCCGCATGCTGTAAATAAACCACAGAATGCATCCGATAAACCGCTGTGCGCAGCTGCAAATTGTCAAACGCAGCTGACGATCTGCCACCCAGACTACCGAAAGGCCTCTGATCAGCCACCAAACAAAGCCGAAAAAAGCCGACCAGCCACCGAACTGGGGTAAAAAAATCCAAAAAAACCCAACAATATTTAAAAAGAGTTTTAAACAAAAATAATGCATGGAAATGCATGGAAAGAATACATAAGGTCTTATGCATAACAATAAAAAGGCCTGTTACAGAATTTCGACGTTCTCTGAATAGATTAACCATTATTTCTCTATGGCTAATTTCACTGCCACCGAATTGCACCGTATTTCACTGGCAATTTGTCAAAATTTGACGAATTACCATCTTTCTGAATAGCCGAATTGCCACACAATTGCACCATAAGGTGAATTTCACTGTTTGGTGCAATTCGGTGGCCAATTAGGCTCTCGTTGAATAACCCCTCAGTTTCCATAATGCTTTACAATATAGCAAGGTGAAATAACCTAACATTAAGTAGTAACCTAAGGTGTACAGGGTCTTGCTCAGATGAGCTTACAATCTAGAGAAGGAGGGGTGGTGATGAACAAGAGGAATAACAATTTAATTGTTGTTGAAGCTGCTAGCCACAGGCTTCTAACCAAAGGTCAAGTCCTATAAAAACGAAGGGCTCTATTACATTCTCCACGCAAATTCATACGCGCAGCGCAAGTTTTTTTACGCGCAGAGTTAACCCTTTCGCTGCTGAGGCTTTTCCCGCCCCTGTGCTGAGGTCATTTTTACCGGTTTTGCTCATCATGTTTAAACGTGTTTTGAAGGCTTATTTTAGTACATGACCCAGACATATTACATATCGTTCTTTCCGTCAGACTCGGTAGATTCATAATATGTCATTATTATATGTATACGTTATGTCATGTCTGTATATTATAACAAAAAATGCAATAAAATATGTATTTTCAATAATTTACAATGTGTAAAGTGTTTTTTTTCACATTTTAACATGCGAGCAATTGCGGTTATATTTTGTATGGGGTGCGCTTGTTAAAAAAATTAGAGATGGGGTCTCGTTACATTTTTTTTTGGGGAAAATTACACTATTTTTAACAAACGCACCGCATACAAAAATCGTTAGTGCAGCATCATTGTTCACATTATAATTGAAATGGGAACAATATTGCTGCATTAACAAACCAAAAGAAAAGAAAAAAAAGTGTTTATTTTTTTTTTATAATTTTTTTTATTTTTATTTTTCATTTTTTTTTTTGACAAAATTTTTCACTGTAGTGTTTGGTATCGTTGGAACGGCCATGCTCTGGCCGATCCAACCATATCAAACTTTAACCCCTAGCTGCCACGGATCGGGAGATAGGGAGTTCCCATGAACTCCCTATCTCCACCGTTGGTGGCAGTTAGGGGTTAAGTCCAGGACTGGCGTCATCGTGCTACGCACGATGACGCCAGTCCTCAGGGGGAGTTCCCGGAGGCTTGGCCGACATCCAAGATGTCGGCCAGCTCCGGGAAAGGATCGCGAACCGGCGCTTTTCAGCGCCGATTCGCGATCCAGCTCCCCAGGGGTTAATGTCAGGCACCATTTGGAAGGGCAGGCTGTGCCCTTCCAAATGATGCCTGGGTTAACCCCCGCAGAGCCGCCGATCGGGAGGGAGAGAGGTCCGAAGGACCTCCCCCCCTCCCTTTCAGGCGCCTCCTCCGCACAAGCGGGGGGGGGGCGCCTGAATTAGGTGTCATCGCGCTGCCGCGATGACACCTAATACCAGCGGCTGCGGTTCCGGATGCGCGGCTGACATCGAGGATGTCAGCCCGCACCGGAGGGGCCAGCGATCGGCCGGAACCCGGCCGAACGCTGACCCCAATGGGAGGACGCGCTCAGCGCGTCCTCCGCATACCAGCGGTAATGCGGAGGACGCGCTCAGCGCGTCCTCCGCATTCAAGTGGTTAAACGTTAACACGCGTAAATTAACAGTGGTATTACGATCCGAGCGCAATTTTTCATCTGTCCGAAGATATTGCTCGTAAAAAAGACGCGCAAAAACAAGTGCAAATTAGCGCTGCGCGCAGAAATCGGTGGGCAGACTGTTTTTTCACGCGATTCAGCCAATCAGAATTAAGAACCACAATTGTCTCCCGTTTAGTTTTTGCGCCTGCCAAAATCAATCTGAGTATATATGCTGCAGCAATAATAAAAACACGCACAACCTCTCCATTTTATTGTTTGGGTATGTGTAGAATGTGTAACTATACTTTGCTGTATTTTTTTTTCATGCTGGTGTTTATCGTTTCGGCCAGGACGTTCAGATTTGTCGTTACCACCAGCTTTTCAAAGACGTTAAAATTATGCGCGCAAACGTCGTTAGTAAAAAGTTGCGCATCGATTGTAATACCATCCACGTACCAGCGCACAAACGCATTTGCGCTCACAATGCTAAGTATGGGATGCACGCACGAACTCGCGCTCAAGCAGGGTAACTAGCGTTAGACGTTAACGCTCATCATACGCGCGAACGCCGTAATTTGAGGGTCAGCGTGAAGGTTTTTTCCCCCTCACGTTAATGCATTTTTGCGCACATTTTTGCGTGAAGATTGTAATAGAGCCCGAAGTGTGGGAACTCACCAAGATGCATGTCATCCAATTAGCAATTATCATCTTGCGCTTAACACACGCTCAAATCTCCCCAAGTGGCATCCTAAGTGGACGTTCAGAGTTGATTTCCTGGAGTTGCGGGACTGGAGGAAGGAACTGCAAGGCCCACTTTTTACTCTGGGTAAACACACGTCTATATCATGCTTTCTCTCACGCTTCTACTCTTTACTTCTCTACCTTTCTCCTTAAATGGAACTCCTGCCCCTCTACCACCGACCCCTACACTATCTGCATCTCTCCCTCCCTCCTCTCGTCCCACATGATGGCCTCACATGAGCTCCTTTGTTTCCTCAGAACATGGTCTCCCTCTATCTCTCGTGCTGCCAATCACTCCCACTCCACAAATCCCATTCCCACCTTTCTTTCTCACCCTCTTGCTGTTACTCTATTCAGGTGACATATCCCCTAACCCTGGCCCCACAACACATCCAATACTTCCCTCTCATCCTATCTCCATCGCACATAAATCACCCTGCAAGCCCACCAGCAACCTCATCCCATAATCCCTCAGCGCCTGTCCTCTTTCTCCTGCACCCTCTGAACGCTCGCTCTGTGTGCAACAAACTCACAGCAATCCATGACCTCTTCCTTTCAAACTCCTTCAACCTCCTAGCTTTACTGAAACCTGGCTAACTCCTCTGACACGGCCTCCGTTGCTGCTCTCTCACATGGCGGTCTACACATGAGCCATACCCCCAGACAGGGTGAGAGAAATGGTGGCGGGGTCGGAATCCTGCTCTCTCCCACCTGCACCTACCAGCATCTCCCTCCACCCCCATCCCTCTCCTTCTCCTCCTTCGAGACACACTGCATCCGCCTGTTCTCCTCCCTGGCTCAGGGTGGCAGTCATCTACCGCCCACCGGGACCAACCTCCCAGTTCTTTGACCACTTTGCTACCTGGCTTTCTCACTTCCTGTCTTCTAATCTTCCATGCCTAATTCTCGGGGACTTCAACATTCCCATAGACGATCCTTCGCCCCTGCTGCCTCCAAACTTCTTTCACTCACGTCCTCCCTTGGACTCACACACACCTCCCTCCTCCCTACCCACCGCGATGGTCACGCTATTGACCTTGTCTTTTCCAAACTCTGCTCCATTTCTGAGTTCAACTGTCGCCCTTTCCCCATCTCTGACCACCACCTTCTCTCTTTCAACCTATCTGGACTTCCTAAACACCCTGCTCCCCCACCCCGCACACACACACATGCAGAAATGTACATGCTGTGGACCCACATCAATTCTCCAACCTACTTCACCACCTCCCTCATACCTCATCCTTCACCTGCCCTGATGCTGCCACTAATCACTACAACACTACGCTTATCTCTGCTCTAGACACTCTTTCTCCTCTTCGACTCTGTAAGGCCCGAAGCCGCCAGCTTCAGCCCTGGCACACCCTCCAGACTCGCTACCTGCAAAGATGCTCCCGCACTGCAGAGCGTGCCTGGAGGAAATCCCACTCTGAAGCTGATTTTGTTCACTTTAAGTTTATTCTCCGGTCATACACCTCTGCCCTCCACTTGGCCAAACAATCCTTCTTCTCATCTCTTATATCTACGCTGTCCTCCATCCTTAAACGGCTGTGGTCCACCTTCAACACCCTCCTCTACCCACCTGCACCTCCCCCCACAGCTGCCTTCAGCGCTCAAGACCTGGCAGACTACTTCCTCAGTAAAACTTTAACTATCAGAAGCAACATCCCAACACAAGATAGTTATCTGCCACCTCCACTCCCAGAGGTCCCCTCTGCCACCCTCTGCCGCTTCCTCCCAGCCACTGAGGAGGTCAATTCCTTATTGTCCTCCTCACATCTCACCACGTGAACGCTCGACCCCATTCCCTCACATCTAATTCCTCCCCTCTCCTCCTCCCTCACCCCTGCTCTCACACACATCTTCAACCTATCTCTCTCCACTGGCTCCTTTCCATCCGCCTTCAAACACACGCTAGTTACCCCTTTACTAAAGAAACCATCCCTAGATCCCAACTCTCCATCCAACTACCGCCCTGTATCCCTGCTTCCCTTCACATCAAAGCTCTTAGAAAAACTAGTCTTCAACCGCCTCTCCCTCTTCCTGTCCTCCAATTCCCTACTTGACCCCCTGCAATCTGGCTTCCGTCCCCTACACTCAACTGAAACTGCCCTCACCAAAGTCACCAACGATCTCCTAACTGCTAAAAAACACGGCCACTTTTCTATTCTCATCCTGCTTGACCTCTCGGCTGCTTTTGACACTGTTGACCACCCCCTCCTTCTACAGACCCTCACTCTCTGGGTCTCGGTGACACTGCACTTGCTTGGGTTGACTCCTATTTATCCAACAGGTCCTTCTGTGTGTGTCTTTGCTGGTAACTCCTCCTCCTCATTGCCTCTATCTGTTGGTGTACCTCAAGGCTCTGTCCTTGGTCCTCTGCTCTTTTCCATCTATACACCTCCTCCCTGGGCAATCATCAACAGCTTTGGCTTTAATTACCACCTCTACGCTGATGACACTCAGATCTACCTCTCTACTCCTGATCTCTCTCCCCCTGTCATTTCAAAAGTCAGTGACTGTTTACCTGACATCTCCTCCTGGATGGCCTCCCACCACCTAAATATCAACATGTCAAAGACTGAACTCCTACTTATTCCTCCCACCAATGCCTCCCCACCTCCTGACTTCTCTATCACGGTGGAGGGTATCACCATCTCCCCATCAAACCAAGTTCGCTGTCTTGGAGTGACACTTGACTCTGCTCTTTCCTTCATCCCCCACATCAAGTCTCTTTCCTCCTCCTGCCGATACCAACTGCGTAATATTTCCATAATTTGGCCATTTCTTACCGCTGTCACCACAAAACAACTCATACACGCCCTGGTAATCTCCTGACTCGACTATTGCAATAATCTCTTATCTGGCCTCCCTCTGTCCCGCCTCTCCCCACTACAATCCATCCTGAACGCATCCGCCAGGCTAATTCACCTCACCCGCCGCTCTGTCTCTGCCGCTCCCCTCTGCGAGTCCCTTCACTGGCTCCCCATCCACTGCAGAATTAAGTTCAAAAATCCTTATCCTTACCTACAAAACCCTCACTAACTCAGCTCCCCACTACCTGTCCTCACTAATCACCAAATACACCCCAGCCCGCTCCCTAAGGTCAAACAGTGACCTGCGCCTAGCTTCTCCCCGCATCACCTCTTCCCGTGATAGACTGCAGGACTTCTCACACGCAGCCCCCACTCTCTGGAACGCTCTCCCTCGTACTGTCAGACTTTCCCCTAACTTCTCTTCCTTCAAACGCTCCCTTAAAACATTCCTATTTAGGAAGCCTACCACCCAACTCACTGACGCAACCATCAATCACTCTCACCTTACAGTCCTCTCTCCTCCTGTTTCCAACCCCAACCCTCCCAGATTGTGAGTTCCTACGGGAATAGGGCCTCATCTCCTCCTGTACTGTTTGTCAAATGTTGTTCAATGTATTGTAACCCTGTCTATACTGTGTTTATTGTACAGCGCTGCGGAATATGCTGGCGCTTTATAAATAAAGAATAATAATAATAATAATAAATCTGATTTATTTATTTAAATATTTATTGATTTCAGCAAACATGCTTGATAAATCATATATTTATCGTGATTTAACAGGGAAAGATATGATTGAACACCTGAATATAAGATATTAGCAGGTATATTCAAAGAAAGGTGAAACTCAGGAGAATTAAAGTTCTAGGTCAAAATAGCCAAACCAGAAAAGTCCTCCCATTTATCTCACTTTCCAAATCGTTATTTGGTGTAGATTGATTTCTTCTCCTGACAATTCTTCTGATTTTCACCTTTCTTTGAATAGACCTCTTAGTGTATGGGACCAATGGGAAAATAGTGGAAGAACTGCATTCCCACATGTTCCCCCTGGATGTGACCTCTGGTTCTAACCCAATGGAGCTTGTAATTGGGAGTTGCTAATGGTAGAATTCCTATTATTAGTCAGAAGTTATGTTGGAGACTTAATTCGTAATGAGTAGCCGCCACCACAGGTGTCCTCTCCAGGAGTCCATAGGAATCAATGGAGAAGAGAGAGAGCCTTCCATGAGATCACTTGTACGTAACCTTGTATGGGTAGCAGAAGGAAACTAGGAACTATCTGTATGCCAACCCTGGTCTAAACTCCACCAGAGCTGCCGTAAACATGATAGCACCATTACCATCTATGGGGTTGGTAAATTTACAACAGCTCTGCTAAAGCTTACCCCAGGTTTGGAATACCACCCTGTATTTAGTAGCATTGTGGATATGTAAAGCAGAATGGAAACCACTGGTGATGTGGGTGGAGGAGGTGAAGAGACAGCGAATACAGAGAAACGTTATAAACTAATCAGTAAAGATAGGCTTTAAGATTTCTTTTGAGGGACTGAATATTAAGGAAGAGTCTGGTAGAGTACTCCACGTGGAGGTGCGGCCCATGAAAAGTCTTGCAGGTGTGAGTCGATCAGACTAGAGTAAACTAGAAAAGATGTCAGGAAATAGGAAAGAGCTCCAAGGAAGAGTACTGTCATACTGAGGGTTTTTAACCTACAAAGAAGTGAATGGGATGAGACAGATGCCAAAACCAATTCCAGAACCATTTATCATAGAACATAGAAACATAGAATATGTCTGCAGATAAGAACCTTTCGGCCCATCTAGGGCACTGTTACGATCATCACGCTAAAACGGGGACGCTAAGGAGAAAAACCTGCGTCTTCAGGTTTCTCCTTAGCATCCCCGTTTTAGTGTGACATTAGGGTGCAGGCGCTAATTCAGCAGCCTGCAAAGTAACCCAGCGCTAAGCCTTAGGATGCTCACGGCACTGCTAAGCGCCACCTCGAGCATCCCCTCGATGGAGTCCATAGGACTCAATTGAGGCTTCCACTGCCGGTTACATGACCTGCAGGATCTTGCCTCGCAAAATCCGACAGGTCGGCAAAGTGATTAGCAGAGGGAGACTAAGGGACTTTTTTCCCCAGTCCCGGAGGAAACAAGAAGCAGATGGAGCCACCATTCTCGCTGTGGGAAGGGAGGTGAGTATGTGATATTTTGGGGGGGTTTCAGCTGGTGCAGAAGTGGAATCAGTTAGCACCAGGTCCTAGCTCTGGTTAACTTGTCAGTTAACCACAGCAGGACGGTAATTATCGCTATGGCTTTGTAATCCTAATGCTAATTAACACTTTGCTCTCCCCATGTTAAGCATAGGGAGCGCAAAGTATAGAAACCTCGCTCTGAAAAGCGCAAGATCCAAATCACTAACGGGTGTCTTACCCTTCAG
The DNA here is from genome assembly GCA_009667805.1 of Leptobrachium leishanense. Lineage (NCBI taxonomy): Eukaryota > Metazoa > Chordata > Amphibia > Anura > Megophryidae > Leptobrachium > Leptobrachium leishanense. The sequence continues at coordinate 422,837,384 of CM019064.1, read as the reverse complement.
CGTTCGGATTGTAAGATGGTCCGCCTCGCTTGGGCCACCGGAGCTAACGTTAACGCTCACACAGGTGAGCGCTAACGTTAGCATAAGGAACATAATGTGGCCCCTAGTCTGCCCAATTATGTGGATACTTTCCCTGTAATCGGACTGTCCAAGGCCTAGTGTACAAGTGACCATGGAGCTGGACCTTCATTTTTTCTTACTGGGGCTAGGGGACAAGACTATAACAACTAGTAATGTGGATAGATGAAATGTAGAGACAGGGAATACACAGAAAAGTGATAAACTAATCTGAAAAGATGGGTTTTGAGGGATTTCTGGACATTGAATATTAAGGAAGAGTTTGTTAGGGTATTCCACATGGTGCTGCTGCCCTTGAAAAGTCTTGTAGGTTTGACTTGACCAGACTGGAGCAAATAAAAGGTGTCTGAAGAAGGGTAGAGCTTTAAGGAGGAGTTAAGAGGGCTTTTAACCTATGTGCAGATAAAAGTAATGAACCAGAATCCCACCAACATCAACTCCAGGACCATGAGACCATTAAACAGTCTGTCCCAGGCCTAGTGTACAACTGACCAAGGAGTTGGACCTTCTTGTTTTTTTTCTTGCTGGGACAAGCGGACAAGGCTATGCTAACCAGTGCAGTTATGCAAAGAATTCGCACATCCAACAAAGTCATGTTTACGGTTTTGTAAGCAGCATTTCTATCACTTACAAAACAGGTACGTTGCTTTATAATATCGCAATGTTTACTCACCACTTGCAGGCATTTTTAGAGAAGCATATGATTACAAAACCAGCAAACAACCCACCACAAAACCCACAAAAGAACATGAGGTTCTATTTAACTTCACTAATTACCTATAATTCGTTAGTATTATTGTAGGGATAATCTATTGAAAACCAGAGTTCCGTTTTTTTTGTATTGCTCTTAAATAATTGGGCAGAGGCTACTGACTGGATCTGCCCAAATATCTTTTTTTGCTTCTATTTTTAATTACCTTTTGTCCCTCCCTGCAAGCTGCTCCTCTTTGGCTCAGGGTCTCCTGAACCCGAAAGTCTCTGAAGCTGAGCTGTTTTCGCTCCTACACAACTTGTGTAGAGATGGTATCTCATATTGCAAATCACAACAAGAACTGCACACTTTGCGCTTTATTACAATGGGTCGATAACGGGGAAAACCTGCTTATACAGGTTTCCCTGTAGTGTCCCCGTTTTAGCATGAGATTCCGGAGCAGGCGCTACTTCAGTAAATGTGCCAGAACGATGCGCTACCCTCAGTGATACTTGCTGTAGCACTTCCACGAGTATCTCAACCTCCTGGAGTTCATAGGTCTCCATGGTGTAACGTTGGGAGCTTCCAGCCCTACCTGTGTACTTGAGGGCAGCATGTCTGATGCTGCTCGCTGACCAATGCCCGGTTTAAATGGAGACAGGCAGGGAGGTGGTTGCATGAGGTGCGGCTTGAGTGGGGGGCGTGGCCTGGTGTAGGTCTTTAAAAACCCTCAGTGTATTCTCAGCAGTTGCCAGATCGTGGTTATCCATACCTGAGCTCCTTGTACCTGACTGCTATATTGAATTAACCCGTTATTGACCTCTGCTTGTTTCTGACTATTCTGCCTTCTGTTGCCCTAGACCATTTTCTTGTACTACGCCACTGCTCTGATATCGACCCGGCTATTCCATTTGACCATTCTGGACTCTGTATTCCTGATTCTGGCTCGGCTGACTACTCCCCGTGTTGTTAACCCTTTCTGTCTAGCTAGTTTACCTGGCCAATTCTAAGGACCAGACAGTTAGAGATCTTTCACGGCTACTCTGTTGGTAGCTTCTGGGCTCTGTGGAGTGTGGGGCGTTAAGTACTGCGTGGTGGGATCTGGGAACCGTGACACATGGAGGGTTGTGCTGCCGGGCTGCGATCCCTGCACGATCTTGCTGTCGCGAGACGAGTGGTGTGTCCATTTAATTCATTTAATAATTACTTATAATTCAACTAAAACTCTTAAAGGTATAATTATGGCTGGAAGTGGTTTTTAGGTGGTTCAAGAGGGTAACTTCAGGTTTGCAGAAGAATCCACCTTACAGGCATTGTATGGTCCACTGATCATTGGACAGGTGTGCCCAATAGCCAGTCTGGGCCTTGTAGGATGGGTGAATATAGTTATATTAAAATGTCCTTCAGTGAGTCCCAGCCCATAATAAAGTTTTAGCCTGTTGGTACAATTACAGAATAAACCTAACCTGTTAATGACTGAGGACTTCTCCATTTTCCGGTGCATTAATGATTGAAATGTTGGGGATATGGGAGATAGGGGAGCTCGATTAAATCAGAGAACCAGGATTGCTTGACAAGCAACTTGCTTCTGATCCCCATCTTCCGGTCTGTGGGGTGACAGCAAAACAAATATAGACTTTCTTTGTTTATTGATGGGACTAATATCCCATCAATATCCACCATCCATGGTCATCAGAATGTAACCACAAGAGTGGTATAATATATAAAAAAATGTTAGGTTATTTTTGCTTCCCTGTGCCACACCTAGCAAAGTTTTTTTTTTACTTTTGTGGGTCCACGGCTTGGCACCTACTTGCTCCCTATCACACACTTTCATATTCAGATTGGTCCAAATAGGTAATCCAAAATATTTCGGTTCTAAAATTCCTGAATCTCAATCAAACCAAAACCTCTGGCCATGCAAGGGCACTATTAAGTATTCCATAGTTAACGCTAACATGGGGATGCTAACGGGGAAAATCTGCGTCCCCATGTTAACATGGTATTCCGGGGCATATGCTAGCTGAGCACCTCGCCCCCGAGCACAGCGCTAACCGCAGTGATACATGTGGTAGTGCTTCCACTCCGCCGTGAGCATCACCTCCTGGAGTCCATAGGACTCCATGGAGGCTCGCGCTTCCGGGCCGCAAGCCCTCCTCGATCTTTCTCTCTTGCGAGATCATGTAGCGCCGCGGAGTGATAAAAGAGTGGACTGGGGGGCGTGGCTTGACCGCCGAGTGGAATGGCCGCATGTTAGAGGAGCTCCGGCGCTAACAGGGTTATAGAAGGGAGATCCTGCTAACAAGGGTGCAATATGACCCATAGGAAACGCTCCCAGACACCCCTCCGCACCAAGACCACTCTTACCTCCGCTAAAACGGCCACAATCGCCCGATTTTTTGAGGAATCCCCGACCTCCGGAGCAACCCCGCACGGATCCAAGATGGCGCCGGTCCCTGCACCATCGCGGAACTCGTCGGCGGCTGGCAGCCCCACTCCATCGGAGGACACAGAACTGTCAGTTCGAGATATACTCCGCTCCCTGCCCACCAAAGAAGATCTTGAATCCCTCCTGGCAAAGCTGGAGTCCTCTTTCGCTTCCCGCATAGACGCTGTGGTAACGGATGTCCGCCATATTGGAGCCCGGGTCCAAGATTTGGAAGGAGACAGAGAAACCACAGAGGACAGACTGACTCGCTTGGAAACAGGTCTGACTTCTCACACTTTATACCTGCAATGCTTTCACCGGGCGTTAGATGATCAAGACAACCGGGGCCGTCGGAATAACCTGAGGTTAAGAGGTCTCCCAGAGTCGCAAGATGGAAAGGAACTGCTCACCGAGGTACTGAGGCCTATATTTAATTCTCTCTTACACAGACCGATTGACACCCCAATTCACTTTGATAGAGCGCATCGCTCCTTAAAACCAAAAGGTGCACCGAATACGACACCAAGAGATGTTATCTGCCGGCTACATTACTACCGCCAAAAAGAAGATATTCTACAAGCCGCGTGTCGTCAAGATGTCAAAGACCCCTTGGGGAATGTCTTGCAACTATACCCAGACCTCTCCTGGCACACGCTTCAGGCACGCCGACTACTGAAACCGCTCACTGAAGTTCTACGGGACCGTCAAGTTAAATACAGATGGGGATACCCGTTTTCCCTCCAAGTTACCCTGGACGGGGTTTACTATGGGATCACCAACGCCACAGATCTTCCACCACTGTTAACGGCACTTGGCATTGATAATCTGGACATTCCAGACTGGTACGGTGGACAGACCCTAGACTTGGTCCAACATCAGTTCCAGCCGCAACGCCCTAGGTGGCAGACACCTTCTAAACGTGGTCGTGGTATTTCCCGCTCGCAGCAATCATCAAACTCCCAACAAGACCCGGGATGAAAACAACGCTTGTTGCCTTTTTGCTGCTCCTTTCAACACCAGGACATATTTATCACCCTTCCATGAGAATCTCCACATCCATGACTGTTTTTACCCTACGGATTGCTTTTCTTTTCTTCCTCATGGACCCCCAACCAACTGGATCTCCCTACTTTTCAAGCTATATCAGATCTAAACATTTACCCTAGCCGGCCTCGGCACTCTATCCCCAACACCTGCCGGAGGTCATCCACTCACCCCTCCAGATGCGGTGGCTTTTGTGCCCCCCTCCTCCCGGGGAGGAGAGGCATGCTTTAGGGCCTGGACGATGGCGCTCCCATCCGCAGGCTCTACACCGTCTCCGAGTTTTCTCATCTTCAGGTTTATTTTTCTGTTTGTTTTTTCGTATGCACAGTACTCTTGTCCATATAGCATGTTAATTACTGGTTTTCCACACTTACATATTATATGTAGGCCATGGGTATTGCCCCTGAAATGTCGTCTTTGTACTGAGGTTTATCAACGTTTTTTTAGGTCCACATTAACTAAGCCATGGCCCCAATAACATTCCTTACCTTAAATGTTAAGGGCCTTAACTCCCCTCAGAAGCGGCGCATGGCTCTTATAGATCTTCACCGGCAACGCGGGGAAATAGTGTTTCTACAAGAGACGCACTTCCGTGCGGATGCAGCACCGTCTCTTACATCTCGATACTATCCACAATCTTACTTTAGTAACTATGTCACATCTAAAACTCGAGCAGTAGCCATATTAGTAGCCCGCCATGTTCCATTTGTATGCACTCATCAACAAACTGACCCTCAGGGCAGATATTTATTTATCAAAGGTCTCATAGGCTCCCGCAAGATCACGCTGGCCAACATATATTTACCCAACACGGGTCAATGCGGGGCACTACGATCCACTTTGTCTAAACTATCTCGTTTTAAGGAAGGCCTGTTGGTATGCGGTGGTGACTTTAATGTCCCCCTTGACACAAACCCAGAAAGTGTAAAACCGACCCCCAAACCGGAACCCTCCCTCCGCCGTCGGTTTATGCAACTTCTCCACCAACATCAAATGATAGATGGATGGAGGGTGTTGAATCCGTCTGTGAAAGATTTTACTTTTTATTCCCACGCCGCGAAAACCTACTCCAGGCTTGATACATTTCTAATGTCCCACCATCAATTACATGCTTTACGTTCAGCCTCCATAGCCCCAATAACATGGTCAGACCACGCCCCTGTAATATTCGCCATTGAAGTCCTCACCACCCCTCCCCCCCAATGCTCATGGCGGTTGAACGAATCACTCCTACGTGACGTAGTGATCAGACAAGATATAAAAGATAACGTAGAACACTACTTTGCGGAGAACTCCACATCAGACGTGTCCTTGCCTATAATATGGGAAGCTCACAAATGTGTCATTAGAGGTAAACTAATACAAATCGGAGCACAACGTAAGAAAACACATAGAGAATCCGTTACCACTTTACTTACCCGCATCCATGACCTAGAGACGGAGCACAAAACCTCACGTTCCATTTCGGTGTTTAAAGAACTCACGATCCACCAGGCCAAATTAAACACCATCTTATCAGACCAGGCATTTAAATCATTGCGTCACACCAAACAACTGTTTTATACCCAAGGAAATAGATGTGGAAAACTACTGGCAAGAGCATTGAAACGCAAACATCAAACCACATTTATCCCCAAGGTCCAATCCGACACTGGAACTGATCTCCACTTAAATACTGACATCACAGAAGCCTTTCATAAATATTTCTCAACCCTATATCAACTACGAGACACACCCCCTGACAAAGACGCTATTCAGGCATATTTAAAGGAATCTCTCCACTCCATTCTTACACCAGACATATCGCAATCCCTAGACGCCCCATTTACCCTAGAGGAACTATCAATAGCGATTAAATCTACAGCATCTGGGAAAAGTCCAGGCCCAGACGGATTCACCATTGCATACTACAAAACTTTTCAAACTAGCCTAGGCCCTCATTTCATAAAAATGCTTAATGAGTTAAACCAAGACACCAAATTAGACCCTGCAACACTAAGAGCCCATATAGCACTTATCCCTAAACCGGATAAAGACCAGACCATGGTACAAAACTATCGCCCCATTTCACTCTTGAATGCAGACCTAAAATTAATGGCCAAAATGATGGCGAATCGTCTCAATCCTTACATCACAAGTCTTATACACCCTGATCAAACAGGTTTTGTCCCCACCAGAGAAGCCCGTGATAACACAATACGTGCAATTGACTTAATGCACCTAGCACACACCTCCTCAAATCCCACAATCTTTCTATCGATCGACGCGGAAAAGGCGTTTGGACCTTTTTATTTGAAACCCTATCGGCACTGGGCTTTGGTCCACAATGGTTACATTGGATCCACTCCCTTTATAACAGTCCAAGCGCCTCTCTACGAGTTAATGGGACTTATTCCCGAGACTTCCAGATACATAACGGGACTCGACAGGGTTGCCCTTTGTCTCCACTCCTCTTCATACTGACTCTAGAGCCACCATTGCAAAAAATTAGAGATCATCCTAACATTACTGGACACATACTTCCCCTCCACCACTATAAAGTTGCTGCCTTCGCTGATGATATATTATTATCCCTTACAGATCCTAACCGCTCCCTTACACATCTCATGTCCGAACTAGACACTTATGGACAACTGTCTAACTTTCGGATTAACCAGACGAAATGTGAGGTCATGGGGATAGGCATATCGACATAGACACAGAGGGAGTTGGAAAGATGTTTTCCATTTCGATGGGTGCAACACTCACTTAGATACCTGGGAGTGACGCTGACTAGGGACCTAGACCACTTATATAAGTCTAACTATGAACCTCTCCTGACAGTAGTACAACAAGACCTTAAAAAATGGAGCTTACCTCATATCTCTTGGCTAGGGAGGATTAACGTCCTAAAGATGAATATACTCCCCCCGATTCTTGTACCTCTTTCAATCAATCCCTGTAGGAATCCCATCACAATTTTTTGCCCGGCTGAAATCAGCATTTCTCGACTATGTCTGGAATGGGATACATCCCAGGGTTTCATACGGAGACACAGGAATAGAGGGGGTTTAGGCCTTCCGCATATGGAATTATATTACTCGGCAGCCCTATATCTTAGGTTGAGTGATTGGTGCATGTCCCCACCACACAAGTTATGGGTACCGATAGAACAGAAAACAATTCTAATCCCGATAGCTTCCTTACCATGGCAGACAGCACCCCTCACAAACCTACTTCGCTCTTCGCACCCTCTTATTTCCCCAACCCTTTTAAAATGGCGAACATTACGAAAATCACTGCAACTCTCAACACATCCATCACCATTATTGCCTCATACTTTTAACCCACTTTTTCCAGCTGGTATGTCCAACAATTTTCTGCCTACGCTAGTGGAGGGACCGTACCTTCCCCTTCATAAATGTCTAATAAACTCCAAGCCAATCCCTAAACTATTGTTGCCTCCAGATGAATATGCCACTCTAATTTCAGACTACCGATATTACCAGCTCCGACACTTCATAGCGTCATTAGGCCACCCGACCTCTCTTAGACAGGATGAATCCCCCTTTGAGACACTTTGCACTATTGACCCACACCAGCCACACATGCTGTCCACTATATACGGTACGCTCCTAGACGCCTCAGCTCCCCTCATTCCCTTATATGCAACAAGATGGAGCAAAGAGATGGGTGACCTGATTCCGGAAGATAAATGGGACGTGATATTTCAAATAGCTGCCCACTCGTCCCGTAGTCTACATGTACAACAGTCACATTATAAATTCCTGTCTAGGTGGTACCTCACTCCCTCGAGATTACATAAAATGTATCCGAACTCTGATGTATTGTGCTGGCGATGTACGAAAGAACCGGGAACCTATTTACATATTTGGTGGGAATGCTCCCACATTCAAGCATATTGGACGTCCATTTTCGCAGAGATCAATGAAATCACAGGATTAGACCTGTTACCCTCTCCACAAGTAGCTTTTTTTCACCTGGTCCCCCTCTCCCCTATCACATACAGATTACAGAAAGTCTCTGGCCATTCACCTGTTTAATATGGCAAAATCATTGATTCCCAGGCACTGGCGCTCCACACATACTCCGACAATCTCGGAATGGATTACAGCAGTAGATAATATACGAGTAATGGAGGAGATGTATTTTTCTATGGATAACAATTATGCTAAATATTTCGCAACTTGGTATTGGTGGATGGACCATCTTACTAAACGACCACGTAAACCACCCATACCGGGTAGTACTGACACACCTCACTAAGGTTGCCCTAGGATTCAGACTCTCACCCAATGACCCATCTGCGTTTTCTTGCTTTCTATAACACTGTACTCTACCTTATGGAACTTACAACCAGTATAGCTTTTAAATGGAACACTTGTTACTGTATACAAACTTTTACTTCCCTTGTTCCCCCCCCTTTTTTAGATAGTACTTAATATACGTAATATGATATGTCGCATACTTCCATGTGGCAAGATAATGTCATGATAACCAAAGACGAAAGTATCTTGTTTATTCTTTTTTCTGTATCATTATTTACAAAAGATGTTTCAACTTGTGTTAATTTTGATGAAACTTAACAAAAATAAAAATATATTATTTAAAAAAAAAAAAAGAGTGGACTGGGAACTATTTGTTCCCTGTCTCACTATACTCATTGCCAGAAGAAGTGCATCTGGCCACCTTTCTCGCTGTGGGATGTCAGGTGAGTATGGGATTTAATGGGGGGTTTAGGGGGTGTTAAATGAGTTTACATTCGCAGAATATTTTAGCGCTAGCTCTTTGAAGATGCAAATATTTTGGCTTGTGCATCCAGGCGGTAATGAGCGCTAGCACTTTGTAATACCTCACTTATTGAAACGCCAAAGTAGGTTTGCGCCCCCCCATGTTATATATAGATTGCTCCAAGTAGATTAATCTCGCGAAAGCTAGCGTAAAAAAAGATGTGCAAACAGATTACTAACGGGTTTAGCGTCAGGAATGTAATATGGGGGGATAAGTTAAACTCACTTATCCTGGCAGTAATGCTTACATAATGAGACGCTAACGTTAGCGGCAACTATGGAATATAGCACCTTGGTAATAGTGGCAGAGACTTGTAAAGTGAAAGGAGTAGCATTTTTTAGAGTATTATCAATAACTGGGAGATGTCCTCCATAAAGCATGTTTAGAAAATCAAGCTCTTTAACTCACATTATGATCCCAGCTACGAACATTATTTCTCTTAATTTACAGAGATTACAACATCCTGTTGATTTATGGCTTTTGGAAGTAATATCTCGCTGCTAGAAATCTCGATATAAAATAACAAAAACAATACGATGCTACTTTTATCTTATTTCTTTTTAAAAAATGCCACTTTTCCTTAGGCTCTTGGTGAAAGTATCTGCTTCGTCAAACACCCAGACCAGTTAGTGAATTTGTCCACAAACCAATGATGAAAGTCGAATTACTTTAAACATATACAGTAACAAGTATCACTCATTAATTGCAAATAATCTCATGTTACCGATAAAAGTCATCACCAACGAAGAACAGGGTTTTCCTTTTGTCTTTTAGATGGACAGCAGCATCTATCTTGTGAACTGTGTTTGGAAACCCGAAGTCGTAGATGGTCCGAGGAGGTCCTTGTGTTTGTAGACCTCTTGTTGCCCAGTAATGAGGACCTGTAGTATAATATATAAGTAAAATTTTGGTTTACAACACAAATGAAGATAGAACAGAGAGTGAAGAAAGCCTATGCATATTACAGGGAAGAGTTATTGTTAAAATCTCAAAATGTCACCTATTTCTACTGATCGAAAGCAGGTATGATCCAAATATTCATTAATTCCCATTTAATGGAGGAGTAACTGATAGGAACTAAAACATAACCTTTATTTACTGTATATCTAAAGATATAATACCAAATGAACTCAGAACAAATGAGACTGTAACGGTTGGCACCAACTTGGGCCATCGTGGTGGCTTGGAACAAGGAGTGCAGCCCTTTAGGCAAGTGAGCTGCTGACTTGATACAGGAAAGGTCAATAATACAGATTCCAGGGCTATGCAGGAACCAGACTGAGACACAAGGGACAGGAGGGCCAGGAAAAAAACTAAAGGGATCCCTATGCTGGGAATGATTTCTATCTAAGAAACCCTCACAAAGTATAACAGAGCTAGAGGAACAAGAAGAACGAGGGTTAACAAGACAGACAGAAAGACTATACTAAAGAGGTCCTCGTATGTGGCCTCTGAGTATATTCTAAACTAAGATAAACAAGGTACATGAAACATGAAACATATAAGAATGGTCCCACAGGCAAAGGTTGGCAACAGATCAGCATATAGAGAAACCAGGAGTAGGCAGAAAAGGATCGTCAGGAAACACAGCCGAGGTAAAAACCAGAATAAACTTGGACATGATTGCTTAGCAGCAACGCTGGCAACAGGAACTGGACACAACCACCATGAAACTCCACAAACCGTCAATGAGGCTCTCTGCTGCTAGGATATATATAGGGAGTGGGTCTGTGTGATTTGGCCATGTGACCTCAGACCAGGAGATCACAACAGAACCCCAGATCAGCCCCAGACAGCACAGCCAAACACACCACAGGGGAAAACAGACATGGAGGCCCTTCACCACCAGGGGGCATGGTCAAAACCAGGGAAAATGTGACCGACCCCTCTTATTGAGGTTCAAAAAGATGAAGCTAAGCAGGCATGGGATGCAGAATAACATTTATACCAACATGATGACACAACAGGCAGAGCCCTAAGAAGACCATCGGGTTATTTATTCTATTTGAGATTAGATTTTATTACCAAAATCGATAGCAAATACAATAAATAAACACATCCTCTATAACAGGGATGACCAAACTCCGGCCCCCCCAGATGTCCATGAACTACAACTCCCATGCTAATCCATCTATCTAATGCAGTCAGAGATTTCTGGGAGTTGTAGTTCAGGAACATCTGGGGGGCGGAGTTTGGACAGCCCTGCTCTAAAATAATACATTCAGCTTAGGTACTGAATTAAGTGATAGGTTAGTTTTATTTAAGCTGAGAAAGCGTGACAAAAACCAACCAAACAAAAACAGGACAACAACAGCCTTGTCTATGGAATCACGGGAGAAGAAGCATGGCTGGCGGAAGGAAGTAGGAGGACAATTAGATGTTCTCCCTGTCCATTGCGCTACAGGCAGCAGCGGCAGAGTATCGCAACGTCCTCTTCACCAAGAGAAGAAGAAAAACCACTTTTAACTGGGCTAGGTTGCTAGGTCAGCTGCAAGCGAGAATAATGAACAACCTTGGATTCACTTGTTATTCTTGGTTTGCCTCAGCATTAGAGCTTCCTGTACAAAATATAGGACACCCTAATTTTCAGTAGGTAATCTATAGGAGTTTGCAGCCTGGCTGGAATACCAGAGGAGATGTTAACATTCATGAGTGGGGCCGTTATCCTTTGACTCACTTGTTCATCCTAACAGCACGGGTGGAATAGGACCTACTGTATCTACTTTTCTTCTCCATTTCATACCTTTAAAAAAATAAGCTGTCCCCGTTTCTGCAATCTCGTAAGCAGCGTCCACATTTGACATGAGCTGAGGGAATGAACTTGCAATGCTGCTGGCTCTAATACTTGCAGGTTGGGATTGTCTTCTCCAGAAAGACCTGCATTAAAAAGAAAAGGTGTCAAGAAATGAATGCAAAACGAATTTATGAAAAATACATTGTAATCCATAATCTCTTAGTTCTGTATTGGTGTTGTCCATTATTTAGAGACTTTGTTCCGCTATGGGCCATTATGGACACGACAGGAGTTGACCGTTGTGAGGATAATCTCCAAAATTACCAACAGGGTTATTCAAAAAGAATCGAAAAGCCACCGCACATTCGGCGACTTTTCGTTCTCTTCAATTCGGTACGATTTGGCGATCCCATTTCGGCGATCCTGTGGTGTATTCAGCAAGCACCACAGGGCCGCCAAAATGCAGGGAAAAGTCGCTGCCAACCCGCCGAAAAGTCACCTGCAAAATGAGGGCGAACGCACACCGAAACCCGCAAAGACATCTGGATTAACCTGCCGAAAACGCTGGAAAAACCCGAGCAGGAGCCGATCACACGCAACGCAGCCGCCGGAAAAAGCCAACACCAGAGACGAAGGAGGTGAAGAAAAAAAATAAACAGTACGCTTGATTATTTGAAAAGTGAAACGCTGTTTGCAAAGAAAGTACTGAGCGAAAATGTCTGAAATTTACATATGAGGTCCAAGGAATGATAATAAAAAGGGCTGTTACAGAAAAAAGAACAAATTTTAAAAAAAAATCGGTAAAAATTGTTTGGCAAAAAAATCCCGAAAAATGCTTAAAATATCCCAAAAAATATATAAATAAAGTGACTTTTTACTGCAGAAAATTATAATGAACGGTTTATTAGATATTGAATTAAAATGGTAATATTTTTAACATTGAAGCCTATGGGATTCGCCAGAATAAACCTGCCGAATTAAACCACTGAATGGCAGAGCAATTCGGCAATTTTTCACTGCTGTTTTGTGTTATCTGAATAGCTGAAGCATTGCTTCTCTATGGGGATTTCACTGCCCTCGAACAGGCACCGTATGTGCAGGCAATTTGCCAACATTTGGCGAATTGCCTGCTCTCTGAATAGACGAATGGCCAGGAAAGGTAACCATACGTTGAATTTCGCTGTTCGGTTACCTTTCTCCAGCAATTTGGATCTCTTTGAATAACCCTGCATGCATCCCATATTCCAAGCACGTGAGCTAATCGCTAGTGGGCAGAACTGCTGGGTAAAAAAGCCGGCCGTCGTAAATAATCTATACAGATTGAAAAACAAAAATTGGTGGTGTTGCGCTAAAGGAAAGTAAAAAAACTTATGTATGGTCTATTTTGAAGGCATGCTATACTGCACAGCAAAAAAGAGAAAGAAAGTTCTATTTCTCAATAGTTCGTTCAATGGATATCCAGTCTCTGTTGTAGAAAGGATTTTCAGTGAAATCTTCCAAGACTTTGGAACGAATGACCACTTCTTTGGTGAATCTTCATTAAAGTGTATATATCTCGGAAAAAGAGAAACTCGATAGTGTTATACCGTTTATTAATGTGTATACAAATCTACTGACATAATATACGTACAGAAAAAAGAGGTAGTGGGTTTAGGATTTGATCTCACCCACTGCCAGATAAAACATCACGTCCCAATCAAGCCTCTATAGACAAAACCACCAGGAGCTCCCGGGCTGCTTCCAAGGTGGTCACTCAATACCAAAGGTGGGACCGCGATGATAAAGTGACGTAGTGTGCTGACGCGTTTCGCCCCGCCCACGGGACTTCATCAGAGCATACGTCACTATGCCATCATCCTCTCTAAATAGTGTCTTAACTTGACAAACCTGGTGAAATTCTAATGAAATTCTCTGTAGCCACTCCCTATGGGAGATCCTACAAATGCTTCAGTATGTTTAAATATATTGCAAATGGAAGCACAAAAACAAATGTATTAAAAGATTGCCATATATAGGCGATCACAAACAGCCCTAAGAATAATCTTTAAGGCAAAAATTCATACCACCCATAAAACACTCTGTGTATGGATCAATGATTATTTTAAAAAACAATATTAAAAAAACAGCATTGAAAACGAACAGCATTAAAAAACGAACAGCATTTAAAAAACGAACAGCATCCAAAAAAAACAAAAAAAAAAAAAACAACCGAACAGCACTAAACAACGAACATTAGAAAGAGTATAGAGTCTTAATACTTCTAAGAACGCTCCAAAAAGGGGAGGGGAGGGATCTCAAGACATAACTACATAATTACAAGAGTAAAATGTAAAAAAGTAAAAAACATATGGACAAAAACATCCGTAAAATATTACATCATTCAAAAAACTATTAATAAAGTACAAACAGTAAAAATATACCGCATACAATGGAATACGTATAGCCATAATAGAGACACATAATACATGATGAAGGGCAGGAATCATAACTACCATAAAAATACAATTAGGTAAGGAAATTATATAGATCAAAATCAACATTGAGACCCAAAGGAGTGAAAGTTCTTAAATCGTATGCTGTCCTCATCTCTTCCTGCCCCATTCTCTGAATGTTATTGCCTCCTCTCCAATATTTTCCTACCCTTTTAATGCCCAAAAACTTTAGACCTCTTGGGTCCGAATTATGAGACTTAAAGAAATGTGCGGAAACAAAATGTTGCATATACCCATTCCTAATATTGCGAATATGTTCATCTATGCGTTTGTGTAAAGGTCTTGCCGTGCGTCCCACATACTGTAGTCCGCACGGACATTCCAATAAATAGATAATATTGTTGGTTTTGCATGTAATTAAATTGTTGATCGGGTACTCAATATTAGTTATATTCGATTTGTAATTCTTGACGCAATTGCTACTTTTTGGACTATTCGAGTTTTTACACGATTGGCAATTTTTGCAATAGAAAAAACCTTTTTCTTGTTGTAGCCATCCTGTTTGTTTATGTTCTTTTATATAACTCTGGACTAAGGTTTGTTTTAAACTGGGGGCACCCCTAAAGGTGATACTGGGTCTTTCATTCAAAATGCCCCTCAGATCCTCATCTTCCATCAAAAGATACCAGAATTTATTTATAGTCTTCTTAATATCCATATGTAGGTTGTCAAAATCAAAAATCAACCTCGTTGTGGGTTTCTTTTTTCTTCCAAAATTCGTTTGTGTTAAAAGAGTAGATCTATCGATCTTCTTCACCCCTTGAAAAGCTTCCTCTAAAATTGTCTCGGGGTATTCTTTTTCTTTGAAGTCAGCTAGAAGTTTCACCGATTCTTTCAAAAAGTGCTCATTCTCAGTGCAGTTCCTCTTAAGACGCATAAGTTCCCTTGGGGATGTTATTAAGCCAAGGGGAAAAATGTCCGCTGGAAAAATGGATATAACTGTTGACATCTACAGGTTTAAAAAAGGTACGTGTTTTAATGGTGGCATTTGGATTTTAATTATAGCAAACAGGAGGTGGTTTTTTAGATTTATATATTTATATAGAGAATGCCACCATTAAAACACGTACCTTTTTTAAACCTGTAGATGTCAACAGTTATATCCATTTTTCCAGCGGACATTTTTCCCCTTGGCTTAATAACATCCCCAAGGGACAACTTATGCGTCTTAAGAGGAACTGCACTGAGAATGAGCACTTTTTGAAAGAATCGGTGAAACTTCTAGCTGACTTCAAAGAAAAAGAATACCCCGAGACAATTTTAGAGGAAGCTTTTCAAGGGGTGAAGAAGATCGATAGATCTACTCTTTTAACACAAACGAATTTTGGAAGAAAAAAGAAACCCACAACGAGGTTGATTTTTGATTTTGACAACCTACATATGGATATTAAGAAGACTATAAATAAATTCTGGTATCTTTTGATGGAAGATGAGGATCTGAGGGGCATTTTGAATGAAAGACCCAGTATCACCTTTAGGGGTGCCCCCAGTTTAAAACAAACCTTAGTCCAGAGTTATATAAAAGAACATAAACAAACAGGATGGCTACAACAAGAAAAAGGTTTTTTCTATTGCAAAAATTGCCAATCGTGTAAAAACTCGAATAGTCCAAAAAGTAGCAATTGCGTCAAGAATTACAAATCGAATATAACCAATATTGAGTACCCGATCAACAATTTAATTACATGCAAAACCAACAATATTATCTATTTATTGGAATGTCCGTGCGGACTACAGTATGTGGGACGCACGGCAAGACCTTTACACAAACGCATAGATGAACATATTCGCAATATTAGGAATGGGTATATGCAACATTTTGTTTCCGCACATTTCTTTAAGTCTCATAATTCGGACCCAAGAGGTCTAAAGTTTTTGGGCATTAAAAGGGTAGGAAAATATTGGAGAGGAGGCAATAACATTCAGAGAATGGGGCAGGAAGAGATGAGGACAGCATACGATTTAAGAACTTTCACTCCTTTGGGTCTCAATGTTGATTTTGATCTATATAATTTCCTTACCTAATTGTATTTTTATGGTAGTTATGATTCCTGCCCTTCATCATGTATTATGTGTCTCTATTATGGCTATACGTATTCCATTGTATGCGGTATATTTTTACTGTTTGTACTTTATTATTAATAGTTTTTGAATGATGTAATATTTTACGGATGTTTTTGTCCATATGTTTTTTACTTTTTTACATTTTACTCTTGTAATTATGTAGTTATGTCTTAAGATCCCTCCCCTCCCCTTTTTGGAGCGTTCTTAGAAGTATTAAGACTCTATACTCTTTCTAATGTTCGTTGTTTAGTGCTGTTCGGTTGGTTTTTTTTTTTTTTTTTTTTTTTTGGATGCTGTTCGTTTTTTAAATGCTGTTCGTTTTTTAATGCTGTTCGTTTTCAATGCTGTTTTTTTAATATTGTTTTTTAAAATAATCATTGATCCATACACAGAGTGTTTTATGGGTGGTATGAATTTTTGCCTTAAAGATTATTCTTAGGGCTGTTTGTGATCGCCTATATATGGCAATCTTTTAATACATTTGTTTTTGTGCTTCCATTTGCAATATATTTAAACATACTGAAGCATTTGTAGGATCTCCCATAGGGAGTGGCTACAGAGAATTTCATTAGAATTTCACCAGGTGTGTCAAGTTAAGACACTATTTAGAGAGGATGATGGCATAGTGACGTATGCTCTGATGAAGTCCCGTGGGCGGGGCGAAACGCGTCAGCACTACGTCACTTTATCATCGCGGTCCCACCTTTGGTATTGAGTGACCACCTTGGAAGCAGCCCGGGAGCTCCTGGTGGTTTTGTCTATAGAGGCTTGATTGGGACGTGATGTTTTATCTGGCAGTGGGTGAGATCAAATCCTAAACCCACTACCTCTTTTTTCTGTACGTATATTATGTCAGTAGATTTGTATACACATTAATAAACGGTATAACACTATCGAGTTTCTCTTTTTCGAGATATATACACTTTAATGAAGATTCACCAAAGAAGTGGTCATTCGTTCCAAAGTCTTGGAAGATTTCACTGAAAATCCTTTCTACAACAGAGACTGGATATCCATTGAACGAACTATTGAGAAATAGAACTTTCTTTCTCTTTTTTGCTGTGCAGTATAGCATGCCTTCAAAATAGACCATACATAAGTTTTTTTACTTTCCTTTAGCGCAACACCACCAATTTTTGTTTTTCATGTTATATGCTTTCTGAATTTGGTGGATATCAGGGTGGTGTTTTTTTGCTGCTCATTGTTTTTGGGTGTTTCCACAGTATAAACCCTCTTTGCTTGTTAAATCTATACAGATTGAAGAAAAAGCCAGCCATGCTGCCTGGGTCCGTATGGCTGTTTTATTTTGGAGTGAAGATAAGCAACATTTCAGCTCAAGTCCTGAGCCATTTTCAAGTATGCAGAGCAGAATAAAACACTTTAAGGCTAGGGTCAGACGAACGCATTTTCGCGTTGTCTGTGAAAAAGTGCGTTCGAACGAATGGACGCATTTTTTCACGGAATACGCGATAGCGGTCATACTATGCGCATTTGTGTTCGTGATTTTGTACGGATCATCAATAAAACACTTTGTGCATCTGGACGTTATGTTGGCCGGACATTAGCAGTGTCTGACATCTCCAATTCACGCACACACGCCGCTAGCGGACGCAGCGCACTCTGTACAACCGTACTAGTGGTTTTACGTTCTCGACAAAATGCGTTCGTTTGCCACTTGCGTTGCGCAGCCGGACTTTTGTGCGACCGTACTTCGTATATTGGCCGTCATTGCCCGGCATTTGCTGCTACTACGGCCGTGATTAAGTGCGCCTGCACGCGCGTTCGCACTGCCTCAGTCTGACCCTAGCCTAAACCGCATACAAATAATTTACAATTGCAGACTAGGTCCGTTTAACATGTATTAAAAACTACTCATACTAAAAAGATGGAGTCCAGAAAGCATCTACCATGCAGATACCGAGAAATGCAGATCTAGACACTATAACCCACCACAAGGTTGGGTTTAAGCCATTACTACTTATGTTATTTTTATTTTAGAGTCACTTATGCTCTTGCACACAGCCAGGGTTATTCAAAGAGATCCGAATTGCTTGAGAAAGGTAACCGAACGCTGAAAATCAGCGTTCGGTTACCTTTCTTGGCCATTCGGCTATCCAGAGAGCAGGCAATTCGCCAAATCCTGGCGAATTGCCTGCACATACGGTGCCTGTTCGGTGCCTGTTTGAGGGCAGTGAAATCCCCATAGAGAAGCAATGCTTCGGCTATTCAGAGAACACAAACCAGCAGTGAAAGGTTCCCCTAATGCCCTGCCATTCGGTGGTTTAATTCGGCAGGTTTTTTTCAGGAAAATCCCATGGGCTTCAATGTTAAAAATATTCCCGTTTTAATTCAATATCTAATAAACCGTTCATTATAAAATTCTGCAGTAAAGAGTCTCTTTATTTATAGATTTTTTAGGCTATTTTAAGCATTTTTCTGAATTTTTTTTTTTTAAAAGTCTGATTTTTCTTTATTTTTATTTTTAAGTTTACTTATTTTTTCTGGAACAGCCCTCTTTATTATCATTCCCTGGACCTCATGTGTAAATTTCACACATTTTCACTCAGTAGTTTCTTTGCAAACAGCGTTTCACTTTTCAATCATTCATGCAAACTGTTTTCCTAATTTATTCACTTCACTCTGTCTGCGGTCTCAGCTTTCTCGGCTTTTTCCCGCGGCTTCGCTGCGGGTGATCGGCTCCTGCTCGGATTTTTCCGTGGTTTTCGGCAGTTTAATCCAGATGTTTTTGAGGGTCTTCGGCGTGCATTCGGTGGGTTTTGCGGTTAGTTTTCGTCAGGTTTGCGGCAGCTTTTCCCTGAATACACCGCAGGGTCACCGAAATGGGATCGGCAAAAGGAACCGAATTGAAGAGAACGAAAAGTCGCCGAACGTGCAGTGACTTTTTGAATCTCTTTGAATAACCCTGAGAATGTTTAGTGATTTTAGAAACTTGCTTGCGGAAAGTAACATCAGAAATGTTTTTAGCTTGATCTGGATGCGGGCGTTAGAAGATCTCGAAATTCTCTTAGGTCTTCATTTGCCTTGCTTTCAGCGCTGGACTCAGCACTTTGGAGTTGGAGACCTGGCCCTTTTATTTAGCATTTGCATGTTTTCTGCATTTTTGTAACAGTTTTGTGTGTGTTTGCAAACATGTTGGAGGCATCTGTGCTTTTTCGTTGATGCTTTGTCTGCTTTTGTTTCTGTTTCAGGCTGATTTCATTATCGGGGTATTAACCGTGTCTATTTTTGGTGGCGGTAGGTCAACTCGCACCCATCTGGAAGTGTGAGTTACCAAACTTAGAACGGAGAGGAGATTGCAGCTCTGCAGGGTGCCTGAATTTCATACAGGTCTATTCAAAGAAAGGTGAAACTCAGGAGAATGACTGGAGATGTGAAAATTCGAGGTCAAAATAGCCAAACCAGAAAAATTCTCCCATTTATCTCACTTTCCAAATCTGCTATTTAGTCTAGATTGTTCTCTTCTCCTGCCAGTTCTCCTGGTTTTCACCTCTCTCTGAATAACCCTGATAGATAAATTTGGGGTTTTTCCAGCAATGGTTTAGAACTTGGAACTCAAGCCTCTCACATCTTTGAAAGTTTGGAGAATACAGGCCAGAGTCTATGTGGACATCATGATGTCAGCAGAGTAGTTTTACCACCCAGCTTAGCTCACTGCAGGTGGAAAGAAGGCCTTACTTCGTCACTGGAACGATGGCAAGATGAGTGACCATGACAACAAGATACTCAGGTCATCAATCTTGAAGATGTGAGTGTCTCATCGTTCGCAGTGAATATATAAAGCACATAAACAAATTTGCTTTTCTTCTGAGTGAAGTGGACACAGGCGTAAAGTGGCTGTCAAGTGCTTTTTCGTTTTTTGGTAATGTAATGTTGTTTTCCATAAAACCACTAGTTCCTGACACTGCTTTTATGGAAAACAAATTTGTAGCGAAGGGATGGCCATCAACCTCTTGTCTCCTATAGGTCGGCACTTCTGACCTCAACTGATACATAAATTTGGGCAGCACTAGCTAGACATCAGATTGCGGAGCAATACTGACAAATGTGAATCTTGCTGATTTGTCCAGAGCAGATTTGTCCAACTGTGACACATCAAGCTGTTTTTTTCAGTTTTAGAACTTCGCATGGTGTTCCAGCCGTATCGTGCTCCCTGATTCAGGGTTTATTTGTATATTTTAATGTTATGTGTTGAATCTACCTTTTGCTGCTTGCAGCTATTATTTCATAGCTATTTTGTTCCTGCTGGGTTCCCTTAGCCTTGCTGTATCCAGCTAGCTCCATCCCTTTTTGATCAGTCTAGTTCTGAGGTACTTACTGGTCACCTAGCAGCCATCTTTGCTCAATGCTGGACAGAACTAATGTCTTTTCACCTGCATTGCTGTACACTATTATAAAGATTGTCAGTCTGATCATTAAGGTTTTCAACTGGATTCATCTTTCTACGTGTCAGTTTTGCTGAGTTGACGCTGTCTGCCGAGCTTTCATCGTGTGAGTACTGGTCAATACAGATTTAGCTAGTCTCAAGCACCCATTCCTCACAGTTTTGCTAGGGAGGCAGAATAAGCTGTGTAATTTGATTGATAGCTGAGGTGAGCCGCAGGTTGTCATTTTTATGTCGATTGTGATAAAAGTTTCTCATTCTGGGAAAAAGCGCAATACTGAAGATTATTTTCCACGTATCATCTTCCTGGTATTTGTGAAATTGCACTGCTTAGCATGCCAGTTTTTTAGGAAAATGTTTTACCTGTCTTTGAAGAATAAAAGTTCTCTCCCTAATCCAGTGACGGCATCAAATGACAAGTTTGGGTCACAGTAATTTGGAACATAGGCAGGCTGCTGGGGAACAGATGGATTTCCTTTTTCCGATGTTTTTGTTCCTAGGAAAAGTAACAAATGATGAAAAACATATAACAAAACCTGTTAAAAGTAGAACATTTCTGTCCTGTAATAACTTAACTTTCTAAATAGGAAAAAGAGAAAGAAAAGATGTCCTAAATTATTATTTTTATTATTCTTTATTCATAAAGCGCCAGCATATTCCGCAACGCTAAATATGGTCCAAAAGAACGACATCACAATACTGCCATTCTTGATTATTTTGTAGGTGCCACAGTGGAATATAGGTGCACTCCAAACTATCAGGGTTATTCAAAGAGAATTGAAAAGACCCCGCACGTTCGGTGACTTTTTGTTCTCTTCAATTCTGTGCGATTCGGCGATCCCATTTCGGCGACCCTGTGGTGTATTCAGCAAGTACCACAGGGCCGTCGTAGTGCAGGGAAAAGCCGCCGCAAACCTGCCGAACACTCACCACAAAACCCAGGTGAATGCACACGGAAACCTACAAAAACATCTGGATTAACTCCGCCGAACACGCTGGAGAAATCCGAGCAGGAGCCGATCACAGCCGCCGCAAAAACCCGACACCACAGACGAATTGAGTGAAAAAAAAAACCTGTAGGTTTGTATGTTTGAAAAGTGAAACGCTGTTTGCAAAGAAACAACAGAACGAAAATGTCTGAAATTTACATATAAGATCCAATGAATGATAATAAAAAGGGCTGTTACAGAAAAAAGAAAAAACGATTAAAAAAAAGCGGAATAAAGAATTCGCAAAAAAATCCCGAAAAATGCCTAAAAGATCCTAAAAGATCTGAAAAGAAATAAACTTTTTACTGCAGAATAAAATAATAAACGGTTTATTAGATATTGAATTAAAACAGGACTATTTTTAACAATGAAGCCTATGGGAATCGCCTGAATAAACCTGCCGAATGAAACCACCGAACAATAGCACAATTCGGCAACTTTTCACTGCTGGTTTGTGTTCTCTGAATAGCCGAAGCATTGCTTCTCTATGGGGTTTTCACTGCCCTCGAACAGGCAACGAACAGGCACCGTATGTGCAGGCAATTCACCAACATTTGGCGAATTGCCTGCTCTCTGAATAGCCGAATGGCCAGGAAAGGTAGTCGTATGCTGAATTTCAGCGTTCGGTTACCTTTCGGCCCGAATTCAGATCTCTTTGAATAACCCTGTATAACATATGATAAGACTGAATAAGAAAGAGCTAACAGTGATCTAGAAATACATTATTTCTCTGATAGTCCATTGATCTGCCTGTCCAGATTAGTGATGAGCCGAACACCCCCGTGTTCGGTTCGCATTCAAACTCGAACAATTTCAAACGTTCGAGTTCGAACTCGAACACGAACCGAACTCAATGCAAGTCAATGGGACTTGAAAGTTCGATTTTTAGAGTGCCCTCCAAGAGGGCATATATGCAAGATATTTGCCATAAAAGGTGTATGGGGGTCCGGGTAGTGCCCTGGGTGACAGGAAACAAGGACAAAAAGTTTAAAAACAAAACTTTTTAAAAGAAGAGTGAGTTTTCCATGCAATAAAGGTTAAGAATAAAAACGAAAAATTCCTTCAAATATCATGCCTAGGAGGTCCCCATAACCTGCCCATGAAGGGGCAGATTTGTAGGATGTATAGAAACACTTAAAAACAAAAAAATGACATTTCAAATGACGGTAAATGGTTTTCCTTATATCTATTCATAAACAACTGCTTGGGCGCGGCAGTCTGTATGAAACGAGGAGACATTTTAGGACACGCGGAACAAGTTTAGTGATTTTTGGCTAAATTATGGTGAAACTTATGCAGGCTTTGGATGAAAGTAACAATAGGTGCTTTAAAATTGGGCCTTTAGTGTCGGCAACAGTGCCGTCACACTGTCACCCCTCTGTGGTATTGTGGAAGAGTGCAGGGTTGGACCCTGCGGTCAAATATTAAAATGATATGAATCTGTTATAGGTGTCAGAGGCAGTGCACCCAAATATTGTGCCTTTGGTGGCAGCAAGTGCCGTCACACTGTAACCCCTCTGTGGTATTGTGGAAGAGTGCAGTGGTGGACCCTGCGGTCTAATATTAAAATGATATGAATCTGGTATAGGCGTCAGTGGCAGTGCACCCAAATATTGTGTCTATTGTGGCAGCAAGTGCCTTCACACCGTAAGTAACCCCCTCTGTGGTATTGTGGAATAGGGCAGTGGTGGAGGTTTTGGTAATGCAGAAGAGATCCGCGATCTATTCAGTTACATCAGCAGCTATAACAAAACCGGGTCAGCAATGTTTAGGCACTTGTACTGCGCTACTGTATATGGTGAGAATCGGCGCACACCATAGCAACAGGAAGCAAACAGAACAGGCAGGGAATACACAGAGAGAGAATAGTCAAATAGCAGGAAAAGTTGGCAACAGATCGGGTCCTCAGAACAAGCAGGGTCAGTAACAAGTGTACAAACTGATTCGGTAAGCTAGCGATGCGGGAATAAAGGCTGAGACACACTGAGCGTGTAGCGACACACAGCATAGCAAAGCGAAAAGAAGCAAACATTTTGCAGGCTTGACTTCACTCTGCTCCGCCTCGCAGCGTGTCTACACTATATTACGTTTGCTTCTCACCGCACTGGACAGAAATCCACTAACTAAATTAAAATGTACACACAAAACCGTTTTATTTTCACAAAGCACATGTTATATATGCAAAAAAAGTTTCTACTGAATAAAATACATCAAAAATTACTGTTACTTTAATAGGAATAGTATAAAAATATATAAAAAAGGTAACGCCTGATCATATATATTATAGGGACACGGAGCGCCGTGTATAGAGTAGGGATGCATTGATACCACACACAGACATATACGTATATATCAACACGCAGATATATATATACACCCACCCACAGACCTCAGACCATATATACACATACGCACATGGGGGGTGACATGTGGACAATCTCAACTAAATGCGCCCCCCCCATTTGGCTGATCCCTCCAGAAGAAATTTGAACCCGACAGAGCAGAGAATATATATAATATATATAATAATGCTCTATCGGGTTCAACATTTCCATTGCCAAAATGTGTGTATAATACAAGTCTGGATATATATATTTATAAGAATATAGATATATATCTTATCTCTCTCTCTATATATATATATATATATATATATCATACCTGCCCTTACCTTCCCCTATAAATTTGCTAAAAATATACACACAAAAAAAACAAACCACTGCCTGAGACCCCGCGCAGCCCACATGCCACCCCCTCTACCTGGCTGAATGTATCTAATATATAAAATTAAATACATTCAGCCAGGTAGAGAAAGAAAAAAAAGGTTTTATTTTATGTTCCCGGGGACATTTAAAAATAATTTTCTTTAGAAATGTGTCACCTTACCTTAGCCTGGTGGTCAGTGGGGGCTCCCTGGATCCTGGTTGTGTGGGGGGGGGTCTGCCGTGGCCGCAGTTGCAGTGGCTCCCTCCTGCGCTGCCTGTCTCTGCCACATGCACCCGGGCGGCTAGCCCACACAGTCGCAGCTCTGTCATCCGGCGGCCGCATGCTCCTAAAGGGGATCCTTGGGAGGCCCCTGCAGGCTGCCCTCTACAGTGCCTGATTAGAGGGCCGTGTCTGCCTGATGTTTTAGTAAAATAATTTTTATCCCATAGGCTTCAATGTTAAAAATATTCCCGTTTTAATTCAATATCTAATAAACCTTTGCTTATAATAATCTGCAGTAAAGAGTCTCTTTATCTCTAGATTTTTTTTTGTATTTTTTAAGCATTTTTTATACTTTTTTCAATTATTTTTTTTCGAACTTTTAGCGAACGTCCCAAAAAGTTCGAAGTTCGCGAACTGTCGAACGGCCGATGTTCAATGCGAACTCCGAACAGATCGAACCGAACAGCTCATCCCTAATCCAGATCAGCAGTTACACCAGTTTACAAAAACTATCCCTAATTTTATATTTTAATCAGCATCTTTAAATTTAGCTTTCTCCACACATACATAGACACATCCATGCAATTTCTTATTTCAAGGACAGGGCTGATTCTATTATAGTATATGATTTTATTATATTATTTGATAATATTTTCATATATCTGTTATATGAAAAGATGTATAACACGTTGCATAATCATTTTTTTTGCTGTGGAATTTAATGCAACAAGTGATAATGACTTGATTAATTTGGAAATGAAAGTGATTAAAGTTTAGGGGCCATATTATGATCATCACGCTAAAACGGAGATGCTAAGGAGAAAAACCTGCACCTGCAGGCTTCTCCTTAGCCTCCCCATTTTACCGTGATATTACGGTCCAGGCGCTAATATTAGATTGTAAGCTCTCGAGTAGGGTCGTTCCCTCCTACTGTTCCATGTGTGTAACGTGCATGTATATTTGTTATTCTGTCTCTCCCATTGTACAGCGCTAAGGAATCTGTTGGCGCTTTATATATGCAGATAATCCAGCAGCCTGCACCGTAACATGGCGCTAAGCCTCGGTATTAGGGATGTGCGTTTCGGGTTTCGGAATTTCGGAATTTTCATGAAATTTCCCGATTCGTGTTTTCGGATGCAGCCGAATTTCCGAAAATATTTAGATCCGAAAATGTCAGATCCGAAACGTTTTCCGAGCCGAAATGAAATATTTTCGGATTTTTCGAATGGACTTGAAATGTGTCAAACGAGGAGAACAGACGTTCCGAAAAAACGAAAATTTTCCGAAAAAACGAAAATTTTCCGAAAAAACGAAAATTTTCGGAAAACGAAAATTTTCGGAAAAAAAGAAAAATCGATACATTAAACTAGTAAAGAGACACAAAAAATACGAAAGATGGTCGATATTCCGAAAATGTACAATTCCGAAAAACGAAAATTTCCGAAAACACGAAAAGTCGATACAAAAACCAAGCACAGTGACACGAAAATACGAAAAATGGTCGATATTCCGAAAAAAAATGTACCCGAAAAACGACCCGAACCGAATCAAAACCGAAATCGGTCGAAACGAGCCGAATCGAAAAGTTTAAAAATCCGAAAAATCGAACCGAAAAAAAAATCGGTGCACAAGCCTACTCGGTATGCACGCGGTAATGCTAAGCACCGCCGTGAGCATCCCCTCCTTGGAGTCCATAGGACTCCATTGCGGCTTCCGCTGCCGGTCACATGACCTGCATGATTTCGCTCGCGAGATCCGGCAGGTCGGCGGAGTGATTCGCAGAGGGACTGGGGGACTTTTTGTCTCTGTCTGCTCCCGGCGGCATGAAGAAGCGTAGGGAGCCGCTGTTCTCGCTGTGGGATGGGAGGTGAGTATCCAATTTTTGGAAGTTTTGGAATCCGTTAGCACCAGGTCCTAGCTGTGGGTAACTTTTGAGTTAACCGCAGCAGGAAGGTAATTAGCGTTAGGACTTTGTAATCCTAACACTAATTAACTCTTTGCGCTCCCCATGTTAAGAACAGGGAGCGCAAAGTTCAGTGTCCTTGCGCTGAAAAGCACAAGATCCAAAACGCTAATGGGTTTTTAACCCGTTAGCGTTCGGATTGTAATTAGCAGGGTTATCCAAAGAGATTCGAATTGCTTGAGAAAGGTAACCGAACGCTGAAAATCAGGGTTCGGTTACCTTTCCTGGCCATTCGGCTATCCAGAGAGCAGGCAATTCGCCAAATCCTGTCGAATTGCCTGAACATACGGTGCCTGTTCGGTCCCTGTTCGAGGGCAGTGAAATCCCCATCAAAAAGCACTGCTTCGGCTATTCAGAGAACACAAACCAGCAGTGAAAGGTTCCCCTAATGTCCTGCCATTCGGTGGTTTAATTCGGCAAATTTATTCAGGAGAATCCCATAGGCTTCAATGTTAAAAATATTCCCGTTTTAATTCAATATCTAATAAACCGTTCATTATAAAATTCTGCAGCAAAAAGTCTCTTTATTTATAGATTTTTTAGGATACTTTAAGAATTTTTCTGAATTTTTTAAAAAAAAATTAAAAGTCCGATTTTTTTTTTGATTTTTTTTCAGTTTGCTTATTTTTTTTGTAACAGCCCTCTTTATTATCATTCCCTGGACCTCCTGTGAAAATTTCAGACATTTTCGCTCAGTAGTTTCTTTGCAAACAGCGTTTCTTTTTCCCAGATTCATACAAATGGTTTTTCTAATTTATTCACTGCCTCCTCTACGTCACAGCTGCTTCGGCTCTGTGTGATTCGGCTCCTGTTCGGCTCCTGTTCGGCTCCTCTTCGAAGGTTAATCCAGATGTTTTTGCTTGTTTTCATAGTGCATTCGGTTAGTTTTCGTCAGGTTTTCGGCAGCTTTTCCCTGCAATTCGGGGATCCTGTGGTGTTTGCTGAATACACCGCAGGGTCACCGAAATGCAATCGGCAAAAGGAACCGAATTGAAGAGAACGAAAAGTCACCGAACGTGCGGTGACTTTTCGAATCTCTTTGGATAACCCTGATGGTGCGCCCGCGCTAGGGCAACCAGAGCTAACGTTAATGCTCACACAGGTGAGCGCTAACATTAGCGTTAAGAATGTAATAGGGCCCTAGGAGTTTGGATTGAATTATCAAGATACTTTTTAATGTCATTGACTTTACAAAGTTTTATAATTCGAGACACGCTCGCGGTGTGCTCCATCTCTGTGTTGAATGGTCGATATCGCACAGTTTCAATTTCTTACTGTTTTTGTACGGCTACTAAAGTACAAATGTAAAATAATATTGTAAAATCCATGAGTTACATTTTAGTCCAAATAGTTGACCTAAAGAAAGGTAAATTGGGAAAAAATAAATTTCAGCTATTTTGTTGTGAAATTTATAATTCCCATGAAATTCTACAGAGATCTGCTGCTTACATCACTGGCTCTCAACCCTGGTCCCCGACCCTGGTCCCCAAGTCCCCCTAACAGACTAGGTTTGCAAGATATAAAAAGCACAGCACAGGTGATATGATTTACTGCTTCAGATTTATGCACTGAAGCTTTCATTATACCATACAGAGCTTGAATTCCTTTCACATCATCCTTGGGCAGATGAAATCCGATCGGATGCTGGTACTTGTACGTTGGGTACATCAAGGCAGATGGATCACTTGAATGTCCAAGTCCCAAAGCATGACCGAATTCATGGGCAGCAACAGTGAATAAATTAAAACCTGAAATAATACAATAATAGTAGATATAAAGTAGTATTTCATTAAAACAATCTCATGATAATAATCCTCAGAGTGATGATGGTTACCTACCATTGGTACCAGATGTCCACCTTTCAGCGTTGTCAAAATGGGTGTCACCACCCAGGCCTTCACCTGGTGCAAATGCGTGAGCAAGAGTGCCACGTGGACCATCAAAAGGATACGAATCCCCGTGGTCTGAGGATAGTAGATTAATATTGGTTATTTAGCATAAAGCACTTACAAAACATTGACATTTTGAACACATTGACTCATTTTCATGAAGGTTTAAGGCTTCAATGTGCAATTCTCTAGCAGGTTCTTGATAATTCTTCAAAATGTTTAGATAATGAACCCTATGCACATTGCATTTTATAACAGGGTTGCTCCGCCCTTGTCTGATACATTTTTGGATATACGATTGTTGCAACCTGTAAGAGCTAATCACATGTATCAGAATGTATCAGAATGAAGAGAGGTTTATCTATTTGATTGTTTTTACACGACAGAAGCATTGCATCACAATAAAATACAAACCATGGCCTTTTATTCGGAAAACACGCACCTCCAGTTTCAAAGGAAATCATGATATCGGCTTCTCCTTGATTTGCTTTGATGAAGTTTAAAGGGGCTGCATCACTCCAAGCTTTCAAACCCATATCCAAAGCTCTGTCGACTTCTATCTTACTCAGGCTTGACGTGTACTTGGCAACCCTATGGACAGGAACATAAAATTAAAGATTATGGGCCCTATTACGATCTTCACGCATACGTTCACGCAAACGCATTAACGCGAAGGGCAAAACCCTTCGCGCTGAACGTCGTATTACAATGTCAGTGCAACAAACGCACGTATACGTCTACCGCGGGTGAACCTGTGCGAACGCTACGCGAGCTTACTTTACTTTGCGCGTCCTATACTTAACATTGTGAGCGCAAATGCGATTGTGCGCTGGTACGCGGATGGTATTACAATCTATGCACAGGATTTAACGCACAGCCTTTGAACGCATAATTTTAGCGACTCCTAAAAGCTGGTGTTAACGGCAAATTCTTTCAACCTGCCGAACCCAAATACACCAGCCCAAAAAAAAATGCAGCAAAGTATAGTTACACATTCTACACATACCCAACCAATAAAATGGATAAGTTGTGCGTGTTTTTTATTGATGCTGCATATATGCGAAGATTGACTTTGACAGGCGCAAAAACTGAACGTGAGACAATTGTGGTTCTTAATTCTGATTGGCTGAATCGCGCGAAAAAACAGTCTGCACACAGATTTCTGCGCTCATGTTTGTGCGCGTCCGTTTTACACGCATTATTGCTTGACGGATGAAAAAATGCGCTAGGATTGTAATACCAGCGTTGATTTACGCGCTAAGGTTTAACGCTGGGCGCACAAATTCACGCGTTGCGCGAGCGTTTTAATGCGAAGATTGTAATAGCGCCCTATGACGGCAAGGGTATCTTGCTGACTTATTCATCATATCATGTCTAGAAACATTTATTGATGTGTTAGTCATGCTTTTTTCTAGTAGACTTAAGTCTGTCTGTCTATCTATCTGTCCCCCATCTATCCATCATTGCCAGACATGAGCAAAAAGTTACGTCTTACTATGCCAGTTATAAAAGGAAAATCCAACCCAACGTCATTTATGAACAACCACTTGTGATCAAGTGATGTCAACTAGTGTTCAGACAGGAGCAGTGTATCAACAAGCAAGACACATCCAATCATGCCTCCCCTTCTTGAAATGATCCTCCATGGGGGGACGGGACTAATTTTTAAGGAAAAAAACATCTTTCTAAATATTCTGGACATGCCCTGCATACATGTTATGATTTCAGGATTACATAACTCTGAAAAAATAAGTAAATCTCTAGAAAGCCTCCGATATGCTTTGTTCCTGACAATTAACACCACTATTAATTTATTCACTTAATGGGGTTTTAAAAAAACACAGGGTTATTCAAAGAGAATCGAAAAGGCACTGCACGTTCGGTGACTTTTCGTTCTCTTCAATTCGGTGCAATTTGGCGATCCCATTTCAGCGACTCTGCGGTGTATTCAGCAAGCACCACTTGGCCGCCGTAATGCAGGGAAAAGTCACCGCAAACTGGCCGAAAACTCACCGCAAAACCAGGGCGAACGCACACCAAAACCCACAAAAACAACTGGATTAACCCGCCGAAGATGCCGGAGAAACCCGAGCAGGAGCCGATCAGAGCACAGAGCAGCCGCCGGAAAAAGCCGACACCGCAGACGAAGGAGGTGAAGAAAAAAAAAGAAAACAGTACACTTGATTGTTTGAAAAGTGAAATGCTGTTTGCAAAGAAACTACTGAACGAAAATGTCTGAAATTAACATATAAGATCCAATGAATGATAATAAAAAGGGCTGTTACAGGAAAAAGAAAAAACGATTTTAAAAAAAAAGGAAAAAAATGTTTGCAAAAAAAGCCCAAAAAATGGCGAAACGGTCCTAAAAAATCTATAAATAAAGAGACTCTTTACTGCAGAATTTTATAATGAACGGTTTATTAGATATTGAATTAAAACGGGAATTTTTTTAACATTGAAGCCTATGGGATTCACCTGAATAAACCTGCCGAATTAAACCACCGAATGGCAGGACATTAGGGGACCCTTTCACTGCTGGTTTGTGTTCTCTGAATAGCCGAAGCAGTGCTTTTTCATGGGGATTTCACTGCCCTCGAACAGGCACCGAACAGGCACCGTATGTGCAGGCAATTCGCCAAGATTTGGCGAATTGCCTGCTCTCTGAATAGCCGAATGGCCAAGAAAGGTAACCGAACGCTGATTTTCAGCGTTCGGTTACCTTTCGGCAGCCATTCGGATCTTTTTGAATAACCGTGATAAGAAAATTTCTTCAGAGCATAATAAGAGCATCCAGACATACAGTACATCCACATCTATGCATCTAGAATTTTTCTTGCTCCAAGAATCTAGATCCTAATTCTCAACAGCCAATGCGTGGCCATTTTGCACCAGACTAATCTATCTTGAGTTCTATGGATAGAATAACAACTACCTGTATGTCAATGTAGTCTTTTTCCACTTTGGTTCTCCTGGAAAGAGATGGTAATTTGCCACATCTGGCAGACCACATCTTGGTTTCTTCATAAGAGAAAGCGTAGAATAATCCAACTTCCCGGATACATGGAGACCAAAGAATTTTTGCATTTTTCTAATCTTTCGTGACATAGAAATATCATCAGCTACATATTCAGCCACATGTAATTGTCCTTTGTTGGTGTAATATTTATCAAGATACTCCTGGAAAAGACAGAAATAATCAGAGTATTTCTTTGGAAGATACCGTGGAGCAGCAAGTTGGCCTAAATATTGACTTGAAATAATAAAATAAGATGATTTCAATGGTATGAACTAATTAATAATATAGGTAGTATGACAATTGATAAGAAGCAACTAGAACCGTTGATTGTCACTTTATTGAGTAATATAATTCCTCTTAAAGAAGGTATGTGCAGTGTAAGCAATGATTATGAGGAGACTGACGCATTTCACCCTATGGAAAGGAATTCTTCAAATGCTATAACAGGATGCCAGTTACAAATAAAACCAGATATGTTTACAGTAAATAAAACAACACCTGAAAGACATTGCACTGAAATCCTTCATCCATCCCACCCTTAAATAAACCCACAAGTCAATACAGTTGTCTTGTTCTTGGCTTCCTCAGATGTTCTTCTTTGTCTTGATCTTTCCGGGTAGAGAATTCCATGGGATCCATTGTTGTTTCTGCCCAGATCTCCTCTTTTGCGATTTTGTTTGTATCATTTGTGGTCGTCCCCAGAAAGTTATCTCTTTGCGTTCCACGTGGTGTTGCTTGAGTTCCATTACGTCCGTCGCATTCCACCACTCAGTGCTTGTGTACTTGTGTTCACAGCTTTGCACTTGTGTTCCAAACGGTAGAGTATAACATATTCTAGAGTAAGGAAGGATTATTCCTTCTTTCAGGAGGAAATGTGGGAATACCAAATCATGGATACCAAAAAAATAAATAAATAAATAGAATTAAAGATATGATTAAAAAAAAATAAAAGTCCAAAATGAAAGAGGTCATATAAAAATGAATCAACATGCAAACAAATCTGAAAAATCCAATGTATCCCATCGTTGACAGGTCCTGTCTATCATAACCGAATCTGCCCTTTCGGATCAACTCACTGGAGGCACAATTCTTCCCGTAAATGCAGATTAAGTTAAAATAGAATAGACCTGTCAATGATGGGATACATTGGCGCTGTGACAGGCTTAAGCAAAATATGATCCTACTTTGTAAACTAAATTCTCATCATTTATTCACTCAGGTGATTGAATACTTTTGAAAATGGTGATTTTTTTAGTAATAGTATGATTTGGTGGAATGTGGTCATTGATATGGAGTGCTCTTTTTTGTATATTTTATATATATATATCTCAAACCTGAGTGAGGGTGTTCTGTTAGGAGCAAGATTACAACATCTAATTGGGCAGGTAGAGAATTATGGGTGAGCTCCCACACTTATTTTTTAGTATTTGACCCCTGGCAGTGACTCTGGGAGGAACAACTAACAAGGACACAATAAAAGCTGCGGGTAATAAGGTTGATTTTTCCAAAAAGTTTTATGACTGAGATCAGAAAAGCATCCATATACTTAAAGTCTAATATATCTATGAAATATGGAAATCCGAATTCTCATGGTATAGTGCCTGAATTCATATCTGATGCACAAGGGGCTCGGATTAATTCCTTCAGGGATTTTTTTTTTACAAAATAAAAATATTTTTCTGATATATCATCTAATTCAATAACAAAAAAATTCAGACACAGATGAAAATCATAAAACGATGCTGTTCTGAAGAAATCAGATGGGTAGAATCCCAGAAAAAGCAGGTTTTTGCCAGCATCCTATTGAATTTCGCTAATAAGCATGCCTGATTAAAAATTCAGAGCTCTATTACATTCTTCGCGCAAACATTAACGCGTGCGCAAAAACGCATTAACGCGAGGGGCAAAACCCTTTGCGCTGAACGTTGTATTACAATGTCTGCAGAAAAAAATGTGCATTAACGTCTAGCGCTGGTGAACCTGCACGAACGCTGCGCGAGCATAATGTACGTTGCGCGTCCTATACTTAACATTGTGAGCGCAAATGCGTTTGTGCGCTGGTACGCGGATGGTATTACAATCTATGCGCAGTTTTTAACGCACAGCGTTTGCACGCATAATTTTAACGTCTTTGAAAAGGTGGTGGTAACGGCAAATCTGAACGTCCTGGCTGGAACCAAATACACCAGCCCAAAAAAAAAAAATACAGCACAGTATAGTTACACATTCTACACATACCCAAACAATAAAATTGACAAGTTGTGCGTGTTTTTATTATTGCTGCAGCATATATACTCAGATTGACTTTGACAGGCGCAAAAACTTAACAAGAGATAATTGTGGTTCTTAATTCTGATTGGCTGAATCGTGTGAAAAACCAGTACGCACACCGATTTCTGCGTGCAACGTTAATGAGCGCGCGTTTTTGCATGTCTTTTTTACACGCCTTATTTTTTGACGGATGAAATAATGTGTGACGGTTGTAATACCAGCGTTGTTTTACGTGCGTTAACGTTTAACGCTTCGTGCAAAAATTTGCACGTTTACCGTGCATTTTTGCGTGAAGAATGTAATAGAGCCCCCAATGTTTAGATGATGCTATCAGTCTGATTTTCTCTGATTCAATGCCTGAAAATACATCAATCCCTTTCAGCACTTTTTTTTTTTTTTTGTAAAATGGCTTACTGATGGTTTAGATTGCAATTGCTAAAGCCAAAACTTCCACTAATGCATATAAGCGCAAGTGCCGATACCGGAGCTGAATTTGTTTTCTGGAATGGAGATGCAGGTACGCTGTTCACTCTCAAAATCAAATTAACTTGATTTTGCATTGTAATATATTGAAAAGCGATCATTAGCATTACAAAACCCCAATTCGATACCATTTTAAAGCAAGATTATTTTGCCACCTGTGGATAAACTAAATTCACTGTCTTATCTCTCTCCTTTCACCCTGTTCTTACTGTGAAGAAGCTACAAGAAGCTGCTCTCACGCCCACTGCAACAAAAGACTCCAAAACATTACAGCAGCATTATAGCAGCCAGTGAGTGGCAGAATACAGGGAGAGCTCTGGGGTCACTCACTTCTGTACAGGGATAAGATTCAGGGGGTAATATGAGTTAAAATCCCTGTACAGTGCAGACACAAGGTGTTACTGTAATTTCCATACACAGGCATTATGCAGCACATACAGATACAAGGTGTTACTGTAATTTCCATACACAGGCACTATGCAGCACATACAGATACAAGGTGTTGCTGTAATTCCCATACACAGGCATTATGCAGCACATACAGATACAAGGTGTTACTGTAATTCCCATACACAGGCATTATGCAGCACATACAGATACAAGGTGTTACTGTAATGTCCATACACAGGCATTATGCAGCACATACAGATGCAAGGTGTTACTGTAATTCTCATACACAGGCATTATGCATCACATACAGATACAAGGCGTTACTGTAATTTCCATACACAGGCATTATGCAGCACATACAGATACAAGGCATTACTGTAATTCCCATACACATGCATTATGCACCACATACAGATACAAGGTGTTACTGTAATTCCCATACACAGGCATTATGCAGCACATACAGATACAAGATGTTACTGTAATTCTCATACACAGGCATTATGCAGCACATACAGATACAAGGTGTTACTGTAATTCCCATACACAGGCATTATGCAGCACATACAGATACAAGGTGTTACTGTAATGTCCATACACAGGCATTATGCAGCACATACAGATACAAGGTGTTACTGTAATTTCCATACACAGGCATTATGCAGCACATACAGATACAAGGTGTTACTGTAATTTCCATACACAGGCATCATGCAGCACATACAGATACAAGGTGTTACTGTAATTTCCATACACAGGCATTATGCAGCACATACAGACACAAGGTGTTACTGTAATTTCCATACACAGGCATTATGCAGCACATACAGATACAAGGTGTTACTGTAATTCCCATACACAGGCATTATGCAGCACATACAGATACAAGGTGTTACTGTAATGTCCATACACAGGCATTATGCAGCACATACAGATACAAGGTGTTACTGTAATTCCCATACACAGGCATTATGCAGCACATACAGATACAAGGTGTTACTGTAATGTCCATACACAGGCATTATGCAGCACATACAGATACAAGGTGTTACTGTAATTTCCATACACAGGCATTATGCAGCACATACAGATACAAGGTGTTACTGTAATTCCCATACACAGGCATTATGCAGCACATTCAGATACAAGGTGTTACTGTAATTCCCATACACAGGCATGATGCAGCATATACAGATTTGTTTATATTTTATTGGTATTTTTAGAAGTTGCTTTGCTAATTATCTCATTATGATCACTATATATCCCCATAAGCAGGAGATCTCACCATTTTATTTTTCATCTTTATGAAATTTACTGTATCTAACGCAGAGACTATCTCTGCCTGTATGCAGATGATGCAGACCCTGCGTGCAATTGTGCGAGATAAGGGACACCGTCTACAGTTTAGGACCTTTCATTCCAGCAATATTTCTGTGAAGGGCATACAAAAACATTTAACGGAAAAATTTAAAATGAGCAAATATATATTATCTTAATTTTGTAAAATTATTTCAGAACAATTTCTTTGCAAAATTTGTATTTTACCCAACATATGATAGTTAAATGTTGTGATATTTTTGTTTTTCAACAAAAAGCACTTAGTTGCAAAGGGGTTAAGGCTAATGGCATAGGATTTATACTTCATATTTGTTATCTTATATGTGTAAATTCCAGACATTTTTGTTCTGTAGTTTCTTTGCCAACAGCGTTCCAATTTTCAAACTTTCAAGCGTACTGTTTTTTTTTCACCTCGTTCGTCTGCTTGTCGGCTTTTTCCGGTGGCTGCTCTGCGCTTTGATCGGTGGCTAGTTGGGTTTCTCCGGTGTGTTTGGCGTGTTTAATCCAGCTTTTTCTGCGGGTTTCAGTGAGTGTTTGGCAGGTTTGCGGTGAGTGTTCGGTGTGTTTGCGGCGAGTTTTCCCTGCACTACGGGGGGCCCTGCGGTGCTTGCTGAATACACCGCAGGGTCGGCGAACTAGGATCGCCGAATCACCCCGAAGTGCGGGGAACGAAAAGTCACCGAACGTGCGGTGACTTTTCGAATCTCTTTGAATAACCCTGACAGTGTTTAGTAAACACCTAAAATCGATCGAACATCCACAAAAGTCTAAGAAATGAGTAACCAGTGTACTGCTGTGAGGAAGGAATATCAATTAGCGCAGAATGAAGAATAGCATGCAACGTATTAATCTAAAAGCTTTCTGCATTCACTTGCTAATTATTTAATTGTTGGAATTCTGGCCCAAACATCATACGATCATATACACAGACCTTTGCAGTGTACAAATCCTTCCATTTCTCAGATCTGCGATGCACAAAAACTGCACTGGCCATCCGCGAAAACATGAAATGAATCAGCGAAGAAAACGACATCCAAAAAAGAAGAGTCGTCTTCATGTTCTGCTCACGGGAATACGGGAAATCGATGGGAACTGGGGCATGGCACGAAAGCAACGAAACGAATAGCCCAACAAAAATGTATATACCCGTCTTTTATATCGTTTGTGAAAACCGTGCCAGGATGAATCATGTCTCAAATCATCAACTAATTACAGAGCTTCGGTCCTTAGAAAAAGGTAAAACAGTAATTTGAGCCCCAGCTTAGGTAATATGGTGTTTTCTGGCTGTGTGATTGATTTGTTTAAAGCCAGCACGGCAGCACCGTGTGTTAATATTCTAAAAATGTCTGATGTTTAACAACATGACCCGGCGGCTAATGTGTTTCTTTACTCACCTGTTTATTTCTCAGCTTTTTTGGTAAGTTACCTACAGACCTTTCCTATGTGTAAGTACGCAGGAGATGATGAAATAATCACGGTATTGCAGGATGCGGCGATACGTTTGTTATCGGATTAACAAATATAACAATATGACAGACTAGGGACAAGTAGAGTGGGAGTACAAGGGAATTATTATTATTATTTAATATTATTATTATCCTTTATTTATATAGCGCCACAAATTCCGCAGCACTTTACAAGATCTGTGCACAAGGGGTTAATACATTAGAATACCACGCATGGATGATACGGTCTGATTCAGGGGGACCCTGTTCCTAAAGGAACTTATAAATCTATGAGATGTATGAGATTTTGTGATGTAGGTTCACCCATATCGTTAGGTGTCTTGCCCAAGGACACTCGCTGGTGGCATCTTCTGAGCGAGATTGAGTCGTCTTTCCATGATTGTAGATCAGCGACCTGGTGGTTAGGTTGAACCCGCTTCTCGTAAAGTCGAGACTTTCTTCTCCACAGTCGTATTGGAGGGATGTGCTGAACTGGATATGACTTGTTTCTCCACGGTCGATGGGCAGAGACGTTACCACTGGACTCCACAGCCAATAGTGGGCCCGGTTACATTCTTAATGGAAAAACGCACACTAAAACACGTGTTTTTTTTTTGGTGCGAAGCGTTAACGCCCGAAAATCACCGCTGGAATTACATTTCTCACGCATTTTTTCATCCGTCGGGAAATTGCGCCCGTAAAACCGACACGCAAAAATGCTTGCGCAGAAATCAGTGAGCGCAATGTAATTTTTAACGCGAGTCCGTCACAACAGACGTACGTTCTGACGACAGACAAGGTAGTGGCCGTCATTTTTGACGGATCTAGTAAAACAAACCTGCGCATCGACGTTCTCCGTTGTGAATCCGCAGTTTGGTACGGTCAGGTTGGTACAATTTGCCGTTACCACCAGCTTTTCAAAGACGCTAAAATTATGCGCGCAAATGTTGTACGTTAAATTTTGCGCTAAGATTGTAATACCATGCGCGCACCAGCGTACAAATGCATTTGCGCTCACAATGTTAGAGGACGCGCGCAGTACAGTACGCTCGCAAAGGGGTCGCGCAGGGCCACCCGCGTTAGATGTTAACGTGCATTTTTTACGGGGACGTTGTAATACGACGTCCTGCGCAAAGGGTTTTGACCCTCGTGTTACTGCGTTTTTGCGCACGCGTTAACGTTTGCGCGAAGAATGTAATAGAGCCCATTGTGTGGTAGGCAAGTATGTACCGTTAGGTGTCGTGCCCAAGGACACTTACTGGAGTGTCCACTTTTTTCCAAGGGGAACTGAGTTCCTATTTGGTCCACACACTGAAAAGCTTCATTTTTTTAGGTCGTAGTTAAATCTTTCTATTAACCCCTTAGTGACCGGGCGGTTTTACACAAATCCGTCT
The DNA here is from genome assembly GCA_009667805.1 of Leptobrachium leishanense. Classification (NCBI taxonomy): domain Eukaryota; kingdom Metazoa; phylum Chordata; class Amphibia; order Anura; family Megophryidae; genus Leptobrachium; species Leptobrachium leishanense. Next base: position 422,798,554 of record CM019064.1, on the reverse strand, counting down.
ATTAGTGACCGCTGCTGTTTTTACGTTTCTGCGCTGTTAGTGTTTAGGTCAAATTTTCCTCTTAGGCTAGGGTCAGAGTGGGGCAGTCGGAACGCGCGTGCAGGCGCACTAAATCACGGCGGCAGTAGCAGCACATAACGGCCAATGACGGCCAATATACGCAGTACGTGCGTACAAAAGTGCGCCGACACCACGCAACCGGCAAATGAACGCATTTTTATCAGAACGTGAAACCGCTGCTACAGACGTACAGAGTGCACGGCGGCCGCATGGCAGCGTGTGTGCGTGATTAGGAGACGTCAGACGCTGCTAGTGTGCGGCCTACATAACGCTCAAACAGCCGGAATTCCCCAGAATTGCGTTGGTGAGTACCTGCGACTGTGAAAGATGTCTGGACCAGAGATGGACGTCGAGAGGCTCATCAGCGCTGTGGGGGAGCATCCAGGGATCTGGGATACGGCCTGCGAGAGGTATAAGGACAAGGGGAAGAAGGCGAGCGCATGGGTCGAGGTGTCCCGTCAGGTGTACCCGGATTATGATATGTGGTCCGAGAAAGAGCACACATACAGAGTGAGTATAATATTATTTAATTCATAATCCCATAAATGTAAATCACAATAATAATAATAAACAAACAAATGTAATCATTGATGTGAAACTCAAATGCTCCCCAGCTGCCAGGGCACCTCACCTGCATCACTGATGAAATAATTAGATAGAGCATCGCGATACCTGTTGCTGTATCTATTCACAGCTATGATGTCATAGTTCACATCATCCACAAGACCGACAACTGTGAGGGTATCGTCAAAATTAAAACCATCCCTGGCCCGCACATAGTTATGTAGAATGCAACAGCATTTCACTATGTCCACACAGAAGTCCACATTCACATCCAGCGGTCTATGTAGAATCCTCCACTTGTTGGTCAGTATGCCAAAGGTACACTCCACATACCGTCTCGCCCGCGACAGCCTATAATTAAACACCCGCTTCTTCACAGTCAGGTGTGTCCCTGAGTAGGGCCGTAGGAGGTGTGTGGATAGGCCGAATGCTTCGTCACCCACGAAGGCATAGGGGACTGCCACGTCACTGCCAGGCAATGGTGCGGGTCTGGGATGTTCAGGGTCCCACTCTCAATTTCATTCCACAGTGTGGAGTTCCTGAACAGTGTGGAGTCAGAGTCTTTGCCGTATGAACCGACATCCACATACACAAAACTATAGTTGGCATCTGACACCGCCAGTAGGCCTATAGAAAAGTAATGTTTATAATTCTGATACAGTGAGCCACTGTGCGGTGGCTTCACTATGCGGACATGTTTACCATCCACGGCTCCCAGGCAGTTTGGAAAGTTGGCTCTCTCCCAGAATCCTGCTGCAATTTCCAGACATGCCGTATGTGTCGGTCTTGGCAAACATTCGCCCTTCATGGTCTCCCATATGGTTTGGCACACCTTGCGGACGATCTGCCAACGCGGAAGCTATAATGCAGATCCTTCAAACTGCACCCACTAGCGAGATACCTAGAAGACAAAACAAAAATGTTTGAATATGATCACATACCATGAACACAAGCTAATGTCACTCTCATCATGTTTTTCAGCACAAGAGGCGATGAACAAATGGCGCACAGTACGCGACAACTACATGCGCGTCCAGAAGAAGCAGGCCATGGCTGCGCGCTCTGGAGCTGGTGCGAAAAAGGTCCGGGGTACATATATGCCGACCAACTATCGTTCCTCCGCAGGACCCAGGAGCCGCGCAGGAGTGTCAGCAGCATGGACCAGCCATCGACCTCTGGCACACAGGTACAACAAATGGTGCCAGGAGGTTCTGCCAGCTGCCAGGAGGAGGAGAACCGGGGTGGTGCTGAGTCGCAAATGGAGGAGGATTCGGAGACACCACAGGTGGCAGGTACCGCAACCACGGTCAGCACCAGACCTGGCCAGAAGAGGAGGGCACAAGCTGCAGACCTGGAGCAGGCCATGGTCACCTTCATGGAGGCTCAGACCAACCATGCACACCAACGCTGCATGCTTGCGGACTCTGTGGACATGTCCTTCTTCAATGCATGTATGCTCCTCCTCAACAGGATGAGCGAGGCAGAGAAGATGGAGTACCGGCACAGATCCCTGGAAATATTGGAGGACATCCTTTCCCGTCCCCATCACGCAGCCGCCTACCATGCTGTGCCACAATCCGCCAGTGGATCTTCCGTCTCCAGTGAGGTGCTGTCCACCCGCCCAGCCATGCCCCCTGGAGCCAGGCCACACACGGAGTCGGGGTCCAGCTCTAGCCACACCACCGGCCCTCATGACCCAGATGCTCCACGCGGTATCAGCAACTGTGATGCATGTCATAAATATTATTTAGTTTTTTTTTGTTATGTGTTATTTGTTTTGATGTTTTATATATCCTGACCTTCTTAACGAGTTGTAATATATGTCCAGAATATATTACTGTTTTATTTCATATTATATTATTATTTTTCTACATTGTTGTCGGAGTCATTTATGATTATGTACGTGTGATGTGATGCCCGTGTGTGTGTGTGTGTGCATGTAACAGTGGGCATGTGACTACAGACATGATGCACTCATGTCAGGTGACTGGCAGCGATGTCATGTATGCAGGTGTGTGACAGTACGTACCTCAAAGTGATGACTATCATCTCCTCCGGTGGTATGGCGGCCGCATGTTGGTGTCCCTCTTGGTCAGCGGCTCCTGTACCCGCGACAACAGTTCATCAAAGGAGGCGATGGACATCCGCATGTAGTTGAAGAACTTCACGGGGTCCCTCTCTCGCAGTGGCCTGTACAGCGTCACGAAGTGTCCATGCGTCGGTCTGGCAGCGTTGATTTCATGAACCCAGGTTCGCCGCTTTCTCTTCCTCTTAAGGTACAGGTACCCCATCGCACCAAACACAAAGACATGTGCAGGATCCATCTTTCAAAAACGCCACCATCCCCAAAACGGCTTTTTATAACCCTTGCCCTTATTTTTTCATTTCTCAATTGATTCGATTCATCTGATTTTTCTCTTTTTTTTACCCCACCGTCATGAAATACGTCCAGAATTGCGCATCGTCTGACCACTTAAGCGTATTCCGTGAAAAAATGCGTGCGCACGCATCGACGTACATTTTTACGGTGGCCGCAGAAAATGCGCTCATCTGTCCCTAGCCTTACTCGTTTACGCAACCCACACATATTATACACCGTTTTTCCCGCCATTAAATGGACTTTCTAGAAATACCATTATTTCCATCATATCGAATAATTTACTATAAAAAAAAATATGAAATATGAGGAAAAAAAATGGTAAAAACACACTTTTTCGTAATTTAATCACCAAAATCTACAACCACCCAAAAAGACCCCGGCTAAATAGGTTCAAAATTTTGTCCCGAGACTAGAAATACCCAATTTTTACATGCGTTTGCTTTTTAACCCCTTCACTGCTGAGACAGTTCACCTATGTGCGCTGCGCTCATTCTGACCATTTTGTGCTAATTATTTTTAGATGACAGCCTAGGTCCTATTTAATTAAACCCCCCCCAGACAAAAAAAACCATTTTATTTTATTTAATTATTTTTTTTTTATTAAATTTTGTTAATTTTTTTTTAAAACCAAACCTGGTCATGTTTGGTATCATTTGAAAGGCCATAATCAGGCCTTTCAAATGATGTCAAATATGACCATCTAGCTGCCATGGATCGGGAGATAAAGGGATCCTTAGGATCCCCTTATCTCTACATGGCAGCTAGATGGTTAACTGGCCCACTGACATCCTCACACATATGGTGAGGTTGTCAGTGGGTGGGGGGACCTGGAGGTTTGGCTGACATCCAAGATGTCAGCCCCCCTCCAGGTTTGAATCGCGTTTTGGCGCCAATTGGCACCGCAACGTGATCCGGCGGCGAAACTGTTAATGCCATACACCGCTGAAAAGGGGAGTCTCTCCCCTCTCCATTAGTGCAAACGGCATCTCCCTAGCTTCAATGGTTGGGGAGATAGAGGGCTCCGAAGGAGCCCCCCCTCCCCTCCATTGAAATGCATGGGGACGCCTGCTGATGACGTCACCACGCAGCGTGGCGACGTCATCAGCCTCGCCTGCCCATGTAAATCACATGGGCAGGCTTCCTCCCTGCCAGATCGCCGTGGGATCCAGCGAGGGAGGTGAGTATCGGGCGGGAGGGGGATTAGGCGCCGCTGACGTACCCTGTACATCCGCGGGTCTAAGGGAGACCCGAGGACAGGACGTACAGGGTACGTCAGCGGCCCTTAAGGGGTTAAAGTTACAATAAATATATGATATTCATGATAGTTATCATTATAGTTCTTGGTGATGGGCTTTATGTCAATATCAAATTTCAATGTGGACTGCAAGTAAATGAAATCAGTTTCTTGGCGGGATGGCGTAGGCAGAATTCTTGGTGAGTTCCACCAGACCCTTGGTGAGTTTTCATCCAGACGCCTGATGACAAGCTTTACCGTAGGGATGTCAAATGGCTGCCCCCACAGATGTCGCCTACGATTCAGATAATTCTTTGAATGCAAAAAAATGACCAAAGAATCACGGGACTGTAGCTAAGATACGTCTGGGTGGCTAGAGGTTGAGATGACTGCTATAGACAGTCTACATATTTACATATGCTAATGATTATTTTTTTTCAATGTTCTACAATGCAAAATCGAGTTAACATGATTTTTGGAGCGAAGGGGTTAAAATTTCCTCGCTGTACTGAGACATAGGAGGATAGGCACATGATTGGTAGGATTTTGTAAACACTGGGTACAATTACATAAATCACGCTAAAACGGGGACGCTAAGGAGAAAAACCTGCACCTGCAGGTTTCTCCTTGGCGTCCCCGTTTTAGCCTGACATTACGGTGCAGGCGCTACTTCAGCAGCCTGCACCGTAACACGGCGCTAAACCGCGGGATGTTGGCAGCAGCACTAAGCTCTGCCGCGAGCACCCCTTCGATGGAGTCCATAGGAGTCACATGATCTGCAGGATCTCGCCTCGAGAGATCCAGCAGGTCGGCGTAGTGACCCGCAGAGGGAGACTGCTCCCGGTGGCAAGAAGAGGCGGATGGAGCTGCCAAACTCGCCGCGGGATTAGATGTGAGTATGTGATTTTTTGGGGGGAGGGTTTCTGCTGGTTCTGACGGATTCCACAGGTCCTGGCTGTTAACTTTCGAGTTAGACGCAGCCGGGCGGTAATTAGCATTAGTACATTGTAATACTAACGCTAATTAACTCTTTGCGCTCCCCATGTTAAGCATAGGGAGCGCAAAGTACAGTAAGCTCGCGCTGATACGCTAGGGTCACAAATGCTAACGCTCACACAGGTGAACGCTAACGTTAGCGTTAACATTGTAATAGGGTCCATTGTGTCCTCAGTAGGTCCCAAGAAAATAAACCAAAACTGACTTTCCAACTTTTTGTAAGATGTTTTTTGAGACTGCAGCACTACAATGGACTTTATTGTTATTTATGATTATTATTATCATCATTTATAAAGCGGCAACAGTTCCCGCAGCACTTTACAATAACCAATGGGGAATTAAACTAAATGACAAACAAATGAACCATAGACAAAAAATCCTTTTTTAAACATTTCTGAGCAATTGTAAAATTTCTAAATATGTGGCAACACAAAGGCATGTGAATTTTTTTTTTTCCATATACGGTAATACCTAAAGGTTTTCATAAGTAAACAATGAATACATTACAAAACTTGAAAATCATCACATTGCTCACTGTTCCCCCTCTTTAATCCCTTCACTGCCGAGCCATTTCACCCCGTACGATGACTGAGCTAATTTTTACCGTTTTTGCACATCATGTTTATACGCAATTTGAAGTCACGTTTTATTATACGACCCAGACATATTATATATCGTTCTTTCCGGCAGACTCGGCAGATTCATAATATATCATTATTATATGTATATGTATACGTCACGTCCTGCTAGAATGCTATTACAAAAATTTGTAAAAATTTCCAGTAAAATTGCAATAATCTGCAGCATGTAAAGTAATTTTTTTCACATTTTATCATCTGAGCCTTTGCAGTTATATATTCTATAGGGTACACTTGTTAAAAAAATTAGAACTGGGAACCTGTTACTGTACTTTTCTTAGAAATTATGTGATTTTAGCAAAAACCTCCAAAAAATCGTTAGTGCAGCATCATCGTTTACATTATAATTGATATGTGATCAATAGTGCTGCATTAATAAAGAAAAACAAAAAAACATGTTTTTTTTATTTATTTTATACTTTTAACATATTCATGTTTGGTATCTTTGGAAAGGCCATGCTCTGGCCTTTCCAAGGATACCAAAGATTAACCTCTAGCTGCCACGGATCGGAGGACACTCCATCTCCACCATAGGTTTTCCATAGGGAAACCCCTTGGCAGCTAGGGGTTAATTATCATATTAACGTCATCGCCCTCACGGTACGGGTCTCCCTCACGGTACGGGTCTTCCTGTTGCTGCAGATCCCCCTGTCTACTACCGCATTACGCAGATCGGTGCTCCTGCCACTGTTGCTTACTGCCAGGTCTCTTGTGGCCCTGCACTGGGCGAATGGGTCCAGGCCGAGGAGTGTGGACTGGGTCGCCCGGGTGGAGGAGCTTAGAATGCACGAAAGCCTATTGGAGTCAGCGAAGGGACGGACACCGCAACATTTACGGAACTGGTTCTATTGGCAGGATTACGTGTCCTCTCCTGAGGGACGCGCATTACGGGTTTAGGGTTCCCCTCTCATGGACTTCGTAAGGTGGGGCACTGGCCCCTCACCTCTCAGTGAGCCCTATTCTCCTTTCTTGATATTCTCTGACTAACTTCTTTGTGTGTACTCTTTCTTCTCTACATATATACCCACCCACTGTTCCCACCCCCTCTTTTTTTTTTCTCTCTCTTCTTCCTCCCTCTCCTCTTTTCCTTTTCCCCTTCTCTCTCCTCCCCTCCCTTCCCCATATGCCTCTCCTCACCGATCACCCCCACGTAGACTGTGCATGTCTTTGCCCGCCTGACTCAGCAGCCATAACGGGGGATTTTTGTTGCGTTTCCCAGTTTTATACTCGTCCACCACCTGCTTTAACATTTATGCCTGTGACAATGGATGTGGACGTTTTAGCCTTCGGGCTCTTTATAGTTACTGAATGTTGATATGCTTTTAACAGCTTCTTATACTTGTACGGATTCATATGCTTGAATGAATAAAAAAAATAAAAAAATAAAAATTAACGTCATCGCGCCATGTATCCAACATGTCAGCTAGCTCCAGGAGAAGTCCGGATCCAGGACCGGTCCCTTAGGGGTTAAAGAGAGGCACTGCTGAAAAGGGCAGACTCTGCCGTTTCCTGCAGTGCCGCTCATTTACTTTAACCTTCTCCAGATCCCCCTCCCCTTCAGGCACTCTCCCTGCTCTGGCGGGGGAGCACCTGAAACTGGCATCATCACGCCCGTCGCGATGACATCAGTGCATCAGGAGGGGGTATAAAAGCAGGGACTGACTTCAAGGAATTCAGACCACCCCTGGACCCCAGAGGGATAGGTAAGTAACAGGAGGGAGAGCCCCTTCAGTGGATGACGTGTGTGGAACGTCCTCCGCATATAGTGGGGAATCCCCATGACTTTCCCCACATGTCTACCACAGCGAAGGGGTTAATAAATATGCTATAAGTTTCATTCACATACACTTGGTTTACCTAAAGTTACATTTTTAAAAAATGATAAATAGGTCACAATCTATATTTTTAAACGGAATCTCTAATTTTCTTTAAGAAAAGAAAAAGGTTAAAAAAAAGGATAAATACACTCCCTGCCAATAAAAAAAGTCACCATCTACATTACTAGTGTAGCGCTCACTCCCGGAGGAGCCGCTGAATTTAACCTCGGGTCAGTCTCCCCGCACTAGGGAATAAATATACACCAGCACTGTTGTGGATTTTATAAGTTATATAGTTTACTGGTCTCAAATAAACTGGCATATATAAGGCAAGCACGGTATATAAACAGGAATTCGTAATGCGAGAAACGCGCAGCGGTAAAAAAAAAAAAAGGAAATTTTAACCCCTTCGTTGCCGGAGTGTAAGTCCCATACAGGTTGTGTCCCAAGAAGGTGTACGTGTGTTGGTACCCGGGTACTAGATTCAACTGGCCAGTGAATGAATTCAATGTGTCTTCGACTAGTCACGTTGGGGCCCTGTAGATTTAAGCAAACTGCAGCATGCTTTGTTACTGTACTGTGGCCTGGAAGACCTCTCACCCATCCGCCAGATACTCTGCACCCTGCTCGACTCAGGATGTCTCTCCACTCGATTGGGCTGGGACTCTGTGCCACCGGATTCTCAGTTCACCGCCTGCACTCCCATTAGATCATCGCGGTCTCCTAACTCGGGGTCCAATCTGCAGCTCTGTATCTGTGTAAACCTCTCAGCGATGGATTACTAGAAACATAGAAAAATGTCGTCAGATAAGAACCTTTCGGCCCATCTAGTCTGCCCAATTACATGGATACTTAACCTGGATTTATCTTTTGTTTAGGATAGTCTTATGCCTATCCCATGCCTGCTTAAATTCAATTACTGTTTTGGCCTCTACCACTTCTACTGGAAGACTGTTCCATGTATCCACCACCCTCTCAGTAAAATAATGCTTTCTGATGTTACTTTTAAACCTTTGCCCCTCTAATCTAAAACTATGTCCTCTTGTTTTGCTACTTTGTTTCCATTTAAATAAACTCCCTTCCTCTACCTTGTGGATTCCCTTTACATATTTAAATGTTTCTATCATATCGCCTCTGTCTCGTCTTTTTTCCAAGCTGTACATGTTAAGATCATTAAGCCTTTCCTGGTAACTTTTCTCCTTCAAGCCGTACACCATTTTAGTAGCCCTTCTCTGAACTCTCTCTAAGATGTCTTTATCCTTCTGGAGATACGGTCTCCAGTACTGCACACAGTACATAGTTAATGAATGCTATTATAATTCAGCAGGGGGTGGTATTTACTGCCACTTTCGGAAATATGTTAAAGAGAAGAGGAGATGTTGCATGGTGCCATCTTGCAGAGACACAGAGACAGAAGGTGAGGTCTCACCAGTGCTCTGTACAGTGGCATGAGCACTTCCCTTTTCCTACTGCTAATACCTCTCCCTACACAACCAAGCATTCTGCCAGCATTTCCTGCTGCTCTATTACATTGACTACGTACCCTTAGATCCTCAGAAATAATAACCCCTAAATCCCTTTCCTCAGATGTTGAGGTTAGGACTGTATCAAATATTCTATATTCAGCCCTTGGGTTTTTACGTCCCAGGTGCATTATCTTGCACTTATCCACATTAAAACTCAATTGCCACAGCTCCGACCATTTTATTAGTTTACCTAAATCATTTGTCACTAGGTCTCTGGCAAGTCACTGAAACCGATCTCCGGTGTCCGCAAGGCAGCACCTGCGCTCCGGCATGGTCACAATCGCTCCTTGTCTCACATGCGTCTTGCTCTGTTCACCCCTTGGCGCGCACTGGCTCTCCTCCGCGCCATGTTGCGGATGTCTGTCTGTTCTCCCCACCCACTTCCTGTCTCTGCCCCAAAGCATGCTGGAAACCGTAGTCCCAAAGTGTTCAGTATAGTTTACATTGCACTGGTCTCCCCCTGGTGGCCAGAAATGAGCAATTACAGCAGCAGAACTAAAACAGCGCTACACTAGCATTTTACGATCTGGGGTTGCTTCAGTTGCTAAGTTCAGCAACATTATGTGGCCAAAAATGAGGTCATGCGACTCCCTGAATATACTGAATGATCAGGTTTTTCCATCAATGGGTTTTATCTCCCCTGATGGCACAGCGGGCATATTCCAAGATGGCAATGCTAGGATTCATCGGGCTCAAATTGTGCAAGATTGGTTCAGGGAGCATGAGACATCATTTTCACACATGGATTGACCACCACACAGTCTAGACCTTAACCCCATTGAGAATCTTTGGGATAATGTGCTGGAGAAGACTTTACTCAGCTCTGCAACTCTCTCATCATCAGTACAAGATCTTGACCACAAATTAATGCCACTCTGTGTGGAATAAAATGCTGTGACATTGCATGAGCTTATTGAAATAAAGCCACAGCGAGCATGTGCTGTAATAACAGCAAAAGGTGACACAACCAAATATTAGAGTGTGTGACTTTTTTTGGCTATGCAGTGTATAATTTACAATTTTTGATCCAACTGTCTTCTCCGCCTCTTGGTTCCAATGCATCCCTTTGGCTACAGGAAGTAGCTGGATTCCTGGTTGACTAATTACATGATTCTCAGAGAATATTTGCGTGCGATTAGCACATGTGTGATTGGCAAACTTGCAGCCAATCAAAATACTTTTCATGGAGAAGCAAAGCCTCTTATTGAGAAGCTTGTGAGAGCCATGTTACACATCAAAGAGCGGCTAGGGCATGTTAACAGTATGGAAGGCTGTCTACAGCCGGGGTCCTCAAACTACAGCCCACGGGCCATATACAGCCTGCCAAGGCCATTTACCCGGCCCACACATCATTAGGAGTCAAAACAAGGCGGGATAGGCACGTGACCTTTGCAGGGCTGTCCGTCTTTACCGCGGGGCAAAAGAACCGCTCTGCCTGTTTTATGAGGCTGCAGCCTACCTAGGCCCAGCACCAGCTAAAATCAAAGATTAGGGCCGGGCCGGCAGCTGTCCTCTCTGATGATGTCAGAGGGTGCGCCATGGGACGTCTGCCACCCAGCCCCAACATGCCCTGGCATTGGCAGTTATCTACCCCGCACCTTTTACGACGAAGACGGCCGCGACCGCAGTGCAGCACGCATTTTTTCTATGTCAATCAGGGGCCAGTGGCGGTCCGGATCAAACAAGGCATCCTCCCTGTTCCTGTGAATGAGGAAAAGCAGGGATCTGGAAAAATTGAAATGTATGACTGAAATGGAAATATTATTAAATAACGCCCCCCCCCCGCCTCCATTGGAAAAAAAAATGCCTTACCATACCCCCCCAAACAATAGTTTATTTGCACCCCCCTGAAAAACAAATTTATTTGCATTACCTTACCCATACAAAAACACAATACAGACGTTATTTCACCCCCCCCTGTGGAAAAAAATATTTGCCCATCCATACCAATAAAACTCAATATGCAGTGTGTATGAGCGTATCACAAACCACACAGCAGTAAACGTAACAATAATGTGCAGTGTGTATGAGCGTATCACAAACCCCACAACAATGTACGGTGTGTATGACCGTATCACAGAGCCCCCACAGCAATAAACCTCACAGTAATGTGCGGTGTGTATGACCGTATCACAGAGCTCCACAGCAATAAAACTCACAGTAATGTGTGGTGTGTATGAGCGTATCACAGAGCTCCACAGCAATAAAACTCACAGTAATGTGTGGTGTGTATGAGCGTATCACAGGGCTCCACAGCAATAAAACTCACAGTAAGGTGCTGTGTTTTATGAGCGTATCACAGAGCTCCACAGCAATAAACCTATAGTCTAGCCCCCCCCCCACAGTCTGAGGGACAGTGTTTAAAACGTTTGAGGACCCCTGGTCTAGAGGCTGTTGATTGCCAGCCTTTAAGGCATAAGTAAGACCTACAAGCTGTTAAAATCGGTCAAGAATAGGCAAGTAAGCGGAGAAGGGCAGCAACAGGTTCCTCTTGATATATAGAGAATCCCTTGGCATATTACGTTGAAAAAATATATGTATGATAAAAAAAAGGATTTAAATCACATGTAATTGTTATTATTACATTTGTTTTTTTGTGTGTATTGTATGCGTCCAAAAACATCCATAGATACACATTTAATTAATGGTGGGCCGATTAGGGTCCCCACATTATATGTGAAACAAAAGTGGGATGGCAGATTGTTTAGATATACTGTATCTGCACTTGTATTAATATTACTGAGATGAGATACAGCTTGTGTATCATAGTATTGTTTATACACATTCTTTTTGGAGCACATATATTAAAACCCAGAGATAATTACACTGTATTGCGATGCTCACCTGTGTGCTTATTTTTTGAAAATGCATTCCTGAAAACTGCTGATGGGAAATTTGTAAAAGCGTTGTAATTAAGTCGGCGAACGCAGTGCACTAAATTACAGATTTACTGATTACAGTAATAAGAATTCTTATTATAGGTTACAGGTTCTTTTTTTTTTAACTCCGTGGAGGCTTACGCTAAAAACACAAAAGTGCGCAGCACCGTTTCCAAATGGGGAGTGCCCAGATCCAGCCAGCGGGATAACCCGGCGATCCGTTAAGGGGACCCACCAAATCCCCTACTTGCAGAAAACAAGCCAACCCTCCTGTGTCGCATGTGTTCTACTTTCTGGAGGATTAAGCTGTCATACACTTTTCATTGTTACGCAGTCAGGGAATGTGGTGGATCTCACTGAATTGTGTGACCAGAGGTAAGAAAGGGCTTTATAGTTTTATGGAGTTAAGTGATTTTGCAAAAACAAGTGGTCTCTGATACCCATTTGAGATGAGAATACCTTGGAATTGCTCATTATTCTTCGGCTGTCTACGGATTAACACGCAATGCGTGCTGCTGACATCATTGTTCCTGAATTGGTCTCCAGCAGGTGGGATATGCAGAATCCCGTCTACCGAGTGATGGCTGCTTGGGTGGAGAAGAAGGGTGGGGCACTCCTCACAGACTGCCCACTTTCATAAGCCAAACTGGTCAGGATGTGTAGTGTGCCCCTTTATTATTCACACATAACTTGCTCACGGCTGTGAGAAAAACAAAACGCCAGGTGAAATTTATAAAGCAAAGAAAACAGCCCCTCCTCCGTCAGTCTTCAGATCCCTTTGTAGTTTTAAGTCGCACATTAAAAGAAAGGTTTTATCGAACTAGCTACTCCTCAACTCCACCGGCTGGGTGGAGTAGAGGGAACATCGAGCACCTCTCCAGTAAGTGTCCTTGGGCAAGACACCTAACGGTACATACTCACCACCCAGGACATACTTGAAAACGAGAGAAATCTCAATGTATCCTTCCTGGTAAAATAGTTCTTAAAAAAAAAAAAAAAGAAGTCCAGTCAGTCTTCGGTTCACCACACGAAATGAGACCCGAAAAAGGTCAATCCAGTCAGCTATAAGGCCATTTTGATAAATCTCCATCTAAATTTAAGTAGGGGAGAAAGGCATTGAGGGGTTTAGTTGACGAGTGAATGACATTGGGGGTACGGGAAATGGGAAAATAAACCACTCTTGGTAGGGGAGACATTTTCTGATGTTCTACAACACCACCAGCTTGTAGTCATGTCAGGACTATTAAATATCTATTTACTTTAATACCATATAGTATTACAGGAAATGATACTTAATTAAGCATAATTAATAATTCAGCTGCTCATTTCCAGGTTACCATTAATAGTGTTTCTGAGCATTTTGGGGCCTATCAGAGTGGGTGGAGCTTTATAAACCATTTATTTGTCTGGGGACCGTTTGTTGCCATGGTAAACATATGCACACCCTGATAACGGAATCGACAGCCGCAAGGCATTCCTGGAAATGGTTTTTCGAATTTCGGAAACTATATGCCTTATAATACAGACATTAATTCCAGACATTTTCGTCCAGTAGCTTTTAAATTTTGAAACTCTCAAACATTTTTTTTTTTTACCCCGTTCGTCTGCTTTTCGGCTTTTTCCGGTGGATGGTCAGGCTGTGTTCGGCAGATCGTCTGCTTTTTTCAGACAGTTTTTTCGATGCAGCTGTATTTCAGCGGATTTTCGGATGCTGTCGGCAGATTTCCCCTGCAGTTCGGGGACCCTGCGGTGAATGCTGACTTCACCGCAGGGGCAGGGAATTTGATTCCCTGAAGTGAGGGGAACGACAGGGCACCGAAATGTTGGTGACATTTCGGTGCTCTCTGAGTGACCCCTTTTGGAAAAAAAAAAAATGTCTAACATGAGGTCTGTAAGTAAATTTTGAGACTAACAGGGTTATTCAGAGAGAGGTGAAAAGCAGGAGAATGGCTGGAGAATGGAAAATTCTAGGTCAAAATAGCCGATTTGGAAAGTGAGATAAATGGGAGAATTTTTCTGGTTTGGCTATTTTGACCTAGAATTTTCCATTCTCCAGTCATTCTCCTGCTTTTCACCTCTCTCTGAATAACCCTGGAAGAGAAGCAGTTTCCTGTTGTTGTGATAATCTAGTGACTCATACAATATCATTAAAACACACTTCTCTTTATAAAAAACGCTTACATGAATCCACAAGACTGGAAAGTACCTCTATATTATTATGGTTTACAAGGAAAATGTATTTAAATAGAATTAAAGTTTAAAGAAATAAAAAAGTATATACACTTTTAAAACTGGAAGAACTTACAATGAAAACCACGTCTTCAGGATTTCACTGAACTGCTGGGTTCCTCCCGGACCAGAGTATGAGCGCCGTGAAGCAGCGGCTCCTGAATTGCTGTTCCGCTAGAGTTTATTTAATTCGACGTTGGGGTGTTGGCCTTTTTGTTGAAGCTGTTCACATACACTTTTTATTTCTCATGAAACAAAATAACGCAAAAGTGCAAATATTATTACAGTAACAAGCGGGGAAAAAGAAATATATAAAGAGCACGTTTTTAAATCAACATTAAATCTAATTTCCCATTAAATAAAACACTTCAAATGACCCACTATTCTGGAAAGTAACTTATTTTATGCTGCTATGGGCTGTATTCCCTAGCTGACGCTAACATGGAGACGGTAAGCAGGATAATGTGCGCTTGCAGAATTTCCCTTACCGTCTCCATGTTTACATCGTATTCTGGGGAAGGTGCTATCTCAGCGCCTCGACCGGGAACGCATCAGTAACCTCCCTGCAGGGCCGGCCCAAGCCACTGTCCTGCCTGGAGCGATGGACAAATTGCTGCCCCCCCCCCAAAAAAACATGCAACGTGTATGAGCTTATCACAAAGCTCCACAGCAATAAAACTCACTGGCTGAGAGTGGCTGCAAAATAACAACATGCACAGTGAGTGTTATATAGAGATTTGACCTGTCAGTCTGGAAATTGATAGCTGTGTGTAATACAGGGGTCAGGTGTCTCAGTCTGGTAAATGACCCCCCCCCCCAGACAGTGTTATACACAGGTCTGACCTCCCTGCTTGGTACAGGTAAAGGCAGTAGTAGGTGCGCAGGGCCTCTCTCCATGGAAACAGTCATCACTCCGCAGCTCATCTCCATCCACAGACTCAGCCATGGAGCCCTGAGCCTGCAGCAACCCGGATCCTGGCCAGGTACGCATTCCCTGCAGTGACCAGATGTCAAGTCCCTCCCTGGAAACAGGTCTAGCTCAAAACTTGTTCTCCCGGAAACAACCAACACATTAAACGGAGCCCTCTGGATACACACAGATGGGCACCAATATTATCCAGGGGGTCAGACAGGTCTGGAGCACCTCCATATCTCTAATCCAAAATCCAGGGCATAGGAGGAATTGGATTCCAAAGAACCCAAAAGGAAGGTGGGAACAAATAATTAAAATTCTAAACCTTTATTGGACTTCTGAGAAAAAACGTACACACCCACAAAATGTATAAAAAAAAACACACAAAAAAGGTCATAAATTAGAGACCATAACTCAAGGTCAGTGACCAATCACAAAAAGCATCTAATGCAGGGTGAGGTCTCTGTGACAACAATTGTATGTCAAAAACTGAGAACCACCACCTGAAATGAATAATAAGCAAGAGATGCCTAAGGATCTATAATAAGTGTGTTTATTATTGCAGAAGCCACTTGCACATCACAGCAATTCGATGAATTGCATCCCAGAGCTCCTGTGCCACATTCCCCCATATGCAGCAAGGAACTCTGGGTAGGATATGCAAACGACATCTGTCTCCCTTTTATGCATCCTGGATCTGTTATTACACAGAACCCTAAAATCAATGCTATGCCTCACTGTGGGTTTCCAGCAGAGATAAGGTTCTGCAACTGGTCAAAACCACTCCTAGGACAGCGCTGTTTTGGGTTTGTTGGACCTCAAAGGGATGACCTGTTCGGTTCGAACGGTTCGGAGTTCGGCCCGAACTTTGGTTGTTCGAAAGTTCGCGAACTTCGAACTTTTTGGGTGTGTTCGGTTCCAGTTAAAAAAAAAAAAGAAATTTTGAAAAAAGTATAGAAAATGCTTAAAAAAATACTAAAATATCTAGAAATAAAGAGACTCTTTACTGCAGAATATTATAAGCAACGGTTTATTAGATATTGAATTAAAAACTAATGTGTACGTGCAAAGATTCTCAACTTTAAATGACCTCTGTTCACAAACGGGCATAAACACCAGGTGTTTTTAGTCTGTTCTAATGAATTTGATACTTTGTATGTATGAAGACTATACTGAGGGGTGTGGTGTCTGCTTTTGAGAAGTGTTAATTTCTCTCCTCTAATATGCTGCCTTTCTAATGAGACCAAACACGATCATGTAGAAAAAATACAAAATTTCTTCATTTCCCACTTTTAACATCTAAAGCAATGTTATTTCTCACCGCGGGATTAAACATTCACAGGGTTATTCAGAGAGCGGTGAAAATCAGGAGAATAATTGGAGAATGGAAAATTCTAGGTCAAAATAGCCAAACCAGAAAAATTCTCCCATTTATCTCACTTTCCAAATCGGCTATTTGGTCTAGATTGTGCTCTTCTCCTGTCAGTTCTCCTGGCTTTCACCTCTCTCTCAGGGTTGTTCAGAGAAAGGTGAAAACCAGGAGAATGGCAGGAAAAGAGAACAATCTGGACCAAATAGCCGATTTGGAAAGTGAGAT
This sequence comes from Leptobrachium leishanense, assembly GCA_009667805.1. NCBI lineage: Eukaryota > Metazoa > Chordata > Amphibia > Anura > Megophryidae > Leptobrachium > Leptobrachium leishanense. Next base: position 422,781,721 of record CM019064.1, on the reverse strand, counting down.
AAGGCTAGGGTCAGGCTAGTGCATTTTTTGCAGCGACCGTCAAAAAGTGCATCCGAACGCATTGCTGTATTTTTTCACGGAATGCGCGAAAACGGTCATACGATGCGCATTTTTGTGCGTGATTTTTTACGGATCCAAACCAGGAAACTTTGGGTGTCTGGACGTTATGTTGGCCGGACATGAGCAGGGTCTGACGTCTCCAAATCACACACACAGGCCGCTAGCGGACGCAGCGCACTCTGTACGTCTGTACTAGCGGTTCTGCGTTCTCAAAAAAATGCGTTAATTTTCCACTTGCGTTGCGCGGCCGGACTTTTGTGCAACCGTACTTTGTATATTGGCCGTCATTGCCCGTCATTTGCTGCTAGTGTGGCCGTGATTAAGTGTGCCTAAACGCACGTTAAAAATTCGCTAGTCTGACCCTAGCCTAATTGGGAGAATTTTTCTGGTTTGGCTATTTTGACCTAGAATTTTCCATTCTCCAGTCATTCTCCTGCCTTTCACCGCTCTCTGAATAACCCTGACAGGGTTATTCAGAGAAAGGTGAAACTCAGGAGAATGACTGAAGAGAAAATTCTAGGTCAAAATAGCCGAACCAGAAAAATTCTCCCATTTAACTCACTTTCCAAATCGGCTATTTGGTCTAGAATTTTCCATTCTCCGGTCATTCTCCTGCTTTTCACCGGCAAAAAATCAGTAAACTTTTTCTGCGTGTCCGAAAATGTCTCCTCTTTCATACAGACTGCCGCCCCAAGCAGTTGTTTATGGATAGATTAAAGGAAAAGCATTTACCGTCATTTGAAATGTCATTATTTTTGTTTTTAAGTGTTTCTATACATCCTAGAAATCCGCCACTTCACGGGCAGGTTATGGGGACCTCCTAGGCACGATAGTTGAAGGAATTTTTGGTTTTTATTTTTAACCCTTATTTCATGTAAAACTCACTGTCCCTTTAAAAACAGTTTTTTTTACTTTTTGTCCTTGTTTCCTGTCCCCCAGGGCACTACCCGGACCCCCATACACCTTTTATGGCAAATATCTAGCATATATGCCCTCTTGGAGGGCACTCTAAAAACCGAATTTTCAGCCCCATTAACTTGTATTGAGTTCGAGTTCGGGTTCGGATCTGAACATTTGGAAGGTTCAGGTTCGGGTTCGGGTTCGGGTCCGAACCAAACTCGGGGGGGGGGGTGTTCGGCTCATCCCTACTCATCAGCAAGAAGCTAGGCATGATGACCAGTGGATGCTTGGGACCCGTAGGCAAATCCATATCTATATGGGTTGTGGTGGAGGACAAAAAGTGAGCATCGCAGCAATTCGATGAATTGCATCCCAGAGCTCCTGTGCTACATTCCCCCATATAGTTACATAGTTACATAGTTACATAGTTATATAGGCTGAAAAAAGACATGCGTCCGTCGGGTTCAGCCTCTCCCACATAACCTACTGCTGTTGATCCAAAAGAAGGCAAAAAACCCAGTCTGAATGCTTGCCAATATGCAACATACTGGGAAAAAATTCCTTCTTGACCCCAGAATGGCGTCAGATTTCTCCTTGGATCAAGAAGCTTTTACCCACATATTAAATATTATAACCCTTAATATTCTGTGTCTGCAGGAAGTCATCCAGTCGTTTTTTAAAAGTCTGTACAGACTCTGACCCAACCACCTCAACAGGCAGAGAATTCCACAGCTTTATTGTTCTCACCGTAAAATAACCCTTCCTATGCTTTAAGCTAAATTTTCTTTCTTCCAGTCTAAATGGATGACCCCTTGTCCTATGTATAGTCCTGTTAATGAATAGGTTATCAGACAATGGTTGATAATGGCCCCGTATATATTTATATAAGGTTATCAGATCCCCTCTAAGGCGCCTTTTCTCTAAACTAAACAGGTTTAAGCTTGTTAGTCTTTCCTCATAACTTAACCCTTCCATCCCCCTTATTAATTTAGGGGGATGGAAGGGTTAAGTTATGAGGAAAGACTAACAAGCTTAAACCTGTTTAGTTTAGAGAAAAGGCGCCTTAGAGGGGATCTGATAACCTTATATAAATATATACGGGGCCATTATCAACCATATGCAGCAAGGAATTCTGGGTAGGATATGCAAATGACATCTGTCTCACTTTTATGCATCCTGGATTGCCCTGTGGGTCCAAAGCATCCACTGCAACTGGTCATCATACCTAGCTCCTAGCTGAAGAGGTTCCAACAAACCCGAAACAGCGCTGTCCTAGGAGTGGCTTTGACCAGTTGCATAAACCTTATCTCTGCTTAAAAAAAAAAACACAGTGTGGCATAGCATTGATTTTAGGGTTCTGTGTAATAACAGACCCAGGATGCATAAAAGTGAGAATGAGGTAATTTGCATATACTACCCAGAATTCCTTGCTGCATATGGGGAATGTGGCACAGGAGCTCTGGGATGCAATTCGTCGAATTGCTGTGATGTGGCAAGTGGCTTCTGCAATAATAAACACTATATATATATATATATATTTATAAAATACAACAGCAGAAAGGTTGCACTCAACCTAAACTAGCAACAACAGCAGGTGCATCTAAGACATTTAATACACAATACCAGGAATCATATTTTGTGAACTGAATCCCATCATTTATTCAGGCGTTTGAATGTTTGTAAAACTGCTTTTTGCTACAGAATAAGGCTAGGGTCAGACCAGCGCATTTTTCGCGTTGTCCGTGAAAAAGTGTGTTCGAACGAATGGACGTATTTTTTCCCGGAATACGCGATAGCGGTCATACGATGCGCATTTTCGTCCGTGATTTAGTACGGATCATCAATAAAACCCTTTTTGCGTCTGGACGTTATGTTGGCCGGACATTAGCAGCGTCTGACGTCTCCTAATCACGCACACACGCCGCTATGCGGACGCAGCGCACTCTGTACGTCAGTACTAGCGGTTTGACGTTCTCGATTAAAATGCGTTCGTTTGCCACTTGCGTTGCGCGGCTGCACTTTCGTGCGGCCGTTCTTCGCATGCTGCCCGGCATTGGACGTCATTTGCTGCTAGCACGGCCGTGATTAAGTGCTGCTAAACGCACGTTAATACTGCGCTCGTCTGACCCCAGCCTAAGATGGAAGAAGTCGGTCACTGATATGGAGTGCTCTTTCCTGTATTTCGTATATATATATATATTCTGATATTACTTTTTAATTTTACATTAAATTTTGCTTAAAATAGATGATGATTCTAAATGTTTAGCGATCCCTTTATTTCAGATGGATAGCGATACATCATATTTCCTGAATACCATGACTGATGGCTCAATTTTACATGTGTAATCAATTTACAAACAGGTGCCGAACAAAATCCTGTTAAATCAGATTTCACGCTATTTTTGGTGTCAATGTGCGGTCTATAAATATAAAAATACGATAAAAATAAATCAAACAAGATAAAAATAAAACCTCCAGTTCTTCTTAATCGAGTGACTCATACGTCAGCATTAAAACTCACTTCCCTTTATATAAAGTACTTAAAAGTACCCTCTAGACTGAAAAGTACCTGATTTTATGCAATAAAACTCAAATTAACAATACTGTGAATTCATATCTATTTCCCCAGCAGATACCATGAAAATCCAGCCTCTGTAACCAAATGTTCTGATATCTATTCATCTGCTGCTTGCACCAAAAAGATGTATTGTATGAACCAGGGGTCACCACCATAGACCATTCAGTATGGTATCTGGAGGACCTGACTACTTGATACGACTGGAGAAGAAGCACAAAGACCTAACTTTGGGTGGAGGATTCCTCACCTCACCATCTCCCCCAATGATCAACAACTATACAAGTATTGGAAATAATGGCGGCATTGATTTGGTAAGACCTGCCATTTCTAAAAGACAATAAATTAGGAATAGTCAGCGTTTGGATTCAGTCACACAATGGAGAGCATGAATTATGGATGGAGCCCCTTTACATCAGAATTTAACACAAGAACTCCATCGAGGTGGCAGATGATAGCCTGAAGAAAATACTCTAAGGCTAGGGTCAGACTAACGCATTTTTCACGTTGTCCGTGAAAATGTGCGTTCGAAGAATGGACGTATTTTTTCACGGAATACGCAATAGCGGTCATACTATGCGCAGTTTCATCCGTGATTTTGTACGGATCATCAATAAAACACTTCTTGCATCTGGACGTTATGTTGGCCGGACATTAGCAGCGTCTGACATCTCCTAATCACACACACACGCCGCTAGCGGGCGCAGCGCACTCTGTACGTCAGTACTAGTGGTTTAACGTTCTCGAAAAAATGCGTTCATTTTCCACTTGCGTTGCGCAGCCGGACTTTTGTGCGACCGTACATCGTATATTGGCCGTCATTGCCCGGCATCTGCTGCTAGTGCGGCCGTGATTAAGTGCGCCAGAACGCGCGTTCGCACTGCCTCAGTCTGACCCTAGCCTAAAGGGTATGAGTACATACGACATTACAAAGAGGACTAGTCAAAGCTACTAGCAAAAGGTGAACGGGTTCCCAAAAACAGAGTGGTCTAAATACAAGTCCAGGCCAGGATTCCAGATATCAGGGGCAAATATCAAGAATCACACAGAAAAAAAGGGTCAGGGATTGGGGTTTCCATAAATCCACTAGCTCCTAGCAGTGGTTTTATAGAAAACCACTTGGTAGCGAAGGAGTTAATAATAGAAATATATTTAGGCATATGTCACTAAAAACTGTTTATATGTGGTGTCTGTCAATTTGGGTTGATCTTCATAAGGGGTTATTCAGAGAGAGCCGGTCTGGCCCCGAAATTGCACCGAACAGTGAATTTCCCCATACGGTGCCATTTCGGGGCCATTCGGCTATTCAGAGAGCAGGCAGTTCGCCAATTTTTGTCGACTTGCCAGCAAAATACGGTGCTCGTTCGACAGCAGTGAAATCCCCATAGAGAAGCAATGGTTAATCTATTCAGAGTACAACTAACAGCAGTGAAATGCCCCATGTCCGGTGGTTTCATTCGGCAGGTTTAATCTGGCGAATCCCATAGGTTTCCAATGTTAAAAATATTCCCGTTTTTAGCCAATATCTATTAAACCATTTACTCTTTTAATCTGCAGCAAAAATTCTCTTTATTTATTTATTTTTCAGGCATTTTTCAGGATGTTTTCGGCAAAGTTTTTGTCTCCAATTTATTTTTTTTAAATAGCGTTTTTTCTTTTTTCCGTAACAAACCTTTTTATTATTATTCATAAGACTTTACATGTTAATTCCAGACATTTTCGTCCCCTAGCTTTTTTGCAAACAGCGTTTAAAATTTTTAAAGTTTCAATCGTTTTTTTGTTTTTTTTACCTGTCCGGCAGTTTGTCGGCTTTTTTCTACGGCTGGTCGGCGCTGTGTCCAGCTGCTCGTCGGCTGCTTGCGGGTGCATTTGGCGGCTGTCCGGTGGCTTTGCAACAGCTGTCCGGCAGGTTTGCTGCGGTGGCCGTTGAGTTTGCGCCGCTGTCCGGCGGGTTGGCAGAGACATTCGACGGTCTATTCGCCGCACTTCAGTTACCCTACGGTGATTGCTGAATTCACCGCAGGGTCAGCAATTCGGTTTTGCCGAAGTGCGGTGAATCAGAGAGCACTGAAATGTCGGTGACATTTCGGTGCTCTCTGAATAACCCTGAATGTTTTATTGTACCTGTATTCTTATTATCTGCCACCAGAGGACACTATTACCAGCTTTTTCTTCCTAGTTGAAGAACTACTGTTACCCTTACCAACAATGCTTCAGGCATGAAATATGATTTCAGAAGGCAGAAAATTTCAATAGTTTTGTTTCTATATAGTAAAAAGCTCTTTTTTGTGTATACAACAAACTGCACCGGTATTCTGCTCTATTACAATTTTCACACACTGCTTATGCTATGTTTGTTTTCTGTTTTTTTTACTTTCAAAAAACAAACAGGGTTATTCAGCAAGAGGTGAAAACCAGAATGACTGGAGAAGTGAAAATTCTAGGTCAAAATAGCCGATTTGGAAAATGAGATAAATGGGAGATTTTTTTCTGGTTTGGCTATTTTGGCCTAGAATTTTAACTTCTCCATTCATTCTCCTGGTTTTCACCTCTCTCTGAATAACCCTGATAAATTTATTTTACACCTTTAATTCTTAAATAAAATTTAAGTCTCGACTTAATAATACGCCCTCGTCTTGGTTTTTCTTATTGTTGCACTGTGGAATAATTTATAAGTATCCATTTATTTTCGTCATGCAGAATTTAATGTTGGTAAATAAAAATTACTTTTATGCAGCAAAGAAATGTGTCAAACTAAATTGCTTTCTTTTAGGCTAGGGTCAGGCGAACGCACTTTTCACATCTACCGTCGAATAGTGCGTTGATGCGTCCGAACGCATTTTTTCACGGAAGACGCGATAGCGGTCATACGATGCGCAATTTCGGCCGTGATTTTTGTATGGATCCAAACCAGGAATCTTTGGGTGTCTGGACGTTATGTTGGCCGGACATGAGCAGCGTCTGACGTCTCCTAATCACGCACACACGCCGCTATGCGGACGCAGCGCACTCTGTTCGTCAGTAGTAGAGGTTCGACATTCTTGCAAAAATGCATTCGTTTGCCGCTTGCGTTGCACGACCGAACTTTCGTGTGGCCGTACTTCGTGTGTGGGCCTGCGTTAGACGTCATTTGCTGCTACCACGGCTGTCATAAAGTGCGGGTAAACGACGTTCGCACTGCGTTCGTCTGACCCCAGCCTAAAAAGTCTTTCTTTATTTTGTCTTTGCACAGTTAACCGATATTTAAACGTAGGCTCTGTTACAAAAAAGAGGATCCTTTTTTGCCCTTAAATAATTGGACGTATGCTGACAGCCTCTGCCTAATAATTTTTTTGAATGTTTTTTTATTAATGGTGATTTTACTCACCTTTTCTCCTCACCGGACACTGCTCCTTCTCTTCAGCTCAGGGACTCCTGAATCCAGAAGTCCCTGAAGCTTTACCAAGGAATTTGTGCTCCTGCGCAACTTGCGTAGCGCATGATCTGGAAAATGCTCACCGCTATGGGACTTGCACATTTTATGTACGCAAGTTCTGTAGTGCATGCACAGAATGATGGATCGGAGCTGTGAGTATGCCCAGATCCAATCCATCGGCTGACTCTCTGAGATCACTTGCTATCACAGGCTGTCTCAGGGTGACTCCGGCACGCTCTCTGCATGCTGATGTTGATTGGGACCGATCTGGTGAACGGCAGATGGGTAATTCAAAATCGTGGCTGCTGGTGACACTGTGGTTGGTGGAGAAAACTCCTCCACTTCACCCACAGTTTCTGCCAGATCAGGGCAGTCAGGATAAGTAGAGTGTTCCTTTGAGAGAATGCAATGATGAGTGGAGAGCTGATCACTGAGAAGTCTAGGGCCTGCTAAGTACAATGGCCCCACTTGGTAATGTTAATGGATCCCTTCTTATTCCAGCTGAGCTACAAAGACCGGTTGGGTTTCGTCTGTTGAAGGTGCCTTAAGCACGGATCATGGAAAGTGTCAAAAGAAGAGAAAGCACTTTCATTTCAGAGTATCATTGTTTTACGGCACTGTGATACGCACATATCAAACTTAACTTGCCATAGAAAATCTAACTATCACAACAAAGAAACAAAACTCATGAAAATGTGAGTAAAATGAAGATTCACTTCCTTAGTGCTCCTTAACTTTACCCAAAAATAGTCTCTATTCCTCATTACGCTGGGCAGATATTTCAGAAACAAGAATCTCTCCTTTACTGGCTCCTCTCCCCACCCCAAGTACCCGTCTCGTCAGTTGGAGTATTATTTATTTATAAAGTATTTTGCAGCCTATTCAGGTAGGGTGGTAGTTTCCCAGAAAAGCTCTTAAACACCAGGTTGGAAAGGTGAAGGGTGCGTCTAGATTCCAGTGACGGCCAGTTTAGTTCTTTTAACATGTCACAATGGTGGGTCATGTAGTTACATTGTAGCACAAAGCGGCAGAATGAGTTATACAATGTAGTAAGTTTCTGAAGGTGTGTTTGCGGGGCAGCTGCATACACTACATCTCCGTATTCAATAGCTGGCATAAGCATTTGTTGTACAATCTGCTTTCTTACCGCGGGGCTCAGGCAGGATTTGTTTCTGTACAGGGCACCTAGTTTGGGGTAGAGTTTAGATGAGAGTTTTTCGATGTGGGGGCCAAAAGATAGATTTGGGTCTAACCACATACCTAGATATTTGAGAGAAATTACTGTGGTCAGCGTTTCATTTGATTTTGTCCCAACACATAGATGGAGATTTTGCAATTTATGTAGTTTAGGTTTTGTTCCAAAGAGCATTGTAACAGTTTTGTCAGTATTTAGATAAAGTTTGTTGTGATTGATCCACTTTTCTACCTCTGTGAATTGTTCTTGCAGCACGGCTTCCAGCTGCCGGAGATCTGGTTTGCTGGTATAGATTACGGTGTTGCCTGCGTACATGTGTACAGTTGAGACTTTGCAGACGTTGGGCAAGGCTCTGGTCTTGGTGCCTTTCTCTTCCCAATCCATACCACTTCTCTTGGTAATCTTTAACGCCTTAAGGACCACTGACGTACATAGTACGTCCTGGGAAAAATTCCCCTTAAGGACCAAGGACGTACTATGTAGGTCATGGTCTTTTAACCCCCCTCCCTCCCTATACTCACATCTCTGTCCTGGGTCCCACATCGGTCTGGCTTCCTAGAAGCCGGCTCAACGGTTTTATGGGCCCCAACAGGCCGAATTAAATCGTGCTCTTAGTTTGTAGCAGATAACCATTGGACCCTTACACAGACAAGAGAGCTAACAAAATGCTAGATGCGACACAGTCCTGGATAGGGATGACCCCTAGTGGCTAAATTAGGGAATTATCAAAATGATGCAGCAATGGAGCTACTATCATTTATACAGTGCCGACATATTCTGAAGCGCTTTGCAATGGGTGGTACAAAACAATCATATCAGTTGACACATGGAGAATGATAAGAATAGAGAATCCTAGAGAAGTGATTTTACAATCTAAATGTAGTGGGGTGACACATAGAAATGAATAGGGCACCAAACTGTATGTATCAGAATGAAAATAAGCATTTTTTGGTTGTTTTACCAGCCAGCTTTTTTTTTGGAACTGGGGGCATTTTTCAAATATCGGCTCCAGTCAAATTTTTTCAACTGAATAAGCCTATCAGGGTTATTCAAAGAGCTCCGAATTGCTGGCGAAAGGTATCCGAACGCTGAAATTCAGCATATACCTTTCCTGGCCATTCGGCTATTCAGAGAGCAGGCAATACGCCAAATGTTGGCGAATTGCCTGCACATACGGTGCCTGTTCGGTGCCTGTTCGAGGGCAGTGAAATCCCCATAGAGAAGCAATGCTTCGTCTATTCAGAGAACAAAAAACCAGCAGGGAAAAGTTGCCGAAATGCCCTGCTGTTCGGTGGTTTAATTCGGCAGGTTTATTCAGGCGAATCCCATAGGCTTCAATGTTAAAAATATTCCCGTTTTAAACCAATATCTAATTAACCGTTTATTATCTTATTCTGCAGTAAAAAGTCTCTTTATTTATAGATTTTTTTGGATCTTTTAGGCATTTTTTGGGATTTTGTTGCAAACATTTTATTTCGTTTTTTTTAATAAATCGTTTTTTTCTTTTTTCTGTTACAGCCCTTTTTATTATCATTCATTGGATCTTATACGTAAATTTCAGACATTTTCGTTCTTTAGTTTGTTTGCAAACAGCGTTTCACTTTTCAAACATTCAAGGGTACTTTTTTTTTTTTTACTTTATACACTCCATTCGTCTGCGGTGTCGGGTTTTTCCGGCGGCTGCTCTGCGCTGTGATCGGCGGCTGCTCTGCGCTGTGATTGATGGCTGCTCGGGTTTCTCCGGCGTGTTCGGCGGGGTTAATCCATATGCTTTTGCAGGTTTTGGTGTGCGTTCGCCCTGGTTTTGCAGTGAGTTTTCGGCGACTTTTCCCTGCATTACGACGGCCCTGTGGTGCTTGCTGAATACACCGCAGGGTCGCCGAAATGGGATCGCCGAATCTCGCTGAATTGAAGAGAACGAAAAGTCACCGAACGTGCAGTGACTTTTCGATTCTCTTCGAATAACCCTGTGTGTATGTACTGAAAAAAATAAATGCCACAAGCAGACAATATTTTTTTCAGAAAAAAAAACAATTAAATCGTGCCCCAAATCAGTCACAATTTATGCAGTATGCCAGGGCTGTCAAACTCCATCTCTACAGATGTTTCTGAACTACAACTCCCATGATTACCTGGCTGTCTATTGCGTTGATGGCATTCTGGGAGTCGTAGGCCATCATTACCTGTTGATGAAAGTCCTGCATTATGCAGATTTACCTTTTCATCGTTACTTGTGGAAAACATTCTATTCTCCATTGTCTGCTTCAAACGTTCAATGTAATCCCCCTTGTTTTGAATAACAAAATGCACATTTCTTTTATTTTTTTGATTTAACCTGTGCGATTTAATTTGCTCCTTTTGTCATGATGTTCCCACTGCATTTATTTAATATTTCTCTATATAGTGAGAATATTTCATTATGTTATATTTAACCTAGAGCAGGGCTCGAGTCGAGCGGGAACGCGCAGGAACGGCGTTCCCGCACTTTTCCCACAGCGGGAACGCTGCGGGAACGCAGCGTTCCCGCTGTGGCCCGAGCCCGAACGCCGCCGCCGCACATTGCCGGCGGCCGGCGTGCTTCCTGTTACAAGGGCCAGCTGACAGGAGGTGGAGCCGCTCGCCTGGCTGTTTCATAGTTCCCAGGCGAGCGGCTGCACTTCCTGTCAGCGCCACTGAAGCAGGAAGCACGCGGCCGCTGGCAATGTGGAGAAGCAGCAGCAAAGGTGAGCTGGGCTGGGGGCAGTATCCCTGAGACCTGGGGGGGGGGGAATATCCATGAGACCAGGGGGGGGCAATATCCATGAGACCAGGGGGGCAATATCCATGAGACCTGGGGCATTATCCATGAGAGCTGGGGCATTATCCATGAGAGCTGGGGGGGCATTATCCATGAGACCTGGGGGGCAATATCCATGAGACCAGGGGGCAATATCATGAGACCTGGGGCAATATCCATGAGAGCTGGGGCATTATCCATGAGAGCTGGGGGCATTATCCATGAGACCTGGGGCAATATCCATGAGAGCTGGGGCATTATCCATGAGAGCTGGGGCAATATCCATGAGACCTGGGGCATTAATCCATGAGAGCTGGGGCATTATCCATATGAGCTGGGGGCAATATCCATGAGAGCTGGGGCATTATCCATGAGACCTGGGGCATTATCCATGAGAGCTGGGGCATTATCCATGAGAGCTGGGGCAATATCCATGAGAGCTGGGGCAATATCCATGAGAGCTGGGGCATTATCCATATGAGCTGGGGGCAATATCCATGAGAGCTGGGGCAATATCCATGAGACCTGGGGCATTATCCATGAGAGCTGGGGCAATATCCATGAGACCTGGGGCATTATCCATGAGACCTGGGGCATTATCCATGAGACCAGGGGGCAATATCCATGAGACCTGGGGCATTATCCATGAGACCTGGGGCAATATCCATGAGAGCTGGGGCATTATCCATGAGAGCTGGGGCAATATCCATGAGAGCTGGGGGGCATTATCCATGAGACCTGGGGCATTATCCATGAGAGCTGGGGCATTATCCATGAGAGCTGGGCCATTATCCATGAGAGCTGGGGCAATATCCATGAGAGCTGGGGCAATATCATGAGAGCTGGGGGGCATTATCCATGAGAGCTGGGGCATTATCCATGAGAGCTGGGGCAATATCCATGAGAGCTGGGGCAATATCCATGAGACCTGGGGCATTATCCATGAGAGCTGGGGCAACATCCATGAGACCTGGGGCATTATCCATGAGAGCTGGGGCATTATCCATGAGAGCTGGGGCAATATCCATGAGAGCTGGGGGGGCATTATCCATGAGACCTGGGGCATTATCCATGAGAGCTGGGGCAATATCCATGAGAGCTGGGGCATTATCCATGAGAGCTGGGGCATTATCCATGAGAGCTGGGGCAATATCCATGAGAGCTGGGGGGGCATTATCCATGAGACCTGGGGCATTATCCATGAGAGCTGGGGCAATATCCATGAGAGCTGGGGCATTATCCATGAGAGCTGGGGCATTATCCATGAGAGCTGGGGCAATATCCATGAGAGCTGGGGCATTATCCATGAGAGCTGGGGCATTATCCATGAGACCTGGGGCATTATCCATGAGAGCTGGGGCATTATCCATGAGAGCTGGGGCAATATCCATGAGAGCTGGGGCATTATCCATGAGACCTGGGGCATTATCCATGAGAGCTGGGGCATTATCCATGAGACCTGGGGCAATATCCATGAGAGCTGGGGCAATATCCATGAGACCTGGGGCAATATCCATGAGAGCTGGGGCAATATCCATGAGAGCTGGGGCAATATCCATGAGACCTGGGGCATTATCCATGAGAGCTGGGGCAATATCCATGAGACCTGGGGCATTATCCATGAGACCTGGGGCATTATCCATGAGACCTGGGGCATTATCCATGAGACCAGGGGGCAATATCCATGAGACCTGGGGCATTATCCATGAGACCTGGGGCAATATCCATGAGAGCTGGGGCATTATCCATGAGAGCTGGGGCAATATCCATGAGAGCTGGGCAATATCCATGAGAGCTGGGGGGGCATTATCCATGAGACCTGGGGCATTATCCATGAGAGCTGGGCAATATCCATGAGACCTGGGGCAATATCCATGAGAGCTGGGGCATTATCCATGAGAGCTGGGGCATTATCCATGAGAGCTGGGGCATTATCCATGAGACCTGGGGCAATATCCATGAGAGCTGGGGCATTATCCATGAGAGCTGGGCAATATCCATGAGAGCTGGGGCAATATCCATGAGAGCTGGGGTCATTATCCATGAGACCTGGGGCATTATCCATGAGAGCTGGGCAATATCCATGAGAGCTGGGGCATTATCCATGAGACCTGGGGCATTATCCATGAGACCTGGGGCAATATCCATGAGAGCTGGGGCATTATCCATGAGAGCTGGGGCAATATCCATGAGAGCTGGGGCAATATCCATGAGAGCTGGGGCATTATCCATGAGACCTGGGGCATTATCCATGAGAGCTGGGGCAATATCCATGAGAGCTGGGGCATTATCCATGAGAGCTGGGGCATTATCCATGAGACCTGGGGCAATATCCATGAGAGCTGGGGCATTATCCATGAGAGCTGGGGCATTATCCATGAGACCTGGGGCAATATCCATGAGAGCTGGGGCAATATCCATGAGAGCTGGGGCAATATCCATGAGAGCTGGGGGCATTATCCATGAGAGCTGGGGGCATTATCCATGAGAGCTGGGGGCATTATCCATGAGAGCTGGGGTCATTATCCATGAGAGCTGGGGCATTATCCATGAGAGCTGGGGCAATATCCATGAGACCTGGGGCATTATCCATGAGACCTGGGGCATTATCCATGAGACCTGGGGGCATTATCCATGAGAGCTGGGGCATTATCCATATGAGCTGGGGCAATTATATCCATGTGAACTGGGGAAAATATATCCATATAACCAGTGCTGTGCATATTATTCTTGGGGTTCAGTGCTGTGTATGTTATTCTGGGGGCTCAGTGCTGTGTATATTATTCTGGGGGCTCAGTGCTGTGTATATTATCCTGGAGGCTCAGTGCTGTGTATATTATTCTTGGGGTTCAGTGCTGTGTATATTATTCTGGGGGTTCAGCACTGTGTATATTATTCTGGGGGTCTGTGCCTGGAGATATATATATATATATATATTGTATATAAAATGCGTTAGTCCAGTTGCCACAATAACGAGTATACCTGTACGTAGTGATACCTTTCACTGATCAGTATAGTTTCCAGTTTACACTCTTGAAAGCTTGTCTTTTAAATGTAAAGTTAACCCAATTAAAATGGTATCACCGGCACGCGCTGCTATACTCGTGATATATATATATATATTTTCTTCGGGTAATAGGGGTGTGGAATTCGTGGGTGAGTTCCCTCACTTTTTTTCCCAGGACTTGACCCCTGACCTAGAGGGTTTCCTTAAAAAAGAATGACCCATGTAGAGGCATTTCTCTATTCTTCTGTTACTCCCACTTACTCCATGTATATGAATAATAAAACCTAATTATATTACACTACATTTAACTTGGATGCACAAAAAGAGAACGAATGACATTAGAGGTGAATAACATGTTTATTTACGTTACTTTATTGCATCAATAATAACAACTGACGTAGAATACGCCAGAAATGTATGTTCAGTGTAAATAATAAATTACAATTTTAATGTTATATAAATACACTTGGTAAAAACAATAATTTACCTAACGTCTGACATTAAGATCTTGAGGATAACGTTAACAATTTATCCAGCTGCTATACTCCAGTAGAGACGTAACTCTCTTCATTTTTGGGCTGAATGCATATTGTCGATTTCCAGAAAACAAGTAAAGCAGACCTAAAGACAAACAAATATCATTAAAGCATCGGATGTCATTTTTGAGTAACTTCTTTATCTATTGGCTCCGCCCTCTCTAAGGATTTTGGTACATGGAGAGATATTTAAAGCCGTGCTGTCATCATCCCTGTGCACAGTTACTGTATCTGTGTTAAGCTGGAAGCTCCGCCAGTTGTTCCTTCCCTTTAGCTCTCCATTCCGGTTTCTCCACCACAGGCCCTACCGTTTTGTTTTGGCTCTATCTCCGTCTGAATCTTAGTCTAACCTTCCAGTTACAGACCACCTCTATGGACTCTGATCCTTTTGACTTGGACTTGCTTTAAATGCTTTGTGATGTGGCTTCTTAATATTCAACCAATGACTTACAGGGTTAATCGAAAAGCCACCGCACGTTCAGTGACTCTTCTTCGTTATCTTTAATTCGGTTCGATTTGGCGATCCCATTTTGGCGACCCTGCGGTGTACTCAGCAAGCACCACAGGGCCGCCGAAATGCAGGGAAAATTCACCAAAAACCTGTCGAAAACTCACCGCAAAACGAGGGCGAACGCACACCGAAACCCGTAAAAACATCTGGATTAACCCACCGAAAACTGCGGAAAAAACCGAGCAGGAGCCGACCACACGCAGCGCAGCCGCCGGAAAAAGCCGACACCGCAGACGAATGGAGTGAATAAATTAAAAAAATAGTATGCTTGAATGATTGAAAAGTGAAACGCTGTTTGCAAAGAAACTACTGAACGAAAATGTCTGAAATTTACATATGAGGTCCAGGGAATGATAATAAAAAGGGCTGTTACAGAAAAAATAAGTAAAGTTTTTTAAAAAAATCAAAAAAAAATCCCGAAAATAATCTATAAATAAAGAGACTCTTTACTGCAGAATATAATAGTCAACGGTTTATTAGATATTGAATTAAAACGGGAATATTTTTAAAATTGAAGCCTATGGGATGCTCCTGAATAAACCTGTCGAATTAAACCACTGAATGGCAGGGCATTAGGGGAACCTTTCACTGCTGGTTTGTGTTTTCTGAATAGCCGAAGCATTGCTTCTCTATGGGATTTCACTGCCCTCGAACAGGCACCGAACAGGCACCGTATGTGCAGGCAATTCGCCAGGATTTGGCGAATTGCCTGCTCTCTGGATAGCCGAATGGCCAAGAAAGGTTACTGAATGCTGATTTTCAGCGTTCGGTTCCCTTTCGGCAGCTATTCGGATCTCTTTGAATAACCTTGTTAGACATTGATCCCCCTTCTTCGATAACTCGAGTCACAGTCTGTGACATAACCTGGATTCTGTTTGATTTGACCTCTGAGGACTATAAATGACTAAGGTTTCCTAATATCAGCGATATTGTTACACCTGGGCTTGACAAAGACCATTGAGTCAAAACGTTGCCAAGCTCCACATTCAGTGGAATAAAACATGAATCCTTTAAGTTCCTGGAGTGTTGTGTCCACTATTGTTTTGTTTATTCATGTGTCTAAAAGACCATATTAATCCGTTCTTCTGGTCTCAATATTTTTGACTGCAGCACTTTACCCGGCCATAAAAGTAACCCTCATGTTCCTGGTCCAAATCCAATGACTACTACCCTCCAGTGAAGCAGGTTTTACCCTGTCTGTAGCCATTAAAAGTCGTAAACTGTTTCTCTTGGCTCATTACGGGCCCTATTACATTCTTCGCGCACAATTGTGCGCGCGCGCAAAAACGCATTAGTGCGAGGGGAAAACCCTTTGCGCTGAACGTCGTATTACGACGTGGTATTACACGTAAATGCACGATAACGTATAACGCGAGTGACCCTGCGCGAACCCTTTGCGAGCGCGATTTAGTGCGTGCATCTTATACTTAACAATGTGAGCGCAAATGCGTTTGTGCGCTGGTGCGCGCATGGTATTACGATCTTAGCACAAAATTTAACGGACAGTGTTTGTGCGCATAATTTTAACGTCTTTGAAAAGCCGGTGGTAACGGCAAATTGTAACAACCTGACTGTACCAAACTGCGGATTCACAACGGAGAACGTCGATGCGCAAGTTTTTTTTACTAGATCTGTCAAAAATGACGGCCACTACCTTGTCTTCCGTCAGAACGTACGTCTGTTGTGCGCAGCCCGCACAAAATGCGTTCGTCAGATGGACTCGCGTTAAAAATTACATTGTGCTCACTGATTTCTGCGCGCAACGGTACTTTGCTTTGTCGATTTTACGAGCGCAATTTCCCGACGGATGAAAAAACACACGAGGAATGTAATTCTAGCAGTGATTTACGTGCGTTAACTTTTAACACTTTGCGCAAAAAACCACGTGTTTAGCGTGCGTTTTTGCGTTAAGAATGTAATAGTGCCCTACATGTGTAGCATCTTTATGATGTAATAACAATCAAAGAACTGCATTGCACAGCTATTGATTTGTCATCCCTTGGTCACAATATGAATGCAAATTGCATAGATGGCCCAAAAAGATCTGTTTTGCGAAAGCTGTGAAGGAACAGTTAATAACAGGTCCTTGATCATAATCTTTAATTGTATTTTTATTTTTGCTTGGTCGTAATCTGTGGATCTGGAAGAAGCTAAGTTTGACTATACGGATTCTTATAATAAAGACTTCTTTGTACAGATGCTAATATAAGTCATTTATAGGTAACATCATTCTACAATGGCATCGTTTAATCATGGTAAGTTGAGAGTATTTTAACAAGCAATTCATGACTTATTGTAAGGTAACCAAACGCCAAACTACTTACAGCAGTCACAATGTATAAAGGAACACTCTATTAAAAAAAACAGGTTCTTTTTGCCCTTAAATAACTGGGAAGATGCTGCTGACAACCTCTACCCAATTAATTTTTCTTGCCTTTCAGTTTTTTTTACTTACCTTTTGTCCCTCGCCACGCGCTGCTCCTCCTCTTCAGCTCAGGGACTCCCGAACCTGGAAGTCCCTTCAACTATGTAATTTGCGCTCTTATGCAACTTGCGCAGTGTCGGAACCGCAAATTGTGCAGCTCTGCGAACTTACGCACTTTATGTACGCAAGCTCCGTAGCGCCTGCGCAGAACGAAGGATTGGAGCTGCGCACATGAACAGATCCGATTCATCGGCTGCTTCTCTGAGACCACCCGCTACATCGATTGGTCTCAGAGAGGGTGGCGTTGGCATTCTCTCTGCGTGCCGACATCACTAGTGATTAATCTGGTGACAAGCAGCTGGGAAAATTTATTTATTTTTTTATAAAGGATTTTACCAGGAAGGATACATTTAGATTTCTCTCGTTTTCAGTATGTCCTGGGTTCAAGAGCATTAAAATGTTACAGTTACAGAAATACAAAGTAATAAAATGCAAGATATTAAAAAGAAATATTAAAAAGAAATTGCACAATTATACAGATTAACATAAAATAAATATAGTCACTATGTTACATGTTTACAGGTGCATTCTGTATATAGTCACTATGTTACATGTTTACAGGTGCATTCCGTATATAGTCACTATGTTACATGTTTACAGGTGCATTCTGTATATAGTCACTATGTTACATGTTTACAGGTGCATTCCGTATATAGTCACTATGTTACATGTTTACAGGTGCATTCCGTATACAGTCACTATGTTACATGTTTACAGGTGCATTCTGTATATAGTCACTATGTTACACGTTTACAGGTGCATTCTGTATATAGTCACTATGTTACATGTTTACAGGTGCATTCTGTATATAGTCACTATGTTACATGTTTACAGGTGCATTCTGTATATAGTCACTATGTTACACGTTTACAGGTGCATTCTGTACTGAGGTATGTTAATAGGGATCTCTTAAGTGACTTTAGACTGGGGGAAGATTTGATGGCGTCTGGGAGGTTATTCCATAATTGCGGTGCTCTGCAGGAAAAGGAGGATCGAGCCACTTTATTTTTGGATTGCTGTATTGCAAGTAAGGTGCAGGTCCTGGATCTGACGTTATAGGATGAGGGAACAGCTAGTGGAAGCAGCCTATTCAGGTTGGGTGGTAGCTTCCCAGAAAAGCTCTTAAACACCAGGTTGGAAAGGTGAAGGGTGCGTCTGGATTCCAGCGACGGCCAGTTTAGTTCTTTTAACATGTAACAATGGTGGGTCCTGTAGTTACATTGTAGCGCAAAGTGGCAGAATGAGTTATACAGTGTAGTAAGTTTATGAAGATGTGTTTGTGGGGCAGCTGCATACACTACATCTCCGTAATCAATAGCTGGCATAAGCATTTGTTGTACAATCTGCTTTCTTACCCCGGAGCTCAGGCAGGATTTGTTTCTGTACAGGCACCTAGTTTGGGGTAGCGTTTAGATAAGAGTTTTTCGATGTGGGAGCTAAAGGATAGATTTCAAAACTTCCATCTGCTGGTGATGCTGGGTGTGGTGGAGGAAACTCCTCCACCTGTCACGGTTCCTGGATCCCACCACGCAGCCCTTAAAGCCCAACACTCCACAGAGCCAAAAAGCTACCAACAGAGTAGCCGTAGAACAATCCCTAACTGTCTGGTCCTTAAAAATTGGCCAGGTATAAGTATACTAGCTAGACAGAAAGGGTTAAGCAAAGACAATGTCGTAATACAAAACCAGGTCAGCAACACGGGGGTAGTCAGACGAGCCAGAGTCAGGAATACAGAGAATAGAATAGTCAAATGGAATAGCCGGGTCGATATCAGTGCAGTAGCGTAGTACAAGGAAAATAGTCTAGAGCAACGGAAGGCAGAATAGTCAGAAAACAAGCAGAGGTCAATAACAGGTTAAATCACGAGAGAATTCAGGTACAGGGAGCTCAGGTATGGATAACCACGATCTGGCATTGCTTAGAAGGAACTGTGGGTTTTTAAAAGACCTTCACCAGACCGCGCCCCCCTCTCAATCCACGCCTCATGCAGCCACCTCCCTGCCTGTCTCTATTTAAACCGGGTGTTGGTCAGTGAGCAGCATCAGACATGCTGCCTTCAAGCACACTGGAGAGGCTGGAAGCCCCCAACGTTACACCCCACCCAGCATTTATACCAGATCGGGGAAGCTGGGGAGAAGCTCTTCACATCTTGACCACGTTGTAAGTGTAAAGTGGTCAGGATGAAAAGAGTGGCCCAATAATAAGGATCAGACAATTTTTCAGTTGAAAGTAAAAGCCTTGAGGTGACAAGACACCATGGGATGTCTGATCCTTGCTATCATATAGACATTTCATACACATATTTGAAGAGGCGAGATATATTTTCAATAAAACCATATAAAACATACTTTTGTAATTCATATCTCTCCAGCAACTCATATGTTCACTCACCATTTGATTCGAACGCAGCGTGGACCTTTTTTCTGATACCAGGGAAGTCTTCACTTGTTTGTTTAGGAGAATCTGTGTCCATACGTTGCTCCAGTTCATCGTAACTAAAAGTTAAAATATGTGTTAGGAAAACTGTTTAACTAAATTTTTATTTAACAGGAGTGAGATGACATAGCGGTCATGACAGTGTCTACAATGACTTCATCATCCATTGGGATTTGTGCTACAAACCTCCAATTCCGTAATCTATTATCTGGAAATAATTAATCTATTCACTGTTCTGCTCTCATTGTGCCAAAGTATAACACCATACCTCCAGTACTGGCTGCCGACGAAGAAATAGGTCTTCTTTGTTGCAACAATATGAACAGCAGCGTCGATCATCTTCACACTTTTTGAAAATCCGAGTTTGTAGATGCTTTTTGGGGAGTCTTTGGAAACTTTGGCGCCACTAAGAATCCAATACGTTTTTCCTGTGTCAAAAATCCCATTATAAAAAAGTTTCAGTTACGTCAATGTTGGCCACACCTTAGAAACATAGAAACATAGAAAAATGTCGGCAGATAAGAACCTTTCGGCCCATCTAGTCTGCCCAATTACATGGATAGTTTACCTGGAGTTATCTTTTGTTTAGGATAGCCTTATGCCTATCCCATGCTTGCTTAAATTCAATTACTGTTTTGGCCTCTACCACTTCAACTGGAAAACTGTTCCATGTATCCACCACCCTCTCAGTAAAATAATGCTTTCTGATGTTACTTTTAAACCTTTGCCCCTCTAATCTAAGACTATGTCCTCTTGTTTTGCTACTTTGTTTCCTTTTAAATATACTCCCTTCCTCTACCTTGTGGATTCCCTTTACGTATTTAAATGTTTCTATCATATCTCCTCTGTCTCGTCTTTTTTCCAAGCTGTACATGTTAAGATCATTAAACCTTTCCTGGTAACTTTTCTCCTTCAAGCCGTACACCATTTTAGTAGCCCTTCTCTGAACTCTCTCTAAGATGTCTATATCCTTCTGGAGATACGGTCTCCAGTACTGCACACAGTACTCCAAGTGAGGTCTCACCAGTGCTCTGTACAGTGGCATGAGCACTTCCCTTTTCCTACTGCTAATACCTCTCCCTACACAACCAAGCATTCTGCCAGCATTTCCTGCTGCTCTATTACATTGACTACTTACCCTTAGATCCTCTGCAATAATAACCCCTAAATCCCTTTCCTCAGATGTTGAGGTTAGGACTGTATCAAATATTCTATATTCAGCCCTTGGGTTTTTACGTCCCAGGTGCATTATCTTGCACTTATCCACATTAAAACTCAATTGCCACAGCTCCGACCATTTTTTTAGTTTACCTAAATCATTTGTCATTTGGCTGATCCCTCCAGGAACGTCAACCCTGTTGCAAATCTTTGTGTCATCAGCAAAAAGACATACTTTTCCATTAATACCTTCTGCAATATCACTAATAAAATTATTAAATAGAATGGGTCCAAGTACTGACCCCTGAGGTACCCCACTGGTAACAAGACCTTGCGCCGAATAAACTCCATTTACCACAACCCTCTGTTGCCTGTCACTCAGCCACTGCCTAATCCATTCAACAATATTGGAATCCAAGCTCAAAGATTGCAATTTATTGAGGATTAATAAAATTGAGGATTTATAATTCATACCTCCCCAACTATATCTTATATTCTGAAAAATAACTCCCTCTATGATACGAAAACACAATCAATGTACTTTGACTGTTGATTTGATCTTCTAGAAATAATTAAGATCAGATCATTGATGTTTTTTTTTAAATATATTATATATTTTATCTTATCAAAACAACGAAAACCAAGGCACGAGACCTGGGTCAAATAAAGAATGAAGAAATTGCTTTCTCAGCCACTCGTGGCTATAACACAGCCTGAATCCGAATGACACAAGATGCATGCCCACGTACCATCGAAATTTAGGCATAATCACAAAGAATGCACAGCTCCTAAAAATGAAGGGCGCACCACGTACTGCTATAGTATTCAGCAGCAAGGATGGGCTGCCTGTTCGAAGTTTGATTTGAACATTGGCTGTTCAAAAGTTCGCGAACTTCGAACTTTTCGGGGCGTTCGCGGAAAGTTCGAAGAAAAAAAAGTTTTCAAAAAATTCCAAAAAATGCTTACAAAATCCTAAAAAATCTAAAAATAATGAGACTCTTTACTGCAGAATATAATAAATGGTTTATTAGAAATTGGATTAAAACGGGAATATTTTTAACATTGAAGCCTATGGGATTCTCCTGAATAAACATGTCGAATGAAACCACCCGAAAAGCAGGGCATTTCGGCAACTTTTCACTGCTGTTTTTGTTCTCTGAATAGACGAAGCATTGCTTCTCTGGGGATTTCACTGCCCTCGAACAGGCAACGAACAGGCACCGTATGTGCAGGCAATTCACCAACATTTGGTGAAACTGCCTGCTCTCAGAATAGCCGAATGGCCAGGAAAGGTAACCAACCGTACCCTGAATTTCAGCGTTCGGGTTACCTCTCGCCACAATTCAGATCTCTTTGAATAACCCTGTTAGATTCTCGGTGTCGTGCACCACTGACTAAGACACAATTTTTCTGCACTTGAATGGTGCATATCATTTCAATATTTGACCGCAGGGTCCAACCCTGCACTCTTCCACAATACCTCACAGGGGTTACGGTGTGAAGGCACTAGCTGGCTCCAAAGGCCCAATATTTTGGTGCACTGACCCGTGTACCGGATGCATACAGGGCAGCCATCAGAAATGATGGGGCCCCTTACTGAACCTCATGATGGGGCCCCCCCTGTAAACTTCCTCAACCCGTAACAGCTTTTCGCACCCTTCCAAATAAAAAAAAAGACATAACAGTTCCACAGCAATAAAACTCACAGTAATGTGTGGTGTGTATGGGCGTATCTGTCACGTCTGGGGCTCAGAGGGGGCCCTGGCACCCGGGGGCACCATCAACAAGCTGGGTGCCAGAAGTTGTGCCTTCTTCTGGAATTCGCAAGCTGGTCAGAAGGTGGGGCGGGGCGCGGCATGATGACGCACACCCGCCGTGTTTAAATACAGACAGCGTGATCCGGCTCATCGCCCTGTCGTGGAGTTTGCTTCCCTCAGTGCTGAGTGTCTCTTGGCGATTCACTACTTGGTTGATTTTTCAGTCTCCGTTGTTACCTGGCTTGTATGAGAACCACCCCTGTGTACCAGTCCTTGGCTATTCCTTGACCACTCTATCTCTGATTTTTGGCTTATATGATAGATACCCCTTGTGTACCGTTTTGGCTATCCCTGACCACTCTAACACTGATCGATTTGGGCTTGTGTTAGAATGCGCCCTTGTATACCCTCTGGCCTGTTTCAGGTATACCCTGTCCTGTGTGTTGGTAAAACATTTCCCACTCATTGTTGGTCAAACATTTCCCACTCGTTGGTGATAAAACATTTCCCATGGCTTCAAATCGCGTTTAAAGATGAGCAAAAGTGGTAAAAATTAGCTCAGCGCACAGCGGTCAAATGGCTCAGCACTCAGCAGTGAAAGTGTTAAATACGTTTATTTTTTGTAACTTTTTTTTTCATCGTTTCCTGTCCCCCAGGACAGTACCCAGACCCCCATACACCGTTTATGGCCAATATCTTGCATATATGCCCTCTTGGAGGGCACTTTCATTTTCAGAAGTTCGACCCATCCCTAATGACCATCACAGTGTTGAAAAGTTACTAATTTATCCTGTGGGAAATATCCTTGCAAGATCTGTGTCTTTATTTAAAATTACTTTATATATTACTAGGTGCTAAGCCTGCCCGGAGAACAGTCTATTGTTGTAGAGCGTGGTTTGCAGGAAAGTTTGCAGGAGTGCTTGCAGGAAATAAAAATCTACCCAGGGCAGGCACCCAAGGCAGGCAATGTGGACCCCCTTTGTGCGTTCAGTCCCATTTTTTTTTCCTTATCGCTGTCTTCTTTTTCTGCCCACTTTGAATATATTTCTTTGTACACCACATTTTTTGTAAAGCATGCATCAGCCATATTGTAACTGTACTTCCATAAGCACAGAATTGTCATGCTGGTTATTTATGCAACACCGCCATCTAGTGTAAAAGATGTGAATGAGCATTGGTATGTAAATCACCACATGTATTTATTGCCGGGAGTGTATTTTTTCCTGAGGGGCTATTTATTGGGTTGGGGCGTCAGTTTTTCCTGCTAGCTTATTTATTGTGGGGGGTTTGGAGGGTGTTTACTGTGGAGGGGGGTTCATTTTTACTCAGGGGATATTAATTGTGGGGGGTTAGTTTTTATTTAGGGGGTATTTATTGCGGGGGGGGTTAGTTTTTGCCGAGGGGATATTTATTGCAGAGGGGGGTTCGTTTTTACTTAGAGGATATTTATTGCGGGGGGGAGTTTATTGCGGGGGGGGGCAGTTTTTGCTGAAGGGATATTTATTGGGGGGTGGCTCTGAGAGTTCCTATGGGAGATTACAAACTGTGCAGCGGAGACAATTGCTGGAGGCTTGCTGAGAAGGGGGCGATTTCCCCTCGTCGGCGGGATCCACAGCAATAGACCTCTAACAGTAAAGACAATGGGCCATATTACAAAGTTGGTGCTAACTTAACCAGAGCTGTTGTAAACTTCACAGAGCCATTATAGCCTATGGAGGTTTTAAGTTTACAACAGCTCTGGTTAAGTTAGCACCAACATTGTAATACTGCCCATTGAGTATGAACGTACACAGAATGCCTCTGTATGTTCAAACTCATTGCCTTTACCCTTAGAGATCTATTGCTGTGGATCCTGTGTATGTTCATACTCACTGCATTTACCGTGAGCGTTCTATTGCTGTGGTGCTCTGTGATATGCTTAACCAGTAGAATAATATAATTATACGTTTATGCTACGCTGTTTGCAGTGGTGTATTTAGGTTTTATGCTGCCCTAGGCCTGACTAAATTTGTGCGCCCCCTAATTTAAATTTGACACACCGCTTCCTGTCAAGGCCACGCCTCTTAATGTTTAAACCACATCCCTTCCTATTTAGGCTCCACCTTTTCCCCTTAGAGCTCCGCCTCTTCCTCTCTATATTGTTAAAAGTGGATACCAAGTGCCTAGTTGTATATTATTTTGTATACCATTTCAGATGTATATTATTTTACGAGATAATCAAATAAAATAATGAAATGTAAAGTACGGTAAATAGTGTACAAGAAGTAGCGGGGTGCACACAGCAATAAAACACACAGAAACATGCGCTGTGGTTGAGCATATCAAAGCAACACTGCGATAAAACCCACAGAAACGTGCGCTGTGTATGAGCATATCAGAGCAACACCGCAATAAAACCCACAGAAACGTGCGCTGTGTATGAGCACATCAGAGCAACACCGCAATAAAACCCACAGAAACGTGCGCTGTGTATGAGTGTATCACAGAGATGCACAACAATAAAACCCACAGAAACGTGCGCTGTGTATGAGTGTATCACAGAGATGCACAACAATAAAACCCACAGAAACATGCGCTATGTATGAACATATCTGAGCAACACAACAATAAAACCCACAGAAACGTGCGCTGTGTATGAGCATATCAGAGCAACACAACAATAAAACCCACAGAAACATGGGCTGTGTATGAGCATATCAGAGCAACACAACAATAAAACCCACAGAAACATGGGCTGTGTATGAGCATATCAGAGCAACACAACAATAAAACCCACAGAAACATGCGCTGTGTATGAACATATCAGAGCAACACAACAATAAAACCCACAGAAACATGCGCTGTGTATGAGCACATCAGAGCAACACAACAATAAAACCCACAGAAACATGCGCTGTGTATGAGCACATCAGAGCAACACCGCAATAAAACCCACAGAAACGTGCGCTGTGTATGAGCGTATCACAGAGCTGCACAACAATAAAAACCACCGAAACATGCACTGTGGCAGGGATTATAGTGAGAGGGGGCTGCCTGCTGTGGGGGGGGATAGATTATAGTGAGGGGGGCTGCTTGCTGTGGGGGATAGATTATAGTGAGGGGGCTGGCTGCGGCAGGGAGGGATTATAGTTAGTGGGGCTGGCTCCTGCAGGGGGATTATATTTAGTGGGGATTGGCTGCTGCAGGGGGGATTATAGTTAGTGGGGGGCTGGCTGCTGCAGGGGGGATTGAAGGGAGGGTGGGGTGCCTGCTGAAGGGGGGATTATAGGTAAGGGGGCTGACTGATGTAGGGGGGACTAAAGGGAGGATGGGCTGCCTGCTGCAGGGGAGGATTATAGGTAATGGGGGCTGGCTGCTGCAGGGGATTTGAAGGGAGGATGGGCTGCCTGCTGCGGGGGGATTATAGGTAAGGGGATTATAGGTAAAGGGGCTGGTTGATGCAGGGGGGATTATAGGTAAAGGGGGCTGGCTGCTGCAGGGGGGATTATAGGTAAGGGGGGCTGTTGTTGAGCAGGGGGGATTGAAGGGAGGATGGCTGCCTGCTGCAGGGGGATTATAGGTAAGGGCTGCTTGCTGCAGGGGGATTATAGGTAAAGGGGCTGGTTGATGCGGGGGATTGAAGGGAGGATGGGCTGCCTGCTGCAGAGGGGGATTATAGGTAAAGGGGGCTGGCTGCTGCAGGGGGATTATAGGTAAGGGGCTGGCTGCTGCAGGGGGATTATAGGTAAAGGGGCTGGTTGATGCAGGGGGATTGAAGGGAGGATGGGCTGCCTGCTGCAGAGGGGGATTATAGGTAAAGGGGGGCTGGCTGCTGCAGGGGGGATTATAGGTAAGGGGGGCTGGCTGCTGAAGGGGGGATTGAAGGGAGGGTGGGCTGGCTGCTGAAGGGGGGATTACAGGTAAGGGGGGCAGGCTGCTGCAGGGGGGATTGAAGGGAGGGTGGGCTGCCTGCTGCTCCCCCACCCCACTATTATCTTCACCCACTTTAAAATTTCACAATGTAGCCAAACACTGCATACAGTGGGTCATCACTCACCACCAGCATCACCTCTAAATCGATCTCACCGGCCTCTCTCTCTCTCTATCCGCTCCGGGTCCTTAAAGCAGGGGCCTGTTCAATACCTCAGCCGCTGCAAGTGCTAAGTTAGCAACTTGCATTGAACGCCGTTCAACCGCTCAGCGCTCAGCAGTGCTAACCTAGCACTTGCAGCGACCCGAGGAGATGCTTCGTGTGACGTATTAAAGATGGCCGCCGCATGAAGCCAGTAACAATGCCCTACAGCAAGATGGCCGCCGCCTCGAAGCAAGTAATAATTCCCTACAGCAATGTTAATTTTGAGGTTTTTGTTCACCAAAGCACAAAATATTTATTTATTATTTATAACGTTTATTCATTAAAAACTATCATTTGTGGTGTGTGCAAACAAAACGGAATTGTGCTGACTGCTTCTCTTTATTATTTTTTGTCCGAGTGATCCGAAAAACAATCTGAATTTTTCATTAAGAAATTGTCGGCCATTTTGGATTCAAAATTCGCATCCAAAGGGTTCAACGACACTGCTGCAGCAAACTGAATTGCTGCGCTGCAGTAATTCAGCAGCTGCTGAGGTATTGAACAGGCCTCTGGCTGGCAGTGGCAGACTCCTTGATGCTGCAGCCAGGCTCCAACACCGCACCCCTGTTTCTTCTCCTCTGCTCTGCCGATATGGAACACGTGACCTGTAGTGGTCATGTGACTGAAGGCGGCGGGGCCAATGCAGCGTGCCGTGCAGGTGGATTCAATGTGGGAGACACGCACACTGCATTGAAGACCCGGGAGGCACATTCTGATATCGCGGCCGCCGGGGATAAACAAACCGGCTGCCGCGGGTCACAGTGGGCGTCATTTTTGGTGCAGAGGCCAACTGCCGCCCCCCAAAAGTGCCAGAAAAGTGCCGCCCTAGGCCTGGGCCTAGTTGGCCTAGGCCAAGATACATGCCTGGCTGTTTGCACTAATACACAGTTTATGTGCTTTTAAGGTATTGGGAGCAACACTCTGTAATACGATCTTGATTCATATTATTTTTTTAATCACAATTTGAATGTCATACGGTTTTAAATTATTTGAACCAGATAGATCCTTTTTTATGTTAAACAAGGTGGAAAGCCTGCCCAGAGGGCAGTCTATTGTGGATATACTGCCCCAGCTCATGGATATACTGCCCCAGCTCGTGGATATATGCCCCAGCTCGTGGATATATGCCCCAGCTCGTGGATATACTGCCCCAGCACGTGGATATACTGCCCCAGCACGTGGATATATGCCCCAGCATGTGGATATACTGCCCCAGCACGTGGATATATGCCCCAGCTCGTGGATATACTGCCCCAGCTCGTGGATATACTGCCCCAGCACATGGATATACTGCCCCAGCTCGTGGATATTGCCCCAGCACGTGGATACTGCCCCAGCTCGTGGATACTGCCCCAGCACGTGGATACTGCCCCAGCACGTGGATACTGCCCCAGCTCATGGATATTTGGCCCCCACCTCTCATGGATATATGCCCCAGCTCATGGATATTTTCCCCCCACCTCTCATGGCTATATGCCCCCCAGCTCAGACCCCAGACCAGACATGGGGCGGCTGTTCGAATGCTCTATCGGCTCTACCGCCCCATGAGCTCCTCATACTTACCTTCCCGAGCGGCGAAGTGAAAGTTTCCCCGCTTCCGGTCGTTGAAGGACCCAAGCCGCGGTCACGTGACCGCGACTTGGGTCCTTCAAAGAGCGGAAGTGAGGGAACTTTCCCTTCGCCGCTCGGGGATGGATGCGCGCGGCAGCCTGGTAGAGGCTGCGAGCGCAGCCTCTACCCGGCTGCCGCGCGCATCCAACCCCGAGTGGCAGAAGGAACTTTCCCTTCGCCGCTCGGGGTTGGATGCGCGCGGCAGCCAGGTAGAGGCTGCGAGCGCAGCCTCTACCCGGCTGCTGTGTGCATATTGTAACCGCCGCGGCGAGCGCACAGCCGGCTCGTGCCGCGGCGGTTGCATGTGCGCGCAACCTACCGCCGCTGGTTGCGCGCGCATGCGCAGAGTAAGGCTTGGCGATGGACACACCAAGCCTTACTCGATTATATTATAGATGTGCTGTTGTGCGAGCAATATGGGTGGTTTGAAGATATTGGGACTAACTCTGTAATGTGATCACGATTCAAATTAAATATTGATTTCCTATGGGAAGAGGGGATCATGGGGGGGCCTATTCTGAGGGTCAGTAAGGGGCCCCAAACTTCAAATCAAATGTGCCGGCTGGGTGGAGTAGAGGTAGCATCACTGCTCTATAACTCTGGAGACGCAGGTTCGATCCCGGCAAGAGCACCTCTCCAGTAAGTGTCCTTGGACAAGACACCCAACGGTACATGCTCGCCACCCAGGACATACTTGAAACCAAGAGAAATCTCAATGTATCCTTCCTGGTAAAATACTTTCTCCAAAAATATGGAAAAGTCATTTGAAAAACTTAAATTATGCTGAAATTTATTATACGTAAGTTAAATTAGTTATTCACAATAACGTTATTATTTAAATTTTTAGTAATCAAAGTTTATTATCATTTTCTTTTATATAGAAACAGCTTTCAGGAAAAAATTATATGCATAAGTAATATTAATCGATAGATCATCTTAGTGATCCTGTCTTCTAGGGACCTTTATATCGATATCGCTGGTTAGATCTAGAAGTATATATGCAGATTGGCAATATTGAAAAGCGATAAAAAAATTTGATCTGAATACATGTAATAATTACAGAATTATGAGACATACCTCTAAATAGAAGAACCTGGTCCTTCCTTTGATACTCGTAGGCAGCCTGAATGTTGCTTGGAAGTGAAGGCCAAAAAGCTCTGATTAAGACGCGTTGCACTTTTGTATTCTGGGGAATATGACGCCAAAAGTACCTAATATAAATAAAACAGTTTATAAGGTCAGTTTGTGCAAGTGACAAATACTAACATTTAAAGTGATTTTTTAACAAAAGGATGACATATTTGGACAATATAATATTCTGCAATGAAAATATCTCGTAGTTGTTCCAGTTGGCTGTGGCAGTACTATTGGTGTCCATAGGAATCTAGGGGTTAATCAGAAGGCACCGAAATTTCAGTGAAATTTTGCTCAGTGCACTACGGTGCGCTTCAGCAATTCTATTTCACTGACCCAGCGGTGAATTCACTGTTCACCCCAGGGCCCCCTAAGTGTGCTGAACATGGGCCCGCTGAAGACCGCCGAACTGATCGCCGATGAGTGCCTGCTATTCTTCTAAAAGGTGTTTAAACCAACAAAAATGCATTAAAATTATAGTATTATTTTCCATTGAATACTATGGGATTCCCATGTTGAAACCTGTTGAACTGTATCACCAAAAATCAGGGCATTTCACCGTTCTCTTAATAGATTAACCATTACTTCTCTATGGGACAATTTCACTACAGCCAAAAACCACCGAATTGCGGAAATGTGTGGTGAACTGCATCGTATTGTGCTGTCAAATTGCCCGTATTTGACGAATTGACAGTTTTTAGTGAATAGACAAAATGCCACGAAATTGCATCGTACGGTGAATTTCACCAGTTCGGTGCAATTCGGTGACAGGTTCGACACATGCTGAATAACCCCTTCTGTGTAGAACTGAATGATTACTTTGTGAGAATGGATTGAATACTATCTCACTGGATTGTGTTTTACAGCTTGGACTATTAAAAGACATGTATGAGCCTTATCCCAATTTTCCTGGCTGCATTAATGTGGAATCCAGCACACGCACACACTTCTGGAACTGAAATTAACAATGTTTCACTGATAGCAGCACCCACGTGTATGCCTCCAAACTCTTTCTATTGAAGGACATTGAAATAAAAAAAGGCGCCTGCTTTGGCTCTATCTAAAGTTTAGTTACACTTTAAAAAAGGAAAACAATTTTGTTTTGGCTCATTTGAATTCTATCGCCCATTTTTAAGAAAACTATTGTCTGCTTGTTTTCGATAGATTTTTGCGAAACATCAGCTGATTCAGTTGAAAAAGTTCATCCGAAATTCAAAAATGGCGCTGGTCTGAAAAAAGCTGTCTGGTACCGTAAAACGTCCAAAAAAAGAGCTTATTTTCAGCCAGCATCATACAGATTTGTGCCTTTAGACATGACTAATAGAAATACCCAATGGAAAAAAGATCTCTGTCACAGTCCTTCTACTTCCCTGCCTGAAAATCCATTTATCAACACACCTTTCAGCTTTTGAAGTCTTTTCTGAAAATAAGCATACTGATAAACTCAAATTGAATCGATAAACCAATATTCTAATTGAAGAGTATAGCCACGAGAGCCGTTATTCCATTGGGAAAAAAATTGAAATACCGTTAAACCCGCATCTGAGTCTCCCGAACCGAAAAATGGCCGAAAATCTCCCAAAAAAGGTCTCGATTTCCACCATCAGACTGGATTAAATAGAAAACCTATTTAGATATTATTCCTGTCTGTCTTTTTTTTACTTTTCTAGTGACAATTTCATCTAAGGAAATCAACTTACTCTCCTTCAAAGAAAAACGTTTCACCACGGAAAGTTGTTGCTGCATCGAATTTTACATTTCTACAGGTGTCTTTTTTTTTCCTAGCTCCTGTGATGGAAAAATAAATAGTACAATATGTAAGACATACGTTCACAAATATAGAAATTAAGATTTGGATTGATTTTGACAATAGCTGGTCTTTCTCTTTACAATGAAAGTCTAGCAGTAGTCATTAACAAATCTCAAAATGAAAAATCAATTATAGACGTATTTCACTGTGCTATAGTGCGCTGAAAGAACATTTTGCCGTGTTATTCTCAATGCTTCTGATGGATTTCTATTACTTTAGCTCAGGTGCTCTCTATTTAACTTTTCTCAGCTTTTCACAATTGAGAATTCCTTTTCTTGTTTGGTGAAGCCTAAAGACGTCATTTCATTTTAAGAGAATGTCAGACATTAATACACAGATTTTGTGCGTCACACATGTTAGAATATTCTCAGGAGCTGTAGTAGTCTACCAGCTAAACTTTTGCTGATGAACATTGTCCTCCATGACAAGGGCCTAGGAGTCACCGTTGGTCAGAGGAGTAGTACACGTTAGGAGTAGAGGTGCCAACTATAACAAAACCAGGGACACATATTTTTGTAGAGTCTGGAGTTGTAAGATAAATCATGTAGCACCACTATTTATCACATCCTTGGTACCTTTCTGCACTCAAAGGATATGATGTATGCCTTGAAAGTTGATGTTACTTCACTTGTGGTCATTTATTCTCCTCATTTCTTCCTCTTTCCTTACTCTTTTATTGTCACATCTATTTTATATTGCAATAAACTCTTTATTTGGAGAACACGATGAATCAGTTAATGTCAATAAAAAGATGGTCTTTCACATCAGAATCTTTTATTTCAAACACTGTTATTAACATCATTATATCAACATCATCTATCGACTAAAAGTATTTACCAACAAAGTTGAAACAATACATTACGTACCATAGAGTACCTGGATACCATCGATATCATCTTGACTTAGCTGGAATTCATCAGGTTCAATGAATTTATATTGTGAATGCATCAAAGCATGAACATAATCTGAATGGTGTAGACCAAGTGAATGGCCCAATTCATGAGCTGCGACCAGGAATAAGTTGACTCCTTTAACGTGAAAACAAATAGATTTTTCATTTAAATTTACATATTGAAAGATTGTTTAACATATTCCTCTCATCTGCTATAAGTTCTGAATCATCTTTTCCTGCTAAAGACTCTGGGCTCTATTAACTTCTTCGTGCAAACTTTAACGCGTGCGCAAAAACGCATTAATGCGAGGGGTAAAACCCTTTGCGCAGAACGTCGTATTACAATGTACGCACAAAAAATGCGCGTTAATGTCTACCGCTGGTGAACCTGCGCGAACCCTTTGCGAGCGTAATGTACTTTGCGCGTCCTATATTTAACATTGTGAGCGCAAATGCGTTTGTGCGCTGGTACGCGGATGGTATTACAATCTATGCGCAAATTTTAACGGACAACGTTTGCGCGCATAATTTTAATGTCTTTTAAAAGCTGGTGGTAACGGCAAATCTGAATGTCCTGGCCGAAACCAAATACACCAGCCCGAAAAAAAAATACAGCACAGTATAGTTACACATTCTACGCATACCCAAACAATAAAATAGAGAGGTTGTGCGTGTTTTTATTATTGCTGCAGCATATATACTCAGATTGATTTAGACAGGCGCAAAAACTTAACGGGAGACAATTGTGGTTCTTAATTCAGATTGGCTGAATCGCGTGACAAAACAGTCCGCCCACCGACTTCAGCGCGCAACGTTAATGTGCGCGCGTTTTTGCTCGCCTTTTTTACGCACGTTATTTTTTGACGGATGAAAAAAATGCTCTCAGATTGTAATACCAGCGTTAATTTACGCGCTTTAACGTTTAACACTGAGCACAAAGAAAGTAGCACTGCGCGTGCGCTTTTTCTCAAAGCAGTTAATAGAGCCCCCATTCGGCAGTTACATTTTACAAGGATTTGTGATCCCGCACAGTCACAGGGCACCGTAGCACAGTCCTCTATGCCAATTAAGGCACGCATAATCTCTTTTGCTTAGTTTAGAGTTTATTTCTGCAATCCAGCAAGCCAAACAAAATAGAAGAGAAAACAAAACCTAGCTTGTCTGAGCACTCACTAACAAATCAACATACCTCACTAACTTGGGAAAATGATAACAAACAATAAATGCTGACTTTTGAAACCTTAGCTAACCTTGTTTTCAAGCTGCCAGTTCAGAGTTTCACCTTGTTTGCTTGCTCTCTCACTTTTTTCTCTCTGCTTCCTTTCACCCAGGAAACATTAAAGGACTTCATAATGAACAGGTGGGGGAAACTTTGCAGCAAGGATCAATTTAAACCACATATTGCCTTCTTGGTCTCAAACAACCCAATCCTCTCTTACAAACATAGGGGGAATATCCATTCCATTGTAAACTATTCCCCTCACCTTATCACAGATTTTTAATTATGTTACTTGCACTTGTTTAGTTTTTGGTGATGCGCTATGAAAATCTTATCTTGACATCTGTAGCATAATAAGTATATATTAAAGCAAAAAAACGAAAAGAAATGAGCATAACGGTCCCTTAAACCTATAGGTGTTCTCCACTGACAACATACAGTGATGTGTAAACTACCTATATAATATAGCTTTATTGCAAACTCTAAACTCGGTAGTGTTATTTAAATGCCTAAAAAACTCATAAGACTTATAGTAAACGAATCAACCATCCATGACATTTTTGTAAATGTCCTCTCCAGGTTCAAGCAGATGTAAAAGGCGTATGGAAAAAGGATAAACACTTTTCCCACCACTGTGAACATCTATTTTCTCCCTTACTACTAGTACAAAAGAACATATTCCATAATTATTTGCAAAAGCAAGAAATATGTATATATGCATTTGAATTGTGGTTAAAAGCGAGTCAACGAAACAAGAAATATAATTACACAACTAGGTATTGACCCCTAAAGAAGGTGGACAGAGTGCATATACTTTCCCTTCTTCTGTAGACTTCTGCTCTCTCCCTGACAGTCAATGAACAAATTCTAAACATAAGAGACCCTATTCCATACCTAACGCTAAAATGGGGGCCCTAACGGGGAAAACCTGCGCCTGTAGCATGCCCATTTCAGCGTTAGATTCTGGGGCAGGCGCTAGCTCGGCACCTTGCCCCAGAACTCAGCGCTACCATCAGTGGTAACACTTCCACGCCACCGTGAGTATCCTCTTCTGGAATCCATAGGACTCCATGGAGGGTTGCACTTCCAGGTCACGAGCCCTGCGCAATCTCGCTCCCAAGTGATCGCGGAGGAAGACTGGGAACTAGTTATCCCCAGTCTCACTCTGCTCACGCCAGGTGAAGCAGCGGATCGTGCCCTTTTTCGCTGCAGGATAAGAGGTGAGTATCGAGTTTATTGGGGGGGGGGCTTTGAGGGGGTGCTAAATGATTTAACAAAAAACACATCATACATAGCTGAAATGTTATGTGCCTTCCTGAAGCTATTTACAAATCAATTAAGTGAGCTCATATAGTTGCGACATTTTCAACTTTTAAAACGTAAACAAGATATCTACAAAATAACCTACCATTGTTTCCCGATGTCCACATTTCATCGTCGTCGAAATGAATATCTCCTGAAATGATGTCATTTCTAGGAGGGAAAGCATGGGCTAAGTATTTGCCTGGGCCATCAAAAGGCTGAAAATCATTATGAGCTGCAAAGATAGTAAACAATAAATATACATTGTAGTTGCCTTTATCTGCTATACTGAAGTACTAACTATATTGGCAAGAATACAAACATCAAAAGCATTAAACATACTAATAATTGCACAATCATATAATACTTACATTCATCAATGGAATGATGTGTCTTAGATGACTCAAATTCTAATTTTATTTCAAGGGACACCACCACTTACATAGCGCTCGATTCCGAAGTTGATTTTAACGGGGAAAACCTGCACCTGCAGGTTTCCCCGTTGCATCCCCATTTAAGCATTAGATTCCGGGCCAGACGCTACTCCAGCACCTTTCCCCGGAATGAGGCGCTCCCCTCAATGATACTCATGGAAGCGCTTCTGCACCACTGTGAGTATCACCTCCTGGAGTCCAGAGTACTCCATGGAGGGTTGCGCTGCCGGCTCGCGAGCCCTGCTCTCGCGAGATCAGGCAGTGCCACGGAGCGATCGTGGAGGGAGACTGGGGACTATTTGTCTCCAGTCCCACTCTACTTGCAGCCAGGAGAAGCATCAGATCGGGCCACCATTCTTGTCGCAGGATGAGAGGTGAGTTTGGGATTTATTTGGGGGCCTTTTAGGGGGTGCTAAATGATTCTGCAGAAGTGTAGTCAGTTAGCACTAGGGATGAACCGAACAATGTCAAAAGTTCGAGTTCGAACGCGAACACGAACCGAACTCAATGCAAGTCAATGGGACTCGAAAGTTCGAATTTTAGAGTGCCCTCCAAAAGGACATATATGCAAGATATTTGCCATAAAAGGTGTATGGGGGTCCGGGTAGTGCCCTGGGTGACAGGAAACAAGGACAAAAAGTAAAAAAAAAAACGTTTTTAAAGGAACAGTGAGTTTTCCATGAAATAGGGGTTAAAAATAAAAATGAAAAATTCCTTCAAATATTGTGTCTAGGAGGTCCCCATAACCTGCCCGTGAAGTGGTAGATTTGTAGGCTGTATAGAAACATTTAAAAACAAAAAAATGACATTTCAAATGACAGTAAACGGTTTTCCTTTAATCTTTTCATAAACAACTGCTTGGGGCGGCAGCCTGTATGAAAAGACATTTTAGGACACGCAGAACAAGTTTAGTGATTTTTTGGCTAAATTATGGTGAAATGTATGCAGGCTTTGGATGAAAGTAACAATGGGTGCTTTAAAATTGGGCCTTTAGTGTCAGCAACAGTGCCGTCACACCGTAACCCTTTTGTGGTATTGTGGAAGAGTGCAGGGCTGGACCCTGCAGTCCAATATTAAAATGATATAAATCTGGTAATATAGGCGTCAGTGGCAATGCACCCAAATATTGTGCCTTTGGTGGCAGCAAATGCCTTCATACCGTAACCCCTCTGTGGTAGTGTGGAAGAATGCAGGGTTGGACCCTGCGGTCCAATATTAAAATGATATGAATCTGGTATAGGTGTCAGTGGCAGTGCACCCAAATATTGTGCCTTTGGTGGCAGCAAGTGCCTTCACACCGTAACCCTTTTGTGGTATTGTGGAAGAATGCAGGATTGGACCCTGCGGTCCAATATTAAAATGATATAAATCTGGTAATATAGGCGTCAGTGGCAATGCACCCAAATATTGTTGCTGGCAGTGAGAACACAAAGATTACACCAATTCCCAGATATTTTGTAGAAATGACTGACCCCCAAAATACTTGGTGGCAGTGAGAACACACAGATTACAACAATTCCCAGATATTTTGTAGAAGTGAGACCCCCCCCCCAATAGCTGGTGACAGACTGGCAGTGAGAACACACACTAACACAACAATCTCCTCTCAAAATACACGTGCTGGGGCTGAAAGGGACGCCTTATATAATGTGCTGCGAACTTAGCTCTGTGAGCACATGATTGGGCAAAGTTTGCCTAATCAGGACTCTGAGCCGTAATTGGCATACAGGGTTATCCAAAGAGATTCGAAAAGTCACCGCACGTTCGGTGACTTTTCGTTCTCTTCAATTCGGTTCCTTTTGCCGATTGCATTTCGGTGACTCTGCGGTGTATTCAGCAAACACCACAGGGTCCCCGAATTGCAGGGAAAAGCTGCCGCAAACCTGACGAAAACTAACCGAATGCACGCTGAAAACAAGCAAAAACATCTGGATTAACCTTCGAAAAAGCCGAACAGGAGCCGAACAGGAGCCGAAAAGGAGCCGAATCACACAGAGCCGAAGCAGCTGTGACGTAGAGGAGGCAGTGAATAAATTAGCAAAACCATTTGTATGAATCTGGGAAAAAGAAACGCTGTTTGCAAAAAAACTACTGAGCGAAAATGTCTGAAATTTTCACAGGAGGTCCAGGGAATGATAATAAAGTGGGCTGTTACAAAAAAAATAAGCAAACTGAAAAAAAAAAAAAAAAAAATCGGACTTTTTTTTTTTTTTAAAAAATTCAGAAAAATGCTTAAAGTATCCTAAAAAATCTATAAATAAAGAGACTTTTTGCTGCAGAATTTTATAATGAACGGTTTATTAGATATTGAATTAAAACGGGAATATTTTTAACATTGAAGCCTATGGGATTCTCCTGAATAAATTTGCCGAATTAAACCACCGAATGGCAGGACATTAGGGAACCTTTCACTGCTGGTTTGTGTTCTCTGAATAGCCGAAGCAGTGCTTTTTCATGGGGATTTCACTGCCCTCGAACAGGCACCGAACAGGCACCGTATGTTCAGGCAATTCGCCAGGATTTGGCGAATTGCCTGCTCTCTGGATAGCCGAATGGCCAGGAAAGGTACCCGAACGCTGATTTTCAGCGTTCGGTTACCTTTCTCAAGCAATTCGAATCTCTTTGGATAACCCTGATAGTCTTGAACCTGTCTTGCACCTAAACTGTGGTCAGGTGCAGGCTGTAGCCAATTACAAGCTTCAGGCCAGTGGAAAAAGTGCATTGTGGTCCATTGTGGTGCATTGTGGGCGAACATGCGGCGAACACACGCAAATGTTCGTAGTTCGCGAACATGCGAACAGGCGATGTTCGAATCGAACTCCGAACACATCGAACCGAAACGCTCATCCCTAGTTAGCACCAGCTTTTAGGAGTAGCTAAAGTTTTCTTTAGCCAATCGTACAGTAATTAACGCTAGGACTTTGTAATACTATACTTAATCAAACGCTAATTATTGATCGCGCTCCTCATGTCAAGTATAGGATTAGCAAAGTACAGTAAGATCGTGCAAGCTAGCAATCACAGATTGTTAACGGGCTTAGCATTAGGAAGTTAGCATTCACTATAGGGGGTTATTCAGAGAGGTCCGAAATGTCGCCAAAATGTAACCGGACACTGAATTTCAGCGAATGGGGACATTTCTGGGCCATTTAGCTATTCAGAGAGCAGGCAGTTCACCAAATTCTGGCGAATTGCCTGCACATACGGTGCCTGTTTAAGGGCAGTGAGTGACATCCCCATAGAGAAGCAATGGTTCATCTATTCTGAGAACACCGAATGGCAGTGAAAAGTTGCCGAAATGCCCTGCTGTTCGGTGATTTCATTCGGCAGGTTTATTCAG
Source organism: Leptobrachium leishanense (assembly GCA_009667805.1). NCBI lineage: Eukaryota > Metazoa > Chordata > Amphibia > Anura > Megophryidae > Leptobrachium > Leptobrachium leishanense. The sequence goes on along the minus strand of CM019064.1, from coordinate 422,743,054 downwards.
GAGAATCCCATAGGCTTCAAGGTTAAAAATATTCCCGTTTTTATACAATATCTAATAAAATGTTTATTATTTTATTCTGCTGTAAAAAGCCTCTTTATTTATAGATTTTTTAGGATCTTTTAATTTTTCGGAATTTTTTTAGCAAAAATTTTTTTCCGTTCTTTTTTTTCAAAATCGTTTTTTCTTTTTTCTGTAACAGACCTTTTTATTATCATTCATTAGATCTTATATGTAAATGCCAGGCTTTTTGTTCAGTTGTTTTATTGCAAACAGCATTTTAATTTTGAAACTTTCAAGCGTACTGTTTTTTGTTTTTTTAACACGTTCGTCTGCGTATCGGCTTTTTCCGGCGGCTGGTCTGCGCTGTGATCAGCGGCTCGTTGTTTTTTCTGATGTGTTCGGCGGGGTTTTGGTGTCGGTTTCTGTGTGTTTTCGGTGAGTGTTCTACAGGTTTGCAGTGAGTTTTCCCTTCACTACGGGGGCCATGCGGTGCTTGCTGAATACACCACAGGGTCGGCGAACTAGAATCACCGAATCGCCCAGAAGTGGAACGATAGGTCACCGAACGTACGGTACTTTCGAATCTCTCTGAATAACCCTGTAAGTAATCTAGTCCATAAGCTGTAACTCGATTTCTTGTGCATTACAAATAAACCACCTTGTAAAACACATGCTGCTGTTGTTTTTTTCTTTGTCTGAAGTAATTGCATGTAAAAAGGAAAAATTTAATTTGTTTTTTTTATCTCCTGCTTCCATTTTGTGGATTTTACCTGTGATACAACAATTACCAAATTCTGTGTAAAAGTTTTACTTTATTGGTCTTGTTTCTATACTCTACATTATTTAATAGTAAATGAGGTGGATGAGGTAATGTTTAGATAAGGCTGCATGAGGTCTGTTGTTCTCCAGGCTACCTGAGATAGGAAATGGCAGCTGAATGAGATAAAACAGGGAGCTTAAAAGACTTCTAATCTACCCCCTGGTGATGTCCTTGGAATACTTCCCACACAATACAATGATGTGAGCCAGTGACTGAACATTGACTCCACACTATGCTTAATGCCACACAGTGAGGAGCAAGTGATGTAAAGATACTGTTGGGGGGGAAGTTTACAACACAAAATATGGAAAAATTGATACACCCAGTGACACACATAGAGTTAAAGATTTTTTAACTAAATATACAAGCGAAAAACAAAACACATGATATCAACATGACATAAACACAATAAGGATAGACTGCAGGATTACTCACGCGCAGCCCCCATCCTCTGGAACGCTCTCCCTCATACTGTCAGTCTTTCCTCTAGTTTCCCTTCCTTCAAAGGCTCCCTCAGGACATTCCTAGGGAAGCCTACCACCCGACTCACTAATACACCTCACTGCCCCAAACAGTCCATCACTCTCAGGGCTCGAGTCCTGCGGGAACACGTGGGAACGGCATTCCCACACTTCTCCCACAGCGGGAACGCTGCGGGAACGCTGCAGGAATGCAGGTTCCCGCTGTGGCCCAAGCCCGAAACGATTGAGCTGGCCGCACATTGCCGACGGCCACGTGTTTTTCCTGCTACGAGCGACCAGTGGCAGGAAGTGCAGCCGCTCGCCTGGGATCCAACAGCCAGCCGCGATCTTGCGAGATCGCGGCTGGCTGTTTGATCGATCCCAGGCGAGCGGCCGCACTTCCTGCCAGCGGCCGCTCATAGCAGGAAAAACACGCGGCCGCCAGAAATGTGCAGCCAGCTCAATCGTTTCAGGCCTGGTACTGCAGAGAGGAGAGGTGAGCTGGGGCAAAAACTCTCCACGTGTGAGCTGGGGCAAAAAAATTCCATGTGTGAGCTGGGGGCAATAATATCCATGTGAACTGGGGGCAATAATATCCATATGAACTGGGGGCAATAATATCCATATGAGCTGGGGGCAATACATACCCATATGAGCTGGGGCAATAATATCCAAGTGAACTGGGGGCAATAATATCCATGTGAACTGGGGCAATAATATCCACGTGAGCTGGGGCAATAATATCCACGTGAGCTGGGGGCAATAATATCCACATGAGCTGGGGGCAATAATATCCACGTGAGCTGGGGGCAATATATACCCATATGAGCTGGGGCAAATATATCCATGTGAGCGGGGGGCAAATATATCCATATAACCAGTGCTGGGTATATAATTCTGGGGCTCAGTGCTGTGTATATTATTTTGGGGGCTCAGTGCTGTGTATATAATTCTGGGGGCTCAGTGCTGTGCATATTATTCTTGGGGCTCAGTGCTGTGCATTTTATTCTGGGGGCTCAGTGGTGTGGATATTATTCTTGGGGCTCAGTGCTGTGTATATTATTCTGGGGGTCCAATGCCTGTGTATATAATTCTGGGGGGTCTGTGCTGTGTATATCATTCTGGGGGTCCAATGCATGTGTATATTATTCTGGGGGCTCAGTGCTGTGCATATTATTCTGGGGGCTCAGTGCTGTGCATATTATTTTGGGGGTTCAGTGCTGTGCATATTATTCTGGGTGCTCAGTGCAGGGTATATTATTCTGGGGGCTCAGTGTTGTGTATATTATTCTGGGGTCTCAGTGCTGTGTATATTATTCTGGGGGTCCAGTGCTGTGTATATTATTCTGGGGGCTCAGTGCTGTGTATATTATTCTGGGGGCTCAGTGCTGTGTATGTTATTTTGGGGGTCCAGTGCTGGGTATATTATTCTGGGGGTCCAGTGCCCATGTATATAATTCTGGGGGGGTCTGTGCCTGTGTATATAATTCTGGGGGGTCTGTGCCTGGATATATATATATATATATGTATGTGATATATACAGTATATATTATATATAACATGTTAGTCCAGTCTCCAAAATCACGAGTATACCTGTACATAGTGATACCTTTCACTGATCAGTATAGTTTCCAGACCTGAAGAGGAGAGGTTACACTCTTGAAAGCTTGTCTTTTAAATGTAATGTTAACCCAATAAAAATGGTATCACCACGTACTGCTATACTCGTGATATATATATATTTTTTCTTTGGGTAATAGGGGTTGTGGAATTCGTGGTTGAGTTCCCTCACTTTGTTTCCCAAGACTTGACCCGTGATCACTCTCACCTTGCAGTCCATCACTCTCACCTTGCAGTCCATCAGACACACCTTGCAGTCCATCACTCTCAACTAGCAGTCCATCACTCTCACCCTGCAGTCCATCACTCTCACCCTGTGGTCCATCACGCTCTGTCAGGACCAGTACCTGTCAGGATCCGTTCCTGTGACATTCCATGCAAATGGCGGCTGCATGAAAGGTGCTGCCCTTCTGCTCAGCACCAGTATTAAACAGTTAAAAACACACACACCACAGGTCACATGACACACCCCTGTGCCTAATCAATAAAGGCTCCACACCCCCCTCTGTTCAATGCTTCATTGTTGTCTCTTATTCTCAGGAATAAGACCTGCTACTACAAGCTCCAGAAAGATCTGTGTTCCCCTACCTAGACCCACCGTGTTTCCCTACTTCAAGACCCTCTGCTCTACTGTCCTTCCCACCGTGCTCTCCCAGGAGCAACCACCCATCCAACCTCCATACCTGGACACAAGGACTGCTTTCCCAATCACCCTCAGCCAAACCAGTAAGTCCCATTGTGTCCTGCCCCACAGCCTCCTGTCTGTTCTCCCCCCTTTAAACTGCATATTGGACTCATCACCTTAGAGGCCAGTACCTATAAGGTATTAAACCTGACACTCTCACCTTGCAGTCCATCACTCTCACCAGTCCATCACTCTCACCTTGCAGTCCACCACTCTCACCCTGCAGTCCATTACTCTCACTCTGCAGTCCATCACTCTCACATAGCAGTCCATCACTCTCACCTTGCAGCCCATCTCTCACCCTGCAGTCCATCACTCTCACCTTGCCGTCCATCACTCTCACCCTGCAGTACATTACTCTCACCTTGCAGTCCATCACTCTCACCTTGCAGTCCATCACGCTCACCTTGCAGTCCATCACTCTCACCTTGCAGTCCGTCACTCTCACCCTGCAGTCCATCACTCTCACCTTGCAGTCCATCACTCTCACCTTGCAGTCCTCTTCTCCTGTTTCCAACCAGTCCATCACTCTCACCTTGCAGTCATTCACTCTCACCTTGCAGTCCATCACTCCCACCTTGCAGTCCATAACGCTCACTTTGCAGTCCATTACTCTCACCTTGAAGTCCATCACTCTCACCTTGCAATCCATCACTCTCACCTTGCAGTCCATAACGCTCACTTTGCAGTCCATTACTCTCACCTTGCAATCCATCACTCTCACCTTGCAGTCCTCTTCTCCTGTTTCCAACCAGTCCATCACTCTCACCTAGCAGTCCATCACTCTCACCTAGCAGTCCATGACTCTCACCCAGCAGTCCATCACTCTCACCCTGCAGTCCATCACTCTCACCTTGCAGTCCTTCACTCTCACCTTGCAGTCCATCGCTCTCACCAGTCCATCACTCTCACCTTGCAGTCCATCACTCTCACCTTGCAGTCCTCTCCTCCAGTTTCCACCCCAACCCTTCTAGATTGTAAGTTCCCACGGGAATAGGGCCCTCGTTTCCTCCTGTACTGGTTTGTCAAAATGTTGTTCAGTCTCAATGTATTGAAACCCTGTCTATATTGTGTCCATTGTTCAGCGCTGCGGAATATGCTGATGCTATATAAATAAAGAATACTAAAAATAATAAGGGACATTTCATTTTTTGGTGGTAGGGGCCCTGTAACTTTTTTTTAGTACATGGTTAAGCAATAGAGAGGTGGATGGATAGAGAATATCAGAGTTAGGAAAAAGAGAACGCCAAAGATGGGAAATAAGGTTCCGATCCATTTCTGTACAGTTACGTACCTCCTCTAGCAAATAAAATGTCTATATCGGCAACATCATTAAAGACTCTGGTGAATGTCAGAGGAGTCACGTCACTCCACACTTTACAGGCTTTCTGAATAGCAATGTCAACTTCTTCAAAGGTCAGATATCGATTGTAATTGATAATTCTGATGGTAAAATAAAATACATAAAGGGGTTCATTTCAGGACTTACTTTGTAAAAACAACATCTGTTTACATTACTTTGGATATAACTGTATGTCAAGTCTTGTTTATTCCATTTAGGTCTATTTTGGAAGAATGTGTAATCACCAACATCAGGAACACCACATTGTGGTCGACTGGTTGTTTCCGATGTAGCTGCACCCAGGTTTTCCTTCACTTGCAGGCCGAAGGATTTTTGCATTTGATGAATCTTTTCAGTTATTAGAGTGCTGCTTTTTTCCATTGGTTGCTGAGAAACACTTGTCTCAAGGTTGTTGTGTTTTTTCAAATATCCCTGAACAAAGGACGAGTAATTAAGCCTGAAAAGTTCTCAGAGTATTTCAATGTATCACAATAATTTCATAGTTTTATTAAATGGCATCCACTGATAAATTCATACAATCACATCAATTTATAAAGAATGAATTTATTTATTAAGTTGAACACAATGTAACTACAATGTGCTACAATGTAACTTTGTGCTACTATGTAACTACATGACCCACCATTGTGACATGTTAAAAGAGCTAAACTGTCTGTCGCTGGTATCCAGTCAAATCCTTCATCTTTCCAACGTGGTGATTAAGAGCTTTTCTGGGAAGCTGCCACCCTACCTGAATAGACTGCTTCCCCCAGCAGATCCCTCATCCTATATCCTCCGATCCAGGACCTGCACCTTACTTACAATACCACAATACAAAAAGATAGTGTCTCGATCCTCATTTTCCTACCGAGTACCACAATTGTGGAATAACCTCCAAGACGCCATCAAATCTTCCCCCAGTCTAAAGTCACTTAAGAGCTCCTTATTAATATACCTCGATACTGAATGCACCTGTAAAGATGTAACACAGTGACTATATACAGAATGCACCTGTAAACATGTAACAGTGACTATAAACAGAATGCACCTGTAAGCATGTAGCATAGTGACTATATACAGAATGCACCTGTAAACATGTAACATAGTGACTATATACAGAATGTACCTGTAAACATGTAACATAGTGACTATTTACAGAATGCACCTGTAAACATGTAACAGTGACTATATACAGAATGCACCTGTAAACATGTAACAATGATTATATACAGAATGCACCTGTAAACATGTAACATAGTGACTATATACAGAATGCACCTGTAAACATGTAACATAGTGACTATATACAGAATGCACCTGTAAACATGTAACATAGTGACTATATACAGAATGCACCTGTAAACATGTAACATAGTGACTGTATACAGAATGCACCTGTAAACATGTAACATAATGACTATATACAGAATGTACCTGTAAACATGTAACATAGTGACTATATACAGAATGCACCTGTAAACATGTAACAGTGACTATTTACAGAATGCACCTGTAAACATGTAACAATGATTATATACAGAATGCACCTGTAAACATGTAACATAGTGACTATATACAGAATGCACCTGTAAACATGTAACATAGTGACTATATACAGAATGCACCTGTAAACATGTAACCTAGTGACTATATACAGAATGCACCTGTAAACATGTAACACAGTGACTATATACAGAATGCACCTGTAAACATGTAACATAGTGACTATATTTCCTACATATTTATTTTCTGGGTTAATCTGTATATTTGTGTTGTGTTTTAATATCTTGCATTTATTACTTTGTGTTTCTGTAACGACTGTAACAACTCAATGTTCTTGAACCCAGGACATACTTGAAAATGAGAGAAATCTCAATGTATCCTTCCTGGTAAAATACTAGGGATGTGCGTTTCGGGTTTCGGAATTTCGGAATTTTCACGAAATTTCCCGATTCGTGTTTTCGGATGCGACCGATTTTCCGAAAATTTTTAGATCCGAAAACGGCAGATCCGAAAAGTTTTCCGAGCCGAAACGAAATATTTTCGGAATTTTCGAATGGACTTGAAATGTGTCAAATCGAAATTTATTTTCGCTCTTTTCATGATTTCGGTTCCATTCGTGATTTCGGTTCCATTTCGGTAATTCTGGACATCGTATATTTAACTATTACCGGTTATATCACTTGTTTTTTTTGTTTCCAATGATCCGATAATTCTGTCGATACGAAAATTCGTAATCGGGTCGGATCCGATTCGTCCGCGGGTCACGCATGCGCGCGCGCACGGATGTCGTAACTTTATTGAGCCATTTTTGTAGAGAGTTTTGACAATTGCCAAAAAAATTTGAAATTATTTATCATGGCTGAAGGAAGAGACAGAGAGTTCCATTCGGACACCTCCTCATTTGCTTCCACCCCAGAGACACCCAGGAAGAAGCGGGCCAGTAACATGGCATTTGACGAGATGTTGGAGCTGGTCCGCATCTTTGATAAAAAAGATTACGACTGCCGTAAAGGCCCTTACGGCAGAAAGAATAACGCGCGCAAGAACCGTATCCTAGATAAGCTACGCTTGTCCGACCTCAAGACGCGCGAGCAGGAGCAGCTGAGGCACATCCGGTGTGTCATAGCCAAACGTAAGTGTCATGTTATATTGTAAAGCGCTGCGCAAACTGTTGGCGCTATATAAATCCTGTATAATAATAATAATGTGCTTGCATGTGCTAATGTGCACAGAAATACGTTGATTTATCTAGTCCTTTTTTCATGCAATGTGATTGTGTATAGCTTTGCGTTTTCACGACTCGTCATACATGCATTTTTGCCATAGCTCTGCCTTTTTGTGATTTTACGTATTCGTGAAAATTGTGACATTTGATGTATGTAGATGAAGTTACAATGCTGGATTTCTTTTGGCACTGTGTGCTGGGGGGGAGGTTGTTGTGATTGAGTGATGCATACGAGATGACCCGCAGCTTGCCCAATATTGGCTCCCATCTGCGCATCAATAAAAATCTCTGCGTCTCTGCTAAGTGGTAGGATGGGACATGTAGTTGTTCTGAAAGTGCATCCAAACAGAGCCGCCTTCAATACATCCTCAGCAGCTGCTGAATTGTTGCAGCGCAGCAATTCAGTTTGCTGCAGCAGTGTCATTATTGAACGCTTTAGATGCAAATTTCAAAACAAAATGGCGGATTTCTGTTGTTTCTGCAATATCCACAGTTTTATTCGCAGAAACTGAAAGTGAAACTGAGGCTGAGGCCTTCTATAAAATAACTAGAAGCAGTCAGCACAATGCGTTTTGTACGCACACAACACAAATAATAGTTTTTATTGAATAAACGTAATGTTTACTTCTGAAAAAAATATATAATTGAACGGTAATATATGTCTATGTGCAGGGGAAATAAATAAATATTTTGTGACTTTAGAACTATGAGATGGGAGTAGTGGTGTGTCAAGCTGGTAGTGCTAGTGGGTAGTGGAGGGGTGTCGCAATACTTTCGGCAATATATTGTATAGATATACCATTTTTTCCAGTCTGCATTATTTGCGTGTTTATTTTTTGGATTTGGCAGAAGACAGGAAGAAGGCAGCATCTGCCCTGGCGGGCACCAGTGCCCCAGTGGAGGAGGAGCCACGGGCGACCACCAGCGCCTGGTATATACTGTTTTATTTTGCAACGACTTTTAGTCAAAAACAGAAACATTTTTTGTTTACTGTATTTTAATTTTTTTTATGTATAGCACAAGAGGAGCAGGAGGAGGAAGAGGAGGAGCCGGAGGAGGAGTCAGAGCCTCAGGAGGCCGCCAGCACTGGTATATACTACTGTTATATTTTTTCAAGACTTTCAGTCAAAAATAGAAACCTGCTTTACTTACTGTATTTTCCTTCTTTCATTTATTGGATATATAGAAGGAGAAGCCAGACCGGACACGTCCAGTGTCAGGATAATAAATCGGGAGGCGATCGGCGAGCTACGCCTGGCTGTTACCTCCATCGACGCCATACAGGAACTGCTCCAGGAACTGCTCCAGGAACTGCGGGAGCACATAAGCAATGCCGCGGACATCCTGGAGCGGCAGTGAGACCAGTGGCAGCCTCCTCCCGAATGTAACCGGAATGTGCCTCAGCTGCTCCTGTTCGCGTGCCTTGAGGTCGGACCAGCGTTTTCGGAGCTGGTCCTTCGTCCGGTCCTTCCTGAACAGCTCCAGGATGGTGGTGCGTAGCTTGTCAAAGATACGATCCTTGCGGGTGTTATTCTTCCTGCCGTAAGGGCCCTTACGGCAGTCATAAGCTTTGTAATCAAAGATGCGGACCAGCTCCAACATCTCCTCAAATGCCAGTAACTGTTGGGCAGTTTGCCATCCTTGGCATGTTCCCTTCCCTTCCCCATGTTGTAAATAAATGTTATATTTTTTCTAATTATTTTCCTGTTGGTGTGCGTTGCTTTTCCTTACTTAATAAGTTAATATGTATTGCTTGGTTTCCACACTGTTAAAATTATATGTACATAAATGTATTGACATTTCTATGGACCCTTTGTCATAAACTTGTCAACATATTTGTGGCCATGAATGTGACAGTGCACATTCTACACTTCCTGCCTGGCCAAAAAATGTCACACACTAACACAACCTTGTTGTACTGCCTTGAGATTTGATTACCGATGTGGCATGGTTTTGTTAAGCTTAGGCGATGTCACAACACATGGATTTTTGTCCACAGTCACATTCATTGTATAACCAAGAATTTATCAAAAAATATTGATGGCAGCACTGCGTGAAGTCTTCTCCGACACACCCAAAGATCCTCAGCGCGGCTCAGGTCTAGTTTATTTGTCCCTGTTTGCAGCTTCACGCAACACCTCCTCCCAGCTATGAGCTCACTCTCTCTCACCGCTGCCCGCTAAGACGCTGCCCGCCAACATGGTCACGTCTTTGCAGGAAGACAACAGGGTGGGGAACGGCAGCTGCCGACAGTCCCAAGACCTCGTCACAATGACGTCAGCTCTTGAGTTGACCCCTAACTGCGACCAATGGTGGAGATAGGGGGTTCCAATGAACCCCTATCTCCCGATCCGCGGCAGCTAACGGTTAATGTTTGGTATCTGGTAAATTATAAAAAATTAAAATATAAAAAAAAATAAACAGGTTTTTTGTTTTGTTTTGTTAATGCAGCAATATTGTTCCCATTTCAATTATAATGTGAACAATGATGCTGCACTAAGGATTTTTGCATGGGGTGCGTTTGTTAAAAATAGTGTAATTTTCACCCAAAAAAATATAACAAGTCCCCTTTTCAATTGTTTTTAACAAACACAACTCATAAAATATAACCGCAAACACTACCACTACCTGTCCTCACTAATCACCAAATACACCCCAGCCCGCTCCCTAAGGTCAAACAGTGACCTGCGCCTAGCTTCTCCCCGCATCACCTCTTCCCATGATAGACTGCAGGAATTCTCACGCGCAGCCCCCACTCTCTGGAACGCTCTCCCTCGTACTGTCAGACTTTCCCCTAACTTCTCTTCCTTCAAACGCTCCCTTAAAACATTCCTATTTAGGGAAGCCTACCACCCAACTCACTGACACAACCATCAATCACTCTCACCTTACAGTCCTCTCCTCCTGTTTCCAACCCCAACCCTCCCAGATTGTGAGTTCCTACGGGAATAGGGCCCTCATCTCCTCCTGTACTGTTTGTCAAATGTTGTTCAATGTATTGTAACCCTGTCTATACTGTGCTTATTGTACAGCGCTGCGGAATATGCTGGCGCTTTATAAATAATGAATAATAATAATAATAATAACACTCGCATGTTAAAATGGGAAAAAAACACTTTACACCTTGTAAAACAAACATTGAAAATTCTAATTTTATTGCATTTTTTGTTATAATATACAGACAGGACATGACGCATACATATGATAATGATATATTATGAATCATCTGTCGAGTCTGCCGGAAAGAACGATATATAACATGTCTGGGTCATATTATAAAATAAGGCTTCAAAAAAACGCGTTTAAACAAGAGGAGCGAAACTGTTAAAAATTAGCTCAGCAGCAGACCGCAGTGCCGCACACAGGCGTGAAGGGAAGCCGTGAAATGCCTCAGCAGCGAAAGGGTTCATTTTTTTTTGTCTGTTTTAAATCTTTTTTTTTTCGTTTCAGATCATTTTGATCAACTATTTTTCCGTTTTAAAACCTTTTTGTTCTGGTTTTTATTTTTAAAGTCAGACCATTCGGGTCAGTTCAGCATTTTTTAAATCGTTTTGTTCATTTTTTTTTGTTCCTTGGCTTTCATACCATTTTTTAATGTGATTAAATAAAGTTGTGAAATGTATATTCATAAGAAAAAAAGGATCTTTATTTAATTAAAAAAAAACACGATAGAATCGCCAGAATTATGGTATCGACAGAATGAATTATCGGATCCGAAAAACAAACCAAAAATTTATTATAAAAAAATATATAAAGTATAAAAAAGTAAACCATAGTAGTTTACATCAAAACGAATAGCGTTAGACAGCTTTGTTCCGAAAAAACAAAGTCCCTAAATCACGAAAAGTCGATACAAAAAACGAGCAAAGTGACACGAAAATACAAAAAATGGTCGAGGAGAACAGACGGTCCGAAAAAACGAAAAGTCCCGAAATCACGAAAAGTGACACGAAAATACGAAAATTGGTCGATATTCCGAAAAAAAATGTACACGAAAAACGAGTCGAACCGAACCGAATCGAAACAGAAATCGGCCGAAACGAGCCGAATCGAAAAGTTTAAACATCCGAACAAATCGAACCGAATCGAACCGAAAAAAAAATCGGTGCACAAGCCTATAAAATACTTCAGAAATAAATAAATGCAATTGATTTCTTGTGGAACATGTTCCAAGGCACCTGTTTTACCTACTCATAACCCAACCATATAAAGCTCCCAAGACCCAAGAATGGTAAACGTATCAACTGCCTAGAATTTTCTGGCTTTGGTGAGTTTATCGGAGTCTTGGTTAAGTTTACACATGACTCAGAATCTAGCTCAAGATGATTACAGATGAGGCCCGTGGTTACAATTTACAACACCAGAATGCAGTGAATTTGGGCGGCTCTCATGGAATTGGGGGATGGGATCTATTATTTTGACTGGTTGTAAAGTGATTTTGCCTTTGCTCTCACTTTACACTGGTTGCATTAGGTATTGCCATTTTTGCTCTAGCAGCAAACATTACAAATGACTTGTAATTGCTTGTTATTCAAGCACAGTAACAATCCACACAGAAAAGACGAGCGGCGGTTGCTCATCTTTGAATATTGCCCCTGGCCGGTTGTTCAAGTGAATCTAATATGCCATTTTGAACAGCCAACCCCAATCTATTACTTAAAGGAAAGTTCTGGCATATGGCCTTGTCGAAATCCTGTTCTCCCTTTAACCCATTCACTACCAAGCACTTTTTATTGAAAAATATTTTATCACAACGTTTATTTGAAACATAACATGCAATATTAGCAACTAAATGTACGGTACAAAACAAATTTGCACAAAAATTGCTGTTATGAGATAGCTAATAAATGAAAATAGTAGTAAAGATTTGCACATTTTTAGTTTTTCCTGTAATTGTTTATCCTTCACAGAAATACTGTTGGAATGAAAGATCTGAACTCTAGATGGCGCCCTTATCTCACAAAATTTCACTCAGGTTCTGCTTTATTAGTATACAAGAAGAAATGGCCTTAGTGTCTGTCAAATATAGTAAATGTGATACAGATAAATAATAAAAGTGGGCATATATCATGCTTATGGAGATTTGCAGTGATCATAATGAGATTATTAGCAATGCAGCTTACAAAAAATACCAATATCTATATGTGCTGCATAATGCCTGTGTAAAACGTTCCTATTTAGGGAAGCCTACCACCCAACTCACTGACACAACCATCAATCACTCTCACCTTGCAGTCCCCTCCTCCTGTTTCCAACTCCAACCCTCCTAGATTGTGAGTTCCTACGGGAATAGGGCCCTCATCTCCTCCTGTACTGTTTGTCAAATGTTGTTCAATGTATTGTAACCCTGTCTATACTGTGCTTATTGTACAGCGCTGCGGAATATGCTGGCGCTTTATAAAGAAAGAATAATAATAATAATGTATGGAAATTACAGTAACACCTTGTATCTGTATGTGCTGCATAATGCCTGTGTATGGAAATTACAGCAACACCTTTTATCTGTATGTGCTGCATAATGCCTGTGTATGGGAATTACAGTAACACCTTGTATCTGTATGTGCTGCATAATGCCTGTGTATGGGAATTACAGTAAAACCTTGTATCTGTATGTGCTGCATAATGCCTGTGTATGGAAATTACAGTAACACCTTGTATCTGTATGTGCTGCATAATGCCTGTGTATAGAAATTACAGCAACACCTTTTATCTGTATGTGCTGCATAATGCCTGTGTATGGGAATTACAGCAACATCTTGTATCTGTATGTGCTGCATAATGCCTGTGTATGGAAATTACAGTAACACCTTGTATCTGTATGTGCTGTATAATGCCTGGATTTGCAATAAAAGGCTCTGTTAATGCATTACTTACCTCTTCATACTCAGCATCATCCTGTCCTCCCTGTGGTTGCGATGCATCAGGCATCATGGAGCAGCAAGCAGCTGAGAGTAAGAGCAGGAGCAGTAATCGTGTCATCGTTCTTTCGTGTATCCCAAGCTGAATATTCTAGGATTTTTTCCTAATCTGACTTTCTTCATGGACCGTGCAGGATTTTTTATAGCTGTCATTGCACCTGGGTGAATTAACTTGGAAATGTGTCAGATACGGCAACTTCCTTTCTCTGGAGATCACCCAGGGGAGTAAGTAATGACAAAATAAATCATAAAACCCCAGAGTGACACATTTGTTTTTGAAGCAATTATATATAGTTCATTATCAGGAAGAGATTTTGGGAAGGAAAAAATCTGTTTCTAGTGCATAATTTAGAAGCCTATAAGTAACGCCTACGCACCATAGTTTTGTTACTGACCACAATGACAAGTGGTGGTGACATCAGTGGCTGGTGTGGCAAAATCTGCCCCCCCCGGAAAATATTAAATGTATTAATTTCATTTTATTTAAGAAATAGACATGTTTCCAGCACTACTGTGATGTATCTCTGGTGTTCCTGTGGCAGAGCATTGCTATCTGCACTTCCTTTGGGAGCACAGTGCGTAACATTCCCTAGTGCTAACTGGTGCTGCTTGCTGTAAGTCAGAGAGCTTATGGCACTCTGACACGTCACCGCTGAGCACTGCATGCACTCTGACTCACACTGAGTGCCAGCTAGGGAGCATTACGCGGTTTGCACCTGATGGAGGTGTATACTATATGTTCTCCCACAAGACCACCAGTGATACATCAGAGGCTCCATGCTGTGCCCTAGTGAAGCAGGGTCGCTGTACAGTTCAGGGCCGCTTGGGGTAACAACCGCTTGGTCCGGGCCCCCTGAGTACCCCGGGCAATACTGCAAACTGTATGTATAGAATATGTCTGTGAGTGTGAGTTCCTAAATGTCTGTACCGATTACACTAATTAGCCACAACAGCAACACCACTATAGGTGCAGGAAAAAAGGGCGAAAAGATCTGAGTGACTTTGACAAGGGTCAGATAGTGTTGGCATTGGCAAGATGATTGGGTCAGAGAATGTTCAATGGCATGTCTTGTGGGGTGTTCACAGTATGCATTGGGTAGTAGCTACCAAAAGTGGTGCAAGGAAGGACAAACAGTAAACCACCATCAGGGTCATGGGTGCCCAAGGCCCATGTTGGGGAGCGAAGGCTAGCCTATCTATTCATATCACACAGAGGATCAGTCATTCAAATTGCTGAAGAACCTGATGCTGGCCATGATCGAAAGGTACATGACATGTGCCACCTAGCTAGAGATGTTGCATACCATGTACACCACTTCATGGCAGTGGTGTTTCCTGATGGCAGCACCCTCTTTCAGCAGGATAATGCACCCTGCCAGTCTGTGATATTGTTTAGAAATGATTTGAGGAGCATAACAATGATTTGCCTCTCATATTCCCCAGATCTCAATACGATTGAGCATCTGTGAGATGTTCTGGAACAACAAATTTGATCCCTGGAGGCTCCATCTCGCAACTTGCAGGACTTCTGCTGCTGATGTCTTGGTGCCAGATACCACAGGACATATTCAGAGGTCTTGTGGAGTTCATGCCTCGAAGCATCAGGACTGGTTTGACTGCACAAGGGGGACCTACACTGTTTTAGGCAGGTGGTTTTAATGCTGTGGCTGATCAGTGTATATACTGTATATATATATTGACTCTATCAGCCAAATTAGTCCACAGCATTGCAGGAAGCAGTGACACCTTTTTTTATTTGAATTTAAGTTACTTTTAAAAGACAGGTGGTTTACTTTTTTTATACTTTATATATTTTTTTATAATAAACTAGGTCTAAAGCCTGCCCAGAGGGCAGTCTATTGATAAGTGTGGTGCGTTGTGCTTGGTTCGGTGCCATTTATTGTGCTGTGTTTGGCTCTGTGCTCGGCTCTGTGCCGTTTATTCTGTTGTGCTCGGCTCTGTGCCATCTATTGTACTGTGCTTGGCTCTGTGGCGTTTATTGTGCTCGGCGCCGTTTATTGTGCTCGGCTCTGTGGCGTTTATTGTGCTCGGCTCTGTGGCGTTTATTGTGCTCGGCTCTGTGGCGTTTATTGTGCTCGGCTCTGTGGCGTTTATTGTGCTCGGCTCTGTGGAGTTTATTGTGCTCGGCTCTGTGGAGTTTATTGTGCTCGGCTCTGTGGAGTTTATTGTGCTCGGCTCTGTGGAGTTTATTGTGCTCGGCTCTGTGGCGTTTATTGTGCTCGGCTCTGTGGCGTTTATTGTGCTCGGCTCTGTGGCGTTTATTGTGCTCGGCTCTGTGGCGTTTATTGTGCTCGGCTCTGTGGCGTTTATTGTGCTCGGCTCTGTGGAGTTTATTGTGCTTGGCTCTGTGGAGTTTATTGTGCTCGGCTCTGTGGCGTTTATTCTGTTTTGCTCGGCTCTGTGCTGGGCCCTGCACATCGGCTCTGTGCTCTGCTCCGTGCCGTATATTGTGCTCTGCGCCGTTTATTGTGTTGTGCTTGGTTCTGTGCTTGGCGCCGTTTATTGTGCTGTGATTGGCTGTGCCGTTTATTGTGCTGTGCTCTGTACCGTATATTGTGCAGTGCTCGGCGCTGTGCCGTTTATTGTGCTGTGATTGGCTGTGCCGTTTATTGTGCTTGGCTCTGTGGCGTTTATTGTGCTCGGCTCTGTGGCGTTTATTGTGCTCGGCTCTGTGGCGTTTATTGTGCTCGGCTCTGTGGCGTTTATTCTGTTGTGCTCGGCTCTGTGCCGTCTATTGTACTGTGCTCGGCTCTGTGGAGTTTATTGTGCTTGGCTCTGTGGCGTTTATTCTGTTTTGCTCGGCTCTGTGCTGGGCTCTGCACATCGGCTCTGTGCTCTGCTCCGTGCCGTATATTGTGCTCTGCTTTTTATTGTGCTCTGCGCCGTTTATTGTGTTGTGCTTGGTTCTGTGCTCGGCGCCGTTTATTGTGCTGTGCTTTGTGCCGTTTATTGTGCTGTGCTCGGCTCTGTGGCGTTTATTGTGCTGTGCTCGGCTCTGTGGCGTTTATTGTGCTCGGCTCTGTGGCGTTTATTGTGCTCGGCTCTGTGGCGTTTATTGTGCTCGGCTCTGTGCCATCTATTGTGCTCGGCTCTGTGGCGTTTATTGTGCTCGGCTCTGTGCCGTCTATTGTGCTCGGCTCTGTGCCATCTATTGTGCTCGGCTCTGTGCCATCTATTGTGCTCGGCTCTGTGCCATCTATTGTGCTCGGCTCTGTGCCATCTATTGTGCTCGGCTCTGTGCCATCTATTGTGCTCGGCTCTGTGCCATCTATTGTGCTCGGCTCTGTGCCATCTATTGTGCTCGGCTCTGTGCCATCTATTGTGCTCGGCTCTGTGCCATCTATTGTGCTCGCTCTGTGCCATCTATTGTGCTCGGCTCTGTGCCATCTATTGTGCTCGGCTCTGTGCCATCTATTGTGCTCGGCTCTGTGCCATCTATTGTGCTCGGCTCTGTGCCATCTATTGTGCTCGGCTCTGTGCCATCTATTGTGCTCGGCTTCTGTGCCATCTATTGTGCTCGGCTCTGTGCCATCTATTGTGCTCTGCACTCGGCGCTGGGCTGTGTTCAGGTACTGGGCTCAGGCGCTGGGCTCAGGCGCTGGGCTCTGCGCTCAGGCGCTGGGCTCTGCGCTCAGGCGCTGGGCTCTGCGCTCAGGCGCTGGGCTCTGCGCTCAGGCGCTGGGCTCTGCGCTCAGGCGCTGGGCTCTGCGCTCAGGCGCTGGGCTCTGCGCTCAGGCGCTGGGCTCTGCGCTCAGGCGCTGGGCTCTGCGCTCAGGCGCTGGGCTCTGCGCTCAGGCGCTGGGCTCTGCGCTCAGGCGCTGGGCTCTGCGCTCAGGCGCTGGGCTCTGCGCTCAGGCGCTGGGCTCTGCGCTCAGGCGCTGGGCTCTGCGCTCAGGCGCTGGGCTCTGCGCTCAGGCGCTGGGCTCTGCGCTCAGGCGCTGGGCTCAGGCGCTGGGCTCAGGCGCTGGGCGCTGGGCTCAGGCGCTGGGCTCAGGGCGCTGGGCTCAGGCGCTGGGCTCAGGCGCTAGGCGCTGGGCTCTGCGCTCAGGCGCTGGGCTCTGCGCTCAGGCGCTGGGCTCAGGCGCTGGGCTCTGCGCTCAGGCGCTGGGCTCTGCGCTCAGGCGCTGGGCTCTGCGCTCAGGCGCTGGGCTCTGCGCTCAGGCGCTGGGCTCTGCGCTCAGGCGCTGGCTCAGGCGCTCAGGCGCTGGGCTCAGGCGCTGGGCGCTGGGCTCAGGCGCTGGGCTCAGGGCGCTGGGCTCAGGCGCTGGGCTCAGGCGCTGGGCGCTGGGCTCAGGCACTAGGCGCTGGGCTCTGCGCTCAGGCGCTGGGCTCAGGCGCTGGGCTCTGCGCTCAGGCGCTGGGCTCTGCGCTCAGGCGCTGGGCTCTGCGCTCAGGCGCTGGGCTCTGCGCTCAGGCGCTGGGCTCTGCGCTCAGGCGCTGGGCTCAGGCGCTGGGCGCTGGGCTCTGCGCTCAGGCGCTGGGCTCAGGCGCTGGGCTCAGGCGCGTGGCAACCTCCGTAACAGGCTGTTGCGGTTGGATGCGCGCGCGCCACCTGCCGCAGCACGCCCAAAGCGTCTAACGGAGGTTGGATGCGCGCGCAGCAAACCTCCGTAGGACGCTTTGGGCGTGCTGCAGCGGGTGGCGCGCGCGCACCCAGCTGCGCGCGCATCCAACCGCCACAGCACCCCGTGGGCTGCGCGCATGCGCAGTCCATATATATATATACATATATATATATATAATATATATATTACACACACACACACACACTGTAACCCCATGTGGATATATATACACACATATATGTTTTTTACAGTGTGTGTGTGTGTATGGCCGGCATCCAGGCTCAGCCGAGCCGTGGACTCGCCTGAGCCTGGAGGACGCCCGAGCAGGCAATTCGGCCGGCCTCCATGCTTAGGTGAGTCCCCGGCTCGGCTGGGCCTCTAAGCCCAGGCCAAGCGGGGGCTCGCCTAAGCTTGGATACCGGCCGAGCAAGCAGGGTGGGTGTGGAGAGCACATACTCACCTACATCGGCCCTCCAGCGATGGCAGTCCCGCTTCCAGTGTCCTCTCTCTGTTGGTCACCGGTATGACATCACAAAAGCCTTTGACCCAGGGTCAAAGGCTTTCGTGACGTCATACCGACGACCAACGGAGACACAGAGGACGCTGGAAGCGGGACCGCCATCGCTGGAGGAGCTAAGGGCCGATGTAGGTGAGTATGTGTAGGCAACATCCTCCTACATTGGCCCTGAGCTCCAGCGGTGACCGTCCTCTGGCTGTCGCTGGCTGCTCGGCCGGCCTCTAGGCTTAGGCGAGTCCCCGGCTCGGCTGGGCCTGTAGGCCCAAGCCAAGCCGGGGGCTCGCCTGAGCCTGGAGGCCGGCCTAGCAGCCAGCGACAGCTGGAGGAAGTCACCGCTGGAGCTCCGGGCCAATGTAGGGGGATGTTGCCTACACATACTCACCGACATCGGCCCTTAGCTCCTCCAGCGATGGCGGTCCCGCTTCCTCTCTCTCTTCGTTGGTCGCCGGCATGATGTAACGAAAGCCTTTGACCCCGGCATTTTGACCCGGGGTCAAAGGCTTTCGTGACGTCATACCGGCGACCAACGAAGAGAGAGAGGACGCTGGAAGCGGGACCGCCATCGCTGGAGGAGCTAAGGGCCGATGTCGGTGAGTATGTGTGGACCGGTGGAGGACTCGAGGCCGATGTAGGTGAGTATATGCTCTCCACACCCACCCTGCTTGCTCGGCCGGTTACCAAGCTTAGGTGAGCCCCCGGCTTGGCTTGGGCCTAGAGGACCTGTCGAGCCGGGGACTTGCCTGAGCATGCTCGGGCGTCCTCCAGGCTCAAGCGAGTCCCCGGCTCGGCTGGGCCTCTAGGCCAACGCCAAGCCGGGGGCTCGCCTAACCTTGGATACCGGCCGAGCAAGCAGGGTGGGTGTGGAGAGCACATACTCACCTACATTAGCCCTGAGCTCCAGCGGTGACTGTCCTCCGGCTGTCGCAGGCTGCTCGGGCGGCCTCCAGGCTCAGGCGAGCCCCCGGCTTGGCTTGGGCCTACAGGCCCAGCCGAGCCGGGGGCTCGCCTAAGCCTGGAGGCCGGCCGAGTTGCCTGCGACAGCCACCGCTGGAGCTCCGGGCCAATGTAGGGGATGTTGCCTACACATACTCACCTACATCGGCCCTTAGCTCCTCCAGCGATGGCGGTCCCGCTTCCAGCGTCCTCTCTCTCTTCGTTGGTCGCCGGCATGATGTAACGAAAGCCTTTGACCCGGCATTTTGACCCAGGGTCAAAGGCTTTCGTGACGTCATACCGGCGTCCCACGGAGACAGAGAGGACGCTGGAAGCGGGACCGCCATCGCTGGAGGAGCAAAGGGCCGATGTAGGTGAGTATGTGTAGGCAACATCCTCTTACATTGGCCCGGAGCTCCACCGGTGGCTGTCCTCTGGCTGTCGCAGGCTGCTAGGCCGGCCTCCAGGCTTAGGCGAGTCCCCGGCTCGGCTGGGCCTGTAGGCCCAAGCCAAGCCGGGGGCTCGCCTGAGCCTGGAGGCCGGCCTAGCAGCCTGCTCGCCAGGAGGAAGTCACCGCTGGAGCTCAGGGTCAATGTAGGGGAGTAGGTGTAGGCAACATCGGCCCTGAGCTCCAGCGGTGACCTCCTCTGGCCGAGCAGGCTGCTCGGCCGGCCTCTAGGCTTAGGCGAGTCCCCGGCTCGGCTGGGCCTGTAGGCCCAAGCCAAGCCGGGGGCTCGCCTGAGCCTGGAGGCCGGCCTAGCAGCCTGCTCGGCCGGAGGAGGTCACCGCTGGAGCTCAGGGCCGATTTAGGGGAGTATGTTTTGGGAACTTCGGCCCGGAGCTCCAGCAGTGACCGTCCTCCGGCTGTCGCTGGCTGCTCGCCGGCCTCTAGGCTTAGGCGAGTCCCCGGCTCGGCTGGGCCTGTAGGCCCAAGCCAAGCCGGGGGCTCGCCTGAGCCTGGAGGCCGGCCTAGCAGCCTGCTCGGCTGGAGGAGGTCACCGCTGGAGCTCAGGGCCGATTTAGGGGAGTATGTTTTGGGAACTTCGGCCGGAGCTCCAGCGGTGACCGTCCTCCGGCTGTCGCTGGCTGCTCGGCCGGCCTCTAGGCTTAGGCGAGTCCCCGGCTCGGCTGGGCCTGTAGGCCCAAGCCAAGCCGGGGGCTCGCCTGAGCCTGGAGGCCGGCCTAGCAGCCTGCCCGGCCGGAGGAGGTCACCGCTGGAGCTCAGGGCCGATTTAGGGGAGTATGTTTTGGGAACTTCGGTCCTGAGCTCCAGCGGCGACCGTCCTCCGGCTGTCGCTGCTGCTCGGCCGGCCTCTAGGCTTAGGCGAGTCCCCGGCTCGGCTGGGCCTGTAGGCCCAAACCAAGCCGGGGGCTCGCCTGAGCCTGGATGCCCGCCGAGCAGGCCGCGACAGCCGGAGGACGGTCACAGCTGGAGGATCGGGGCTTGCGGCGTCTAAACACACGGGTAGCTGCGCGCGCTCGTGCCGATTTTTTTTTTTTTTTTGCAGGCGGCCGACACGCGCAGCTACCTGTTTGTTTTAACGGCCACTTTCAAATGTCCGTCGCGCATGCGCAGACCGCTTTTGGCGACGGACACTTGAAGGCTTACTCTTTTATAGTATAGATTTTTGGTTTCTTTTTCGGATCCGATAATTCATTCTGTCGATACGATAATTCTGGCGATTCTATCGTTTTTTTTTTAATTAGATAAAGATCCTTTTTTTTCTTATGAATATACATTTCACAACTTTATTTAATCACATTAAAAAAATGGTATGAAAGGAACAAAAAAAAAGAACAAAACGATTTAAAAAACGCTAAACTGACCCAAATGGTCTGACTTTAAAAATAAAAACCAGAACAAACGGTTTTAAAACAGGAAAAATAGTTGATCAAAATGATCTGAAACGAAAAAATAAATAAAAATAAAATGATTTAAAACACAAAAAAAAATTAACCCTTTCGCTGCTGAGGCATTTCACGGCTTCCCTTCACGCCTGTGTGCGGCACTGCGGTCTGCTGCTGAGCTAATTTTTAACAGTTTCGCTCCTCTTGTTTAAACGCGTTTTGAAGCCTTATTTTATAATATGACCCAGACATGTTATATATCGTTCTTTCCGGCAGACTCGGCAGATGATTCATAATATATCATTATCATATGTATGCGTCATGTCCTGTCTGTATATTATAACAAAAAATGCAATAAAATTAGAATTTTCAATGTTTGTTTTACAAGGTATAAAGTGTTTTTTTCCCATTTTAACATGTGAGTGTTTGCGGTTATATTTTATGAGTTGCGTTTGTTAAAAAAAATTGAAAAGGGGACTTGTTATATTTTTTTGGGTGAAAATTACACTATTTTTAACAAACGCACCCCATACAAAAATCCTTAGTGCAGCATCATTGTTCACATTATAATTGAAATGGGAACAATATTGCTGCATTAACAAAAAACAAAACTGTTTATTTTTTTTTATATTTTAATTTTTTTTATTTTTAACATTGTCATGTTTGGTATTGTTGGAAAGGCCATGCTCTGGTCGATCCAAAGATACCAAACATTAACCAACCGATAGCTGCCGCGGATCGGGAGATAGGGGGTTCCAATGAACCCCCTATCTCCACCATTGGTCGCAGTTAGGGGTTAACTCCAGAACTGACGTCATTGTGATGAGGTCTTGGGACTGTCGGCAGCTGCCGTTCCCCCATGCTGTTGTCTTCCTGCAAAGACGTGACCATGTTGGCGGGCAGCGTCTTAGCGGGCAGCGGTGGGAGAGAGAGCTCATAGCTGGGAGGAGGTGTTGCGTGAAGCTGCAAACAGAGACAAATAAACTAGACCTGAGCCGCACTGAGGATCTTTGGGTTGTGTCGGAGAAGACTTCACGCAGTGCTGCCATCAATATTTTTTGATAAATTCTTGGTTATACAATGAATGTGACTGTGGACAAAAATCCATGTTGTTGTGACATCGCCTAAGCTTAACAAAACCA
Organism: Leptobrachium leishanense; assembly: GCA_009667805.1. NCBI lineage: Eukaryota > Metazoa > Chordata > Amphibia > Anura > Megophryidae > Leptobrachium > Leptobrachium leishanense. The sequence goes on along the minus strand of CM019064.1, from coordinate 422,720,454 downwards.
TGCCACGTCGGTAATCAAATCTCAAGGCAGTACAACAAGGTTGTGTAAGTGTGTGACATTTTTTGGCCAGGCAGGAAGTGTAGAATGTGCACTGTCACATTCATGGCCACAAATATGTTGACAAATTTATGACAAAGGGTCCATAGAAATGTCAATAAATTTATGTACATATAATTTTCACAGTGTGGAAACCAAGCAATACATATTAACTTATTAAGTAAGGAAAAACAACGCACACAAACAGGAAAATATAGAAAAAATAGAAAATTTATTTACAACATGCCAAGGATGGCAAACTGCCCAACGGGGGCACAAACATAGGGGAGGAGGAGGCTTGTCTCACTGCCGCTCCAGGATGTCAGCGGCATTGCTAATATGCTCCCGAAATTCCTGGAGCAATTCCTGGATGGAATCGATGGTGGTAGCAGCCAGGCGTAGCTCGCCGATCGCCATCCTATTTATTATCCTAATGCTGCACGTGTCCGTTCTGGCTTCTCCTTCTATATATCCAATAAATGAAAGAAGGAAAATACAGTAAGTAAAGCAGGTTTCTATTTTTGACTGAAAGTCTTGAAAAAATATAACAGTAATATATACCAGTGCTGGCGGCCTCCTGAGGCTCTGACTCCTCCTCCGACTCCTCCTCCTCCACCACCACCGTCAGCATCTCATCCGGTGCTATATCTAAGAAATTAAAGAAATAAAAAATACAGTAAACAACAAAACTGATTTATTTTTGAACAAAAGTCGATGCAAAATACAACAGTAAAAACAAAAACCTGGATTCGCGGCCTCCTGCTGCGGCTCCGGCTCCCTCTCCATCGCCCTGCTCCTCCTCTTCCTCCTCCTGCTCCTCCTCCTGCTTCTCTTGTGCTATACATAAAAAAATTAAATTAAACTACAGTAAACAAAAAATGTTTCTGTTTTTGACCAAAAGTCGTTGCAAAATAAAACAGTATATACCAGCGCTGGTGGTCGCCCGTGGCTCCTCCTCCTCCTCCACTGGGGCACTGGTGGCGCCCGCCGGGGCAGATGCTGCCTTCTTCCTGTCTTCTGCCAAATCCAAAAAATAACACGTAAATAATGCAGACTGGAAAAAATGGTATATCTATACAATATATTGCCGAAAGTATTGCGACACCCCTCCACTACCCACTAGCACTACCAGCTTGACCCACCACTACTCCCATCTCATAGTTCTAAAGTCACAAAATATTTATTTATTTCCTCTGCACATAGACATATATTACCGTTCAATTATATATTTTTTTCAGAAGTAAACATTACGTTTATTCAATAAAAACTATTATTTGTGTTGTGTGCGTACAAAACGCATTGTGCTGACTGCTTTTAGTTATTTTATAGATGCCTCAGCCTCAGTTTCATTTTCAGTTTCTGCGAATAAAACTGTGGATATTGGAGAAACAACAGAAATCCGCCATTTTGTTTTGAAATTTGCATCTAAAGCGTTCAATGATATTGCTGCAGCAAACTGAATTGCTGCGCTGCAACAATTCAGCAGCTGCTGAGGACGTATTGAACGCGGCTCTGTTTGGATGCACTTTCAGAAGAACTACATGTCCCATCCTACCACTTAGCAGAGACGCAGAGATTTTTGTTGATGCGCAGGTGGGAGCCAATATTGGGCAAGCTGCGGCTCATCTCGTATGCATCACTCAATCACAACAAGCTCCCCCCCAGCACACTACAGTACACACAGTGCCAAAAGAAATCCAGCATTGTAACTTCATCTACATACATCAAATGTCACAATTTTCACGAATACGTAAAATCACAAAAAAAAAGAGCTATGGCAAAAATGCATGTATGACGAGTCGAGAAAACGCAAAGCTATACACAATCACATTGCATGAAAAAAGGACTAGATAAATCAACGTATTTTTGTGCACATTAGCACATGCAAGCACATTATTATTATTATACAGGATTTATATAGCGCCAACAGTTTGCGCAGCGCTTTACAATATAACATGACACTTACGTTTAGCTATGACATGCCGGTTGTGCCTCAGCTGCTCCTCCTCGCGCATCTTGAGGTCGGACAAGCGTTTTCGGAGCTGGTCCTTCGTCTGGTCCTTCCCGAACAGCTCCAGGATGGTGGTGTGAACCTTATTGAGGATACGATCCTTTCGAGCATTATTCTTCCTGCCGTAAGGGCCCTTACGGCAGTCATAATCTCGTTTATCAAAGATGCGGACCAGCTCCAACATCTCGTCAAATGCCATGTTGCTGGCCCGCTTCTTCCTGGGTGGTGTCTCATGGGTGGAAGATGAGGAGGTGTCCGAATGGCACTCGTCTCTTGCAGCCATGATAAATAATAAAAACAATATTTTTTGGCCTGTCCAAAAAGTTGTCAAAAAACTGGCTCAATAAAGTTACGACATCCGCGCGCGCATGCGCGACCCGCGGACGAATCGGATCTGACCCGATTATGAAGGAATTATCGTATCGACAGAATTATCGGATCATTGGAAACAAAAACAAGTGATACGCAAACGCATTTACATTACAAATACAAAATTTACAGAATCAGCGATATAACCGATAATAGTTAAATATACGATGTCCAGAATTACTGAAATGGAACCGAAATCACGAATGGAACCGAAACCATGAATAGAGCGAGAATAAATTTCGATTTGACACATTTCAAGTCCATTCGAAAATTCCGAAAATATTTTGTTTCGGCTCGGAAAACTTTTCGGATCTGTCGGTTTTCGGGTCCGATCCGATTCGGAAATTCGGCCAAATCCGAAGACACGAATCGGGAAATTTCGTGAAAATTCCGAAATTCCGAAACCCGAAACGCACATCACTAGTATTGTTTGGATGTAATAAAAGGCCAAGGACTCATGAATGATGTAGTTCAGAAACATCTGGGTTTTCTACAGTCCTGCCCTAAGGCTTTTGGATGGGGAGGAGAAGCTGCAGAAACTACCGTAGATACTCGAGTATAGCGCGACCCGAATATAACACAATGGATTGAGATTTATTATGGAAAAGAGAGAATATTAAAGACTCGAATATAACGCGAAGAACAAAATTTACTGTACCGGTAAACAATTAAAATCCTTCGAGGTTCTCTTAACACAGTCAGGCTCCCCCTCAGGCCAGGGTGCTCTGCTCTAAAATGATTGCAGTTGATACGAAGTATGAAGCCACCGGTCTTTACTGGCGATTAGATGGCCGACGAAGGCGAGCAAGGTCAATGTCTTAAACTGAGCATGCTCTCTGGACGTGATGTATCCCACCTCTCCCGAATCTGGGAGTTCCTGAAGTGTTTGCAAGCATCAGGGAGCCCACAATCACTTCAGCGAGACCACCGGAACTTCCGGGAGACTTGGGATCCAGAGCAAGGCAATTTATTTTTTTCTGTTTACACGCGATGCAGATGTCTCGAATATAACGTGGCCCCTCCAATTTTAAGGTAAATTTTTGTCACCAAAATCTAGCGGTATACTCGAGTATCTACAGTACATAGAATGAGTAGAGACAGCACTTTGTTTCTTCAAGAAGGTGCATGAGTGTCACCACCTGTATTTAATGCATAGGAGGAAGTATTCTGGACAGCTTTGCATAACATAGTGGCTTTGGAAATCACCGCTATGTTAAACGACCCTGACTTTCTGGCTTGGCAGATCCTGGCTTTACAGGTAGAAATCGATCCGATCGAGCTGTGAGATGCTGGAGGTGGCAGCTTCGTGCAGTTATCGCACATATTGCGCCCATATCTATGTTTGAGCCAATCACACCGAAGGGTGTGCAATGCCGTGCCATGGCGGTGAGCAGGCCTGAACACCCCAGGGCAGCAGAGCATGCTCCCACAACCCTCTGGTAACTCCTACACATAACAGTGCCATTTCGGGGCCATTCAGCTATTCAGAGAGCAGGCAGTTCGTCAAATTTTGGCGAACCAACAGCAAGTACGGTGCCTGTTTGAAAGCAGTGAAATCCCCCATAGGGAAGCAATGGTTAATCTATTCACAGACACCGAACAGCAGTGAAAAGTTGCCGAAATGCCCTGCTGTTCAGCGGTTTCATTCGTCAGGTTTATTCAGGAGAATCCCATAGGCTTCCATATTAAAAATATTCCAGCTTTAATCCAATATCTAATAAACCGTTTATTATTTTATTCTGCAGTAAAAAGTATTTTTATTTATAGATTATTTAGGATCTTTTAGGCATTTTCCGTGATTTTTTCGGCAATCTTTTTTTCTGTTTTTTTTTAAAAAAGTGTTTTTTCTTTTTTCTGTAACAGACCTTTTTATTATCATTCATAGGATCTTACATGTAAATTCCTGACATTTTCTTTCAGCAGTTATTTTGCAAACAGTTTTTCCATTTTAGTGAATGAAGCATTTAGTTTTAGTAAGTTCTTGATTTCACTTGTAAATACACACACCACATCATCTGCACCTGCCCACAGGTTATTCAGCTAGTATGAAAATAATCATATTCACTGCTTCTGCTTTCATGAGAAAATGAGAGATCTTCAGAATTTTACACAACCCACGTTGCACACAGGTTTAACAAGATCCTCTTTCATCACTGTTTGTCATTCGTTTTTTAAAATTTTTGACAAAATTTTGTAGGATGCAAATTTTTTGTCATGGTCATCTTTTTAAGTAAAGTTATTGTAAATGTGGGTAGTGTACATGGGCTTACTCTGCGTGTGTGAGTGATAGTTATTAATATTTGTAAAAACCTTTTTTAGAATGTGATGTGCGCGATGCATACGGTAAATCCCAATTATAGCAGTTTATCCTTAATCAGGAAGTTTCACAAGCACTTGAGCAGAAATAATATAAGGGGGTTCTCCATATGGGGGTTATGTCACTTTTTCGTTTGGCAGGTGAGTGGCACATTCCTTGGTGCACTGCACACAATTCCTGTTTTTGCTGCTGGCACCAGGCAAAATGCTCCAGCAGATGGATCAATATGGAAAATTATAAATCCCAGAGCAGAGCTCGAAATTAATTATCCTACATCATCATGCCAGGCACCTATACATCAGGCAGTGGCGTAGCATGTGGGGGGGGGGGAAAGAGGGCAGCACTTACCCCCGGGCACCTGTCAGGGGGGCGTCGGAGGCAGGAGTGGATCAATGGGTTTTCCCCAGGGGCAGAACTACTGGGTACAAAACCGGAACTTCTCTGGCGGGAAAAATAACATCAGCATGTGTTCCCCACACCGCTCCCTACGGCGTGCTTCCCTATGTGTGAGGCCAGGAGAGAGAGAGGCAGCCTGAGCCAGCAGCAGAGGTAAGGGGATTCCCTGGGGGGCCCTTAGTGGGAGGAAAGAGTAAAAAGGTTTCCCCAGGGTGAGCACTGTGTCTTCCCTCCATGCTGTAATGGCACTGCCCCCTGTCATTACAGCATGGAAGGGAGGCACAGTGCCTCCCTGACATTACAGCTAAGGATGAGCCGAACACCCCCGAGTTCGGTTCGCATTCGAACTCAAACTTTTCAAAGGTTCGAATTCGAACTCGAACACGAACCCAATACAAGTCAATGGGACTCAAAATTCGATTTTTAGAGTGCCCTCCAAGAGGGCATATATACTAGATATTTGCCATAAAAGGTGTATGGGGGTCCGGGTAGTGCCCTGGGGGACAGGAAACAAGGGCAAAAAGTTTAAAAAAAAACGTTTTTAAAGGGACAGTGAGTTTTCCATGAAATAATGGTTAAAAATAAAAAAGAAAAATTCCTTCAAATATCGTGCCTACGAGGTCCCCATAACCTGCCCGTGAAGTGGCAGATTTCTAGGATGTATAGAAACATTTAAAAACAAAATAATTACGTTTCAAATGACGGTAAATGCTTTTCCTTTAATCTATTCATAAACAACTGCTTGGGGCGGCAGCCTGTATGAAAAGACATTTTAGGAAGCGCAGAAAAAGTTTAGTGATTTTTTGGCTAAATTATTGTGAAACTTATGCAGGCTTTGGATGAAAGTAACAATAGGTGCTTTAAAATTGGGCCTTTAGCATCGGCAACAGTGTCGTCACACAGTAACCCCTCTGAGGATATGAATCTGGTACAGGCGTCAGTGGCAGTTGTGGCAAGAGTCCTCCGTCAACCAGGTCTTCTAGGGCAGTAATTGTAGCGAGACAGCAGGTCTTTTGTAAACAGTGAAGTTTATTCTTTTTACCTTCAGAAAGGTGCACAGCAAACAGTGGCAGCTCAGCAACACAGCAATTCACAGCAACACAGCAATTCTGTGAGTTAGCAATTCAGCAGATACAGCGATACGGCAGTTCACTCTGGTGGGTGCTCGCCCACCCTTTTCTTTCTCTCTCTCTGCCCTATCAGCTTCCTTTGGTTTCTTTTTAAACCCTTACTGGTGGACCACACCTACAGTCCTAGCTGACCCTGCTAATACCTGGTCTGGAAGTGATCCAGGTTGTTGGGATAGTGGCCCGCCCTTCACTCCACTACCCCAACCCCAGGGACCCATAACACACTTTCCTGGGAGCTAGGTTGCTCCAAAAAACAAACAGTCTCCCTGGGGTTCTTTTAAATGCAGTGTACCAGGCCTGGTCTCAGGTATCTCCCATTCAATACCAAGCCCTGCTTCCTATCACACAGTGCATCCAAATATTGTGCCTTTGGTGCCAGGCCAGCAAGTGCATTCATACAGTAACCCCTCTGTAGTATTGTAGAAGAGTGCAGGGGTGGACCATGGGTCCTATATTAAAAAGATATGAATCTGGTAAAGGCGTCAGTGCACCCAGATATTGTGCTTTTGGTGCCAGGCCAGCAAGTGCCATCATACAGTAACCCCTCTGTGGTATTGTGTAAGAGTGCAGGGGTGGACCATGCGGTCCTATATTAAAAAGATATGAATCTGGTAAAGGCGTTAGTGCACCCAGATATTGTGCCTTTGGTGCCAGGCCACCAAGTGCCATCGTGCAGTAACCCCTCTGTGGTATTGTGAAAGAGTGCAGCGGTGGACCATGTGGTCCTATATTAAAAAGATATGAATCTGGTAAAGGCATCAGTGCACCCAGATATTGTGCTTTTGGTGCCAGGACAGCAAGTGCCATCATACAGTAACCCCTCTGTAGTATTGTGGAATAGTGCAGGGGTGGACCAATGCGGTCCTATATTAAAAAGATATGAATCTGGTAAAGGCGTCAGTGAACCCAGATATTGTGCTTTTGGTGCCAGGCCAGCAAGTGCCATCATACAGTAACCCCTCTGTGGTATTGTGGAAGAGTGCAGGGTTGGATCCTGTGGTTCAAAAAATTTAAGTTATATACTGTAAATCTGGCACAGGCGTCAGTGCAGCCAAATATTGTGCCTTTCATGGCAACAAGTGCCTTCACACCGTAACCCTTTTGTGGTATTGTGGAAGAGTTTCTGTGCTGGAGATTTTGTGAATGCAGAAGACATCCCCGATCTATTCCGTTACGTCAGCATCAGGGGATTGATAGCTGCTGATCCAGAACTGATTAATTTTTATAAATGTCAGCCGGTCTACAGAGTCGGTGGACATTGCACTCTTTTGTCTGTGACAAAACCTCCAGCGGCACTGAACGTCCTTTGAGAAAGCACGCTAGATGAAGGGCAACCTAGTAGCTGCATAGCAAATTGGCTAAGTTCTGGCCAGTGATCCAATCTCAACACCCAGTAAGCCAGTGGATCATCTGCTGAAAAGGTATCCAGGTCTGCCCTTGCCCCTATGTAGTCCTGCACCATTTGGTGAAGACGCTGGCAATGGGTGCCTACATTTGATGTCCCTGGGCATCGTGGACTAAAAAAATAAAAAATGCATCAGTCAAGCGGCCCGGCCTTCACCACTATTCCTCTGATCATCCGCAGCCTCAGAAGCACCTGTGTCATCACTTGGTAACCTACCAGTGCATGGAAAGGTGTTACACAAGTGTCGCTTTAGAGCGTCTTCAAGTTTTTTCATCCTGTGCTCCCTCTGTGCGGGCAGGATGAGCTCTGCAACTTTACCCTTGTATCGTGGATCAAGAAGGGTTGCCAACCAGTAATGATCCCTCTCCTTGATAGCACGAATCCTGGGGTCCTTTAGCAGGCTTTGCATAATAAGGGAGCCCATGCAGCGTAGGTTGGAGGTGGCATTAGCTTCCGAGTCTTCCTGGTCAATGATGAGGATGACCCCATCGTGCACTTCCTCCTCCCAGCCACGTACTAGTTCTTGTGTTTCTGGGCACACAAACCCTCCCTTGAGGAATCCCCACCTTCAATGCCCCCACTACTTAAATATTCCTCCTCCTCATCCTCCTCCTGTCTGATCTGAGTAGGACCCGCTGGAATGCTGTCTGCGGAACGACCGGGGCCTTCAGAGCTAGGGAAGGCCTCCTCTTCCTCCTGCTGCTCTGCCTCTAGAGCCACATCTATAATTCCCCGCAGAGGGTGCTCCAGCAGGAACACTAAAGGAATTGTGCCACTGATGCATGCACTGTCCCTGCTCACAATCCTTGTTGCCTCCTCAAATGGTGACAGTACAGTGCATGCATCCTTGATCATCAGCCACTGCGGGGGAAAAAAAGCCAAGTTGACCTGAACCTGTCCTTGTGCCATACTCACACAGGTTCTCGTTGATGGCCCTCTGCTGCTTGTGCAGACGCTGCAGCATTGCTAATGTCGAGTTCCACCAGGTGGGCATGTCACAGATCAGACGGTTTGTGGGAAGGTGGAATTCTCTTTGAATTTCTGCCAGGCGAACGCTTGCTGGGAATGACTGTCTGAAGTGACTGCAGACTTTTCTGACCTGGCTGAGAAGCACTGCCTGACCCTGGGTACCTGGTTAGGAAACGCTGTACCACCAGATTTAGGATGTGTGCTAGGCATGGTACATGCGTCAACTTACCCTGGTGTAGGGCGGAGAGAAGGTTGCTGCCATTATCACAGACGACCATTCCCAGCTGAAGCTGGCGTGGTGTTAACCATCTCTGCACCTGACCCTGGCCCAGTGTGGCTCCTGTCCCCTAAACAAACCAGCTCAAGCACAGTATGGCATCTGTTTGCTTGAGCCATTGCGTAGCCCCTGTCAGGCGACGGTTTAACTGCCACTTCGCCAGAGACACAGAAGGAGGAGGAGGAAGAGGGAGAGGTGGTGGTGGAGCAGTCAGACCTCATACAGTACAAACAGCTTTCTGGAGGCGTGGTGGATGAACAAGCTCCAGCACAGAGCCCCATCTTGGATCCCTCCCAGCTGCAATCAGAGTTACCCAGCGTGCCGTGAAGGAAATGTAACAACCCTGTCCATGCTTGCTGGACCACGTGTCTAAAGTCACTTGCACCTTGCTGCTGACTGCCTTTCCCAATGACTCGATAACATTGTCTTCCACGTGCTGGTATAGTGCTGGAATTTCCTTCCCGTGAAAAGTAATCGCGTTTTGGAACATGCCACTGTGGTACAGCACATTCAGCAAATTCACGGAAGGGAGCAGAGTCCACCAGCTGGAAAGGCAGCAGCAGCAATGCGAGTAATTTTGCTAAACTGGCATTTAGACGCAGTGCTTGGGGATGGTTGGGACTATATTTTTTCTTACGCTGCAGCAGCTGGGGCAACGTAATCTGACTGCGTAAATCTTCAGCTGATGGGATGCTGTCACATTGTGAGGAAGGATCTGGTACATCCATTACTGTAACATCATCCCTGTCAGTGGAGGTTGTAGCAGGCAATGACATGGCAGGACATACAGTGGGGGTACAGACAGATGATGAGGAGGAGGACCTACGCAAAGTTTTGCGCCAATGGGATGCGTGGCAAGTGGTCATATGTCGCCTCAAGCACGTGGTACCCAAGCGCCCGGTGTCTTTCCCATGCTTGAGCCTCATCTGACATAGATTACAAATTTTGTAGAAATTACTGACCCCCAAAATACTGCATGGCAGTGACAAGACACAGATCACCTCAATTCCCAAATATTTTGTAGAAATTACTGACCCCCAAAATACTGCGTGGCACTGGCAGTGACAAGACACAGATCACCTCAATTCCCAGATATTTTGTAGAAATTACTGACCCCCAAAATACTGCGTGGCAGTGACAAGACACAGATCACCTCAATTCCCAAATATTTTGTAGAAATTACTGACCCCCAAAATACTGCGTGGCAGTGAGAACACACAGATTACAACAATTCCCAGATATCTTGTAGAAATGAGACCCCCCCAGTAGCTGGTGGCAGACTGGCAGTGAAAACCGCTTTATACCAGTGTGAAACTGTAAGGTACCAGCGTGACAGGTAAGATTCCGAACCCAGGATGCAGTGACACACGGAGACCAGGTTAGGGAAAACAGGGGTTTATTGTAGGATTCAGATAAATAATAAGTCCAAGTTATGTAGGATGCAGGGCAGAACTTAAAGATGAAAGAGACCAACTGGAATATGGAATCTTGGTGGATACGAGGGGATGCAGGAAACAATACAAGAAGACACAGAGGGCAGACACACGGAGGAGACTTACTGGGGATACGAGACAGGACAGGAAAAGGGCTGGATGGTTTCTTGAATAGCTGAGGAATCAGGAGACAGTTGATCAGCGGGAAACCAGGATGCAGGGATCTAGGATGAAGTCTCTGGATGGCTCGGGAGACTTGATGCAGATGGGAAGCACAGGATAGATTCTGGATCAGTGTGCTTGGCTTGCTGGCTCAGGAACCATAATGCAGAAGCATTGTCTTCTGGGTGCTCCACCCTTAAGTAGGGATTAGTCTCTGTGTAGATTAGAGGCACCTGTTATGCCTGCAGTCTGAGAGCAGGGTGGGACATAGGATACGCCGTCTTGTGGAAGTGCTGCCCTGCATTCAGGACAACGCAGCACCAGGTTTGCCTTTCTTCCTTTTACGGCGGGCTTTACGTGGGGTGCTGGGGGGCTCCAGACAGGGGTCCTGACAGAAACCTTATATAGTGTGCTGCGGGACTTAGCTCTGTGAGCCCATGATTGGGCAAAATTTGCCCAATCAGGACTCTGAGCAGTGGTGTATTTAGGTTTTGTGCTGCCCTAGGCCTGACTAAACTCGTGCACCCCCTAATTTAAATTTAAGGCACCCCTTCCTGTCAAGGGCACACCTCTTCCTGGTTAATCCCCACCCTTCCTCTTTAAGCTCCACCTTTTCCTCTTAGAGCTCCGCCTTTTCCTCTCTTTATATTAAAAGTGGATACCAAGTGCCTACTTGTATATTTTGTATACCATTTCAAATGTATCTATTGAGATAAATAAAATTATGAAATGTTTAAATTCAAGCATTTTTACAAAGAACAGCCACGCATGTCAGGTATACTGGATCACAGCCGCTCTAATTGGTTGAACAATAAAATCCACAGAAACGTGCACTGCATATGAGTGTATCACAGAGCTGCACAGCAATAAAACCCACAGAAATGGGCACTGTGTATGAGCATATCAGAACTGCACAGCAATAAAACTCACAGTAATGTGCAGTGTGTATGAGCGTATCCCAGAGCTCCAGGGCAATAATACTCACAGTAATATGCAGTGTGTATCACAGAATCCACAGCAATAAAACTCCCAGCAATGCAATGTGCGGTGAGTGTGTCAGCGTATCAGAATCCACAGCAATAAAACTCCCAGCAATGCAATGTGTGGTGTGTATGAGTGCATCAGAATCCACTGCAATAAGACTCCCAGCAAACCGAGTGAATACGAGCACACAGCAATTATTTATTCTATATTTACTGGCCTCCGTCTGCGGTAGGGCTGTGTGCAGAGTAAGCAGGGACTGTGTACGGACTCAGCAGGAGGTCCCTCCAGGCCACGTTAGGATCGCAGCTGTGCCTGTGCGTGGAGCAATCTTGTCAGCAGTGGGGTGCCACTGCCAGAGGGTGCACCGTGGCTTTGATTCTCTTCCCGGTGGGTGTTCAGTCCAGAATAGAGTGAAAAGGGCGGGCAGCTGCGTGCGTGTCACGTGGTTTAGCCAGTCAGGTGGTACTGAGACTCCGTACCACCTGACTGGCCGGACCGTGTGACCTGCACACACGCAGCCTCACCAGGAGCCAGGCAGCTCAATGACAAATTTCTATCACTGCAGTGCTGGTTAAGGAAAGGTCCACTTTAAACAGCAGTAAACAGACAGGGCTTCATATTCTGCTGATACCCCCCCTTTACCTGCCATTTACTGTCATCTTCTCTCTCTGCACACAAATCACATCCCCCTCCCCTCTCCTAGAGCTGCTGTGGGGCAGAGGAGGAGCTATGGAGGGAAGCGAGGGGAATTTTATTCTATTCGATTTTATTCCGTATGCAAACGCCCTGCTCCGCTGCTCATTGTTTGAGAACACAGCTCAAAGCTGACACACAGTGACAGTAGCACCTCCTAGTACCCCCTAATCTAATGACACCCAAATAATCACTGGTACCTGGGGTGGCCCGCCCTCCGCCACTCCCCTAAGTACACCACTGCTCTGTGATCTGCTCACACACAAGTTTGGCGAACTGCCAGCAAGTACGGTGCTGTTTGAAGGCATTGCAAATCCCCATAGAGAAGTAATGGTTAATCTATTAAGAGAACACCAAACAGCAGAGAAATGGCAGTGAAATGCCCTGATGTTTGGTGGTTTCAATCAGCAGGTTTATTCAGGCGAACCCCATAGGTTTCAATGTTAAAAATATTCCTGTTTTTATGCAATATCTAATAAACCATTTATTATTTTAATCTGCAGTAAAAAGTCTTGATTGATTTTTTTTAGTACCTTTTAGTAATTTTTCAGCAAAATTCCCCCCTTTTTTTTTAATAGCAGCTTTTCTTTTTTCTGTAACAGAACTTTTTATTATCAATCATAGGATCTTATATGTAAATTCCAAACATTTTCGTTCAGTAGTTCTTTTGAAAACAGCAGGTCACGAGTTTGCGGTGGCAGCATTCAGCGGCCGACTCCACGCACTTTGGGGACCCTGCGGTGAATGGTGAGTTCACTGCAGGGTGGGGAAATTTTATTCCCCGAAGTGCAGGGAACTACAAAACACCAAAATGTTGGTGTCATTTCGGTGCTCTGTGAGCAACCCACTAAGGCTAGGGTCAGACGAACGCATTTTTATGTTGTCTGTGAAAAAGTGCGTTCGAACGAATGGACGCATTTTTTCACAGAATACGTGATAGTGGTCATACTATGCGCATTTTCGTCCGTGATTTTGTACGGATCATCAATAAAACTCTTTTTGCGTCTGGACGTTATGTTGGCCGGACATTAGCAGCGTCTGACGTCTCCTAATCACACACACACGCCGCTAGCAGACGCAGCGCACTCTGTACGTCAGTACCTGCGGTTTCACGTTCTCGAAAAAATGCGTTCATTTTCCACTTGCGTTGCGCAGCCGGACTTTTGTGCGACCGTACTTCGTATATTGGCCGTCATTGCCCGGCATCTGCTGCTAGTGCGGCCGTGATTAAGTGCGGCTGCACGCGCGTTCGCAGTGCCTCAGTCTGACCCTAGCCTTAGTGGTGAGGTTTTTTGCTGCCCCCTGGAAAGTGAAAGCCTAGGCCTTGCCTACCCAGGACATACTTGAAAATTGGTGAAATCTCAATGTATCCTTCCTGGCAAAATACTTTGCAAAAGTAAAAAAAATATATATATTTTTTTTATGGGGTGGGGCCACCAGTGCGGGCCGCCGCCCCATGGAAAGTGCCGCCCTAGGCCTAGGCCTTGTTGGCCTAGGCCAAAATACCCCACTGACTCTGAGCCGTGATTGGCATAGTTTTGAACCTGTCTTGCACCTGACCTGTGGTCAGGTGCAAGGCTGTAGCCAATTACAAGCTTCAGGCCAGTGGAAAAGTGCATTGTGGTCCATTGTGGGCGAACACGTGGCGAACAAGCAGAAATGTTCATAGTTCGCGAACATGCGAACAGGCTATGTTCGATGTGAACTCTGAACCGATCGAACCGAACAGCTCATCCCTAATTACAGCAGACACGCCTCTGACATCAGGTGAGCTATTCAGGTGAGCACACACTGAGCTATTCATTTTCCCTCCTCCACCAAACGTTAAAGTTGGCACAATGCAGTCAGGCGGGTAATGTTCCATAATCAAATTCATAATTTTTGTCCTAAATGTTTGCAGTCCACTTTCAGTTCTCCTTCTATTCATCACTTTCAGCGTTATTCAGAGAAAGGTGAAACTCAGGAGAATTGGCAGGAGAATGAACAATCTAGACCAAACAGCCAATTTGGAAATTGAGATAAATGGGAGAATTTTTCTGGTTTGGCTATTTTGACCTAGAATTTTAACTTCTTCAGTCATTCTCCTGAGTTTCACCTTTCTTTGAATAGCCTCTGTAGGTTTTCCATGTGGCTTGTGTTCCGTATGATTACAGCTCCATGTTGGGGGTTGGATCCCCAAAAGACTCTTTGACTGGCTGTAGCTTTAAAATTTTGCAGATGCAAAAAAATTCACAGATAAAATGTCAGTATAATCAAATAAAATTTTTATTCTTTAACATATAGGACACAAAAAACTACAATATTTTTAAATATATGCTAAAAAATTAAATAACACAAAACAAGAAATATACATGCATATACAAATATATATTTAGTATATTTCTTATCAAAAAAGCTCTTTTTTATACTTATTGATGTGCTTTATTTTTGTTTTTAACAGTTTAACCAACTGGTGTACTTCAACAGACGTGTAACTCTATTTTTCACTGTGTTGAATTCATACTGACGATTTCCATTAAAGAAATACAGGAATCCTAGAGAAAGAAGAAAATTAAAAAATTAGTTAGAATCGATTCCAATATCAGCTGATCCGACTGCTTGCTCGTGTGAATTTCTACTCAAATGTCAATATTATGAGGGTACATTTAATTTAAAAAAAAATAAACTACTATACAATTCTGAAAAAAATAAAATAGTAACCTTAATCATAACACTAACTTTAACCCTAATACTAACCCTAACCTTACTCCTAGCAGAACCAGTAACCCTAAAAAAAATAAAAATAAAAGGAATCACAGTTTTGATGTTATTATTTGAACACAATCAGTAAAAGTGAAAAAGGAACTCATAATAGATTTTCAGATTTGTATTGAATGTGGTAATACCTCATGTATCTTAAAGATTTGTATTTTTTCTTACTTATATATCACTAAAGGTGATTACTGTGTTAATGCTGAAATTTCACGTATCTGACGGGTTGCCGCAGCGATTGCTCATCATGGCGATATTAGGGCATGCTGTTCTATGCTGTCACTGGACATTATAGTGATGCACTTCATGACTTTTAGTGTTTAAGATCTGCTTGGGAGCGCATGGCTATGTCTCTTGGGTCCTCTAATACAGTTGTCCCCAACCCTGGTCCTCAGGTCCCCCACACAGGCCAGGTTTTAACCCTTCACTGCTGAGCCATTTCACATCTTAAAAAAACACATTTTTCTTTTTTTTTTAATTATTATTGTTATTATTTTTTTCTTTACTTTAAACATGGTCATGTTTGGTATCATTAGAAAGGCCATGCTCTGGCCTTTCTAATGATACCAAACATGACCCTGCTAGCTGAAACAGTTTGGAGATATTGGCGTTCAAACAAACCCCTTTCCTTAGGAGTCACTGAGGACGTTCCCCACACGTCCTCAGCAGTGAAAGGGTTAAGGATCACCTTGGGGAAATGCAGACTGAATCCTGCAATCACTGAGCAGAAAATCATATCACCTGTGCTGTGCTTCACATATCTGCAAACCTGATCTATTAGGGGGACCTGAGGACAGGTTTGAGAAACACTGTATATATAAATATACACGTAAATTTTCACTCACCATTTGTCTGGAAAGCAGCGTGGACTTTGTTTCCGATGCCAGGGAAGCCTTCGCTTATTTTTTTAGGTGAATCGATGTCCATGCTCCTACTTCTTTCATCATAACTGAAGAAAAGGAAAACGTAAGTTTTGAAGGTAATTCAGGGTTCCTCGATCCATTAGGGACATATTACGTAAGGACACACAGTCAACAATATGTAAGGGGTTATTCAGGGAGCACCGACATTTCGGTGTTCTCTTGTTCCCTGCACTTCGGGGGAATTAAATTTCCCCACCCTGTGGTGAATTCTGCATTCACTGCAGGGTCCCCGGAGTGCAGGGAAAAGCTGCCGAATGGAAAAAAGAAAAAGTCGCAAAACCGCCAAAATTATCGGATCCAATAATTTAGGCGGTTTTGCATCTTTTTAAAATATGGGATCCAATCTGATTCGATAATTTATTGGATTGGATCAGATTTGATAATCCGCCGCAAACACATCCGGAAAAAGCAGACGATCCGCCGAACACAGCCATTACCAGTGGCCGGAAAAAGCCTACAAGCCGACGAGCACGGGAAAGAAAAACCACAAAACGCTTACAAGTGTCAAAATTGAAACGCTGTTTGCAAAAAAAACTACTGAATGAAAATGTCTGGAATTTACATCTAAAATCCAATGAACGATAATAAAAAGGTCTGTTACAGAAAAAGGAAAAGACGCTATTAAAAAAAATAAAATTCCCGAAAATATCCCAAAAAATGCCTAAAAGATCCTAAATTAAAATAAATAGAGTTTCTGCTGCAGATTAAAATAATAAACTGTTTATTAGATATTGGATAAAAACGGGAATATTTTTAACATTGAAGCCTATGGGATTCTCCTGAATAATCCTGCCGAATGAAACCACCGAACAGCAGGTCACTTCACTGACATTTATCTGCTGTTCGGTGTCTCTGAATAGATTAACCATTGCTTCTCTATGGGGGATTTCACTGCCGTCGAACAGGCACCGTACTTGCTGGCAATTCGCCAAAATTTGGCAAACTGCCTGCTCTCTGAATAACCGAATGGCCCCGAAATGTTACCGTATGGGGAAATTTCCTGTTCGGTGCCATTTCAGGGCCAGATCATCTCTCTCTGAATAACCCTGCTAGTGTTTATATGCTACATAATTATTCTAGTGCTTTGTTGCTGTAAATTCAAAGCGTTATCTGCATGAATTAATTCACCTCACCTCAGTCGGGGAACGCATTGTGACATATCAAAGGGTAAATTATAACTTAGTGTGCATTCTTACCTCCAGAATTTATCGCCGGAAAAGAAGAAAGTCTTCCCAGTTACAGGATCATGGACAGCGGCATCGATTCTTTTTACTGTACGGGAGAAGCCCAACTGGTGGATGCTCTTTGGAGAATCTTGATCAACTTCATATCCACTCAGGACCCAATATTTTGTACCTATATAACATATGATAATCTTTAACTGCAAAAGATCACAAATAGCCCCCAAAAAGAAACCCCCTTATATGAATTCATAGCACAACCTATACCAAAAGCTATAATTTGAAAAAAGTCTATATATATATATATATAGTATTGGATGATATATTAAAGAATATATATCCGATTTTATTTTGATTTGATAATTTATTTCTAGTAGTTGAAGCTGATATAAATCTCACAATAAATTTTGCAAAAAGTTCCATTGTTACCTTTAAAGAGGAGAACTTGGTCTCTGTCGGAGTATTCGTAGGCGGCTTGGATGCCACTTGGAAGGCTGGGCCAAAACGTTTTGATCAAATGATGTTCCAGTTCTGTATATTGTGGGATTTTACGCCAAAAATATCTGAACCAAACAAGAAAAAATAGTAAATAAATGTTGACAATTGGGAAAAGGTAAGACAATTACAATTATATCCACTGCTGGCCAAAAAAAGTTGCACACTCCGATATTTGGTTGTGTCACCCAGGGCTTTTTTCAGGGGGTACTCGGGGGTACTCAGTACCGGCACCTCACCACCAGCCAGAACTAACAGGACAGAGCATGATGCTCCTCCCTCCTCCTGCAGTGGCAGGCAGAGAATCGGAAGTGCTCGGCAGCTCATGTTGCTCCTGAACGCTTCCGTTTGTCAGGAGTGTATGTAGGGACTGATAACCCCCCTCCCCTAGTAAGTGACAAGGGAGGGCTGCTCCCCCTCTCTCTGCAGCCGCCGAAACTTTGAACAGCATGGGGAGGGGGGGTGCAGAATGTTTACACCCATCTGCCAGAGCTGCTGATTGTCAGGCAAGCGGTGTGATCAGAGGAGCTGGCACTGTAAGGTGGTATTGAGTTTTATTGCTGTGGAGCTCATACACACTGCGCATTATTGTGAGTGTCATTGCTGTGGAGCTCATACACACTGCGCATTACTGTGAGTTTCATTGCTGTGGAGCTCATACACACTGCTCACTACTGTGAGTTTTATTGCTGTGGAGTTCATACATACTCAGCAAAACTGTGATTTTCATTGCTGTGGTGCTCACAAATGCTAGGGGATTATCCACTCAGTGTCATTGTTGCAAACCCCCCCAAAAAAACAGCTAACTGCCCTGCAATACAGATTTTTCTTGCAACAGAGGCACTTAGTGGATAAGCCCCATAGGGTTACAACAATAGTTGTGGTTCATTTATAGGAACACAGTATTAAAAAATATGGTTCCCTTTTATAGAGTCTTCCTTTAAGTGAACTACAACTATTGTTTATGAGGACATGAAAATAGTCATAATAATCAGTTTTTCCCCGGGTGTGAGAGAGTACCCCCACCTATTTTTCCAGAAAAAAAGCACTGGTGTTGCCTTTTGCTGTGATTCCCCGTGGCACTGTGTCGGTAACGTCATGCAATGTCACGGCATTTATTTGCGTCCACACTCGCATTCATTTGTGGCCAAGATCTTGTGTTGATGATGGGAGAGTCGCAGCGCTGCGTAAAGTCTTCTCCAGCACATTATCCCAAAGATTCTCAATGGGGTTAAGGTCTGGACTGTGCGGTGGCCAATCCATGTATGAAAATTATGCCTCATGCTCCCTTAACCATTCTCGCACAATTTGAGCCCAATGAATCCTAACATTGCCATCTTGGAATATGCCCGCTGTGCCATCAGGGGAGAAGAAACCCATTGATGGAAAAACCTGCTCATTCCATATATTTAGGGAGTTACATGACCTCATTTTTTTGGTTTATTACGTCCCTGAACCTAGACCTGACCAACTGAAGCCACAGCAGATCATAACAGGCTTGCACGATAGGTGGTGACTTTTTTTGGCCAGGCAGTGTATAAAGTGCCAACAACACACCCTGCGATGTGCCCATCCCCCTCCTCATACTCAATTCCCAAATACTGGAATGTAGTTATAGAATTTTCTGAGGACAGGTTATGTAGAGTGAAGAAGGAGGACACTATTACCATCTCCAAACCCTCAGGTTTCATTACACGCCTCTACATGATTATTCTAGGGAATTAATAACTTGAAAAATGACCCATTTTATAAATTTAAATACATCAAATTCTCGTTTTTTTTCCAGTTTGGGCAGTTTACGGATTTACAGACGCTTTCTCAGGTTATTGTAAAGCAGCACTGGTTACCATGGAAACTTACCGTTCTTTGAAGAATAGTGTTTCCCCTCGTAAAGTGGTCACTGCGTCGAATGTTATATTCTGGCAGGTTGACGGGGTGTTAGGTTTTGATGGTTCAATTGGTTTCTCTCCTGCTCCTGTGAAATGCGCATTTGAAAAATACATAAATTTAGACTATGGACTCGAATTAATAGAGAATCATCTACATTTTTGATGGATTTCCGCTGATTTTTAACTCTTTGGAGTATTGTCTCATTAAGCTTGCAATCTGAAAATGCCATGTGGACTATATTAACCTCTTCACTACTAAGATCGAGTACACTCAATCTTCAATGGCACCTGCTGGCGCCCCGACATCAGGCCCTATCACCTCCTCAACGACAGCGCTAGCACTCACATAAATGGTTAATAGAGGTGAAAGCGAGTCGCACAGATCACCTCCCGATCGCTAACAGGTTAAAAAAATCTGTTAGCGCATCGGTATAAGCACTTTTCAGCGCTAGCTTACTGTACTTTGCGCTTCCTATGCTTAACACGGGGAGCGGAAAGAGTAATTAGCGTTAGGATCACAAAGTTACGAACCGCTGCCGCTAACTGAAAAGGTTTGCTACAGCTTAGAGCATCTGCAGAATCAGTTAGCTGCAGCTGGAACCCCCCCAAAAAAATCAAATACTCACCTCTCATCCCGCAACGAGAACGACGGCCCGATCTGTCCCTTCTGGCTGCAGGGAACAGAGTGATACTTAGGCTGGCGTCAGATGAGCGAACTATGTGCGCCCGTACTGACGTGCTTACCGGCGTTCGTCGCAGTGTTGTGACGCTGCAACGGGGCCGGTCACATGCTTGTGCACTCTTGTACGCGCACACGAAATGCGTGCGCAACATGCACCTGTTATCCAAGCCTCTCCAGCAAAGCGCTAGGACCAGCGTTGACGGAGCTGCAAAACGCAATTCTCCATAGAAGGATCAAGCCTTGCAGCGCCGAGCGCACTAACTGCGCTCAGCGAGATGGCCAGATGGGCGTCAGAGTGGAAGGAACGTCCACTCTCACGGACTTTCTTCCACTCTCCAAAGACGCTCGTCTGACACTAGCCTTTGGGAAAAAAAGTCCCCAGTCTCCCTTCATGATCACTCCGCGGACCTGCAGGATTTTGCGAGAGGCGAGATCCTGCCGGTCATGTGACCCGGCAGCAGAAGCCTCCATGGAGTCTTATGAACTTCATGAAGGAGATGCTCATGGCGGCACGTTAGCACTGCCCCGAGCATCCAGGAGGCTAGTGGCCTCTACGTGGCGGGCTGCTGGATTCAGCGCCTGCCTCGTAATGTGCTTTTAAAACGCGGATGCTAAGGGGAATTTTGCGAGTGCAGATTTTCCCATTTAGCGTCTCTGTTTT
Organism: Leptobrachium leishanense; assembly: GCA_009667805.1. NCBI lineage: Eukaryota > Metazoa > Chordata > Amphibia > Anura > Megophryidae > Leptobrachium > Leptobrachium leishanense. The sequence goes on along the minus strand of CM019064.1, from coordinate 422,699,690 downwards.
AGCTTAGGGCAGGTGATAGCGCCCCTTGTGTCTAATCGATTTGGTCGGATTCTAGAGCAATGCAAAGAAATGTAATTCAATGCACGACAACTGAGGTGCTAAAACAATTTAAACAGCACAGAGCCCTAGCTGCAGCAGCTCTTTTTGGCCAGCAGGTGGTGACGTCTGCCTGTCAAACAGGGCTACTACAGTAAAAAAAATACATTGTAACTAATTCAATGATTTTGTTACTGGATTATTAAATCCATAAAATAAAATAAACCTCTGTCCTGCCTCTGTCTACTCTTTGGTAAACCTATATTACAACATATGATCTATATATAAATAAAATAATTAAATACTTAATTTACCATAAAGGGACTGGATGCCAGTGACATCATCCTCGTAAAGCTGGAAATCTCTGGGGTCGGTGTAATGGTAGGTTGGGTACATGAGGGCATTTGGATCGTTAGAATGTGAAAGCCCGAGTGCATGACCGAATTCATGAGCAGCCACGATGAACAAGTTATATCCTGCAGAAAAGATCATCAGAAATCCAGATTAGAATTCTAATACATGCATTTTGAGCAGTCATTATACTGTCGTTTACTTCCACTTTGACGGAAAATACATTATACTGTTGTACATGATAATACGATACGTTTTAACCCAGGGCTGTCAAACTCCGGCCCCCCTTGCTATTTCTGGACTACAACTCGTATGATTCCCTATTCAAAGAATGCTGGGAAATGTAGGCCATCCACATCTGGGGGTGGGGTTTGACAGTCCTGTTTTAACCCTTTCACTACCAAAAAGGTTTATACTCGATTTTGCATCGCGATACATAAGAAACGGAACGTTTGCATCTAAACCCTGATTACTATGGCTTTTAAATGCAAGATTAGTGTGCCCCCTGGGGGAGAAACACCTTTACAAGGAGCTACAAGGAACAGGTTCTACCCTCAGCGTGAAACAAAAACTTTCAGCAAACTTTACCGCTGCATTACAACAACCAGGAAAAGGTGTTATTATCTGTATTGATCGCATTTACTGGATTCGACCCACAGGACATTTATGCCTCTATGTTAATATAATCCAGACTCCGTTAGAAATTGCGCAAGGGACACCATCTAGAGTCGAGAACCTTTTATTCCAGCAATATTTAAAGGATTACACAATAGATTTTAAAAAAATTAGAAAATTTACTTTTTTTTTTACATAGTAACAAATAGTTTGAAAAAATACCAGTGTCCATCCCGTTCAAGCTTCCACACATCTAGATAATCTTTTAACTATGTCAAAAGAACAATGTTTGTGGAACATTTACATTTACGTGTTAGCTACATCCCCCCCAATGTTAATATTTTTATAACAAAAAAGTGGTAGTAAAAGGGTTAAATAATTTAAAAAAGAAGATTTTTAGCTGTGTCTTGTTGTGTTTAAAATATTAGACTTTTTAAATTTAGGCTTGAAATAAATTAATATTTTGATGCATTAGGCTTGAAGAATGTGATCGATAGAAGTAGCACTTGCCCAGTTTACACACAATTTAGCGATTATAAATTTGTTTTAATTGCCGTTTAGATAGATAAAGTGGGATTATGGGAATAGTAGTTATTAATGAGCATTTGCTGGCTTTTCTTTCAAAATTTTAAATCTAATTATATTTTAAAACACATTTTTCAAAATAGGCGATGTTTGTCAGCATCAAACAAATTGTAACTTTACCCATAATTCCGTGATTAATAAAAAATAATGAAAGCGAATACATAATTCATTAATTAGTATTTCCATTAACTCTTTTTTCCTATTTCTCGATAGTTTTAGGTACTGTAATGAATGCGGCAGTCAAAGGTATACAAACACAATAGCATACCATTGCTCCCAGGTGTCCACATTTCATCTTCATCAAAGTGCGCATCTCCACCGATACCATTTCCTGGGGCGAAGGCATGAGCCAGTGTACCGTGCTGGCCATCGAATGGATAAAAATCGTTATGAACTGTAATAATGTCAAAAAGATGTGGGATTTTAAATGTTAGATGATGTCCTTTAATCCCCTCCAATTTGCATTTAAAGACTTTACTGTAATATGCAGCTGCCCAATATATTTATAGTTTTTATTCTGCTGTTTTGTCCAAAAAGCACTGTCACGTGCGTCACTTTGGACTTAAAGTACATGGGCCTAGAAATGTATTTGTGAGGTGCGGGCCTGAAGTTTTATATTGTTTAACGCCCTTTCCTTTGTTAAAGTCACTCTGAATCTACAATTTTAGTTGCAGGGTGTTTGTGTTTTCTGTGCCCTATTCCCTGATGTCTGTGTTATATTAATAATCCCTTATGTATGTATCTATTGAGGAGTCTCCTGTGGTATAGTTGTAACTGTATATGCTGAAATTGATTCCTTTGTTTTCAAACCCTTCCATCAACTCCACCATCCCCAGCAACTAGCTTGAATCGGATCGCTGTGCTACTTCTGAACCTTTGTTTCAATGCTCGGCGTGATTTCATTGTCTTGTTATAGGTTCCCCATGTGAGTGTGATTTTCCCAATTGTAAAGTGAAAATAAAGTCAGTCCTATTTTTTTTTCACCCTGAAAGGATCTCCAGTCATTGCCTGGGTTCTGCGCCAGTACTCCTGCAGGATACTGATGGCGAGGGGAGCATTCTGCACGTTGGCACAGGAAACCTCCCCACATTACAAGCGCATAAAAGCTATATATAATATTTTGGTTATAGGCTACTTGTTTCAGAATGGAATATTTAATAATGACATTAAATATATATAACTGATGCCAGCTTTACCAATGTTGAGAATAACTGCAGATTTGTTTTAAACTATAGTTTTTAACTGTTTTACCTTATATAAAATATATATCTAAAAGTTTATATTTAAGACTTTTTTGGTAAAATACCTTGTGCGGCAAATGAAATTTCAATATCACCCGCGAAATCGTAGATTCTGGTGAATGTCAGAGGTGTGACATCACTCCACACTTTAAATGCTCGCTGGATTGAATTGTCAACCTCTGCTATGGTCATGTCTGGGGTGTAATTGACGATTCTGTTGGGAAAGGAGGAAATAAATTGATGATCTGACATCAATGAATGTACACAGAGACCATGCATAAAGTTCGGTTTTTCTCTGGACTCACCTGTAGGTCAGGTCTCTGGTCTTCCACACAGGTCTCCCTGGGAAGGTGCCAAACTCTCCAACATCTGGCACACCACAGCGAGGGAGCTGCATCATTTCCATAGTATCGGCGTCCACATTTCCGGTCACTTCCAGGCCGAAAAAGTCCTGCATCTCACGGATCTTTTCTGTGAACACGTTGTTGCCTTTCTTTCTGGACTGTCGCGTCCCTGTTGTTTTCAGGTTGTAGAATTTCTTCAAATATTCCTTAGAAAAAAAATTCAATGAAATTTAATTAAAAAAAGATTTAATTCCTTCGCTACCGATATCGAGATATCTCGGGCTTCAAAGGCAGCATCTCTGCCCGAATATCGAGATATCTCGGTATGCTGATCTGCAGCCTAAAACCAAATGAAATTTGTTTGCTGCAAACTAATTTCATTTGCTTTTGGGCTGCAGAAGGTGCCCCCAAAGTTTTAGCCCTGTGAGCATAATGCCCAAAGAACTAAAACTGTAAAATCAGCTGCTCAAAGCTCTGAAATATCAGGCTTCAGCAGCCGATGCAGGGAGAAATAGAAGAAAATAGACCAGCCACTCAAACCTCTAACTCAATTTGGCAGTAGATGGTGCCATCTACTGGCCAAAAATAGATTATTTACAGTAAGAAATAAAATGGGTAGAAACCTAAATATTTCTAACTTTTGTAATTAATTAAAAATGATTTTACAAAAAACACTGGTTTCTGATAATGGATTTTTGGAAAATCACTTGGTAGTGAAGGGGTTAAGTATATATTTTGCGGACTGAAGTGCTACAGCAGGGCTGTCCCACTTCAGCCCCCCAGATGTTTCTGAACTACAACTTCTCATGATTCCCTGGCCGTCTATTGCATTGAACGAATCCTGGGGATTGTAGGCATCAACATCTGGACAGACAGGCAGACCAACAGATATAAGGGAGATGGATGGATGGATGGATGGATGGATAGATAGATATGGATAAATGGATAGATAGATATAGATAGATAGATATGGAATATATAGATATGGATAAATGGATAGATAGATGGATAGATAGATATGGATAGATAGATATAGATAGATATGGATAGATAGATAGATATGGATAAATGGATAGATAGATATAGATAGATAGATATGGATAAATGGATAGATAGATATAGATAGATAGATATGGATAGATATGGATAAATGGATAGATAGATATGGATAGATAGATATGGAATATATAGATATAGATAGATAGATATGGATAAATGGATAGATAGATATGGATAGATAGATATGGATAAATGGATAGATAGATATAGATAGATATGGATAAATGGATAGATAGATATAGATAGATAGATATGGATAAATGGATAGATAGATATAGATAGATAGATAGATATGGATAAATGGATAGATAGATATGGATAGATAGATATAGATAGATAGATAGATAGATATGGATAAATGGATAGATAGATATGGATAGATAGATATGGATAGATAGATATGGATAGATAGATATGGAATATATAGATATGGATAAATGGATAGATAGATAGATATGGATCAATAGATGATAGATCGAATGATAGATAAATAGATTGATAGCTAGATAGAAAGAGCAATAAATAGATGAAAAATATGACAGCTAGATGATAAAAGATAGAGCAATAGATACATGATAGAAGATAGACAGACAGACAAAAAGACAGATAGATAGACGGAAGGATAGACGTAAGGGTGGACTGACGGATAAATAGATAGACTTTGAGGCACTCAGTTCAAGGTGAAGCGACATACACGCTATATTCAAAATCCGTACAACACTCCCAGTCTTCTATAAACTCTTATCTTTATGCAATCAGGATCTAGTCGATTTAATTCTGCTTATGAAGTTTCATTAGGACACTTGTATTTATCAGTATTTGCCCTTATGACAATCTGTATATTTTACAGGGTATTGTATCACTTTGTGTATATTCATTGTTACATAAGAAAGACTAATTCTTGCAGAATGCTCACGGCTATTTACAAATATTGTATCCATTACTATAGGTGAGATATATTTATCCCTAAGTGCAGTGATCTATGTTACGTATTAGTAGATGTATTAGTTCTTACTTTTTTGGGGAATATATCTATATCTATATATTCGTGTAAATTGGGAAAGTTGTATTGGTCTAGAAGTTCCGATTAGGAAATAATCAAAAGTATTTCTTTTGAGCTGAAGAAGAAAGGAGACTCTCGAAAGTTTGTCATATTGATTAATTTGTTAGTCCAATAAAAAATAGTATTATTGCAAACTGTAATATATATACTGTATATATATATATATATATGTAATCTGTCAATCCGCCATGCCCCTCTTGCTTTCCAGATTAAAGCATGCTGCTCAGCTCAGTTGTATGCAAATCAAGCAATAAAGTAGCAGCACTCCAGGACTGTAAATTATCACTTTTATTCTCCCATAGTGCCGCAACATTATTTGTTCCATTTGCATTGACCCTACGGTAGAATAAAAGTGATAATTTGCAGTCCTGGAGTGCCGCTACGTTATTTTCCTCATATATATATATATAAATACACACACATATCCAGTGAGAGAGTGAGAGATGTGAAAGTGATATGTTTTACTCTTTTACAATTAATTAGCTTTAACATAGTATAAATAACAATGTTGACAGATACATTACATGTGTCTATGAATGCGCTCACCTCGGCAAACTTGGCATCATTCTCCTCGCTGTCAGCTTGAGACGCTGCAGGGAAAGCGCTGCAGCACGTTACTGCGAAGAGCAGCAATATCATCGAGTGTTTCATGGCTCAGACACTGTCGTGCTCGTATCCTCAGAGAAGTGTCTATATACTTTCTCCGTAACTGTGATTTTGTACCAGCTGAATGCGCCTATTTATACAGTACCTGGACGTCTTATCCAATCTCATGAAAGTGAGTCAGACTTTACGACTTCCTTTCATCGCAGATTGAAAGCCAAGAAGCAAAACATTGAATTGCCTGCCAGGCATGACACGACACACAGGGTAAACCCCACAGTTGTGCAAAGTATAACATATGACCAGAAGAGAGTGGGATCTATACTAGTATTGCTGTGCTCTTTTACTGACTCTAGAGAGTAACTTAATAAATACTTATCATATATACTATCAATGTTTGGTACTATCATATGTTATATGCTGTTTATTTTGAGATCCTTCACCATTCGGATAGGCATGATGCCAGTCACAGAGAACCACTGGAGGATGATGGGCGATTCTTATTCTATGCTTTCGTGAGTGGCCAATTTTATCTGCTCACAAATTGGTTCATGTGGGATATCACCCTATATTGTTGCATTTTTTTGTATAACACAAGACCAAAAGAGAGTGGGAACTATACAAAACAAAGCAGGTCACAATCAGATAGATAGATATGGGATAGATAGATAGATAGATAGATATGAGATAGGTAGGTAGATAGATAGATAGATAGACAGATAGACAGATAGACAGATGGAGAGATAGATAGACAGATATAGATAGATAGACAGATGGAGAGATAGATAGACAGATAGATAGATATAGATATAGAAAGACAGACAGACATAGATAGACAGACAGCTCATGGATATTGCCCCAGCTCATGGATATACTGCCCCCAGCTCATGGATACTGCCCCAGCTCATGGATATTGCCCCAGCTCATGGATATTGCACCAGCTCATGGATATTGCCCCAGCTCATGGATATTGCACCAGCTCATGGATACTGCTCCTGCTCATGGATTTGCCCCAGCTCAGGGATTATACCCCCAGCTCATGGATAATGCCCCAGCTCATGGATACTGCTCCAGATCATGGATTTGCCCCAGCTCATGGATATGCCCCAGCTCATGGATACTGCCCCCAGCTCATGGATATTGCCCCAGCTCATGGATATGCCCCAGCTCATGGATATGCACTCAGCTCATGGATACTGCCCCAGCTCATGGATATTGCCCCAGCTCATGGATACTGCCCCAGCACATGGATAATGCCCCAGCACATGTATATGCCCCAGCTCATGGATATTGCCCCAGCTCATGGATATACTGCCCCAGCTCATGGATATACTGCCCCAGCTCATGGATACTGCCCCAGCACATGGATATTGCCCCAGCTCATGGATATTGCCCCAGCTCATGGATACTGCCCCAGCACATGGATATGCCCCAGCTCATGGATGTATGCCCCAGCAGCTCATGGATGTATGCCCCAGCAGCTCATGGATATGCCCCAGCTCATAGATATGCCCGAGCCATGCCCCAGCAGCTCATAGATATGCCCCAGCTCACCTCCGCCGCGTGTTCGCTCCCTCTGAGCATCCGGCGGCGTGCAGCTTGGGCGCTCGCCTGGGGGAACAACGTGACCAGCCGCGATTGGCTGGTGATGTGTTTCCCCCAGGTGAGTGCCGAAATTTCCCCCAGGTGACAATTTGGGGCCATTCGGCTAATCAGAGTGCATGCAGTTCGCCAAATTCTGGCGAATTGCCTGCACATACGGTGCCTGTTCGAGTGCGCTGAAACCCCCCATAGTGAAGCAATGGTTCATCTATTCAGAGACACGAACAGCTGAGGAATGTCAGTGAATCCCATAGGGTACATTGTTAAAAATATTCTGCAGTCTCTTTATTTTTAGATTTTTTAGGATCTTTTAGGCATTTTTTGGGATTTTTTTGTCAAAATGTTTTTTCCGTTTTTTTTTGAGTGCTCCTAAATGGTGATTATATGTATTTTAACGGGCACCGATATTGTTTGTCCTGCTGGGACAGAAGTGGAAGGAGTGCTTTTTCACAATTTTTTGCAAAAAAATATATATATATTTATTTATAAAGTTTTTTGCCAGGAAGGACACATTGAGATTTCTCTCGTTTTCAAGTATATATATATATATAGTGTGATTATCTGGATGAATATAAATTTAGCTATGTGACTTTTGTACATAAAACACATTTATTTAAGCTTTGTGAAGCTATTTTAGGCACCGTGGAACCATTTCTTAAAGTGTATTTCAACTACAAGCTTCATTACATCTTTTAATACGTTAGTTTTATGACTTTTCTCCTCTTGGGTTCTGAGAATCATCAGGTAAAACAAATATTTCTAAGGGGGTTATTCAGAGAGCACTGAAATGTCGTCGACATTTTGGTCACAGCGCAGACCAGCCATCGGAAAAAAAACGGCAAGCTAACGAATGGAAAAAGCCGACAAGCTGACGAACGGGGTTAAAAAAAACAATATGATTGAAAGTGTCAAAATTGAAACGCTGTTTGCAAAAAAAATACTGAACGAAAATGCCTGGAATTTACATATAAGATCCTATGAATGATATGATAAAGGTCTTTTACAGAAAAAAGGAAAAAAAAACGCTTTTAAAAAAAAAACAGAAAATAAGTTTGTCGAAATATTCCTGAAAAATGCCTAAAAGATCCTAGAAAAATCAATAAATAAAGAGACTTTTTACTGCAGATTAAAATAATAAACGGTTTATTCGATATTGGACTAAAACGGGAATATTTTTAACATTGATGCCTATCAGGGTTATTCAAAGAGATCCGAATGGCTGGCGAAAGGGAACCGAACGCTGAAAATCAGCGTTCGGTTACCTTTCTTGGCCATTCGGCTATCCAGAGAGCAGGCAATTCCCCGAATGTTGCCGAAATGCCGGCACATTCGGTGCCTGTTCGAGGGCAGTGAAATCCCCATAGCTTCGTCTATTCAGAGAACAAAAACCAGCAGGGAAAAGTTGCCGAATTTCCCTGTCATTCGGTGGTTTCATGCGGCAGATTTATTAAGGCGAATCCCATAGGCTTCAATGTTAAAAATATTCCCGTTTTAATTCAATATCTAATAAACCGTTGATTATAATATTCTGCAGTAAAAAGTCTCTTTATTTATAGATTTTTTTGGGATATTTTTGCCATAACATTTTTGACGATTTTTTTTTTTTTAAATCGTTTTTTCTTTTTTCTGTAACAGCCCTTTTTATTACCATTCATTGGATCTTATGTAAATTCCAGACATTTTTGTTCAGTAGTTTTTTTGTTTTGCAAACAGCGGTTCGCTTTTCAAACTTTCAAGCAAACTGTTTTTTTTTTCACTCCGTTTGTCTGCGTGTCAGCTTTTTCCAGAGGCTGCTCTGCGCTGTGATCGACAGCTGCTCGGATTTTTCCAGCGTGTTCGGCTTGGTTTTTGCAGCAGTTTCTGCGGGTTTTCCGTGAGTGTTCGGCGAGTGTTCTGTGGGTTTGCGGCGAGTTTTCCCTGCACTACGGGGGCCCTGCGGTACTTGCTGAATACACCTCAGGGTGGGCGAACTAGGAATTGAGGACTCGCCCCGAAGTGCAGGGAACGAAAAGTCACGGAACATGCGGTGACTTTTCGGATCTCTCTGAATAACCCTGATGGAGACCAATAGATCGTTAGATAGATAGACCGACTATTAAAAAGACATAGAGACAAACCAATAGATAGATATAGATAGACTAATAAAAATACTTTGGGCTACATTGCATACTTGCTGCTAACGTTAGTGCACTCACCTGCGTGAATGTTAACGTTAGCCCTGGTGGCCCTAATGCGGGCGAACCATATTACAATCCAAACGCAACCCCTTTGCGTTTGGTACCTTGCGCTTTTCAGCGCGCGCTTACTGTACTTTGTGCTCCCTATGCTTAACAAGTTCTAACGCTGATTAACGTCTGGCTGCGGTTAGCAAAAAGTTAACCACAGCCTGGACTTGGTGCTAACGGATTCCGCTGCCGCCGAATCTGTTAGCACCAGCAGAACCCCCCCAAAAAAATTCATATACTGACCTACTATGCCGCGGCGAGGACCACGACTCCAACCCCCACCTCTGTCTGGCGTGAGCAGGGAGAGACTGGGGAAAAAATTGGGGTTTAGTTAAATAGTACCTGGGCTGTTATCTAAAAATAATGAGCAGTGGCTCAGCAGTGAAGGGGTAAAAAGCAAAAACATGTAATAATTGGGTATTTCTATTCCCAGTACAAAATTTTGAAACTATTTAGCTGGGGTCTTTTTTGGCGGTTGTAGATCTTGGGGGTTAAATTACGAAAAAGTGTGTTTTTACCATTTTTTCATCATATTTCATATTTTGTTTTATAGTAACTTATTCGATATGATGGAAATAATGGTATTTTTAGAAAGTCCATTTAATGGCGGGAAAAACTGTGTATAATATGTGTGGGTTGCATAAACGAGTAAGAGGAAAATTTGACCTAAACACTAACAGAGCAGAAACGTAAAAACAGCACCGGTCACTAAAGGACGGATTTGTATAAAACTGCCCGGTCACTAAGGGGTTAATGGCTTGGACCAAGGTTGCTTTCCCATAAAGACGGGGGGGCCCCTAAGTGGGGCAAAAAGGAGCAGGACATATGTTTAACCCCTTCACTACCAAGTGATTTTCCATAAAACCACTGGCAGGACCTTTGAATATGGTATTCCCAAATTTCTTCAGAAAGCCCCCTCCCCCTCTCCATGTAAAGGAAGAAATTAAGCTGATTTATAATAACCCTTAACCCCTTCACACGCAATATTGAGTTCTCTTGATTTTGCATTGTAATGCATTAAAAAGCACTCAATAGCATATAAAAAAAATCCACCTTTTTTAAAGCAGGATTAGTGTGTCCCCTATGGAGAAATGGAATCCTTTGTTTTATGTCTCTCCAAGCACCCTGGAGAGACATAAAACAAGCTGTAAATAGCAGCTCTAAACCTCACTGTAACAAAAAGTTCAAATCCAGGCACTAATACAGTAGTAGAAGGGTAGCTTTTATTTTATGAGCAGCCTTCACAGCACTTCGGCCAAGAATGGTCTTTCTAATACGAATAATAGAACTGTCATTGTTAGAACGGGCACATATTTTATGGATTGGTGTTATCTGCATAAAATACTATCTATAATCCAATCCATACACATTAACACATTATTCGAGGACACCACAGGGACAGCACTCCCCCAGTTCACAAGAAAAAGTGAAAAGTGTGTTGTTTTTTTTTTGTTAACAGTTCTTAATTCAGATTCTCTATTCTCTTAAATATAGAAAATAAATGTTTTCTGTAATTATCTTTTTAATTAACCGTCAATGAAGTTCAAATTTAAATGTATCAAATGTTTATAAAGTAAATTGTCTTATATATATTTCCACGCCCCATAAAAGCATTTGAACAACAGAGCAGAGGATCGCCCGATGTATACCAGCCCAAACCAACCCCCCGCCCCCCAAAAAAAACTTAAAAAGCAAAAAAATATCTTCAATATATACAACATGACCCTGTGTCCAGGTTGTTTCCAATGTGTTATTGTGATGATTGGTGTCACAAGCTATTCATCCTAGAGCCAGGTCCATTGGGCTCTACTCCAGGAGCACACTACTTCCAGAGGAACCTCTTTCCAGTATCCTGTAGATAGTGCCATCCTGGGAATCAGCACAAAGCCAATGCAGACCCGGGTAAGAACCCCAGCCAGAGCACCTCTCCAGTAAGTGTCCTTGGGCAAGACACCTAACGGTACATACTTGCCTACCACACAATATATCGGCTGTGGAGTCCAGTGGTAACATCTCTGCTCTTCAACCATGGAGAAGCAAGTCAAACCCTGTTCATAACAGCCTTCCAAAACAACCGTGGAGAAGCAAGTCTTGACTTTACGAGAAAACCGAACCACCAGTTATGGAAAACAGACTCCGATCCCACTCAAAAGACACCACCAGCGCGTGTCCTTGGGCAAGACACCTAATGATATGGATGCGCCTACCTCACAAAATACTTATGCGTCTCATAGAGTGTAAGTTCCCTTGGGAACAGGGTCCCCCTGAATCGGGTCATCATCCATGTGTGGTATTCTAATGTATCAACTCCTTGTACACTTGTAAAGCGCTGCGGAATATGTGGCGCTATATAAAGGATACTGTAGATACTCGAGTATACCGCTAGATTTTGGTGGCAAAAATTTATCTTAAAATTAGAGGGGTCGCGTTATATTCGAGACATCTGCATCGCGTGAAAAAAAAAAACTTGGCTTGCTCCCAAGTATCCCGGAAGTTCCGGTTGTCTCGCTGAAGTGAATGCGGACTCCGTGATGCTTGCAAACACTTCAGGAACTCTTGGATTCAGGAGAGGTGGAATCCATCACGGGCAGAGGGCACGCTCGGTTTAAGCCAATCATTCACCTCGCTCGCCTCTGCCGGCCATCTAACGGCTAGTAAAAAAGACGGGTGGCCGGCGGATTCAAACTTAGCAACAACTGCAATCATTCTAGAGCAGATCACCCTGCCCTGAGGGGGAGCCTGACTGTGTTAAGAGGACCTGGAAGGATTTTAATGGTTTACCGGTGCAGTATAATTTTGTTCTTCGCTTTATAGTCGCGTTTTGAGTATTCCCTCATTTCCATAATAAATCTCTATTCATTGCGTTATATTCGGGTCGCGAGTATCAACGGTAATAATAATTATAATATACAGCCACTTATATATACTATTTTATCCATACTATATTACACTATTTTGTCGTATATTGTCCCTTTTTTTTTAGATTTTATCCACCCTAGATTGACTTTCAAGATCCTTGGGTATTATTTTCCTAATTTATATTCCTTCTGAGCATCGTCACGAGTTATTCGCGTGTAACACTTACTGGTGTAATTATTTATGTACGCGGCTTGCGCTGGACGCGTGTTTTATCTGGTGTTTAAGAATTTAAAAACTGCCACAAAAAAGCAGCAAATAAATAAAGAAGAATAAAAAGTGAAGGCTCGGGGATCATCATCCTGCCCCGCTTGCACAACGTGAATATGAGCTGCCGTTAGCTTTTAGCTCACTAGGTGGCAAAAACACCCTATTATTTGCGGAGATCTTCGTACACATCTGCGCGGAACATTCCTTGTGTGGAGTACAAACATTCCGGTAAATATCACACTGAAGGTTATTGAAGGAAGTCAGACGAAACAAAGTAATACCAAAGAAAATACTGAAGTCATATGGAAATATCAGTGACTAGAAACGCGCCGTGCGTAAAATGCTGTAGAGGAGTCGACGTGCCTGCAAGCCTGATCAGGTTCTAGTGAGCAAAACTTCATGAAAGTGAGCACGCAGGCTGGGAATTCCCAGGATGTTGGCAGCCTCGATCATGTCAAACTTCCAGCTAATTCGGCAGAGGAAATAGTTGCCTGGAAAAGTTGAATTAATGTATTTTTAAGAGGATTACTGTTTTAACACGCTATTTTAAAAACACACTGACTAGCTGGTGGTTGGGAGTTCCCATGGTGTAGTGATGGGCAAAAGCCCCCATTTGCGCTGACCCATAAGATCTCTCACTAGAAAGTGTAGACAAGGCCGCCATCAGTGGGGTGACAGCTCATGATATGTTCAGGGGCCCAAATGGCTCCAGGGGGCCCTCTCCAAACCCTAAGCAGCTTGTCTAAGTGCTACAGATGTAAGGATCCCTCCGTGTCACCCAGGACTGGCCCACTGAGATGTCAACACATTTTCTGGTCTGCCACGGCATCTGAGTAAGAGCACTGTGGGAACGACTAGTATGGTCTGGACCAGGCAGAGGAGCAGAGCAAATGCTCTCCCACCAGGGAACACCTTTTATCCCCTTACTGTATAACCAGGTTTTTAGCTCACTACCTGTAAAATAAGGTAAACAGAAGAGGAGACTATAGTGCTTATTCAAAGAGAGCCGAATTGGCCACCGAATGGCACTTGTCGTGGGCTGGGTCCCTGGCAGATGCCAAGGAGCGCCCATGTTTTCAAGCCCTTGAGGCAGGTTTGCGGTCTGCTGCATTATGCAGAATCCAGCACCTACAGCTAGACACAGAAACAGAACGAGAGATGATAGTACAGAAAACAGACACAAGAGGGAGCCCTGCACTGGGTAAGGATTTCTGATCCAAATACAGATTACAGGGTTGGGGAAAAAACAATATGATACTGAACAGGAGTACACAAGAAATCACCAACTGGAAACCCAGTAGAAATACAGAACCCTGGACTATGAGGTCCTTATAATTGGCCTCTATATACAGTATATTCTATGCTGCGGGTTAAATACAATACAGACAGATACCGGGCATAAACAAGAATGAACCAGAAACACGCCAGTAGTCATACACAGGAATATCTAGATGCTCGGTACAGGGTACAGGGATTAAACCAGAGAATATACCAAAACCAGAGCCAGAAGTCATACACAGAAATATCTTGATACGCGGTACAGGGCACAAGGAATAAACCAGAGAATATACCAAAACCAGAGCCAGTAGTCATACACAGGAATATCTAGATGTTCGGCACAGGGTACAGGGAATAGACCAGAGAATATACCAAAACCAGAAGTCATACACAGAAATATCAGAACCAATGTTGCTATAGCAGGCACTCAGGGAGAAAGACCTATCCTGGACCAGAGAACAGGTGCACTGCTGGCCATATAAATAGGGCAGGGCACGTCATGTGATACACAGACTATCAGCCACAGGGGAGATGGTCTGCAGTGGCTAAACCCAAGAACCTACCAGAGCTGATAAACTCCGCTCTCACCAGCAGGGGGCATGGCAGGAACCAGCAGATACGTGACAGCACTGAACTGTGAATTTCTCCGTACGGTGCAATTTTGTGGCCATTCGTCTATTCAGAAAGCTAGCGATTCGCCAAATATTGACAAATTGCCAGTGGAATACGGTACAGTTCGGCGGCAGTGAAATGCCCCATTGAGAAGTAAAGGTTAATTCACTCAGAGAACGCTGAATAGCATCAAAAAGTTGAGGAAATGCCCAGGTCTTCTGTGGTTTCGTTCGACAGGTTTAATTAGGTGGATCCCATAGGTTTCAATGCCATTTTTTTTCCTTTTTTTATTAAATATTTAATCAACCGTCTATTCTTTTCATTTGCAGCAAAAAGTCTCTTTATTAATTAATTTTTTTTAAAAAAAATTATTCTGTAACAGACCTTTTTATTCATAGGACCTTATATATTATTTTCATGCTTGTTTTTGTTTAAAACACCTTTTTTAAAATCTTTTTTTTTTTTTCTACCCTTGTTCGGCAGATTTTTTCGGTGGCTGGTGGCAGCTGGTCGACTTTTTTCTGGGCGTTCTACAGTCTGTTCGGCGGATCACCAGCTGCGTTCGGCAGTTCGTGGCTGCATTCAGCGAGTTTATCGACGGCGTTCAGCTAGTTTATTGACGGCGTTCGGCGGTTTGTGGCTGGATTCGGCGGGTTTATCGGCGTCGTTTGGTGGATCGATTCGGCGCACTTCAGGGACACTGCAGTGAATGTTGAATTCACTGCAGGGTCGCGATTTGAGCTTGCTGAAATGCGCCGAATGAAAGAGCTTTTTGAATAATCCCATAAATTATTTACTTTTAAATAGTTTACTAAAACACTTGGCTGAGGAAAGGGGGCCCCGCGTGGTGGCTCAGTAAGGGGCTCCGTGTGGCAGCTCAGTACGGGGCACGGTGTGGCGGCTCAGTAAGGAGCCCAACGATTTCTGACATCATCAGTCCTAGCGAACCAACCAAGGAGTTCCTGTAATACAGGGATCAGCAACTTTGGCCCTACAGGAGTTTTGAAACTACATCTCCCATGATACTCAGGTACTCATTAGTTTGATTGAGCATCATGGGAGATGTAGTTCCAAAACATCTGGAGGGCCAAGGTTGCTGATCCCTGCTGTTACAGATCATTCAGTCTACATAGTTAATGACTGGTATTATAATTCAGCAGGGGGTGGTATTTACTGACACTTTCGGAAATATGTTAAATAGTAGAGGAGATGTTGCATGGTGCCATCTTGCAGAGACACAGAGACAGAAGGTGGAAGAAAACAAGCTAAAGTACAGGGTATTTACCCAAATAGGTAATAAAAAATATCATTATTTGGCAAGCCTTTTTTGAAGAGACTCACAATGCAGTTTTTAGCAGAGAGAATATATACTGTATACTATAATGTATATCTTCGTATATTACATTTTTACACTTCCAGAATATCCGTTTAACGCTCTCAGGCTCAGTGGTTTCGATCTGAATCTACGTTTTCAGGTTGAAACCTTTGTAATTTTCCAGATTACATCAGTGCGTTTCATGCCTTTCGATATGGGATTATATAAAAAATGAAAAATAGAAACATTTTAATTCCCCAGCTTCCGTTTCGTAGACCTGAAAGGGGTAAGTCTGGGAGAGCATCGTGGGACATGTAGTTATAAAATATCAAGGGTCCTATTACATTCTTCTCGCATACGTTTGCGCCGGCGCAAAAATGCATTAACGCGAGGGGCAAAACCCTTTGCGCTGTACGTCGTATTACAATCTCAGTGCAACAAACGCACATATACGTCTACCGCGGGTGAACCTGCGCGAACGCTGCGCGAGCTTACTGTACTTTGCGCGTCCTATACTTAACATTGTGAGCGCAAATGCGTTTGTGCACTGGTACGCGGATGGTATTACAATCTATGCGCAGTTTGTAACACACAGCCTTTGCGCGCATAATTTTAGCAACTCCTAAAAGCTGGTGTTAATGGCAAATTCTATCAACCTGCCGAAACCAAATACACCAGCCCAAAAAAAAATACAGCAAAGTATAGTTACACATTCTACTCATACCCAAACCAATAAATATGAGAAGTTGTGCGTGTTTTTTTATTGATGCAGCATATATGCGCAGATTGACTTTGACAGGAGCAAAAACTTAAAGTGAGATAATTGTGGTTCTTAATTCTGATTGGCTGAATCACATGAAAAAACAGTCCGCACACTGATTTCTGAACACAACGTTGCTGTGCGCGCGTTTTTGCACGCGTTATTTTTTGACGGATGAAAAAATGCGCGAGGATTGTAATACCAGCGTTGATTTACGCGCGTTAACGTTTACAGCTTCAAGGAAAAATACACGCGTTTACCGTGCGTTTTTGCGTGAAGAATGTAATAGGGCCCCAGGAGTGCCATGGCTACACATTATTACCTAACTATTATGTCCTTCAATCACGGGAGGAAAATCCGAGCTGGCACTGCCAAGAACCAGACGTTGTGACCATGAATTTGGAACATGTGATGGTTCTACACAAGACAGGTCATTAAGCAGGAATTATTCATTTATAGGAACCAAATGATTAATATCCGTCACCTTTGCACTTAATCCCGAGTTACACCTGATTGATAATATCTGTGACTAAGTTTTCTTGGTGCCAATATATAATCTTCCTCGATGGTGATAGCGCGAGGTGAAAGGAAGTCTGGGATTTTCAAGATAAACAGAGGATTTCTTCGTGTTTTACAGGATAAAGGATCTGTTACTCGTTTACATAGAATGAGTTATTGTACATAAAACTTTATTTCTAGCCTATCCTGTTTCCCCATACTGCTAGTCATCAGTAGTAAAGAAGAGCTTGTTCAAATAACCCCACGTCGTGGATATTTATTCTTTATTAACCCTTTCCCTGCTGAGCTGTTTCACCCCATGTGTTGAGCTCATTTTTACCAGATTATCTCATCCCGGTTAAACGCTATTTGAAGTCTTGCTTTATTGTAGGACCCAGACATAGTGAGCAGTATATGTGAGTTCGGGGCAACTTTTCACATTTTGTCTGTAATGAATGCCTGTGTCAGGCTCATCCACCTCACCTCCTGCACCTCTCACACCTCACCCCTCTGTTAATCTCTACACTGGCTCCCTGTCTCCTATAGAATCCATGTCAAAATATTGGTGCTCAAGTCACGTACAAAGCTCTCCCCAACCGCGGCCCTGTTTACATCTCCTCCCTTATTAGCAGGTACATCTCGTCCCGACCACTTCGCTCGGCCAATGATCTGATGCTATCAGCTCCTCTTACCCGCATCCCCAGCTCTCGCCTTCAAGACTTCTCCTGAGCTGCCCCCTTTCTATGGAACTCCCTCCCCCGCAACATCAGACTCTCCCCATCTCTCCAGTCTCTCAAGAAGTCTCTGAAAACACATTACTTTAGGGAAGCCTATCATCTCACTCCCTAATCCCTGTTCATTTCTTGCACCATCTTCCCACACAGCCCACATACACTCCGCTGCTCCATATGCTCTATTAACCCTCACCTAGTGTGTCACCCCTCTCTTCTTAGATTGTAAGCTCTTGAGCAGGGTCCTCTCTCCTACTGTACTGTATGTTGAACCTGAATGTATATATGTTGTTCTGCCTCCCATTGTACAGTGCTGCGGAACTTGTGAGCGCTTTATAAAAACTTGTAACTGTAACTCTGTTAGGGTCCTTAGAACAGGCAACAGCGTAAGTGGCTTTCTGTGTGGTGAGTCTCCGCTCCGGTGTCACAAAGTTTTAGCTTGATGGTGCCGTTACAGAAGAAGCTGAACCTTATGCAAATCAGTCTGTTTTCACCCAGAAAGGGTGTCCAGAGCTGAAATACCAAGACATCCTTCCCTGCACGAGAGGAACCGCAGCCCCCGACAATCATTTCAGCCTTATTAGGGCTCGTCAGGAGGTTATAGCACATACCTGTCTAGGCAACTTGAGCAAGAGGACTACGTCTGGATTAATCTGTGCACTAATAGTGAGGAACCAGACATATCCAACAACAAGAAAGAATAGCGTTAATTACAAATAAAGAAATCTAACTTTATTTCAATATTTTCTAAATCCATTCCTGGGGAAAATTCCCCTTAAGGACCAAGGACAAGGGGCTCATTGGTCTAGGGGTATGATTCTCACTCAGGGTGCGAGAGGTCCCTGCTTCAAATCCTGGACGAGCCCAGTATTCCAAGGAAGTTATTGAGATTCATCTGGTATCTTTTCAAAACAAGAGGACATAGTCTTAGATTAGAGGGGCAAAGGTTTAAAAGTAACATCAGGAAGCATTATTTTACTGAGAGGGTGGTGGATACATGGAACAGTCTTCCAGTAGAAGTGGTAGAGGCCAAAACAGTAATTGAATTTAAGCAGGCATGGGATAGGCATAAGGCTATCCTAAACAAAAGATAAATCCAGGTAAAGTATCCATGTAATTGGGCAGACTAGATGGGCCGAAAGTTTCTTATCTGCCGACATTTTCTATGTTTCTATGGTCCTTTAACCCCCTCCCTCCCAGTGACGTGCGGTGAGGTCAGTGGCTGGTGAGGTACTGGCTAGTATCAGAGCCAGATATACACAGGATTACGAAGTCGCAATTTATGCATTTGATTATCATTATATAGGAGAACAGAGTTTCACTGTTTAAAAAGTACAGTTTGCATTTTTTTTACAGTTCTAAGAGCATGCACTTACAATACTGACTAATAGAGGGTGCTATTACACACATGCTGACTGCTGAGCTCTGCCTGCCTGCCCCCCCCACGACTGACAAGGACAGTCACATGACTGTCCTGCGTCAATCAATCCATGGGGAGCTCTGCCTCCCATGGGGGGCATTTTTTTTTTAAAAAAAAGAATTGCTTGAGACCAATGGAGCTTTCCCATTGGCTCGAGCTTTCAATTGCTCTCAGTGCCTCTGGAGGCACTGAAGAGTGTAGAACCAGGAAGTCAGCTTGAGCTACACAATTAGTGTAGCGTTCAGCTGCACAAATTGCGTATGCTATGCTGGCTCAGTGCTGCCCCTGCTGTCTGTGTAGTGAATCACACACACACTGCAGCCGGCAAACTGAAAGTACGGGGGGGAGCGGTGGACAGAGAAGCACAGCGAGGGAGCGTGGAGAGGTGAGTATGAGAACTTTTTTCAATGAATAACATTTTATTTACAGATTAAATATACATACATGTCATTACAGCACAATTTACTTTAATGGCCCTGCCTCCCCTGCCACCCCTGACTGTATGTCCCTGCTCCCTCCCTATACTCCTCTGGCAGGAGTCCCACACCAAAATGGCTTCCTTGAAGCCAACCCAATGTTTTATGGGCCCCAGCCATGCGTGATGACGTCGTTTTCAGGCACCCGCGGTGCCTGTAAGGGAATCTGAAAGGGGAGGGGGACGTCGTTTGGACCACTCTCCCTCCCCAAAGGCTGGCGCTAGAAAAAAAAGAAAGGTACTGCTGGAGAGGGCAGATTCTGCCCTTTTCAGCGGTACCTCTCTTTAACCCCTTAGGCACTGAATCGTGATTCGCACCCAGAAGTGGATGACATCTTAGATGTCACTCCCCACCCACTGACGTTGACGCCATATGTGCGATGAAGTCAGTCGGCCAGTTAACCCCCTAGTGGATCCATGGCAGCTAGAGGGTCATGTTTGGTATCATTGTAAAGGCCTGATCATGGGTTTGGGGTAAGAGTAATAAATGAAAAATTTTAAAAAACAAACTAAAAATAAAAAAGTGTTTTTAAAAAAAAAACAAAAAACAATTGTCTGGGGGGTATAATAAAATAGCACTTCAATTCACGTTTAAACAATAAAGAGCAAAAACATGTAAAAATTGGATATTTCTAATTTCAGGACAAAATTTCAAAACTATTTGGCTGGGATCTTTTTTGGCGGTTGTAGATTTTGGGGATTAAAGTTCAAAAAAGTGTGTTTTTTTCAATTTTTTCATCATATTTCTTAAATTCTTTTATAGTTAATTATAAGATATGATGGAAATAATGAAATCTTTAGAAGGTCCATTTAATGGAGAGAAAAAGGTATATAATATGTGTAGTTTGCATAAACGAGTAAGAGGAAAATTAGACCTAACCACAAACAGCGCAGAAACATAAAAACTGCAGTGGGCACTATCGGACTGACAATGGCAAAATCGCCTGGTCACTAAGGGGTTAGTCGTCATGCATTGACATCCCTGGCACATACATATCCAAAGACACCCTCCGGCCATGTGCCACCCTATGCAGAGCTTACTGACTTGAGACTTTGGTGGAGGAGACTGCAGGGAAGTGCAGGGAGAGCTTCCCATGCAATACCAAAGTTCAGCAAACCACTCATGGCTGCTCTCCCTTGTGGGACAAAGCGCTAAGATCTTGGGGGAGAGGTGAATTTACCCCTGTGTAGTCTATATGAAATGCCTCTGCTAGATTAGTTTGCCTCACATCCCTTTCATTTAGGGTTTGATTCAAAATAATAGTCCTCACTGGTGGTGTGTTCCATCCCGGTCACTTTGCCCTGCCAGTGAGCTAATATCTCCTTGTAGCTACCAAATTGGTGGAGTAGAGGTAACATCACTGCTCTATGACCGTGGTGACTGTGGAGACACAGGTTTGAATCCCGGCCAGAGCACCTCTCCAGTAAGTGTCCTTGGGCGAGACACCTAACGGTACATACTCTCCACCCAGGATATACTTTAAAAAAAAGAGAACTCTCAATGTATCCTTCCTGGTAAAATACTTTCTCAAAAAAAAAAATGCACCCTGTATCTTTCACCTTCATCAATGCCCCCTACTTATGGAACTCCATGCCTCAACACATGTGACTCTCAGGCTAGGGTCAGACTGAGGCAGTGCGAACGCGCGTTCTGGCGCACATAATCACGGCCGCACTAGCAGCAGATGCCGGGCAATGACAGCCAATATACGAAGTACGGTCGCACAAAAGTCCGGCCGCGCAACGCAAGTGGAAAATGAACGCATTTTTTCGAGAACGTTAAACCGCTGGTACTGACGTACAGAGTGCGCTGCGGCCGCATAGCAGCGTGTGTGCGTGATTAGGAGATGTCAGACGCTGCTAGTGTGCGGCCAACATAACGTTCAAACAGCCGGATTTCCCTAGACTTCTTTTCACCCCATCGTCATGAAATACGTCCAGAATTGCGCATCGTCTGACCACTTAAGCGTATTCCGTGAAAAAATGCGTGCGCACGCATCGACGTACATTTTGACGGTGGCCGCAGAAAATGCGCTCATCTGTCCCTAGCCTTAGCGATGATGCTTTTTGACTTATGGTCTGAATAAATAACCTTTGAAAAAAACACATTGAATTTACCCCCCCCCACACCATTGCACCTTCACCCCTCTCCTCATAGAGCTCCTCTATCCTATTGTTTTCTGTGTGCCAAATCTGTTTTGTTAATTTGTCTTTGTCTCTCTTACTCACTCTACAAAGCTGCTGAATATATAAGGGGTTATTCAAAGAGAGCCGAACTGGCCCCGAAATTGTGCCGAACAATGAATTTCCCCGTACTCTGCAATTTCGAATTTGTGGCCATCCGGCTATTGAAAAAGCAGGCAATTCACCAAATATTAGCAAATTGCCAGTGAAATACGATGATCTTCGGCAGCAGTGAAATCCCCATAGAGAAGTAATGGTTAATCTATTCAGAGACACCGAACAGCAGAGAAATGTCAGTGAAATGCCCTGATGTTCGGTGCTTCCATTTGGCAGGTTCAGACGAATCCCATAGGTTTCAATGTAAAAATGATTCCCATTTTTATTGATTATTTATTCAACTGTTTATTCTTTTAACCCCTTCCCGACCGCTGACGTACCCTGTACGTCCTGTGTTCGGGTCTCCCTTAGACCCGATGACGTACAGGGTACGTCAGCGGCGCCAAATCCCCCTCCCGCCCGATACTCACCTCCCTCGTCGGATCCCACGCCGATCTGACAGGGAGGAAGCCTGCCCATGTGATTTACATAGGCAGGCGAGGCTGATGACGTCGCCACGCTGCGTGGTGATGTCATCAGAAGGTGCCCCCATGTGTTTCAATGGAGGGGAGGGGGGGGCTCCTTCGGAGCCCTCTATCTCCCCAACCATTGAAGCTAGGGAGATGCCGTTTGCACCGCTGGAGAGGGGAGAGCCTCCCCTTTCCAGCGGTGTATGGCATTAACCATTTCGCTGCCGGATCACGTTGCGGCGCCAATTGGCGCCAAAACGCGATTCAAACCTGGAGGGGGGCTGACATCTTGGATGTCAGCCAAGCCTCCAGGTCCCCCCCACCCACTGACAACCTCACCATATGTGTGAGGATGTCAGTGGGCCAGTTAACCCTCTAGCTGCCATGTAGAGATAAGGGGATCCTAAGGATCCCTTTATCTCCCGATCCATGGCAGCTAGATGGTCATATTTGCCATCATTTGAAAGGCCTGATTATGGCCTTTCAAATGATACCAAACATGACCAGGTTTGGTTTTAACCCCTTAACGCCGCAGGACGTACATTTACGTCCTGCATTAGGCGGGCTTTGCCGCCGCAGGACGTAAATGTACGTCCTCGGCGTTTAGAGCCCCCCCGGGAGATACTCACCTTCTCCGGTCGCTCCCACGCTGCTCTGACTCCCCCGGAGTCAGATCAGTGTGATCCCTCCTCCGGCGTTGTGACGTCATCGCGCCGGTGGCGCGATGACGTCAGTTTCAGGCGTCCCCCCCCGCCGGAGCAGGGGAAGCGCCTGGAGGGGAGGGGAGGGATCCTTCGGATCCCTCTATCTCCCGATCGCCTGGTCCCCGGCGGCTGTGGCCAGCATCCCTGGAAGGGTCACAGCCTGACCTTTCCAGCGATGTATGGGGGGTTAACCCCTTAGTTGCCAGGTCGCGACCGGGCACTAATTTGTGCCCGATCGCGGCCTATTTCCGGTGGGGGCCGCCATCTTGGATGGCAGCCCCCACCTCTGGGTCACCCCCCGGTCAACTGACTCATCGCGCCATGCGCGATGATGTCAGTTAACCGGAAACCCCCTAGCTGCAAAGGGATTTCCCATGGAAATCTCTTGCAGGAGATAGGGGGGTTCTTTGAACCCCTTTATCTCCTGATCGGTGGCAGCTAGGGGGTCATGACTGATATTGCTGGAAAGGCCAGAGCATGGCCTTTCCAATGATATCAAACATGACCATGGTAAAAGTGAAATAAAAGTGTAAAAAAAGTAAAAATAAAAATAATAAAAAAATAATAAATTAAATAATAAAAAAATAATAAATATAATAATAAAAAAAAATTTTGTTTTTTTTAATGCAGCACTATTGTTCACATTTTCAATTATAATGTGAACAATGATGCTTCACTAATGATATTTTTTTTTGGGGGGTTTAGCTAAAAATCACGCAATTTCTCCCCAAAAAAAAAATGGGTTCACCGTTCTAATTTTTTTAACAAATCTACCCAATAGAATATGACCACAGAGCCTTGGATAATAAAATTTTAAAAAAAAAACACTTTACACACTGTGGAAGATTGAAATTTTATTGAAAATTCAATTTTTTTTACATTTTTTGTTATAGCATTTTGGCAGGGCATGACATATACATATAATAATGATATATTATTAATCTGCCGAGTCTGCCGGAAAGAACGATATATAATTTGTCTGGGTGGTATAAGAATACGTGACTTAAAAATGGTCAAAATGAGCTCAGCAAACTTCTACTTCCGAAACAGCGCCGAAGTTGTAAAATTACTCCCGTCCTTAAGGGGTTAAAAAAAAATTAAATAAAAAACAAAATAATAAAAAAATTAAATAAAATAAAAAAATGTTTTTTTTTTTAAAGTTTTTTTTGTCTGGGGGGGGTTTAATTAAATAGGACCTAGGCTGTCATCTAAAAATAATTAGCACAAAATGGTCAGAATGAGCGCAGCGCACATAGGTGAACTGGCTCAGCAGTGAAAGGGTTAAAAGGTAAAAACATGTAAAAATTGGGTATTTCTATTCTCGGGATAAAATTTGGAAACTATTTAGCCGGGGTCTTTATTGGTGGTTATAGCTTTAGGGGATTAAATTACGAAAAAGTGTGTTTTTACCATTTTTTTCATCGTATTTCATATTTTTTTTATATTAAATTATTGGATATGATGGAAATAATGGTATTTCTAGAAAGTCCATTTAATGGCGGGAAAAAGGGTGTATAATATGTGTGGGTTGAATAAACGAGTAAGAGGAAAATTTGATCTAAACACGAGCAGCGCAGAAACGTAAAAACAGCAGCGGTCACTAAAAGACGGATTTGTGTAAAACCGCCCGGTCACTAAGGGGTTAATCTGTAGCAAAAAATATATTATAATATATATTTATTTTTTAGGATTTTTTAGACATCTTTTGTTTTTTTTTGACAAATTGTTTTCCCCGATTTTTTTTAAATAGCGTTTTTTTCCCTGTAACAGACCTTTTTATTATTGTCCATAAGACAGCATATATAATTTTCAGACATTTTCATTCAGTAGTTTTTTGTTAAACATGTTTTTAAAGTTGTGTTTGTTTCTGTTTTTTTTAACCCTTCTGGCGGCTTGTCGGCTTTTTTCCAGCAGTATTCGATGGCCATTTCAGTGGGTCGTCAGCTGCATTAGGCATTCTGTTCAGCGGGTCGTTGGCTGCTTGCCGGTGGGTTTGGCGGCTGTCCAGCGGGTATGCGGTCCGATTCGTCGCACTTTGGGGACTCTGTGGTGAATGCTGAATTCTCTGCAGGGTCAGCAAATCGGGCTTGCCGAATTCCGGCGAATCGGAGAGCACTGAAATATTGATGACATTTCGGTGCTCTCTGAATAACCCTGATAATGTGTTATAAATTATTGAAGTTGTAGCATTTTACAAATTAGTGTCAGATTTGAGAAATCTCTCCAACGACTTTACAGTAAGAATCGATAGAAAACTATTATAGCCACTCAAATGCATGACCTTACGTACTATGGTATAAAAATATTCTACTATACCGATAATAAGAATAGAATAGTAATAGTATAATAAAAATGTATGGCCATATTTTGTGAACTAAATTCCCATCATTTTTAAACAGAGCTTAGGGTTACACGTTTGCGACAATTCTTCAATAAAAATCGTTGAATCGTTGTATCATTGAAAGGGTTAAGAGCTGTTGGAGTCTTTGAAAACGATTTAATCTTTAAATGTGCGAGCTACCGTTAAAGTCATTGAATATATGAATTGGAGCGCTCTCCTACTGGTTTGTTATGGTAAAAATAGTGATGTTGTCCTCTTGAGACCCTCTGTACATTGTGATTCTTGTGTCAGTAAATAACTACGAAAGAGCAAATATAAAAGTGTATCGTACATTCACCTGAGTAGGTTTTGAACACAACCTCAATGTCTTCCAGTTTTTGTATCAGTAGTGTTAACTGCAATAAATATGTTATAGAAAGAAAAAACAGACAGTTCTTTCTTAGCCAATAGTCATGGTTAGTCAACATTTCATGTTGACTCACATGTACGTGCCGGTGCGCTTGCAGAATAACGTTTCTGGATGTCAGGATCTTCAAGAAGAAATATATTGAACATGCTTCTGATCGCGACACAAATGCTGAAATTAATTTAAAAGGGATGAAAGATGCTCAGGCCCTTATTGGGTACTTGGTGCATTGGGTCGCATACGGGCCAGGTGAGAATTTAATCTCCAGTTTAGGCAACCAGCCTAGACCAGTCAGTAGCAAAATAGAATAAGTTGGCTCCCTAGCACTGCAGGAGACTGCGGCACACAGCGTGAGCCTCTGGGCAGCCCCAGCGGGTGACATGTTCCTGGAGTCTTGCTGACTTTGGGCAGCGTGTCTGCAATGCAACGTGGCTCTCCCGCCTTGATGTACTTCTTCTAAAGCACTGGAATCTCCCGGATTCTGAAATCCCTAAGGATACGATTAGGCCACAATCGCATTCCAGATAGCAGGTGCCTGATCTGTAAATCCTGTGACAAATACCTTTAATCCTTTAGCACCGTCGGGCGTACTATGCCGTCCCCATGGTTTTTGGGCCTTAACGCTGCAGGGCGGTACAGCACGCCCCACTGGCATCTATTGCCCGCTATAGCAGTACCTGCCAGTTGGTGCATGGCACGCGCCATTGGCTGCATGGGGACAGCCTGAACTCAGGCCGTCTCCGTGGAGCCATTGATGCTTGCCGTACCTCAGCTGCATAGGCGGGCCAGAGTAGGGACCCGACGCAGCAGCCAGCTAGCGGAGCGTACCAGTACACCCCTGCCTGTCTTAAAGCCCTCCCACCAGGGACAATCCACCCAGCAGTAAAGGGTTCAACTTGATTGGTTTTGTTTCTTTTTAGACTGACAACATTCATATTAGTGATATACACAGACACAGACCATGAAACCCCTGCACACACATTGACACAGACACTGAAACCCCCACAAACATTAACACAGACACTGATACCCCCCCACACACACATAACCCCCTTATATTCTTTGTATGAAGAATGAGTTTAGTGATGCAGCCTGGGTCAGCAACTTTCTACGATAATCGTAATTTGTATCTATTTTTTAGAACACTACATGGTTATGTTTTACATCGTATAATCTTTTCATCATTTTGGCAAAGTGACAGATTGATACCACAATGACGCAACATGTTTAGTTCTGCATTTTATTGTTTTATTTTTTCATCCAAAAGAAGCAATGTCTGATTTTTTAAATATAATATTCAATAAACAATATAATGAAATATATATAAATATATATATATCTCCTCTGTGACTTAAATAGTTAATACATAAATAACACGGACAACAAGTAATACAAAAAGTTTAAAAGGGTCAATTCAGGTGTCACCATGGGACTATTCATATCTCTTCTCATTCTAACAGTTTAACCAGCTGGTATATTTCAGTGTACGAGTCACTCTTTTCTTCTCTGTGCTGAATTCATACTGTCGATGTCCATTAAACAAATACAGCAATCCTAAGGAGCAGAAAGCAATGCTTGTATAAGAATATTACATGGTATCTATCCGCATTACGTTTCCTAAGTTACCCAGACATTCAATATAAATTGTGCATGCATGTAATAATGAGTTTTTTCTGCATAAATTTAGTAAGTAAAGATGTTTTCCAGATAATATATACTGAGCCGCTGAGGAAGCCGAGAGGGATAGACGCTAAAGCGAAACGCGTTCAGGCTTAGTCCTGTATGTTGATTTTATGGGAAATTTTGTTTTTATTGTTTTATTGTGTTATTAAACTTTTTAATAGAAGAATACTACTGTGGAATATTCCTGAAGGGCCTTTTTCAGGAGTCTTGCCATTGAACAACCCCCGGGCATATAAAGGAGAGCCATCTGGGGCTCATGAACATGTGAGTGGGCCAATTAATATGGGGAAATAACCAACACCTACAGTTTTGCACTATGTATGTTTCTCGTTTTAAGGCCTCCACTATAAATACATACTGAAGATGGAAAAAGGCTGTTGGGGAGCCGTAAATCACCGAGACACCCACAAAGTCAGAGCCGCTAGCAGGGCTCTTTAAAGTGTGAGTGAGCACTTGCCATACTTGGTATAATCATACATATTGCACAATGATATGCTGCATGTTTTTTCTTTGAGGTAATGCATTATGTGAAGAATCTTGAATAATATTTGATTGACCCCAGCATACCCGAAAAAGACATTGAAAACTTTGAATACCATTTGATTGACATCAGCATGATTAAGAAAGATAATGAGATCGGTACACCCTGTCTACAAGTATTGCATACAAATAATATACCACTTAGGCAACTGTACTCAGTTTCTAGAATCGTTAGGGGTACAGGAAGAATAGTTTAATTTGTTTAAAAAAAATGCAAAGTACTACCTTCAAACAGAGAACGATAATAATGCTTGGAAATATCAATCACTTAACCCCTTCACTACCAAGCGAGGTTCCAGAAAACTACTTCAGGAACCAGTGTTTTTTATTATTTAAAAATATTTTTTATTTTATTACACAGTAAGAAATATTTAGGAATATTCCCAGTGGATTCCTTATTGTAATAAGCTATTTGTAAGGCAGATGTCGCCATCTGCTGGCTGAAAGTTGTTACTGCAGTTCTGGTTTCTATGCAGGATCAGGAGATGTTATTTAGAGACATTCCACAACTGGATTTAAAAAGTGTTGGCACCTCAAGCATTATTCCCTTGGTGCTAAAACTGGAAGGGCATGTTCTGGAGTGACATGCAAACAAATTTCTGTAATAAACAAAATCTCTTTGCATTGCTGCTGTGGAACACCATAACGAATATACTCAGTATAAGGGCAACAGCAGGTGCCTTGAAGATTGGGTATAGTCAACCTTGGTAGTGAATGGGGTTAAAAAATCACATGATTGGCTATGCAGAGTTTAGCAAGTACATAGACCGTAATGCAGTGAAATCCCCATTCTGTGCTGCAACATGCATGGGAATCATGTTTGTCGCCGTTGCTGAGAGTCTGTCAATCCAAGCAGCTCATCAAAATTCAACTGCACTTTTCCAGTACTGGCAATGACTGTAGTAACCTATCTAATATGCAAAATGTCTGCATTAAAGCAGTAATGTACCACTAATGAAACACATGAAGTATAAATGCCAAAAAAATTCCCCAAAAATCTCTAGTTATTTTTTTTATTTTTCACTATATGTGTCAAAATAATTGTATTCAAAATTCTCAAAAACAGTCGATTTTTTTTTAAAACTTTTTTTACCACTATACCTTATTTTTTAATGCGTAATAATAATTGTGATATAAATATATATTAAATATAAAAAATCTGTCTATTACAGAGCAGTATATAATATGTGGGGGTGCACTAAAGAAGAAGGCAGGAAATCACAAGTGACCGTGTACATAGTAACAGCAAAATTGCTCTCTTCCTTAATGCATACCAAGCCTAAAAAGCCTTGGTCCCTTTGATATCCAAATGTATTTCATTTATTTATTTTACTCACCATTAGTCTGAAAAGCGGCGTTGATTTTGTTTCCGACACCAGGGAAGCCGACACTTATTTTTTTAGGAGAATCACTGTCCATACGCTTCTTCTCTTCGTCGTAACTAGGAGGAAAATGAATACTTATATGAAATTAAGGTCCTGATTTTATAGATCCTAATGTTCGGTTGGCTCGGGGTAGTGGTATAACCATTCAATAATATGGTATGACTGTGGCTCCCAAAGCTGGTCCCTAGGTGCCCCTAACCGGACAGATTTTAAGGAAGGCAGACTGAATCCTGCAATCAATGAGCAGCAAATCATATCACCTGTGCTGTGCTTCACATATCTGGTAAACCTGACCTGTTAGAAGTACTTGAGGACCAGGGTCGGGAACCTCTGCATGATGATATCAATATCAGTCTTACCTCCAGTATGTGTCCTCTACAAAGAAATAAGTCTTTCCTGTCTCTTGATCGTGGACAGCAGCGTCAACTTTCTTCACTGTTTTTGAGAATCCAAGCAGGTAGATGCTCTTGGGAGAATCTTTAGAAACTTCATATCCGCTCAGAACCCAGTATTTTGCCCCTACATCACAGAATTAATATGTCAGTGTATCGTAAAGATGTATACTTAACCGAAAGAGCGAAGCATCTCCGATAGCGTTAATTATGACCAATTTTAATTGTGACCCTAAATTAATGTTGACCAAAGCCTCCTACTGATCAACAACAAAAGGCACCTTTCAGGATCAGAGACCACCCAAGTATAATTATGTAGGATGTATACAACTGGCCTTCCTATCTCCCGCCTCCCCAGTCCATCCTAAATGCATCTTCCAGGCTTATCACCTCACCCACCACTCTATCTCTGCTGCTGCCCTCTGCGAGTCCTTTCACTGGCTCCCCATTCATTGCAGAATTAAATACAAAATCCTCACCCTCACCTACAAAACCCATACCAACACCACTCCCCATCTAGTCACCAATATACTCTTGCTCGCTCCCCAAGATCAAAGAGCAACCTGTGCCTTGCTTCTTCTCAGGGCACCTCTTTCCAAGCATAACTCCAAGACTTTTCAGGTGCAGCTCCAACCCTCTGGACCGCACTCCCTCGTTCTGTATGACGTTTCCCCAATCTGGTTTCCTTCAAATGCACCCAGAGACATTCCTGATCAGGGAAGCCGACCACCCAACTCAACTCAACCCAACTATTGCCATCATCTCAATCTGTATTACCTTCTATCTGACCCCCTAGAGTCCTCTCCTCCTCTTTCTCACCTCTCCACCCAACTAGATTGTACATTCTCCTGTATCTCTTTGTCAAATGTCGTCTTGCCTTTCAGATGTATTGTACCTATGCACAGAGGTTGCGGAATGCGTTGGCACTTTTATAACTAAAGTATATTAAAATAATAATGATCTATATTTAGAAAGAAAATGTGCTATGATTATTCCCAAGTAATAACTACCTTTAAACAGCAGAACAGAGTCGGATTCCAAATATTCATAGGCAGCCTGGATGCCGGTTGGTAGGGAGGGCCAGAAGGTTTTGATCAAATGATTTTCAACTTCAGTATTCTCGGGAATTTTACGCCAGAATTTCCTGATTCAAAGTAAGAAAACAATACTGTATTTATCAAATGGAATTAGTTATTGCAAATTCTATACATGGTCAAACACAAGATTAATCATGAGCTTTATAAGCAATTAAACAATACTGATTAGATGTGTATTTATAGAACAGATGTATTTTCAAATCTTCCCTGTGTCCCATCGAAATGAGAAAGAAAAAGCTCACCATTAGAGGGTTATTCAATGAGCACAGAAATTGCACCAGAATTTCGGTGCGCTGTTGTTCCCTGCACTGAATCAAATTCGACCACCCTGCGGGGAATTCAGCATTCAGTGCAGGGAAAAGCTGCCGACCGCATCCGAAAAACCGACGGAAAAAACACCGATTGAAACGGAAAAACCGCCACAAAACTGCAGAAAAAAAATGACGAGCGCACCGAACGGTCCACCGCGAAACCCTCGAATGCATCCGAAAAAAGCCAAAAACTCGCCGAACAGAGTGCGGACCAGTCACTGGAAAAAGCCAACACGACGAACAGGGTAAAAAAAAAAAAAAAACACAGCAACTACATATAAGGTTCTGTGAATAATAATAAAAATGTCTGATACAGAAAAAGTTAAAACTTCTATTTAAGAAAAATAAATTTAGCCGAAAAAAAATCTCGAAATGCCTAAAAAATAGAAAGACTTTTTGCTGCAAATTAGAATAGTAAACAGTTTAATAAATATTTAATAAAAACTGGAATATTTTTTACATTGAAACCTATGGGATTCGCCTGATTAAACCTGCCGAATGAAACAATCGAACAGCAGGGCAGTTCACTGACATCTCTCTGCTGTTCGGTGTCTCTGAATCGATTAACCATTGCTTCTCTATGCGGGATTTCACTGCCGTCGAACAACATCTGATGGATAGCCGAATGGCCACAAAATTGCACCGTTCACTGTTCGGTCCAATTTCGAAGCCAATTCGTCTCTCTTTGAAAAAACCCTTTAGTGTTTCATGTGAAACTGTGGCCAACAAAAAATAAAGCTGCCAGTTGACTTTGTAAAAAGTTAATCAGATTTTAATCCACATTTATTATAACCTTTATATCCTCTAGATATTAACCCTTTCACTCGGAGATTCTTACGTGTTCTGGTGGTCCTGAATCTTGCAATTAGTTTTTTTAACAAAATTTCAAAATTCACTGAATATGTACTTCTTGAGAGGCAATGCACAGCAATACATATTTTCACATGCATTATTTTAATAGTAAAATGTCATTGTGCCTGGCTTATTCAATATGTGACATGAAATAATCCATTCTAACAGACAGGCCACCAAGTGATACCCTGGCCACCAAGTGATTTTCCATAGAACTACTTCTAGGATTTGGTGATTTTATAGAAAATTACTTTCCATTACCCACACAATAAATAGATACAGATATCCCTATGCATATGTTCACTGTAGTTAAGCCCTATATGACAGGCAGAGGGCTCCCTCTGCTGACAAAAAAGTGCTACTACATTGACATTATAGTTTGGGCTCTGTGTTTCTTAGAAGGAAAAACGAATCTCAAAGCTTTTCAAATAATTTCAACACGTTTGCTTTCTTGACCAATGTCTTGTAATTTTAGGGGCACGCTCTGAAGCCCATTTGCAAATGAATCCCTTATTCAATAAATGAGATTCTCCTGATTTGCCCACATTGAGAATTCTCGATATCAGGAGGACACCTGTAGAAGCTCCCAAATGGCGGAGATACTCAATCTTGTTAGTGAAGGGGTTAATTTCTAGGAATGCACAACGTCTCACAAACCAAGTAAAGTATATATATGTAAGATACAAAATGTTATTATATTACAGGTGACCAACAGAGGTAACATGCCTAATATAATGTCAGGTTCTGTGAAGCAGTTATTACTAGTTATTACTATGCGCTAGATAAACTTACTGTTCATCGAAGAATAGCATTTCTCCCCGGAAGGTTGTTGCTGCGCTGAATGTTATGTTCTGACATGTTGATGGTGTGCTTGGTTGGGTAGGCTCAACTGGTCTCTGCTTTGCTCCTGGAATATGAAATGAAGGATTCTAAGCATCTAGTATTTACACTTGAATAATCTCACGAGTGGATTATTTGGTTAACAGAGAAGACATCCCCTCCGAAAAGGGGTAAGTTAAATTTCACTTTTTAGTCAGTGCTTTGAGTATCTGCCTCTTTCTCTGGGTCTCCAAGAAGAAAAATGGCCCTTTATATGCTTTACTGTTCATCAGAGATGAGAATGTCCCATTGGTAAGAGACTGTGCCGGAAGCCCCATTGAGTGGCATGCTTTGGGTCCTGTTCGACTCGAGCGGTTACCATTAGCAAGCGAGCCGTTAAGTATAATGGTCCATCCACTTGTGAGTTTTGGCAGATCGCCTATTCCGAGTTGAGTCGCAAATCCTTGTCATGGCTGAAATGTTACGTGTGCCCAATGTATATCTGCTCTTCCTATATTTTGTATATGAAGCGCAAATGTCGAGGCATCTAGAGTATCGACACTGAATAAAAGGACAATAATAAATCTCAATACTCATCTCTTGTCCTTCGGCGAAGTGGAAGGTGTGACCCACCATTTCCACTTTCTGCAAACTGAAGGATATGGAGAACAAATTGGTCTCTGGTGCCCTTTGGCTGGAATCATGCGAGTCCACAAGATGGCGCCACAGCTGGTATCACTTAGTAGCTCCCTAAAATTATGAGCCAAGTCTCTAATATAGTAACTGACTCGCATTTCAGCTGGTTACAGGGAGCTGGAAATACATAACACTCCCATCAAAATTTGCATTAGCAGCTCGCTATTAATGGCTCAGCTGGGACATTATGCAATACCCGTTAT
The DNA here is from genome assembly GCA_009667805.1 of Leptobrachium leishanense. Classification (NCBI taxonomy): domain Eukaryota; kingdom Metazoa; phylum Chordata; class Amphibia; order Anura; family Megophryidae; genus Leptobrachium; species Leptobrachium leishanense. The sequence continues at coordinate 422,665,572 of CM019064.1, read as the reverse complement.
CTGCCATAGAATGCATGTGACAGTATCCCTACTACTCACCATAGAGAGATTGGATGCCATTGACGTCATCTTGAGGTAGCTTGAATTGTTTGGGGTCGGTGTAATGGTAGGTTGGGTACATGAGGGCATTCGCATCACTAGAGTGGGAGAGTCCAAGGGAATGGCCAAACTCATGAGCAGCCACGAGGAACAAGTTGTATCCTTTAATAGAAAAACACATATACGGACCATATTTAACATGTTCATTTCATTCCATTGCAATGTCATGGGTCAGTAAAGTGCAGGAAATAGATCACTGTGTATATGTAATGGGGTAAATATTAGAATATAGGAGTCACAAATCAGTAATGTGTTGTCTTGGGTTATGTCCTTTGATAATAACGTTAATATATTGGTACTGGTGGTGATAACGACATTGAAAGATAAATGAAAGATGGGATGTTATTAAAATTAATAAGATCTTCAGAGATATTATTTTTTCCTTCACTTACTGCTTTCAACCTGGATTATTTGTTAGGCATTGATATTTTCATGTAATAATTAAGTATCAGCAAGATTTCGATCATTAGATATGTGTCAAATGGATCAATGAAACAATTCAGAAGAAGATGCTACTGCACTCAGCATATTCAAAAATAGATGCACGGGTCAGGTGGAGGGGGAACGTATGGGAACGTAGGTCCTACACTATTTTTACTGATGGAACTGAGCTCCCATTGGTCACACATACAATAAAACATTTATCCATGTGTTCAGTTATGCGTATCCTTGTTAACTCACAGTTAATATATGATTTATCGCATATTTTTCTCTAAAACTCAGCTTACATATATACAGTATTTATATATTGAGTAGGTGTGGTGGGTTAAGTTCAAGATGAGAAACATTAAGTGGGAGGTAGAAGTCTCGGTGAATTCCCACTCTTATTTTTTTAGGACTTAACTCCTGAATAAGTGGTTTACTATGGTTTCTTCTCATAAACACTACCTACCATTGCTTCCTGGTGTCCATGTTTCATCTTCATCGAAGTGTGCATCTCCACCAATGTTGTTTCCAGGGCCGAAGGCATGGGCTAAGGTACCATGTTGGCCATCGAAAGGGTAGAAATCATTATGAACTGAAAAAATATATAAATTATTAGATTGACCCAAGGAGAAATTCCGAACGTCAGTGTGAAGTCAAGTAAGACTGTTTTTAATCTTTTCAGAAGGTCTTTTTTGTTGCACTTTTGGATCCTCAAGTTTTATCAGGGATTGGAAAGGTTAATCCAGGTGAGCTATGACTCCTTACTCTTTTAACAGTTGTTAGTTTAATTGGTTGAGTTCCACTGATGGTTCTTATGGGTTCACGCACCTCTATTGCTTTCAATAATATTTTCTATCTAGCTAGCAGGTACGTAGGCGGCTTGAACCGCTGAGGTAATAGGGAGGTATTCATACTTTTGAACTGGCTAATACCTCTATTGCCCTACACCTTATCCGAGCGGCGTGACCTATACCACTTCTATTGAGATCAATTAATAGTGTTGGACTTTTTTCTATTTCATCTTTTAATTATTGTTTGTGTGCCTTTTGTATTAAAATTACTGTATTCTAGGCACTCTTGTTGCATCCTTTGTGCAAGTTGGTTTGGACTTGACTCTTGACTGATATTACTGCACAACCATTATTCATTTCCAAATTTTCTTATATAAACACCTACTAAAGATTATGGGTAATTACCTTTTTCAGCAAATGAGATCTCAATGTCGGCAACAGTATCAAAGATTCTTCTGAACGTCAGGGGCGTCACGTCACTCCACACTTTAAATGCTTTCTCAATGGCAGTGTCAACGTCCTCTTTGGTCATATCTGGAGTGTAATTTACGATTCTGTAGAATCACAAAATATAGGTTAATTTCATGAGTAAAAATTCAGTCAAGCCATTATCTCTTGGGCGCGTGACATAATTTATTATTTGGTCTCACCTGTATGTCAAGTCTTTGCTCTTCCACAGGGGTTTTCCAGGGAAGGTGCTGAACTCTCCAACATCAGATACGCCACATCTTGGGAGCTGCATCATTTCCACGGTCTCCGCATCCAGCTTCCCGGTCACTTCCAAGCCGAAAAAGCTCTGCATTTCACTGATCTTTTGAGTAAAGGGACTACTGATCTTCATTCTCGAATGATGGGAACCTTCTGCCTTAAGGTTGTAGTACTTTTTTAGATATTCCTGCAAATGTCAAGAAGAGAAAATAAATCACTCAGGACTACGTCAGGTATATTACTGCTTAATACAGATTATTTTAGAGATGTTAAACACTAGATCAGGAGAAGAGTAACGTCTTCTCTGACAAAATAATGATACTGTGATGGCTACCTTGTTTATTTATTGAAAGGCTTTACGTCAGCAATCATGTTACTTTTGATTTTTTGTGTTGTTTTTAACAGGGTCTCCATGTTATTTGTGTCTGCTGTGATTGTTGTATGTGGTTACGCTGTGGCTATGATTCCCTTTGTTAGTGGTGTTGTACATCTAGATTTTCATTACTGTCTTGTGTTCGAAGACCTCCAAATGTCTCTCTCTGGATGCAACGATAGATCTATCTATCTACTGTCCATATCTCTCTATCTATCTCTCTATCCATCTATACATATATATACATCTATCCTTATCTAGCTATCCTCTCTCCATATCTATCTACTCTCTCTATCCACCCTCTTATCTATCTATTTACTCTCTATTCACTCTCCATATCTATCTATCTATCTATCTATCTACTTTCCTCTATCCACTCTCTATCTACCCCCTTATCTCTCTATCTACTCTATCTATCTATCTATTCTCTCATTCTACTCTCCATATCTATCTATCTATCCATATATATCTATCTATCCATATCTATCTATCTATATCTATCTATCTATCTATCTATCCATATCTATCTATCTATCTATCCATATCTATCTATCTATCTATCTATCTATCTATCTATCTATCTATCTATCAATATCTATCCATCTATCCATATCTATTCACTCTCCATATCTATCCACTCTTCATATCTATCTACTTTCCTCTATCCACTCTCTATCTACCCTCTTATCTCTCTATCTACTCTATCTATCTATCTATCTATTCTCTCATTCTACTCTCCATATCTATCTATCTATCTATCCATATATATCTATCTATCCATATCTATCTATATCTATCTATCTATCCATATCTATCTATCTATCTATCAATATCTATCCATCTATCTCATATCTATCTATCTATCTCATATCTATCTATCCATATCTATCTATCTATCTATCTATCTATCTATCTATCTATCTATCTATCTATCTATCTATCTATCTATCTATCTATCCCATATCTATCCATCTATCTATCAATATCTATCCATATCTATTCACTCTCCATATCTATCCACTCTTCATATCTATCTACTTTCCTCTATCCACTCTCTATCTACCCTCTTATCTCTCTATCTACTCTATCTATCTATCTATCTACTCTCTCATTCTACTCTCCATCTCTATCTATTTCTCTATCTACTCTCTGTATCTATCTATCTATCTATCTATCTATATCTATCTGTCAATCTATCTACTCTCTGTATCTATCTATCTATCTATCTATCTATCTATCTATCTATCTATCTATATCTATCTGTCAATCTATCTACTCTCTGTATCTATCTATCTATATCTATCTGTCAATCTATCTACTCTCTGTATCTATCTATCTATCTATCTATCTATCTATCTATCTATCTATATCTATCTGTCAATCTATCTACTCTCTGTATCTATCTATCTATCTATCTATCTATCTATCTATATCTATCTGTCAATCTATCTACTCTCCGTATCTATCTCCTCTCCGTATCTATCTCCTCTCCGTATCTATCTACTCTCTGTATCTATCTACTCTCTGTATCTATCTACTCTCTGTATCTATCTATCTATCTATCTATCTATCTATATCTATCTGTCAATCTATCTACTCTCGTATCTATCTACTCTCTGTATCTATCTATCTAGCTATGTACTCTCTCTCTTTATGTATCTATCATCTATATCTTCTTTTTTTTTGCAAATTAACAGTTGTGTACATTTTAAGAAGCGAGGTCTATCTGATTTAACTTTTTAAAATGATATATTGTAAATGCACTCACCTCGGCAAACTTGGCATCTTTCTCCTCGCTGTCAGCTGGAGATGCTGCAGGGAAAGCGCGGCAGCACGTTACTGCGAAGAGCAGCAATATCATCGAGTGTTTCATGGCTCAGACTCCTGTCCTGGACTGCTCAGAGAGGAATCTTCAAACTTTCCCTCTTATGTGATTATCTATGAGCTGAAGGCACCTATTTATACCTGGGGGACCTATTTGGGTTTTCTGAGGATGAGTCAAACTTTACAACTTCCTTTCATTTCACATGCAAAGAAAAGATTCAAACCCCTTTCATTCCTCACATGTTACGACAAAGCTCCCGTCGGCAGACCTCCAAGTTGCGCAACCACCTTGCTCAGCTAACGGAAGCGGTTTTGGTCGACAGTATTCAATCAATCAAGAAAACTAGGTCAAATGAGAAAGGATGGACAGACGGACACAATTTTTCTTTATCCTCATCTTCCACGGTTACTATTATCTTATTTTCTATAACCATCCTCGTCTATTCTCCACAATTTCCAACATAATGAAAGAACGCATAAGATTTCTAATGTGTACTTGGTAGTTTATCAGATAAACCTGAGGTCTACAGCAATATTTGCCCATATCATCTAACGTGTTTACCTGCAAATATACATTATATGCAACGAATACTATAGGGGTTGTTCAGGGAGAGCCGATCTGGCCCTGAAATGTAACCGGATAGTGAATTTCCCCATATGGTGCCATTTTGGGGACATTCGGCTATTCAGAGAGCAGGCAGTTTGCCAAATTTTGGCGAACTGCCAGCAAGTATGGTGCCTGTTCGAGGGCAGTGAAATCCCCCATAGAGAAGCAATGCTTCGTCTATTCAGAGACACCGAACAGCTGCGAAAAGTTGCCGAAATGCCCTGCTGTTCGGTGGTTTCATTCGGCAGGTTTATTCAGGCGAATCCCATACAGGGTTATTCAAAGAGAATTGAAAAGTCACCGCACGTTCGGTGACTTTTTGTTCTCCTCTATTCAGTTCCTTTTGCCGATCCCATTTCGACGACCCTGCGGTGTATTCAGCAAGCACCAAAGGGTCCCCGAATTGCAGGGAAAAGTCTCCGCAAACCCGACGAAGGCACACCGAAACCCGCAAAAACATATGGATTAACCCCGCCGAACACGCCTGAGAAACTCGAGCAGGAGCCGATCACAGCGCAGAGCAGCCGCTGGAAAAACCCGACACCGCAGACGAATGGAATGAGAAAACAAAAAACCGTACGCTTGAATGTTTGAAAAGTGAAACGCTGTTTGCAAAGAAACTACTGAACGAAAATGTCTGAAATTTACATATAAAATCCAATGAATGATAATAAAAAGGGCTGTTACAGAAAAAAGAAAAAACGATTTAAAAAAAAAAAAATCGTCAAAAATGTTTTGGCAAAAATATCCCCAAAAAATCTATAAATAAAGAGACTTTTTACTGCAGAATATTATAATCAACGGTTTATTAGATATTGAATTAAAACGGGAATATTTTTAACATTGAAGCCTATGGGATTCGCCTTAATAAATCTGCCGCATGAAACCACCGAATGACAGGGAAATTCGGCAACTTTTCCCTGCTGGTTTTTGTTCTCTGAATAGACGAAGCTATGGGGATTTCACTGCCCTCGAACAGGCACCGAATGTGCCGGCATTTCGGCAACATTCGGGGAATTGCCTGCTCTCTGGATAGCCGAATGGCCAAGAAAGGTAACCGAACGCTGATTTTCAGCGTTCGGTTCCCTTTCGCCAGCCATTCGGATCTCTTTGAATAACCCTGATAGGCTTCAATGTTAAAAATATTCCCGTTTTAGTCCAATATCTAATAAACCGTTTATTATTTTAATCTGCAGTAAAAAGTCTCTTTATTTATAGATTTTTCTAGGATCTTTTAGTCATTTTTCAGGAATATTTCGACAAACTTATTTTCTTTTTTTTTTTTTAAAAGCGTTTTTTTTTTCCTTTTTTCTGTAAAAGACCTTTATCATATCATTCATAGGATCTTATATGTAAATTCCAGGCATTTTCGTTCAGTATTTTTTTTGCAAACAGCGTTTCAATTTTGACACTTTCAATCATATTGTTTTTTTTAACCCCGTTCGTCAGCTTGTCGGCTTTTTCCATTCGTTAGCTTGCCGTTTTTTTTCCGATGGCTGGTCTGCGCTGTGACCAAAATGTCGACGACATTTCAGTGCTCTCTGAATAACCCCCTTAGAAATATCTGTTTTACCTGATGATTCTCAGAACCCAAGAGGAGAAAAGTCATAAAACTAACGTATTAAACGATGTAATGAAGCTTGTAGTTGAAATACACTTTAAGAAATGGTTCCACGGTGCCTAAGGCTGGGGTCAGACGAGTGTGATTTCTACGGGCTGTACGTCCGTGCAGTACGGACATCGTCAGTACGGATGACGCAGTAGTGGTCACACAGTCCGTTTTTTCACTGAAGTTATTTTTTGACGGATGTATTATTATTATTATTATTATTATTTATTTATAAAGCGCCAGCATATTCCGCAGCGCTGTACAATAAGCACAGTACAGACAGGGTTACAATACATTGAACAACATTTGACAAACAGTACAGGAGGAGATGAGGGCCCTATTCCCGTAGGAACTCACAATCTAGGAGGGTTGGGGTTGGAAACAGGAGGAGAGGACTGTAAGGTGAGAGTGATTGATGGTTGCGTCAGTGAGTTGGGTGGTAGGCTTCCCTAAATAGGAATGTTTTAGGGAGCGTTTGAAGGAAGAGAAGTTAGGGGAAAGTCTGACAGTACGAGGGAGAGCGTTCCAGAGAGTGGGGGCTGCGCGTGAGAAATCCTGCAGTCTATCATGGGAAGAGGTGATGCGGGGAGAAGCTAGGCGCAGGTCACTGTTTGACCTTAGGGAGCGGGCTGGGGTGTATTTGGTGATTAGTGAGGACAGGTAGTGGGGCGCTGAGTTAGTGAGGGTTTTGTAGGTAAGGATAAGGATTTTGAACTTAATTCTGCAGTGGATGGGGAGCCAGTGAAGGGACTCGCAGAGGGGAGCGGCAGAGACAGAGCGGCGGGTGAGGTGAATTAGCCTGGCGGAGGCGTTCAGGATGGATTGTAGGGGGGAGAGGCGGGACAGAGGGAGGCCAGATAAGAGATTATTGCAATAATCGAGTCGGGAGATTACCAGGGCGTGTATGAGTTGTTTTGTGGTGACAGCGGTAAGAAATGGCCGAATTCTGGAAATATTACGCAGTTGGTATCGGCAGGAGGAGGAAAGAGACTTGATGTGGGGGATGAAGGAAAGAGCAGAGTCCAGTGTAACTCCAAGACAGCGAACTTGGTTTGATGGGGAGATGGTGATCCCCTCCACCGTGATAGAGAAGTCAGGAGGTGGGGAGGCATTAGAGGGAGGCCAGATAAGAGATTATTGCAATAATCGAGTCGGGAGATTACCAGGGCGTGTATGAGTTGTTTTGTGGTGACAGCGGTAAGAAATGGCCGAATTCTGGAAATATTACGCAGTTGGTATCGGCAGGAGGAGGAAGAGACTTGATGTGGGGGATGAAGGAAAGAGCAGAGTCCAGTGTAACTCCAAGACAGCGAACTTGGTTTGATGGGGAGATGGTGATCCCCTCCACCGTGATAGAGAAGTCAGGAGGTGGGGAGGCATTAGAGGGAGGAATAAGTAGGAGCTCAGTCTTTGACATGTTGATCTTTAGGTGGTGGGAGGCCATCCAGGAGGAGATGCCAGATAAACAGTCACTGACTTTTGAAAGGACAGGGGGAGAGAGATCAGGGGTAGAGAGGTAGATCTGAGTGTCATCAGCGTAGAGGTGGTAATTAAAGCCAAAGCTGTTGATGATTTTGCCCAGGGAGGAGGTGTAGATGGAAAAGAGCAGAGGACCAAGGACAGAGCCTTGAGGTACACCAACAGATAGAGGCAATGAGGAGGAGGAGTTACCAGCAAAGGACACACAGAAGGACCTGTTGGATAAATAGGAGTCAACCCAAGCAAGTGCAGTGTCACCGAGACCCAGAGAGTTGAGGGTCTGTAGAAGGAGGGGGTGGTCAACAGTGTCAAAAGCAGCCGAGAGGTCAAGCAGGATGAGAATAGAATAGTGGCCGTGTTTTTTAGCAGTTAGGAGGTCGTTGGTGACTTTGGTGAGGGCAGTTTCAGTTGAGTGTAGGGGACGGAAGCCAGATTGCAGGGGGTCAAGTAGGGAATTGGAGGACAGGAAGAGGGAAAAATAAATTACAATGAAAAAACATTCTGTCCGTCAAAAATGCTGGACGTATAAATGCAGTCCGTCTGACCTCGCTCCATCACTCACACACAAAGCTATGCAGACGTTGTGGACGTGGCGCACTCTGCACGTCCGTTCTAGCAGTATTACGTTCTTGCCTAACCTGCGTCCGTTTGCCGCGGCCGTTGTGCGTCCGCAGTTCAGTGCGGACGTACTTCATGTGTCAGGCTCCAATGGACTTTCTTTCATGCTATCACGGACGTACTTTTAGGCTAGGGTCAGAGTGGGGCAGTCGGAACGCGCGTGCAGACGCACTAAATCACGGCGGCAGTAGCAGCACATAACGGCCAATGACGGCCAATATATGCAGTACGTGCGTACGAAAGTGCGCCGACACCACGCAACCAGCAAATGAACGCATTTTTATCAGAACGTGAAACCGCTGCTACTGACGTACAAAGTGCGCTGCGGCCGCATAGCAGCGTGTGTGCGTGATTAGGAGACGTCAGACGCTGCTAGTGTGCGGCCTACATAACGTTCAAACAGCCGGATTTCCCTAGACTTCTTTTCACCCCATCGTCATGAAATACGTCCAGAATTGCGCATCGTCTGACCACTTAAGCGTATTCCGTGAAAAAATGCGTGCGCACGCATCGACGTACATTTTGACGGTGGCTGCAGAAAATGCGCTCATCTGTCCCTAGCCTTAGGCGCAATCACGGACGTGAACACTACGCTCGTCTGACACCAGCCTAACACTACGCTCGTCTGACCCCAGCCTAAAATAGCTTCACAAAGCTAAAATAAATGTGTTTTATGTACAAAAGTCACATAGCTAAATTTATATTCATCCAGATATATATATATATATATATATATATATTAAACACACTATATATATATATATATACTTGAAAACGAGAGAAATCTCAATGTGTCCTTCCTGGCAAAAAACTTTATAAATAAATATATATATATTTTTTTGCAAAAAATGGTGAAAAGCACTCCTTCCACTTCTGTCCCAGCAGGACAAACAATATCGGTGCCCGTTAAAATACATATAATCACCATTTAGGAGCACTCAGGGTCTTCATTAAAAAAAATCTATTTATTAAATTTACATTAAAAAAATCAACGTTTTGGATCCTCAGAGCCTTTCTCAAGATTATGGGCCCTATTACATTCTACGCGCTCTTGTTAACGCGTGCGCAAAAACGCATTAACGCAAGGGGCAAAACCCTTTGCGCTGAAGGTCGTATTCCGACGTTCGCGCACAAAATGCACATTATTGTCTAACGCGAGTGACCCTGCGCGAACCCAGCGCGAGCGCAAGTCCGTGCGCGCATCCTATACTTAACATTGTGAGCGCCAATGCGTTAGTGCGCTGGTATGCAGAAGATTCCAATCTTCGCGCAACGAAAGTTTGGGCGCATTTTCGTAACGTCTTTGAAAAGCAGGTGGTAACTGTAAATGTGATCGTCTTGGGCGAAACGAAATACACCAGCACAAAAAAAAATACAGCACAGTACAGTTACACATTATACACATACCCAAACATTAAAGTGTATAAATTGTGTCATTGTTAATTTTTTCTTATTTTGGCTGGTGGTTGTTAATTTTTTTCATTTTTTTTTAGTTTGTAAATATTTTATTGGAAATGGGTGATTGATGTTGGCTGAATCCCGTGACAAATACTGTGACAAAACAGTCTGCCCACCTATTCCTGCACGCAACGTTCATTTGCGAACGGCTTTGCTCGTCGGATTTGCGCACAAAAAATCTTGGAGGAAGAATAAATGCGCTCGGATCGGAATACCACGTTAATTTTTGCGCAATAACGGTTTTTTTGGGTGCAAAAAAAATTGCGCTGCGCGAGCGCAATTTCGCAGAGAATGTAATATGGCCCTATGTATGCACAAACTTTACACAAATATAAATAAACAGGTTGTTAACGCACCCACCAAACGTGTACCGCGGCACTGTGGACCACGCCAAACCTTCATGGAGCTCCTGGCACATCCATGTTGGGCATGACCTAATAGCCGGAGACAAGAAAACTTCATCAACTGTGCCGAGGAGACGTGTTGCCATGAAAACCCTGCGGTCTATAAGAAAGGTCTATCTGAAAAATAAATAATTTTTTTTATTTTGTGTTCTTAAAATAAAAATGTAAACATTAAAAAAAAAATATGGGGGGGGAATTAATTAATTTCACCCCCACTCGCCATGAATTAATTTCAAACACCCCCTCCCCATTTAATTCAGTCCAAAAAAAAGAAAAAATAATAAGAAAAAAAGTAGAACTAGAAGGAGAAAATACGTAAAAAAAATAAATAAAAGAAGAGAAAAATTGGAAAATGGTGAAACTCTAAAAGGGTTATTCAGAGAGCGGTGAAAAGCAGGAGAATGACTGGAGAATGAAAAATTCTAGGTCAAAGTAGCCAAACCAGAAAAATTCTCCCTTTCATCTCACTTTCCAAATCGGCTATTTTGACCTAGAATTTTCCATTCTCCAGTCATTCTCCTGCTTTTCACCGCTCTCTGAATAACCCTGTAAATAAATAAATAAAAATGTGTAAAAAGTGTAAAAGATAACAAGTGTGAAATAGGAGCGTCAATAAAAATGTGTTCAAGAAAACAGAAGCAGAAAATATGTGAAAGATGATAATAAGTAAAAGATGATAAGTATGAAATGTGAGAGCAGAAAAAAAGAAAAAGTGAAAGGTGATAAAAGGCTGAAAAAATTAGAGGCATACTCTGTTAACCTTTCACAGCTGAGGACGTGTGGGGAACGTCCTCATTGATTCCAAAGGAAAGATAGGGGTGGAGATAGGGGGTTCATTTGAACCCCGATATCTCCTGACTGTTGGCAGCTAGCAGGGTCATGTTTGGTATCATTAGACAGGCCAGAGCATGGCCTTTCCAATGATACCAAATATGACCATGTTTAAAGTAAAGAAAAAAAGAAATAAAAATAATAATTAAAAAGAAAAACGTGTTTTTTTAAGACGTGAAATGGCTTGGCAGTGAAAGGAATAAAAAATAGAGCCCCCTTTTTTTGCCCTTAAAAAATTGGGCAGATGCTGCGGACTATAAAACAATTTGTAAAACACATGCTGACTGCCTCTGACCAATTATTTATTTTATATTTATTTTATCTGAAGGGACACTACCACTAATATAAGCCGTAATTTGATTACTTGTGCATTACAAACAAAACAACCTTATAAAACACATTATAAAACACATGCTGCTGTTTTTTTTCTTTGTTTGAAGTAATTACATGTAAATTCGATTTTTCCCATGATGCAGCATTTACCAAAATCTGTGCAAACATTGTACTTTACTGTATAAGCTAAAGTAGAGTGGAGGAGTAAATGTTTAGATAAGGCTCTTGTGATCCAGGCTACCTGTCAGGATCCGTGCCTGCACCTGTCAGGATCTATACCTGCAACTGTCTAGATCCATACATGAGCAGCACTTGTAAAGCAGCATGGGCTCAGCACCATTATCCAGTTCAGGAAACAGTTAATCACAGCAAACAGACATCACACCCCTACCTGCTGGAGTAAAGGTCCACTCCCCCCTATCCAATTTGACTCTACACTGCAAGTCAAACCCTGTTAGTGTTCTGACCTACTGCTGTATTACTCCTAATCTTCCGTGTACCAGACCCCCGCTTGCCACCCCTGTACCAGCCACTTGACCACAAATCGCCCTCTGACTATTCTCCCTGGATAACCTTCTTGTACTGCGCCTTGGATCTCCCAGTGTCTGTCTACCCAAAGGTACCATCTGTGTGTCCCTGCACACTGGGCTCAGACCCCCTCAACTTGTGTCCCACCATGGCACACGCCAGGTGCCACCCTGACACTACCCAAGATAAGAGATAGCAGCTGAATGAGATAAGACAGGGAGCTTAAAAACGAATTTACCCCCTGGCGAGTCAGTGATGGACCCATAGACCCCATTCTGGGAGCAAGTGATGTACAGATACTGTGGTGGGGCAGTTTACAACACAAAATGTTTACAGGTGCATTCTGTATATAGTCACTATGTTACATGTTTACAGGGGCATTCTGTATTGAGGTATGTTAATAGGGAACTCTTAAGGGACTTTAGACTGGGGGAAGATTTGATGGCGTCTGGGAGGTTATTCCATAATTGCGGTGCTCTGTAGGAAAATGAGGACCGAGCCACTTGCTTTTTGTATTGTGGTATTGCAAGTAAGGTGCTGGTCCTGGATCAGAGGTTATAGGATGAGGGAATTGCTGGGGGAAGCAGCCTATTCAGGTAGGGCGGCAGCTTCACAGAAAAGCTCTTAAACACCAGGTTGGAAAGGTGAAGGGTGTGTCTAGATTCCAGTGACGGCCAGTTTAGCTCTGTTAACATGTCACAATGGTGGGTCATGTAGTCACATTGTAGCACAAAGCCGCAGAATGAGTTATACAATGTTGTAAGTTTCTGAAGGTGTGTTTGAGGGGCAGCTGCATACACTACATCTCCGTATTCAATTGCTGGCATAAGCATTTGTTGTACAATCTGCTTTCTTACCGCGGGGCTCAGGCAGGATTTGTTTCTGTACAGGGCACCTAGTTTGGGGTAAAGTTTAGATGAGAGTTTTTCGATGTGGGGGCCAAAGGATAGATTTGGGTCTAACCACATACCTAGATATTTGAGAGAAGTGACTGTGGTCAGCGTGCCATTTGATTTTTTCCTGACACATAGATGGGGTGTTTGCAATTTGTGTAGTTTAGGTGCTGTTCCAAAGAGCATTGTTACAGTTTTGTCAGTATTTAGAAAAAGTTTGTTATCTTTGATCTGTGAATTGTTCTTGCAGCACGGCCTCCAGCTGCGGGAGATTTGGTTTGCTGGTATAGATTACAGTGTCGTCTGCGTACATATGTACAGTTGAGGCTTTGCAGACATTGGGCAGATCATTTATGAATATTGTGAATAGCAGGGGGCCAAGTATCGAGCCTTGGGGTACACCGCATGTGACTGGGAGGGGGAGGGAAGTGCTGTCAGAAATGGACACATATTGTGACACCAACTGTCCTTAAGGGGGTAAATAGTTAAAGTCATCAGTATGCATAGATTGACCCTTTAAAGAATGGTACTTGAGATGTAAAGAGTTAATAGAGCAGGGACTAAACCTCTATAGATCGGGATTCTTTTCGTGTAGACGTTAGCATTTTGTTCATCTGTTCCTCTAAACAACCCTCATCGATACCATATAAGGCTTTACTTGAAGCGTCTGCTGTCAATCTGGAATTTGGCCTAAACAAAAACAGTGTTTCCATGACATGTAACCCGAGGATAACAATTTTCGAAAGAAAACAAGTTTCAGCTTTTTTTTCCCACTTTTCTAACAGTCTTAAAGAAAGGATGAATTTAAAACAGTGCAAACTCGCCACATTTTCCATTTAATTATGTCTGTACACATTTATATTATAATAGTTTAATTAATTATCCGTTACTTTCTTATACACAGGCGTTCTATCTAACACACCCATTCCGTATTGAGGAGGATAATCATTTTTTGGCATTAGCTTGTGACCAATAGGATATAACGACAGTAAAGAGTCATCCAAGACGGTGATTCTGTTTCCGCTTAGTAAAGTCTCTTACACAATCTATATATTACTCACACGTGTAATTTCATGAGATGAAGCCCCGGGCTTAGCACAGTGTCACATAAAGAATCTTTTTGTTTTAATCTTATTAGAATGCACGGCTTGTCTAGTTTTTTTTTAATATTAATTTATTTTACATTTGATTTGATGGCAACATTAGATGCTACTGCAATAAAATTATTTTGAGATTAAACTGCAAGGGACGGGGACACATCTGTTTAACCAACAAGACTTTAACTTCTATCTGCGTATTGTGCGATCAACATTCTTGGCCAATGTATATATTATTCAAATCTGTAATTACTATTATGATCCTTTAATGATATAGCGCCATAAATTCCGCAGCGCTTTGGAAGATCAGTTTTCAAAAGGGGCTGATACAGAATATGACACATGGATGAAGATCTGATTCAGGGGGACCCCGTTCCCAAGGGAACTTACACTCTGAGATGTTCAGGTATTTAGTGAGGTAGGCGCATCCATATTGTTAGGTGTCTTGTTCAAGGACACTCGCTGGTGGGACACTCGCTGGTGGCATCTTCTGAGTGGGATCGAGTCGTTTTTCCATGATTGTAGATCAGTGACCTGGTGGTTAGGCTGAACCTGCTTCTTGTAAAGTCGAGACTTGCTTCTCCAAGGTTGTATTGGAGGGATGCGCTGAATGGTATTTTAACTTGCTCCTCCACGGTCGAAGGGTAGAGATGCTACCATGGGATTCCACAGCCAATAATGGGCTCTATTACATTCCTTGCGCAAAAAAGCTTGCGCAGCGCATTAATTTGTGCGCGAAGCGTTAAACGTTAACGAGCGTATATTAACGCTGGTATTACAATCAGCGCACGTCAGGAAGTTGCGCTGGTAAAACCGACGCGCAAAAATGTACCATGGCGCACAGAAATCAGTGAGCGCAATGTAATTGTTAACGCGAGTCCATCATTTTGTGCGGGCTGTGCACAACAGACGTACGTTCTGACGGAAGACAAGGTAGTGGCCGTCATTTTTGACGGATCTAGTAAAACAAAACGTGCGCATCGACAATCTCCGTTGTGAATCCGCAGTTTGGTACGGTCAGGTTGTTACAATTTGCCGTTACCACCATTTTTTCAAAGACGTTAAAATTCTGCGCGCAGACACTGTCCATTAAATTTTGCGCTAAGATTGTAATACCATGCGCGTACCAGCGCACAAACGTATTTGCCCTCACAATGTTAAGTATAGGATGCGCGCACTAAATTGCACTCGCAAGGGGTTCGCGCAGGGTCACTCGCGGTAGACGTTAACGCGCATTTTGTGCACGAACTTCGTAATACGACATTTAGCGCAAAGGGTTTTACCCCTCACGTTAATGTGTTTTTGCGCGCACGCACAATTGTGCGTGAAGAATGTAATAGGGTCCAATGTGTGCTGGGCAAGTATGTACCGTTAGGTGTCTTGCCCGAGGACACTTACTGGAAAGGTGCTCTGGCTGGGATTCAAACCTGGGTCTCCACGCATATAGAGCAGTGATGTTACCTCTACTCCATCCAGCCGGTACACCTTTACAGACTAAGCATTTCCCAACTTTCAATAATAGTCTTGGTAAAACAGCATGCGCTTAAGTTAGGGTTGATTTTCTGAGGACTTAATGACAGGAGAGTAGACTTGTTTGATTCGGGTTGGACTGAATTGACATTCGGTGGAATATCAGCGGTTCGGAATATCAGAACCATCCAAAAATCCGAATTGCTAACTCGCTGCATCGAAATACATCCTAACATAATACGGCCGAATAAATTTGGAACCATTCGATTTTTTTTTTTTGATTTTTTTTTTTATCGGGTGCGTTTGATAAATTAAGATGCGCTTGATAAATTCAAATGCAATTGAACTTTTAAAAATATAATTGCATTAGAATGTAGGGCCCTTTTCATGTCTTGCAGATGAGATGAAAAATTTAAGAAACTGCACACACTCATACCATAGGGCAGCCCTTTTCATGCACTGCACATTGCAAACGTATTCGCTGCATATGAATTATAGAAAGAGCTGCTCCTGTGTGTAAGTTTACACTTCTGTCCTACTGTATGAGAGTGACGGTTTTTAACGTTTTGTCCCATGTGCATGACTTGAAAAAGGCAAAGGGCCGCACTGATATCTTTTAAATGTCAAACACATTTAGAATTGATCAAATTCAGCAAATTGAATGCTCCTGATATATCAGTAATTTCCAAAACTTTCCAGTTGGAAAATATCAGAAAGCCGAATCATCTGAACTGGTAGCTTCCAAAATGCCTCAAAATCTGAAATATTGGCAAACCCAAATCTGCCAAACTGAATTTTTTGGCCACGCACATGTCTGCAGGAGAGATATTAACACCCATAGGAGGCTCTACTGGTGCTTCTTTCAGAGGGTGTGACTGTTCATCATCATCAAAGGAAAAGGCTAAAGTTGATGTATGATATTGCTCTTCCACCTAAAAAACATTGCACGCATCCGTCCTTTTCTTAATCAGGACTCTACTAAAATGCCTATCCAAGAGCTTATTATCTCCCGCCTTGACTACTGTAACCTTTTTCTCTCTGGCCTTACAAAAATCCCAGATTCTCCCTCTGCAGTCTGTTATGAACGCCTGTGTCAGACTCCTTCACCTCACATCCCGCATCTCTCGCACCTCGCCCCTCTGTCAATCTCTACACTGGCTCCCTGTTTCCTTTTAGAATCTGATTCAAAATATTGATCCTCACTTACAAAGCTCTCCGTAACCACACCCCTGCCTACATCTCCTCCCTTGTTAGCAGGTACATCCTGTCCCGACCACTTCTCCCTGCCAATGATCTGATGCTATCAGCTTCATGTACCAGAACCCCCGCCTTCAAGACTTCTCCCAGCTGCCCCCTTTCTATGGAACTCCCTGCCCCGCAACATCAGACTCGCTTGTCTCTCCTGTCCTTCAAGAAGTCTCTGAAAACACATTACTTTAGAGAAGCCTATCAGTTCACTCGATAATCCCCCAATGTACATTTCATGCACCATCTTCCCACCCAGCCCACCTACTCTGCTATTCATGCTCAACTGATGTGTCACCCCCTCCTCTTAGATTGTGAACTCTCAAGCAGGGTCCTCTCTCCTTCGGTAACGTGTATGTATATTTGTTATTCTTTCTCTCCCATTGTACAGTGCTACGGAACTTGTTGGTGCTTTATAAATACTTGTAATTGTAACTGTAAAATACCTGATATAAGAGATATGTATTTATTTATTTACAAAGTATTTTACCAGGAAGGATACATTGAGATTTCTCTCGTTTTCAAGTATGTCCTGGGTATATATATATAGAGTATAGAGTAGTTTATATAGAGGGTAGATATAAGAGATGGCAGCTGAATGAGATACTATAATGGACTCCAACAGTGACTGGTACCCTCTGATGATATTGTTTACATACATCCCACACAATGTAATCCTTATGAGTCGGTTTTTCGGAGCTCTGACCCACAGACTCCATTCTATGCCCAAAGCCACACAGTGTGGAGCGAGTGCTGTAAAGATACTGTGGGGGTAGTTTACAACACAAAAGATCACACAATGGATGTGCCCAGTGACACAAATAGAGGAAAATATCACACAAAGGATGCGCCCAGTGACACATATAGAGGAAAATATCACACAATGGATGCGCCCAGTGACACATATAGAGGAAAATATCACACAATGGGTGCACCCAGTGACACATATAGAGGAAAATATCACACAATGGATGCGTCCAGTGACACATATAGAGGAAAATATCACACAATGGATGCGCCCAGTAACACATATAGAGGAAAATATCACACAATGGATGCGTCCAGTGACACATATAGAGGAAAATATCACACAATGGATGCGCCCAGTGACACATATAGAGGAAAATATCACACAATGGATGCGCCCAGTGACACATATAGAGGAAAATATCATATAATGGATGCACCCAGTGACACATATAGAGGAAAATATCATACAATGGATGCACCCAGTGACACATATAGAGGAAAATATTTTCTTAACTGAACATACAATAGAGAAAGAAAGCGGTAGTGGCCCTTTAAAGACTGCTTTGGCATTCAAAGTAACTCAAGTTGCCATAGCATTCTGCTAATTAATGGTTGTGCTGTTTTATGCAGAACAGCAAAATGAATATTGGAAAAGACTTCACAAAATATGGAACAAATTCCAGAAGGCAAGTTTAGACAGTTACACGAAAAAGCTTTGAGAGCAGCCACGTAAGACGCATAAAACATATAAAAAAAAGAACATGTTTTCACTGACATCTCTAAGGTATGTATAAAAATTCATCATACATACTAATATGGAAAAGAAAAAAGGAAAGAAAAGGGACCCATACGTATGCCAAAATTGGCAAGAATGGGTCTAACCCAATACTCAAAATATTTAGCAAGAAACTTTATTAATTACAAACTTTTGCATTAAAACAAGACATATATATATATATAAAAAACATACAAAACGTGTATCACACAATGCACAATAGGGTTAGACAATAGGTTGCTTTTAGCCAGTTAAATTGTAATGCTCCTGGAGGCCGGCCATAGATGTATTGGATTAGTACCGTAGATACTCGAGTATAGCACGACCCGAATATAACGCGATGGATAGAGATTTATTATGGAAATGAGAGAATACTCAAGACTCGAATATAACACGAGGAGCAAATTTTTACTGTACCAGTAAACAATTAAGATCCTTCGAGGTTCTCTTAACACAGTCAGGCTCCCCTCAGGTCAGGATGCTCTGCTCTAGAATGATTGCAGTTGTTACTAAGTATGAGCCGCCAGGCACCCGTCTTCTTTACTAGTGATTAGATGGCCAGTGGAGGCGAGCGAGGTGAAAGATTGGCTTAAACTGAGCGTGCCCTCTGGTCAAGATGGATCCCACCTCTCCTGAATCCGGGAGTTCCTGAATTGTTTGCAAGCATCTGGGAGACCGCATTCACTTCTGCGAGACTACCGGAACTTCCGGGAGACTTGGGATCCAGAGCAAGGCAAGTTTTTTTTGTTTTTTTTTACACGCAATGCAGATTTCTCGAACATAACTCGACCCCTCCAATTTTTAAGATAAATTTTTTTCACCAAAATCTAGCAGTATACTTGAGTATCTACAGTAATTAGAAACCCGTATAATAAGATGGCTAATATCCCAACGGTCGTCTTAATAATTATAATTTTCGCTTCTTCCACTAGTACTGGTCCTTTAGACACCATCAGTATTCAATTAGGTTAACTCAAAATTAACTCTAAATCAACAGAGGTTGTAAAATATTGCAATAACAAATTCTGCATTCATTTCTCAATGGCGACTCAACCAGTGTTATTCAGAGAGAGGTGAAAAGCAGGAGAATGACTGGAGAATGGAAAATTCTAGGTCAAAATATCCAAACCAGAAATATTCTCCCATTCATCTCACTTTCCAAATCGGCTATTTTGACCTAGAATTTTCCATTCTCCAGTCATTCTCCTGCTTTTCACCTCTCTCTGAATAACCCTGAAAGTTTCATTAGAAAGCACTCCGTTTTTTGGAAAGAGAAGTGTGAGTAAAATAACTACCGATAGACTGCATTAATTGCTAATAATAATAATAATGAATCAGACACAGTGGTAAGAAACAAAAGAAGTATGGACTTGTAACCAAGAGACACACGGCAAGCCTGCAACCAAAAAATAAATTGTATATCTAGAAAAGAAGACGAATCCGTTAGCACCAGCCAAAAAAAAAAAGCCAGATATTCACCTCCTGTCCCGCGGCGAGGACCGCGGCTCTATCCGCCTCCTCTGTCCGGCGGGGTCAGGGAAAGATTGGGGAAAAAATCCCCCAGTTTCTCCCTGCGGATCACCTATGCTAACCTGCCGGATCTCGCGAGGCGAGATCCGGCAGGTCATGTGACCGGCATGGAGAAACACAATTGAGTCCTATGGACTCCATCGAAAGGATGCTCACACTGGCACTTAGTGCGGCTGCGGGCATCCTGGGGCGTAGCGCCCGCTGACAATGCAGGCAGCTTTTTAAGCGCCTGCAAGGTAATCTCACGATAAAATGGGGGCGGTAGGGAGAAAACGCAGGCGCAGTTTTTTCTCCCTAGCGCCCCCGTTTTTACGTGAGGTATGTAATGTGGCCCATTGTTTTTAACTATTAGCATGCGGTTATATGTGATTACTCACATTATGTTATTTAATATGGTGTTACCTATTGATGTATGGTTGATTAAAGGGAGACTTATTTTGTACTAATTGATTAATTGTTCTCCCTTGAGGATTGTATAGGTAATCATGTCTCTTGGATCTTCAGGCAAGTAAAAGACTCATATTGAGTTGAAACGTTGCCTGGTCCACCTGGGTGGAATAAACGGTCTCCTGGATATACCTGGTGTTGAGTGGTCTTTACAGTTTGTTTTTATATTTCAATAAGTCCTCATCTGGCTCCAAACCCGGACACTTTGAAAAAAGAATAAAAATGAATGAATGAAAGTGTGTGGATTGTAGGGATGTGCGTTTCGGGTTTCGGAATTTCGGAATTTTCACGAAATTTCCCGATTCGTGTCTTCGGATTCGGTCGCATTTCCGAATCGGATCGGACCCGAAAACCGACAGATCCGAAAAGTTTTCCGAGCCGAAACGAAAAATTTTCAGATATTTCGAATGGACTTGAAATGTGTCAAATCAAAATTAATTTTTGCTCTATTCATGATTTCGGTTCCACTCGTGATTTCGGTTCCATTTCGGTAATTCTGGACATATCGCTGATTCTGTAAATTTTGTATTTGTAAATGCGTATCACTTGTTTCTTGTGGCATTCGGGTCAGTTTAGCGTTTTTTAAATCGTTTTGTTCATTTTTTTTGTTCCTTGGCTTTCATACCATTTTATTATGATTAAAGTTGTGAAATGTATATTCAATTATTCATAAGAAAAAAAGGATCTTTATTTAATAAAAAAAAAAACGATAGAATAGCCAGAATTATCGTATCGACAGAATGAATTATCGGATCCGAAAAACAAACCAAAAATTAATTATAAAAAAATATATAAAGTATAAAAAAAGTAAACCATAGTAGTTTACGTCAAAACGAATAGAGTTAGACACTTTGAAACGAGGAGAACAGACGTTCCGAAAAAAACGAAAATTTCCGAAATCACGAAAAGTCGATACAAAAAACGAGCAGAGTGACCCGAAAACACGAAAAATGGTCGATATTCCGAAAAAAAAATGTATACGAAAAACGAGCCGAACCGAACCAAAACAGAAATCGGCCGAAACGAGCCAAATCGAAATTTTAAACATCCGAACGAATCGAACCGAATCGAACCAAAAAAAAATCGGTGCACAAGTCTAGTGGATTGCAATTTTAACTCCTATATCTTCTAGATTGTGAGTTCCCACGGGACTAGGGCCCTCGTTTCCTCCTGTACTGGTTTGTCAAAATGATGTTCAATGTATTGTAGCCCTGTCTATGTTGTGCCCATTGTACAGCGCTGTGGAATATGCTGACACTTTATAAATAAAGAAGGATAATAACAATGTCTTATCGTTTTTTTTTTTCTGTTTTAGGAGTCTCCTAAAAAGCATTATCACTAAATCAGTTATGGTTCTGTATGTAGTATGAGCTGAGCCAGGAGATGGAACGGTGACATGAAATTCATGCTACTACTGCTCTGTGTGGAGAGAGCCTGTGGAGTCATTGGCTCGATCCCAGTGAGCAACCTCTCCAGTAAGAGTCCCTGGGCAAGACACCCAACGGTACATACTCGCCACCCAGGACATACTTGAAACTCAATGTATCTTTCCTGGTAAAATACGTTCTCAAAAAACTAGAGTTATTCAAAGAGTGCCAAACTTGCCACCAAAGGGCACCGATCTGTGAATTTCACAGGACGCTGCAATTTCGTGGCAGTTCGTATATTC
Source organism: Leptobrachium leishanense (assembly GCA_009667805.1). Taxonomy (NCBI): domain Eukaryota; kingdom Metazoa; phylum Chordata; class Amphibia; order Anura; family Megophryidae; genus Leptobrachium; species Leptobrachium leishanense. Next base: position 422,643,608 of record CM019064.1, on the reverse strand, counting down.
AAAAAGCTGTCAATTTGCCAAATACTGGTGAATTGACCGCAAATACAGTGCAGTTTGCCGTAGATCACTGCAATTCGCCGATCTCCGGTGGCAGTGTAATCGTCCTATAGAGAAGTAATCAAGCACTCCTGACGAGCCTGTTGGGGCTAAACACACGTCGGGTGCGTCTCTCGGGAGCAGGGAATTTATACCTTAAATTTCACCGAGCAGCAACACTGAATCGATCATAATTTCAATGACCATGGTTAGCTTCCTACCCCCTAAATCTCTCATTGTATGGTTTATGCTCATGATATAATTTAATCTTGACAAGTGGAGCAATCGCTTCACAAAACTTTACAAACCTTTTTATACCAATTCTCTCTAGTGAAATTTAGTGCACATGCACGTTAATATCTGCTATGGTATATACAATTACAATACATTCAATTTATGTTGACCATCTAATAGGTTTATCTCTGACTCTCTCAGTTATCCACTAGATTTCCTCAAATTTTGGGCATTTTTACTCCTATCAGTGAGGGAAACTATTAGGTTCTTTGCACAAGCAAATCTATTGTTGGAAATGATATAGTGGAATACTTTTAATTATTTTGTTGTCTGTGGATCATGATCATGATATGGTTTTCTTTATTCTTTTTGTTTTATTGAATCAGAATAAAAGTTATGTTTTATTCCTAATTGTAGAAACAGTGGCTCACCTGTTTCAGGTGAACCAACACGTGCATAGTGAAGTAATGGTTAATTTATTCAGAGACGCTGAGCTGCACTGAAATGTCAGTGAAAAGCCCTGATTTTCAGTGGTTCAGTTCGACAGGTTTAAATAGGCGAATCCCATAGGATTCGATGTAAAAAAGTGGTCAGCGTGAGTTACTATTAAAAACCCACTGTTTATGTGCAATGCACCACTGTCAGTGTCTGTTTTAAAAATTATTTTCTGTATGATATTACATAGTTACATAGGGCTGAAAAAAGACATGTGTCCATCAGGATCAGCCATTCACACATCACCTACTGCTGTTGATCCAAAAAAAAGCAAAAAAGCCACTTTGAAGCGCTCGCCAATATGCAACATACTGGGGAAAAATTCCTTCTTGACCCCAGAATGGTAGTCAGATTTCTCCTTGGATCAAGAAGCTTTTACCCACATCTTAAATATTATAACCCTTAACATTCTGTGTCTGTAGGAAGTCATCCAGTCGTTTTTTAAAAGTCTGTACAGTCTCTGACCCAACCACCTCAACAGGCAGAGAATTCCACAGATTTATTGTTCTCACTGTAAAATAACCCTTCCTATGCTTTAGGCTGAATTTCCTTTCGTCCAGTCTAAATGGGTGACCTCGTGTCCTGTGTATAGTCCTGTTAATGAATAGGTTATCAGACAATGGTTTATAAATGGCCCCGTATATATTTATATAAAGTTATCAGATCCCCTCTAAGGCGCCGTTTATATTTTTATATAACGTTATCAGATCTCCTCTAAAGCGCCGTATATAATTATATAAAGTTATCAGATCCCCTCTAAGGTGCCGTATATATTTATATAAAGTTATCAGATCCCCTCTAAGGCGCCGTTCCTCTAAACTAAACAGGTTTAAGCTTGTTAGTCTTTCCTCATCACTTAACCCTTCCATTCCCCTTATTAATTTAGTCGCCCATCTCTGCACTTTTTCTAGCACTATAATATCCTTTCTAAAGACAGGTGCCCAAAATTGCACGGCATATTCAAGGTGCGTCTTACCATTGATTTATAAAGAGGCAAAATTATGTTTTCATCCCCAGAGTGAATTCCCCTGTTAATGCCATTACCTTGCTGGCCTTGGCGGCTGCTGTTTGACATTGTGCAGTGTTAGTTTGAATTCTGTGATTATTCCCAAATCCTTCTCCTGCTTGGATTTCCCTAACTCTGTACCATTTAGGGTATAACTTTGCATTTATCTACATTAAATTTCATCTATCTAAATCCCTCTGCAGCCAAGTAATATCCTCCTCACATTGTATTACTTTTTCTAGTTTTGTGTCATTGACAAACACTGATACATGACTTTCAATGCCTATCTCAAGGACATTTATATATAAATTGAATAGAATTGAATAGACCCCTGAGGGACACCACTTACCACTGATGTCCATCTTGAAAATTTACTATTTATGACCACTCTCTGTATCTGTACCCTATCTTTTAGCCAGTTTTCTATCCAAGAACAAGTATTTTCATCTAGACCAATTTTTCTTAATTTAAATCGTAACCTCTTCTGTGGAAACTGTGTCGAAAGCTTTGGCAAAATCCAAGTAAATCACATCCACTGCTACCCCCTGATCTATACTGACACTTACTTCCACATAGAATGCAATTAGGTTAGTCTGACATGATCTGTGCTTCATAAATCCATGCTGATTTTTGCTAATTACATTATACCTCCCAATGAATTCCTGAATATTCTCTATTAGTAACACCTCAAATACTTTCCCAGCCACAGATGTTAAGCTCACAGGTCTATAATTCCCAGGCACAAATTTTAAACCATTCTTAAATATACAGGGTTATTCAAAGAGAATCGAAAAGCCACCGCACGTTCAGTGACTTTTCATTCTCTTCAATTCGGTGAAATTTGGTGATCCCATTTCGGCGACCCTGTGGTGTATTCAGCAAGCACCACAGGGCCGCCGTAGTGCAGGGAAAAGCCGCCGCAAACCTGCCGAGAACTCACCGCAAAACCTGGCGAATGCACACCAAAAACATCTGGATTAAGCCCGCCAAACACGCCGGAGAAACCCGAGCAGCCGCCGATCAGAGCGCAGAGCAGCCGGCGGAAAAACCCAACACCGCAGATGAATGTAGAGGAAAAAAAAACTGTACGCTTGACTGTTTGAAAAGTGAAATGCTGTTTGCAAAGAAACTACTTAACGAAAATGTCTGAAATTTACATATAAGATCCAATGAATGATGATAAAAAGGGCTGTTACAGAAAAAAGAAAAAATGATTTAAAAAAATGGGAAAAAAAATTTCACAAAAAAATCCAGAAAAATGCCTAAAAGATCCAAAAAATCTTAAAATAAAGAAACTTTTTACTGCGGAATATTATAATAAACGGTTTATTAGATATTAAATTAAAACAGGAATATTTTTAACATTGAAGCCTATGGGATTCGCATGAATAAACCTGTCGAATGAAACCACTGAATGGCAGGGCATTTCGACAACTTTTCACTGCTGGTTTTTGTTCTCTGAATAGATGAAACATTGCTTCTCTATGGGGATTTCAATGCCCTCGAACAGGCACCGTATGTGCAGGCATTTTGCCCACATTTGACGAACTGCCTTCTCTCTGAATAGCCGAATGGCCAGGAAAGGTAACCGTATGCTGAATTTCAGCGTTCGGTTACCTTTCGCCAGCAATTCGGAGCTCTTTGAATAACCCTGGTAGGCACCACGTCAGCTTTTTTCCAATCCTCTGGTACGATTCCTGAAAGAAAAGAATCTTGAAAGATTAGGAACAGAGGTTTACATTAGACATGTGCACAGCACAAAATTTCGTTTTGAACTAATGCATTAGTACTAAAATGCAATTTATTTAGTTGCTACAGAAATTCGTTTTCAGTTCTTTAGTATGAAAACTAATTTCATTCATCCGAAAACCAGCGGATACAATTACTATTGTAGTGGCTCCTCAGAGGGCTGAGATCGCTGCTTGTTACAGTATCTCTCACTCTCAGCACAATGTGGGCCATATTATATAGCTGGTGCTAACTTAACCAGAGCTGTTGTAAACTTCCCAGAGCTATTATAGCCTATGGAGGTTTTCAGTTACAACAGCTCTGGTTAAGTTAGCACCAACATTGCAATACTGCCCCGTGTCAGGCAAAGCTGTTACAGTAACTGACTGCTGCTCATCACAGCGCTCAGAGTTTCAGTAAAACTAGTAAATAATATTTTTATATATAAGACGTTAGAACAATATTATTTCCTTGTTTTACTGAAACTCTGAGCGCTGTGATGAGCAGCAGTCAGTTACTGTAACAGCTGAGCCTGATACATTGTACTGAGAGATAATGTAACAAGCAGCCGATCTCCGCGCTCACAGCCACTGGATTTAAAGGGCTAAAAAAAAAAAGGCTCTTCTCTGTATAATGTTTAGAACATCCTCCTGCATTAATTAATACCCCTCTCTGTATAATGTATACAACATCCACCTGCATTAATTAATACCCCTCTCTGTAAAATATATAGAACATCCTCCTGAATTAATGTCCCTCTCTGTATAGAACATCCTCCTGCATTGGCATGTGGAGGGTGCAGAACTTCGGATGTTGCGATGTTGCGCTCTTCATTGCTGGTCTCCTTCACTCATCAATATAATATCACAAAAAGGACTGAAACTAAAATGTAGTGCATTTTATTTTAGTTTCTTTCGTTTTTTGTACTGAGCAGTTTCGTTTCTCTTGAGTCATACTAAAACTAAATTATCCCAAAATTCGGACTAAATCGCTTTAGTACTAAAACGAATGCACATGTCTAGTTTACATATTTCAACACATAGCTCCTTCAGTACTCGCGGGTGAATTCCGTTCGGCCCTGGGGCTTTATTCACATTCACATTGTTTAATTGCTGCAAAACCTTGTCCTGAGTCAACCAGTCACTTTTTATTAGTAAGTTTTTATCAATGAATTGCATGTCTCCTGTTATAGGTTTCTCTTTGATAAACACTGAAGAAAAATAATCAATAAAAATTTCTGCCTTATCTTGATCTTCAGTTAATAATACCCCTACTACAGATTTTAGTGAACCTACATTTTCACTCTTGAGGTTTTTAGCATTTATGTACCTAAAGAATCTTTTAGGGTTGGTCTTGCTCTCTTTGGCTATTTATTTTTCATTTTCTAGTTTAGCCCATCTAGTCGCTTTTTTACATGCTTTATTGGCTGCCTTATATGCTTTATAGGATGCCTCAGATTTATCAGATTTAAAAGTTTTAAATGCCTTCTTTTTATTTTCCATTTCCTTGGTTATCTTCCTACTAAGCCATATTGGTTTCAGTCTGTTTCTTTTATATTTATTACCCAGTGGAATATATTGGGACGTGTACTTTTCTAATGTTAGTTTAAAGATATTCTGCTTATCCTCTGTGTTTTTCCCGTAAAAGAGTTTCTGCCAGTCAATGACACTGAAAGCTTCCTTTATTTTAATGAAGTCGGCCTTTTTAAAATGATGTGTTTTAGCATGCCCGCTATGAATGTGTTTTGTTTGAGTTTATTTAACCCTTTCGCTGCTGAGGCTTTTCCCGCCCCTGTGCTGAGGTCATTTTTACCTGTTTTGCGCATCATGTTTAAACGTGTTTTGAAGGCTTATTTTAGTATATGACCAGACATATATATATCGTTCTTTCCGTCAGACTCAGTAGATTCATAATATGTCATTATTATATGTATACGTTATGTCATGTCTGTATATTATAACAAAAAATGCAATAAAATATGTATTTTCAATAATTTACAACGTGTAAAGTGTTTTTTTTCACATTTTAACATGCGAGCAATTGCGGTTATATTTTGTATGGGGTGCGCTTGTTAAAAAAATTAGAGATGGGGTCTCGTTACATTTTTTTTTTGGGGAAAATGACACTATTTTTAACAAACGCACCGCATACAAAAATCGTTAGTGCAGCATCATTGTTCACATTATAATTGAAATGGGAACAATATTGCTGCATTAACAAACCCAAAAAAATAAAAAAAAAGTGTTTATTTTTTTTTTTTATTTTTTATTTTTAATTTTTTTTAATTTTTATTTTTCATTTTTTTTTTTTTTTTTTAACAAAATTTTACACTTTCATGTTTGGTATCGTTGGAACGGCCATGCTCTGGCCGATCCAACCATACAAACTTTAACCCCTAACTGCCACGGATCGGGAGATAGGGAGTTCATTGGAACTCCCTATCTCCACAGTTGGTGGCAGTTAGGGGTTAACTCTAGGACTGGCGTCATCGTGCTACGCACGATGACGCCAGTCCTCTGGGGGAGTTCCCGGAGGCTTGGCCGACATCCAAGATGTCGGCCAGCTCCGGGAAAGGATCGCGAACCGGCGCTTTTCAGCGCCGATTCGCGATCCAGCTCCCCAGGGGTTAATGCCAGGCATCATTTGGAAGGGCAGGCTTGCCCTTCCAATGATGCCTGGGTTAAGCCCCGCAGAGCCACCGATCGGGAGGGAGAGAGGTCCGAAGGACCTCCCCCCCCTCCCTTTCAGGCGCCTCCTCCGCACATGCGGGGGGCGCCTGAATTAGGTGTCATCGCGCCCCCGCGATGACACTAATTCTGGCGGCTGGTGGTCCGGATGCCGGGCTGACATCCAGGATGTCAGCCCGCACCGGAGGGGCCAGCGATCGGCCGGAACCCGGCCGAACGCTGACCCCAATGTGAGGACGCGCTCAGCGCGTCCTCAGCACACCAGCGGGAATGCTGAGGACGCGCTGAGCGCGTCCTTAGCATTCAAGTGGTTAAAAAGACCCCATATTATGGTCACTGTTTCCCAACTGCTCCCTTACTTGAATATTTGAGAAAAGATCTGCATTGTTTGTTATAACCAGATCCAGACAGTTATTCTCTCTAGTTGGTGTTTCTACCAGTTGTGTCATGAAGGTATCATTTAACAGATTCAGAAACTGGATTCCTTTTGCTGAATTACTAGTCCAACTATCCCAATTAATGTCTGGGTAATTAAAATCCCCAATAAGTAAAGTGCTACCCTGATGCGCAGCCTTCCTAATTTGCTCTAACAGTTGTTCTTCCTCATCATTATCTACCGTATTTTTCGCTCCATAAGACGTACCTGACCATAAGACGCACCTAGTTTTTAGAGGAGGAAAACAGGAAAATAAATATTCTGAAATCAAATAGTGTAATAATGGATATACTGCCCCAGCTCATGGATACTGCCCCCAGCTCATGGATACTGTCCTCCAGCTCATGGATACTGTCCCCCAGCTCATGGATATGCCCCAGCACATGGATACTGTCCCCCAGCTCATGGATATGCCCCAGCACATGGATACTGTCCCCCAGCTCATGGATATGCCCCAGCACATGGATACTGTCCCCCAGCTCATGGATATGCCCCCCAGCTTATGGATATGCCCCCATCTTATGGATATGCCCCCCAGCTTATGGATATGCCCCAGCACATGGATATGCCCCAGCACATGGATACTGTCCCCCAGCTCATGGATATGCCCCCAGTTTATGGATATGCCCCAGCTCATGGATACTGTCCCCCAGCTCATGGATACTGTCCCCCAGCTCATGGATAATGCCCCAGCTCATGGATATTGCCTCAGCTCGCTCATGGATGTGCCCCAGCTCGCTCATGGATGTGCCCCAGCTCACTCATGGATATGCCTCCGCTCACCTGTCGCCGCCGCGTTAGGCTCCCTCTGAGCGTGCGTCCGGCGGCAGGAAGCTTGGGCACTCGCCTGGGGGAGCCACGTGACCGCGATCTCGCGAGATCGCGGTCACGTGGCTCCCCCAGGCAAGTGCCCAAGCTTCCTGCCGCTGGACGCACGCTCAGAGGGAGCCTAACGCGGCGGTGACAGGTGAGCTGAGGCATATCATGGGGCATTCGCTCCATAAGATGCACCCACTTTTCCCCCCACTTTTTGGGGGGAGAAAAGTGCGTCTTATGGAGCGAAAAATACGGTATATTAGGTGGTTTATAGCATATGCCAGCAAATAGTTGACTTCCCTGTTAATTCCCCAAAGAAATATTTACCCATAAGGATTCCACATTTCCCTCATCATTTACCAGGTGTGTAATATTTGGCTTTAAATCATGATTTAAATACAAACATACTCCACCCCCTTTCTTATTTTTCCAATCCCTTCTAAACAATGCATAAATATGTAAATTTACAGCCCAGTCGTGCGTTTCATCCCACCACGTTTCTGTTATACCTATTATTTAATTTTGCTTAGTGTATGCTATTGCCTCTAGTTCCCCCATCTTGTTATTGAGGCTCCTTGCATTAGCAAGCATACATATTGTTACTTTTATTTTGATAAGATAACAAATATATTGATACTTAAAGTGCTCAAAACAGACATTTCTTGGGGATATAAATGAAAATCGCCACAGATCACCACATTTCGGCAGCAGTGAAAATGTCCCATATAGAAGTAATGGTTTATCTATTCAGAGAATGCCGAACTGTCAGTGAAATGTTGGCGAAATGCCCTGATTTTCAGTGCTTCAGTTCGACAGGTTTAAACAGACGAGTCCCATAGGATTCAATGTTAAATAGTAATAAAAAATTTAAAAAAAAAAAACATTTATTCTTTTCATTTTTAGGAAAAAAAGTATTTTTATTCTTTAGGCAAAATTTTTGGTTCACAATTTTTTAAAAGGCATTTTTTTTATTCTGTATCAGATCTTTTTATTTTTTTATGGGACCTTTTTATAATTTAAACACTTTTTAATACATTTTTATTGGTTTAAACGACTATTATCAGAATAGGAGAGTTCCTTTTTGTTTGTTTTTTTTTTGCAGTTTGGTGGTTTTTGCCAAGGCCAATTTGCCGCTCTTTGGTGACATTCGCCAACTTTTACATATGTCTTCAACGGCTTCCTCTTCGTCTCCCTACTGTGACCCTATGGTGAATAGTGAATTCACCGTAGTTTCAGGGAAAAATAATTGCCTAAGTTCACCAAAGTGAAAAGCACCGAAATTTCTATGAAATTTCTGTGCTGCGTGAATAACTTAATTTAAAATTTTGAATTTGAATTTTAAATAAAAGTTGCACACTGCTTCTTTTTTAACTTTATTCAAATTTTCTATGTTAAAGGCTTAAATATTGGCTAGATATTGTTTTGCAATCTGAAGGACTATGTTACATTTTGCAATCAATATTTAATCTCCTGAATTTAGCAACATATATAAGAGCTTCAGAAATTCATATCCTTACATTATTGCCGGTAAGCATTAATTGGTGTTAGACAATAAAAACCACTAAAAATCAATCTGATGAGTCACAACATATTGACACACCGGGTTTGCATTTATTGTGTCGGAATCCTTGCTGTCAGTGCCGCTCAAATTTTTTAATGTCCTGCGGTTTTACAAGACTGCAGGCGAGCAAAGAGGAACGTGAATAGTAGTGACTCCTGGCAATGAGTAAAGTGGGAATTTTTTGTTGTTTCTAAATGCTGCCTAAAATCCAGATCATGCCAGTTCTTATTGACCAAGTGAAATAGCTTTATGGAACACGGTTATAGTGAAATGCTTATTTACATAACCCCAATAATGATCATGTATCCATAACCCAAGAACAAGGGGAAAAGCAATAGAATTCTTAGTGAAGAATGTCCAATGTTACACTCCTTGTAGTTCGTTCAAGGGTTAATATTTGCGCCTTTCATACATTTCTTTATTGCCATTTCGTGGCTCCCCTTGACCTTAAGAATGCCCACCTCCCTAGTCAACATCAGTGAGAGCCAGTTGGGGTCTTTATAGCTACAGTTACAAGTAATTTTACAGTGCTAACAGATTCCGTAGCACTTTACAATGGGGAAGCACAGACAGGTGACATAATAAATAATAAAACATAAGGAACAGGCAGCCCTGCCAGTAGGATAATTGTCCTGCTAATGCAGGACGTTATGCAAGTGCTCAGCCAGACATCCCATGAGCTAACAATCTAAGGGACTAAGGCAAGTGAAACAAAAGGGAGCAGGGGGGGGGTGTGGAGATAATTACCAGAGAGAATATAGCAGACACTACATAATGATAGACCAAGAGTTTGGGCATGATGAGGTTAAACCGAGCGAGGATTGAAGCAGCTGAGAAAAGGAGACTATATAATTAGGATAGGGGTTGAGTGGGAGGGTGGATGGGACGGACGGGTGGGAGGGTGGATGGGGTTGGCGGGTGCGACAGCAGAGGGAAAAATGGAGGTTAGGTGTGACTGTGGATAAAACAAATACGGAGTTTAGAGGGGGCAGCCATTTGTTCGTGCAGAGTATTTAAAACAGGGAGGAGCAGAGCAGACTGAGAATCAGCACAGAATTAAACTATCAAAAAAAGAGGGAAGAAAAATAAATAAATAAACTAGAACCAGCATCAATATGGCAAAGAATGTGTTGATTGAAGAATACCTTTCTGGCTTTCTTGCAGGAAACAGAGGAGAGATTGCTTTGAGTATGGGACATGGACATTGTTCTCATCCTGACCACTTTATCTTACTAAAGTGGTCAGGATGTGAGGAGTGTCCGCCTTCTCCTCCCCCGCAGCTCCCCCTGTCAGAATCGCTGGGTGAAGCATAGGAGTTTCCTCCACTCCACCGGAATTTTGAATTTCCAAACTCACGGTCACTAGATCGGTCACTAGTGATATCAGCATGCGGAGAGTGTGCCGACGTCACCTTCTCTCTGAGACCACCTGTGAGAGCGAACAGTCTCAGAGAGGCAGCGATCGATTGGTTCTGCACATGCGCACAGCTCTGGTCCATCGTTACGTGCAGGTGCTACGGAGCCTGCATACATAAAGCGAGCAAGTCAAGTAGCGGTGCACAATTTGCAGTTACTGCACTATGCAAGTTGCGTTTGATCACAAATTTTGCAGAAAAACTTCAGGGACTTTCACTTTGGGGAGTCCTTGAGTGAAGAGGAGGAGGAGGAGCAGCAGTGCGCACGAGGGGCAAAAGGTGAGTAATATCAATGAAAATAACTAATTGAAATAAAAAATAATTGGCAGAGGATGTTGTAGCAGCATCTGCCCAGTCATTTAAGTGCAGAAGAAAAGGAACACTGTTTAATAGAGCATCACTTTAACCCCTTACCGCCAGGTGAGTTGTGCCCGGTGGGTGGGTTTTAATGATGACGGGGAGTACTAGCTGTCCGGCTGCTGCCCCCTGCGCAGCTGAGGCGTGCTGCGTATTATTGGTTACAAGGGGATGGCTTGAGTTGAAGCCGTCCCACAACAGGGAATGACGCGCAATACGCCAGCTGGTGGGTGGGCTGGACGCGGTCCATAGACGCCAGCAGGGCGTGCTAAGGCTTCCTGCGGTGTTGAGTCATTCCCCCATTGTCATTTACCCCTCAACCGCCAAGCATGGGTGGGAGTTCAGAGGATACATGCCCCACCACTTTGTATTAACCAATTCACTACCAGGTACTTTTTCTATTGGAAAAAAATGGTTATCATAACATTTATTTGAAACATGGGATATGTAGTCAACAATTAAATATAGGGTAAAATAGAAAATTTTCACAGACATTGTTTGCTAGGAGTTAAAAAAAGTATAACAAGGTGTAATTACTCATTATTTTCCATTATTTGTTTATTCCTTTTATCTATAAAAAGATCTCACGTCCCCTCAAATGATATCTGCCTTAAATTAACATTTGATTCCTTGTCCTAGAATACTAATAAATGCAGGACTGAATCCTGCAAGAGAGTGGAATTACTAATAATTCTGCAAATGCTAATTATAAGAAGCTATAACAGATTTCACAAATAGCAAAATGACATATCATGTATAACAGGAACTATGATGATTATATCAAGCCACATCCTGTGCAATATATGCTGTTTCATGGATCTAACATGGATATATGATGTACAGTATGCTATAAAGACTAAATAAGGCTACATGTATGCTAATACCGTTAAATTATATGTTTATATGTATTAAATACAATAAGTCGCCTACTGATGACCGAGTCGTACACAGGGAGTCAAAAATACACGACACATAACTGTGGAATAATATATATATTTATTATATAGGCCACAGCTAAAAACTCCACACAATAACCCACCACCATGACATAACCATTCCCATAACAAAAATAAAACAATAACCCAGTGCTGAAAGAGGACTCCACACAACCACCACACACCTCCAAACCAACCAACTACAAAAACTTCCCAACTCCCAACCATCTGACCAAAATTATCCTAAATAAAAAGGAACCCCTAGCCAGCACTACCTACAAGCCCCCGTCGTGACAAAAGGAGCCCAACAAAACTAATACTCTAACTAAAACAGGGTGGGAGGGTGGGGATTTTTCCAGCTCTACCTCAGGAGAAAAAGGCGCGCAGAGCCTCTCCACACGCGCCTTAAGTACCCTCCTGGTGACTCCTCCCACACCTCTCCCGCTCAAAACTCCACACACGCTGAAAACCCTTCTAGAAAAATCCTCCCTGCGTCCTGGCATCAGAGGCAACTTAAGGGCAACTTAACGCCTTAGGTGCTTCAGGCCTTCATTACATATATTTATATATATACAGTATCTCACAGAAGTGTGTAAATATTTTAATTATAACTTTTCATGTGACAACACTGAAGAAATTACACTTTGCTACAATGTAAAGTAGTGAGTGTACAGCTTGTGTAACAGTGTAAATTTACTGTCCCTCAAAATAACTCAACACACAGCCATTAATGTATAAACCGCTGCCAACAAAAGTGACTACAACCCTAAGTGAAAATGTCCAATTGGACCCAACTAGCCATTTTCCCTCCCCAGTGTCATGTGACTCGTTAGTGTTACAAGGTCTCAGGTGTGAATGGGGAGCAGGTGTGTTAAATTTGGTGTTATCGCTCTCACTCATACTGGTCACTGGAAGTTCAACATGGCACCTCCTGGCAAAGAACTCTCAGAGGATCTAGAAAAAAGATTTTTTTGCTCTACATAAAGATGGCCGTGGCTATAAGAAGATTGACAAGACCCTGAAACTGAGCTGCAGCACGGTGGCCAAGACCATACAGCGGTTTAACAGGACAGGTTCCACTCAGAACAGGCCTCGCCATGGTCGACCAAAGAAGTTGAGTGCACGTGCTCAGCGTCATATCCAGAGGTTGTCTTCTGGAAAAAGATGTGAGAGTGCTGCAGAGGTTGATGGGGGGGTCAGCCTGTCAGTGCTCAGACCATACAACGCACACTGCATCAAATTGGTCCGCACGGCTGTCGTCCCAGGAAGCCTCTTCTAAAGATGATGCACAAGAAAGCCTGCAAACAGTTTTCTGAAGACAAGCAGACTAAGAACATGGATTACTGGAATCATGTCCTGATGAAACCAAGATAAACTTGTTTGGTTCAGATGGTGTCAAGAGTCTGTGGCGGCAAAACAGGTGAGGAGTACGGTGAGGATAATTTCAGAGCCATTCGGCTGTTCAAAAGCAGGTGGCTCACCAAATATTGGCGAATTGACGATCAAGTACGGTGCCTGTTCGATAGCAGTGAAATCTCTATAGAGAAGCAATGGTTAATCTATTCACAGAACACTGAACAGCAGAGAAATGTCAGTGAAATGCCCTGATTTTCGGTGCTTTCATTCGGCAGGTTTAATCAATCGACTCCTATAGGTTTCAATGTAAAAAATATTCCTGTTTTAATTAAATATTTATTCAACCGTTTATAATTTTCTCTTCCAGCAAAAAGTATATTTATTTTGAGATTTTTTCGGCTTTTTTTGGGATTTTTTCGGTGAAATTTTTTTCCCGGTATTTTTAGAGGTTTTTTTTCCTGTAACAGACATTTTAATTATTATTATTCATAGGACCTGATATAGTCTTTTCCAGGCATTTTCATCAGTAGTTTTTATGCAAAGACATTTTAAAAGTTGTTTTTTTTTTTACCCCGTTCGTCGGTTTCTTGGCTTTGTCCTGCAACTGGTCGGCTCTCCATGCGGCGGATTGTCAGCTTTATTCAGCTTTCTTTCGGTGGCTTATTAGATCGATCTGATGAATTTTTTTTGTTGGCAGAAGGTTTGCGGCAGTTTTTCCATTAAATTCTGCGCTTTTGGAGCGGTTTTCTGGATGCGTTAGGTGGATTTTCCCTGCGCTTCAGAGACTCAGTCTTCAGAGACTGTGGTGAAAGTTGGATTCACCGCGGGGTCGGCAAATTCGACTCCCCAAAGTGCGGGGAACGAAACCTGTTTGTATTAAGAAAGCTTACATTAGGGATGTGCGTTTCGGGTTTTGGAATTTCGGAATTTTCACGAAATTTCCCGATTCGGGTCTTTCGATGCGGCCGAAAATCCGAAATTTTTTAGATCCGAAAAAGTCGAATCCGAACTGTTTTCCGAACCGAATCGAAAAAATTTCGGAATTTCGAATGGACTTGAAATGTGTCAAATCGAAATCTATTGCTTTGAAACGAGAACAGACTTTCCGAAAAAACGAAAAATTTACCAAATCGAAAATTTTTCGGAATTTTCGAATGGACTTGAAATGTGTCAAATCGAAATCTATTGCTTTGAAACGAGAACAGACTTTACGAAAAAAACGAAAAATTTGCCAAATCGAAAATTTTTAGGAATTTTCGAATGGACTTGAAATGTGTCAAATCGAAATTTATTTTCCCTCTATTCATGATTTCAGTTCCATTCGGGATTTCGGTTCCATTTCGGTAAGTCTGGACATCGTATATTTAACTAGTATCGGTTATATCGCTGAATCTGTAAAAATTTTTTGTTTCCAATGATCCGATCAGAATATTCGTATTTTGGTCAGATCCGATTCATCCGCGGGTCGCGCATGCGCGCGCGCGCACGTGTCGTAACTTTATTGAGCCAGTTTTATTGACAACTTTTTGAACAAAATATTGTTTTTATTATTCTTCATGATGGCCGCTGTAAGAGAGGAGACCTCGTCATCATCTCATGATGAACCACCTGCACCCAGGAAGAAACGGGCCCAAAATATGGCGTTTGAGGAGATGTTGGAGCTGGTACGCATCTTTGATAGCAAAGATTACGATTGCCGGAACGGACCTTACCGCAGGAAGAATAACGCCAGAAAAGATCGTATCCTTGACAAGCTACGCACCACCATTTTGGAAATGTTTGGGAAGGACCGGACAAAGGACCAGCTACGGAAACGCTGGTCTAATTTAAAAGTTCGTGAGCAGGAGCAGCTGAAACGCATCCACCGCGTCATAGCGAAACGTAAGTGTCATGTTATATTGTAAAGCGCTGCGCAAACTGTTGGTGCTATATAAATCCTGTATAATAATAATAATGTGCTTGCATGTGCTAATGTGCACAGAAATACGCTGATTTATCTAGTCCTTTTTTCATGCAATGTGATTGTGTATAGCTTTGCGTTTTCACAATTCGTGATACATGCATTTTTGCCATAGCTCTTCTTTTTTGTGATTTTACGTATTCGTGAAAATTGTGATATTTGATGTATGTAGATGAAGTTACAATGCAGGATTTCTTTTGGCACTGTGTGTATAGTCTGTAGTGTGCTGGGGGGGGGGTTGTTGTGATTGAGTGATGCATACGAGATGACCCGCAGCTTGCCCAATATTGACTCCCACCTGCGCATCAATAAAAATCTCTGCGTCTCTGCTAAAGTGATAGGATGGGACATGTAGTTCTTCTGAAAGTGCATCCAAACAGAGCTGTGTTCAATACAGCCTCAGCAGCTGCTGCAGCAGTGTCATTGAATGCTTTAGATGCAAATTTCAAAACAAAATGGTGGATTTCTGTTGTTGTTTCTGCTATATCCAGTTTTATTATTAGCAGAAACTGAAAGTGAAACTGAGGCTGAGGCATCTATAAAATAACTAAAAGCAGTCACACAATGCGCTTTGTACGCACACAACACAAATAATAGTTTTTATTGAATAAACGTAATGTTTACTTCTGAAAAAAATATATAAATGAACGGTAATATATGTCTGTGCAGAGGAAATAAATAAATATTTTGTGACTTTAGAACTATGAGATGGGAGTAGTGGTGGGTCAAGCTGGTAGTGGGGGGGGTGTCGCAATACTTTCGGCAATATATTGTATAGATATACAATTTTTTCCAGTCTGCATTATTTACGTGTTATATTTTTTGGATTTGGCAGAAGACAGGAAGAAGGCCGCCGAATCTGCCCGGGCAGGGACCAGTGCCCCAGTGGAGGAGGAGGGGGAGCCACGGGCGTCCACCAGCGCTGGTATATACTGTTTTATTTAGCAACGACTTTTGGTCAAAAACAGAAAAAAAATTTGTTTACTGTATTTAAATTTTTTTTTTTATGTATAGCACAAGAGGAGCAGGAGGAGGAAGAGGAGGACCAGGAGGAGGGCGAAGGAGAGAGGCCGCCAGTCCAGGTTTTTTTTTTTTACTGTTGTATTTTGCATCGACTTTTGTTCAAAAATAAATCAGTTTTGTTGTTTACTGTATTTTTTATTTCTTTAATTTCTTACATATAGCACCGGATATGCAGACGGTGGTGGTGGGGGAGGAGGAGTCAGAGGAGTCGGAGACTCAGGAGGCCGCCAGCTCTGGTATATACTACTGTTATATTTTTTCAAGACTTTCAGTCAAAAATAGAAACCTGCTTTACTTACTGTATTTTCCTTCTTTCATTTATTGGATATATAGAAGAAGCCAGACCGAGCAATCGGGAGGCGATTGGCGAACTAAGGCTGGCTGTCAGAACACTTGATGCCATCCAGGAACTGCTGCAGGAACTCCGGGAACAGCTTAACAACACCGCGGACATCCTGGAGCGGCAGTAAGACAGAGACAATAGTCAAGTCAATACGGATGTGCCTCAGCTGCTCCTGCTCGCCTGCTTTGAGGTCGGACCAGCGTTTTCTGATCTGGTCCTTCGTCCCGTCTTTCCCAAACACCTCCAGGATGGTGGTGCGCGTAGCTTGTCAATGATACGATCCTTCCTAAAATTATTCTTCCTGCCATAAGGGCCCTTACTGCAGTCATAATCTTTGTAATCAAAGATGCGGACCAGCTCCAACATCTCCTCAAATGCCAGTAATTCTAAAAGTGAACCAATACTCTGAACGCCTGGCTTGGAAGATGGCCGCCATTGTATGTTTGTTTGTGTTGTTTGTGCCCCTGTTGGGCAGTTTGCCATCCTTGGCATGTTCCCTTCCCTTCCCTTCCCCATGTTGTAAATAAATTTTCTATTTTTTCTATATTTTCCTGTTTGTGTGCGTTGCTTTACGTTAATAAGTTAATTATGTATTGCTTGGTTTCCACACTGTTAACCACTTCGATGCAGAGGACGCGCTCAGCGCGTCCTCCGCATGGCTGCTGGTATGCGGAGGACGCGCTGAGCGCATCCTCCCTTTGGGGTCAGCGCTCGGCCGGGTTCCGGCCGATCGCTGGCCCCCCCGGTGCGGGCTGACATCCTCGATGTCAGCCCAGCATCCGGAACCGCCGCCGGTGAAATTAGGTGTCATCGCGACAGCGCGATGACACCTAATTCAGGCGCCCCCCCCCCGCATGTGCGGAGGAGGCGCCTGAAAGGGAGGGGGGGAGGTCCTTCGGACCTCTCTCCCTCCCGATCGGCGGCGTTGCGGGGGTTAACCCAGGCACCATTTGGAAGGGCACAGCCTGCCCTTCCAAATGGTGCCTGGCATTAACCCCTGGGGAGCTGGATCGCGAATCGGCGCTGAAAAGCGCCGGTTCGTGATCCTTTCCCGGAGTTGGCCGACATCTTGGATGTCGGCCAAGCCTCCGGGAACTCCCCCTGAGGACTGGCGTCATCGTGCATAGCACGATGACGCCAGTCCTAGAGTTAACCCCTAACTGCCACCAACGGTGGAGATAGGGAGTTCCAATGAACTCCCTATCTCCCGATCCGTGGCAGCTAGGGGTTAAAGTTTGGTATGGTTGGATCGGCCAGAGCATGGCCGTTCCAACGATACCAAACACGAATGTGAAAAAGTTTGTAAAAAAATAAATAAATTAAAAATAAAAATATATTTAAAAAAAAAATTATAAAAATTAAATAAACATTTTTTTTTCTTTTTTTTGGTTCGTTAATGCAGCAATATTGTTCCCATTTCAATTATAATGTGAACAATGATGCTGCACTAACGAGGTGGTGGGGCAATATCCACGAGGAGCTGGGGCATGTCCACGAGGAGCTGGGGCATGTCCACGAGGAGCTGGGGCATATCCACGAGGAGCTGGGGCATGTCCACGAGGAGCTGGGGCATGTCCACGAGGTGCTGGGGCATGTCCACAAGGAGCTGGGGCATATCCATGAGGTGCTGGGGCAATATCCACGAGGAGCTGGGGCATGTCCACGAGCAGCTGGGGCATATCCACGAGGAGCTGGGGCATATCCATGAGGATCTGGGGCATATCCATGAGGATGTCGGATGTCGGCCAAGCTTCCGGGAACTCCCCCTGAGGACTGGCGTCATCGTGCATAGCACGATGACGCCAGTCCTGGAGTTAACCCCTAGTTGCCACCAATGGTGGAGATAGGGGGTTCCAATGAACCCCCTATCTCCCGATCCGTGGCAGCTAGGGGTTAAAGTTTGGTATTGTTGGATCGGCCAGAGCATGGCCGTTCCAACGATACCAAACACGAATGTGAAAAAAGTTTGTAAAAAAATTCAAAATAAAAAAATATTTAAAAAAATTTATAAAAAAAAATAAACAATTTTTTTTCTTTTTTTTGGTTTGTTAATGCAGCAATATTGTTCCCATTTCAATTATAATGTGAACAATGATGCTGCACTAACGATTTTTGTATGCGGTGCGTTTGTTAAAAATCGTGTAATTTCCCCCAAAAAAAATGTAACGAGACCCCATCTCTAATTTTTTTAACAAGCGCACCCCATACAAAATATAACCGCAATTGCTCGCGCGTTAAAATGTGAAAAAAAAACACTTTACGCGTTGTAAATTATTGAAAAATCATATTTTATTGCATTTTTTGTTATAATATACAGACAGGTCATGACGTATACATATAATAATGACATATTATGAATCTGCCGAGTCTGACGGAAAGAACGATATATAATATGTCTGGGTCATATACTAAAATAAGGCTTCAAAACACGTTTAAACATGATGAGCAAAACCGGTAAAAAATAAATGAGCTCAGCACAGAGGTGGGAAAAGCCTCAGCAGCGAAAGGGTTAATTAAAAAAACACGATAGAATCGCCAGAATTATCGTATCGACAGAATGAATTATCGGATCCGAAAAACAAACCAAAAATTTATTATAAAAAATATATAAAGTAGTATTAAAAAAGTAAACCATAGTAGTTTTCATCAAAACGAATAGAGTTAGACAGCTTTGAAACGAGAACAGACGTTCCGAAAAAAACGAAAAGTTCCGAAAAACGAAAAATTGGCGATATGCCGAAAACCATGTACAATTCCGAAAAACGAAAAGTTCCGAAAAAACGAAAAATGGGCGATATGCCGAAAACCATGTACAATTCCAAAAAACGAAAATTCCCGAAATAACGAAAAGTCGATACAGAAACCTAGTAAAGTGACCCGAAAATATGAAAAATAGTCGATATTCCGAAAAATAAATGTACCCGAAAACCGAATCGAACCGAACCGAATCGAAACAGAAAGCAGTCGAAACGAGCCGAATCGAAAAGTTTAAAAATTCGAAAAATCGAATCGAATCGAAAAAAAAATCGGTGCACATCCCTAGCTTACATTACCACATCAACCATTCTTCCATTGAATTAAAAATTGCATTTGGTGTGGTTATTCTAGTCCTGTGCATTGTGTATCAAATACTTTGGCATGCTGGAATTTCATTTTTTATGTTTAAATTATCATTATAAATCCCTAAGGCTAGGGTCAAATGAACGCATTATTCGCAGCGTCCGTCAAAAAGCGCGTCCGAACGCATTGACAAATTTTTTCACGGAATGCGCGAAAACGGTCAGACGACGCACATTTTCGTGCGTGATTTTTGTACGGATAATCAATAAAACTCTTTTTGCGTCTGGACGTTATGTAGGCTGGACATTAGCAGCGTCTGACATCTCCTAATCACGCAAACACGCCGCTATGCCGCAGCTGCGCACTCTGTACGTCCGTACTAGCGGTTCTGCGTTCTCGAAAAATGCGTTCATTTTCCACTTGCGTTGCACGGCCGGACTTTCGTGCGGCCGTACTTTGTATATTGGCCATCATTTGCTGCTACTGCGGCCGTGATTAAGTGCGCCTAAACGCACGTTAAAAATGCGTTAGTCTGACCCCAGCCTAAAACCCTGGTTTAATTGTCAATATCAATGTGGACTGTCTGCAAGTAGATGAAATCAGTTTCTTGGAAGGGTTCTTAATTTTCGACATTACTTATGGTAAGACGGCTAACTGTATGTACACACCTAGCCCACTATATACTGAAATATATATATATATATATATATATATGTGTTAATCCCTTATAGATTGTAAATACCCATAGCAACAGGATCCCTCAAGCATGGTGTATCATGTTTGTAAAGCTATTATTCTCATATAAGGGAAGGGAAGTGCTCATGCCACTGTACAGAGCACTGGTGAGACCTCACTTGGAGTACTGTGTGCAGTACTGGAGACCGTATCTCCAGAAGGATATAGACATCTTAGAGAGAGTTCAGAGAAGGGCTACTAAAATGGTGTACGGCTTGAAGGAGAAAAGTTACCAGGAAAGGCTTAATGATCTTAACATGTACAGCTTGGAAAAAAGACGAGACAGAGGAGATATGATAGAAACATTTAAATACGTAAAGGGAATCCACAGGGTAGAGGAAGGGAGTATATTTAAAAGGAAACAAAGTAGCAAAACAAGAGGACATAGTCTTAGATTAGAGGGGCAAAGGTTTAAAAGTAACATCAGAAAGCATTATTTTACTGAGAGGGTGGTGGATACATGGAACAGTCTTCCAGTTGAAGTGGTAGAGGCCAAAACAGTAATTGAATTTAAGCAGGCATGGGATAGGCATAAGGCTATCCTAAACAAAAGATAAATCCAGGTAAAGTATCCATGTAATTGGGCAGACTAGATGGGCCGAAAGGTTCTTATCTGCCGACATTTTTCTATGTTTCTATATCTTGTACAGGGCTGAGGAACCTTCTGGTATTCAATAAAGTCCAATCATTGTATGCTTTAGGCTAGGGTCAGACTAACACATTTTTCGCGTTGTCCGTGAAAAAGTGCGTTCGAACGAATAGACGTATTTTTTCACGGAATACGCGATAGCGGTCATACGATGCGCATTTTCGTCCGTGATTTTGTAAGGATCATCAATAAAACACTTTTTGTGTCTGGACGTTATGTTGGCCGGACATGAGCAGCGTCCGACGTCTCCCAATCACGCACACACGCCGCTATGCGGCCGCAGCGCACTCTGTATGTCCGTACTAGAAGTATCACGTTCTTGCAAAAATGCGTTCGTCTGCCACTTGCGTTGTGCGGCCGCACTTTTGTGCGGCCGTTCTTCGTATGCTGCCCGGCATTGGACGTCATTTGCTGCTAGCACGGCCGTGATTTAGTGCTGCTAAACGCACGTTGATACTGCGTTAGTCTGACCCTAGCCTTAGAGGAGAATAATCTTTAGGGATTTCTTGTTAAATGCTTATCCTTTAAGTTGGAATTTTTGGAAACCATCACTGATGGATGGATTTGCTAAAGGTCTAGGGCTCTATTACATTCTTTGCGCAAAAACGCTCGCGCTGCGCTATTTTTTTTGCGCGCAGCATTAAACGTTAACGCGCGTAAATTAACGCTGGTATTACAATCTGAGCGCATTTTTTAATCCGTCAAAAAGTATTGCGCATAAAAAACACGCGCGCATTAACGCTGTGCGCAGAAATCGGTGGGCAGACTGTTTTTTCACGCGTTTCAGCCAATCAGAATTAAGAACCACAATTGTCTCCCTTTCAGTTTTTGCGCCTGTCAAAATCAATCTGAGTATATATGCTGCAGCAATAATAAAATCACGCACAACTTCTCTATTTTGTTGTTTGGGTATGTGTAGAATGTGTAACTATACTGTGCTGTATTATTTATTTTTGGGCTGGTGTATTTGGTTTCGGCAGAACGTTCAGATTTGCCGTTACCACCACCTTTTCAAAGACGTTAAAATAATGAACGCAAACGCTGTCCGTTTAATTTTGCGCTAAGATTGTAATACCATCCGCGTACCAGCGCACAAACGCATTTGCGTTCACAATGTTAAGTATAGGACACGCAAAGTACATCACGCTCGCAAAGGGTTCGCGCAAGTTCACCCGCGTTTGATGTTAAGGCACATTTTTTGCGCGGACATTGTAATACGACGTTCTGCGCGAAGGGTTTTGTCCCTCGCGTTAATGCGTTTTTGCGCACGCGTTAACATTTGGGTTTGGGCAAAGAATATAATAGTGCCCCTCTCCGGGCTGATGTCCTACATTAAAGTGGTGAGAGAAGCAGCAAGAGATACTAAACATCACTTCACCATGTGTCACCAGGACTTCACAACCGCAGGTCAACTAAACATCAAGCTGGAGCCGTTAACAATAAAGTGAACCTCTACTCATCCTGACCACTTTAGTTTTTTAACCCTTTCGCTGCTGAGGCGTTTCACTCCTCTGTGCAGAGCTAATTTTTACCTGTTTCGCTCATCTTGTTTAAACGTGTTTTTAAGGCTTATTTTAGTATATGACCCAGACATATTATATATCGTTCTTTCCGGCAAACTCGGCAGATTAATAATATGTCATTATTATATGTATACGTCATGACCTGTCTGTATATTATAACAAAAAATGCAATAAAATATGAATTTTCAATAATTTACAACGTGTAAAGTGTTTTTTTTTTCACATTTTAACATGCGAGTAATTGCGGTTATATTTTGTATGGGGTGCGCTTGTTAAAAAAATTAGAGATGGGGTCTCGTTACATTTTGTTTTGGGGAAAATTACGCGATTTTTAACAAACGCACCGCATACAAAAATCGTTAGTGCAGCATCATTGTTCACATTATAATTGAAATGGGAACAATATTGCTGCATTAACAAACCAAAAGAAAAAAAATTGTTTATTTTTATTTTTATTTTTTTTAAATATTTTTTTATTTTTATTTTAAATTTTTATTTTTTTAAAAAAACTTTTTTCACAGTCGTGTTTGGTATCGTTGGAACGGCCATGCTCTGGCCGATCCAACAGTCTAGCTGCCACGGATCGGGAGATAGGGGGTTCATTGGAACCCCCTATCTCCACCGTTGGTGGCAGCTAGGGGTTAACTCCAGGACTGGCATCATCGTGCTATGCACGATGACGCCAGTCCTCAGGGGGAGTTCCCGGAGGCTTGGCCGACATCCAAGATGTCGATCAGCTCCGGGAAAGGATCACGAACCGGCGCTTTTCAGCGCCGATTCGTGATCCGGCTCCCCAGGGGTTAATGACAGCCACCGTTTGGAAGGGCAGGCTGTGCCCTTCCAAGCGGTGCCTGTATTAACCCCCTGCTCCCCGGCGATCGGGAGGGGGAGAGATCCGAAGGACCTCCCCCCTCCCTTTCAGGCGCCTCCTCCGCACATGCGGGGGGGCGCCTGAATTAGATGTGATCGCGTCGCCGCGATGACATCCAATGTCCCCGCCGGGCTCCTGAGTGCTGGGCTGACATCCAAGATGTCAGCCCACACCGGGGGGCGCAGCAATCCGCCGGAATCCGGCGGATTGCTGCCTCCTGTGCTCGGACGCGCTGAGCGCGTCCGCAGCACAGGAGAACCACTTGGCTGGACGCGCTGAGCGCGTCCATAGCAGCCAAGTGGTTAAAGGGGTCACAATGTGTAGAGTCTCCCCCTTTGTCCCACCCACCTCTTGCTGCCCCATCC
Organism: Leptobrachium leishanense; assembly: GCA_009667805.1. Taxonomy (NCBI): domain Eukaryota; kingdom Metazoa; phylum Chordata; class Amphibia; order Anura; family Megophryidae; genus Leptobrachium; species Leptobrachium leishanense. The sequence continues at coordinate 422,620,018 of CM019064.1, read as the reverse complement.
TTTGCTTTACCCAGTGTCACCAGTAGCCTGGATTTTTAATTTCCCGGCTGCCAGTCACCAGATCGGTCACTAGTGATGTCAGCATGCAGATCCGATCCATCGCGCTGCATAGGGGCTATAGAACTTGCATACGTAAAGTGCATAGGAGCGCACTCTGCATAAGGGGGTTATTCAGAGATCCCTGAAATCTCCGGGAAACTTCTGTGCTCTCTCGTTCGACGCATTTCAGTTCGCCGAACCTGCGAACTGTCGAACACCGCCAAAGACAGCCAACAATCTAACGAGCGCCGCTGATCAGCTGCTGAAAATCACTGAAAAAAGCTCATCAGGCGCCCGAACGTCACCAAACGTTGCAAAACGCAGCCGAACTCCGCCGAACTGGTAAAACAAAATGGACCTCTGCTAGTTAAAAAAAGGTGTTTAAAACAATAAAAATGCATGGAAATAATAAAAGCGGTCCAATTAAAAAATATTTTAAAAAATTGCCATTAAAAAGAAATGGAAATCTAAAATTTCTCCGAAAAAATCAAGAAAAATACCTAAAAAATTCAAAAATATAAATTTAATAAAATAAGAAGACTTTCTGCTGAAACTGAAAAGAATAAACAGTGGAATAAAACAATAATGAAATCTGTATCTTTTTTTTTTACACTGTATCCTATGGGATTCACCGCTATAAACCTGTCGAGCTGAATCACTGAAAATCAGGGCATTTCACCAACTTTTTAGTGCAGTTTGGCGCTCTCTGAATAGATAAACCATTACTTCTCTATGGGACAATTTCATTGCTGCCGAATTGTGGCGATCTGTGGCAAACTGCACTGTATTTCACTGGCATTTTACCAATATTTAGCCGAATTGCCACGAAATTACACCGTACGGGGAAATTCACTGTTCGGTGCAATTCGGTGGCAAGTTCGACTCTTATTGAATAACTTTGTAGTGAAGCCTCAGTATTCCGGGTTAAAGGCCCCTGAGCTGCGCTCAGGACGAAACGTGAGTAAATTTACATATGCTAAAAATATATATATTAAAAATAATTGGGCAGAAGCTTTATTTAAGGGCTAAAAAAGGGACCACTGTTTTTTCAATAGCGTATCCCTTTAACTGTTCTCGGCTGGTTCACTTTCGATGCATAAACTCATCAGATATTGAATTTTGCATTGATCATAAACAGGGTTATTCAAAGAGCTCCAAATTGCTGGCGAAAAGTAACCGAAATTCAGCGTACGGTTACCTTTCCTGGCCATTCGGCTATTCAGAGAGCAGGCAGTTTGCCAAATGTTGGCGAATTGCCTGCACGTACGGTGCCTGTTCGAGGGCAGTGAATTACCATACAGGGTTATTCAAAGAGATCCGAATTGCTTGAGAAAGGTACCGAACGCTGAAAATCAGTGTTCGGTTATCTTTCTTGGCCATTCGGCTATCCAGAGAGCAGGCAGTTCGCCAATTGCCTGCACATATGGTGCCTGTTCGGTGCCTGTTCGAGGGCAGTGAAATCCCCATAAAAAGCACTGCTTCGGCTATTCAGAGAACACAAACCAGCAGTGAAAGGTTCCCGAAATGCCCTGCCATTCGGTGGTTTAATTCGACAGGTTTATTCAGGCGTATCCCATAGGCTTCAATGTTAAAAATATTCCCGTTTTAATTCAATATCTAATAAACCGTTCATTATAAAATTCTGCAGTAAAGAGTCTCTTTATCTTTCGATTTTTTTAGGATATTTTAAGCATTTTTCTGGAATTTTTTTGGATTTTTTTTTATAAGTACGATTTTTTTTTTTAAAGTTTACTTATTTTTTCTGTAACAGCCCTTTTTATTATCATTTCCTGGATCTTTTATGTAAATTCCAGACATTTTCGTTCTGTAGTTTCTTCGCAAACAGCGTTTCACTTTTCAAACATTCAAGCGTACTGGGATTTTTTTTTGTCCACTCCATTCGTCTGCGGTGTCGGGTTTTTCCGGCAGCTGCTCTGCGCTGTGATCGGCGGCTGCTCGGGTTTCTGTGTTCGGCAGGGTTAATCCAGATGTTTTTGCCGGTTTCAGTGTGCATTCGCCTGGGTTTTGCGGTGAGTGTTCGGTGGGTTTGCGGCGGGTTTTCCCTGCACTACGACGGCCCTGTGATACTTGCTGAATACACCGCAGGGTCGCCAAAATGTGATCGCCGAATTGAAGAGAACGAAAAGTCACCGAACATGCGGTGACTTTTCGATTCTTTTTGAATAACCCCGAACAGTGGCGTCACTAGGGTCGGTGTCACCCGGTGCGGTAATTTATGGTGTCACCCCCCCCCCCCCCGAGTTTTTCAGATTTTTTTTTTAACTACTCTTACTCCTAAATCAGTACTCCCATATAACACTGAATGCTCATACACACAGCGCACATTACTGTGAGGTTTATTGCTGTGGAGCTCTCTCATATGCTCACACAACTTTTTGCCAACTGCCAGCAAGTACGTTGCCTGTTCGAAGGCAGTGAAAGCACACATGGATATATATTGCCCCCAGCAGCTCTGGATATATATTGCCCCCAGCAGCTCACCCATGGATATATATTGCCCCAGCTCACATATGGATATATTGCGCCTCAGCTCACATATGGATATATTGCGCCTCAGCTCACACATGGATATATTGCCCCAGACCAGCTCACACATGGATATATTGCCCCAGACCAGCTCACACATGGATATATTGCCCCAGACCAGCTCACACATGGATATTGCCCCAGACCAGCTCACACATGGATATATTGCCCCAGACCAGCTCACACATGGATATATTGCCCCAGACCAGCTCACACATGGATATTGCCCCAGCTCCTCTCATGTATATACTGCCCCAGCTGCTCTCATTGATAATGCTCCAGCTGCTCTCATGGATTTTGCCCCAGCAGCTCATGGATATACTGCCCCAGCAGCTCTTGGATATACTGCCCCAGCAGCTCATGGATATACTGCCCCAGCAGCTCATGGATATACTGCCCCAGCAGCTCATGGATATGCCCCAGCTCATTGATATGCCCCCAGCTCCTCATGGATATGCCCCAGCACCTCATGGATTTGCCCCAGCACCTCATGGATTTGCCCCAGCTCCTCATGGATATGCCCCAGGCCCCCATGGATTTGCCCCAGCTCCTCATGGATTTGCCCCAGCACCTCATGGATTTGCCCCAGCACCTCATGGATTTGCCCCAGCTCCTCATGGATATGCCCCAGGCCCCCATGGATTTGCCCCAGCTCCTCATGGATTTGCCCCAGCAGCTTATGGATTTGCCCCAGCAGCTCATGGATTTGCCCCAGCAGCTTATGGATTTGCCCCAGCTCCTCATGGATATGCCCCAGCTCCTCATGGATATGCCCCAGCTCCTCATGGATAAGCCCCAGCTCCTCATGGATTTGCCCCAGCAGCTTATGGATTTGCCCCAGCTCCTCATGGATATGCCCCAGGCCCCCATGGATTTGCCCCCGCAGCTCATGGATTTGCCCCAGCTCACCTCCTGGTCCTGGTCCCAGCACATGGATAGCGGCCCAGGCAGCACCTCTCCGCCGCGTTTTTCGCTCCTTCTGAGCGTCCGGCGGCACGCAGCTTGGGCGCTCGTCTGGGGGAGCCACGTGACCAGCCGCGATTGGCTGGTGACTTATTTCCTCCAGGCGAGCGCCGAAGCTGCGTGCTTCGGACGCTCGCACGGAGCGAATACGCGGCGGTGGCGGGCGGTGGGTGAGACACCCGCCCTTAGGGTGACGGTGTCACCCTAAAGGCGGGTGTCACCTGGTGCGGGCCGCACCCACCGCCCCCACGTTACGACGCCACTGACCCCGAAAGATACAACTACAAAGACATTTTTTGGTTCTATTTTTTTTTTGTGAAATATAAGGATAGTTTAAAAATCCTATTTTGATTCACGTGCCCAAAAAAATGTCCGTTTTGAGCAGGTTAAGTATCATTATATGTCTCTGCCGCTCCCCTCTGCGAGTCCCTTCACTGGCTCCCCATCCACTGCAGAATTAAGTTCAAAATCCTTATCCTTACCTACAAAACCCTCACTAACTCAGCGCCCCACTACCTGTCCTCACTAATCACCAAATACACCCCAGCCCGCTCTCTAAGGTCAAACAGTGACCTGCGCCTAGCGTCTCCCCGCATCACCTCTTCCCATGATAGACTGCAGGATTTCTCACGCGCAGCCCCCACTCTCTGGAACGCTCTCCCTCGTACTGTCAGACTTTCCCCTAACTTCTCTTCCTTCAAACGCTCCCTGAAAACATTCCTATTTAGGGAAGCCTACCACCCAACTCACTGACGCAACCATCAATCACTTTCACCTTACAGTCCTCTCCTCCTGTTTCCAACCCCAACCCTCCCAGATTGTGAGTTCCTACGGGAATAGGGCCCTCGTTTCCTCCTGTACTGTTTGTCAAATGTTGTTCAATGTATTGTAACCCTGTCTATACCTTGCCTATTGTACAGCGCTGCGGAATATGCTGGCGCTTTATAAATAAAGAATAATAATAATAATAATAATAATTATATTTGTTATCTTCTCAAAGACACGTTATTATTAAAATAAAAATATCAATATCAAACACAAAAGATTTTTATACAGACACTGACAGCGGTGCATTGCACATATACAGTGGGTTTTTTAATAGTAACTCACGCTGACCACTTCCTGCATAAATGTGTTCACATAAGACAGGTGGTCACCATAAACATCCTTCAACGATTTGTAATAGTCATGTGACAAAATGTTTGTCTGCGTGGTGCAAGGAAATTAAGGTTATGACAAAAGAACAGGATGTAACGTTTTAGAAATCGTGCCGGGTCTTCAAAGAAAAGAAGACATCACACAATAAATCATTTCCAGATTAATCAGCAATTTCAGACAATTACACCACACGCGTGTGCCTTTGTTTTGTTCCTAATTTGGGAGAAAAAACACAGGAATGAAAAAAAGTGAACAACAATTGCAGTGCATCGACATTGCTATTTAACACTATCAACTCACTTCCAGGAACAATTTTTTGAACATTATATATACTTTTTTTAAATTTCAATCCAAATTTTGTTTAAGTTTAAATCGTGGGTACAGAAATAAAAAGGAGAGGTTAAGGGAAATAATTAATAAACATAAAACATAAGGTACAATAACCAAATCAGCTCAAAAACACTAATTTTAAAACCAAATGTAATAATGTAAAAAGAAAAATAAACAAAATAACCCGGCTTATCCCCCAAACCATTATTACTGACATGCTGACTCCTCTATGAACAGACTATCAAATAATCCTTCCAATACATTAGTACATGTAGGCAGGCTTGGACTAGCCAACGGGCAAACCAGGCATTTTCCTGGTGGGCCAGTAGGGCACACTGGCCCACCGGGAAAATGCCTGGTATGCCCAGTGGGCCGGTGGGCCATACTGGCCTCCCGGGGAAATGCCTGGTGTGCCCAGTGGGCCGGTAGGGTACACAAAGGGTGGGCGTACAGGCAGTCCACTTTGCACGGTCTGAACTGTGTGAGCTGATGGCAACTGCCTCCTCTTCCTAAAGCCGCTCCAGCTAATCATGCACGGAACTGCAGAACTCTCCACCAGCGGGGAAGGGCAGGGACATGATTTCCTCTGGGACTTCTCCAACTACATGTTCCCCCAGACCCAGTCCTGCAAGGCAGTGGAGGTGGACTTGAAAAGGCTGTAGATACAACAAACATTGTTGTTATTGTAACAGAGCTATATGACTTCAGAACTCCTGGTCTTTATCGTTTTGTGATGTTTCATAATCAATACAGCGTCAAAAAGCATTTCATTCCACCGGTTATTGTGCTCCCTTCCTATAGCGCTAAAATCTCAGACAAGTAAAGCAAGTGACAGCCAGGCGTGGCACAGACACAAGAAATGATGACCTCTTCTGTTTCTAGAAGTGGTTAGTGGTATACAATATATCATGTAGAACAAAAGAATGTGTTCACAGGGCGGCATTTACAAACCCACAAATTCTCAGAAAATGTGGGCTTCCAAAACTCGCAGATTCAGCGCTTTTTTTAAGATCGCCCAGTCAACACACAAAATATTGCCTATTATGGGCCCTATCACCACCTGCAATCGCTAATTTCCCCTTTGCGTCCCGGTTTCACCATCAGATCGTGGAGCAGGTGCTGAGTCCAGCAGCCAGCCCCTTAGCGGTCGCTAGGGTTGTGGATGCTGGGGGCAGCGCTAACATGCCGTCCCAAGCATCCGCTCCATCCATAGGACTCCATGGAGGCTTCTCCTGCCTGCTCAAATAACCGGTAGGGACTCGCCTCTCGTGAGATCCTTCTGGTCGGCAGAATGATCATGGAGGGAGACTGGGGACCCGCCCCAATCTCACTCTGCTCCCGGCAGACAGAAGCGGTGAATCGGCCGTAGTTCTCACCACGGGATAAGAGGTGAGTATTTGATTTTGGTGGGCTTTGAGCTGCAGCTAACTGAATCTGCAGAAGCGGAATCTGTTACCTACATCTCAGAGCTGGTGTTAACCTTTTTAGTTAGAGACAGCTCTAAGACAGCTCTAAGGTTTGGACCTTGTGATCCTAACGCCAGTTACTCTGTGCTTGCACTTTGCGCTCCCCATGTTAGGTATAGTGAGCGCAAAGTACAGTACACTCACGCAATGAATCGCTAATTATGATTCGCTAACTTTTTTTAACCCGCTAGCGAATTAGACTTGTGCACCGATTTTTATTCGGTTCGGTTCGTTCGTATTTTGTAAATTTTCGTTTCGGTCGATTTCCGTTTTGGTTCGTTTAGTTTTCGTTTCGTTTTTCGTATCGACTTGTTTTTCAGAACGTCTGTTCTCGTTTCAAAGTGTCTATTCGTTTTGACGTAAACTAATGGTTTTTCGGATCCGATATTTCTGTCGATACGATAATTCTGCCATTGAGATTTCTCATGTTTTACAAGAAGGATACATTGAGATTTCTCTGGTTTCACAAGAAGGATACATTGAGATTTCTCATGTTTCACAAGAAGGATACATTGAGATTTCTCTGGTTTTCCAGGAAGGATACATTGAGATTTCTCATGTTTTACAAGAAGGATACATTGAGATTTCTCATGTTTCACAAGAAGGATACATTGAGATTTCTCTGGTTTTCCAGGAAGGATACATTGAGATTTCTCATGTTTTACAAGAAGGATACATTGAGATTTCTCTGGTTTCACAAGAAGGATACATTGAGATTTCTCATGTTTTACAAGAAGGATACATTGAGATTTCTCATGTTTTACAAGAAGGATACATTGAGATTTCTCATGTTTCACAAGAAGGATACATTGAGATTTCTCTGGTTTTCCAGGAAGGATACATTGAGATTTCTCATGTTTTACAAGAAGGATACATTGAGATTTCTCATGTTTTACAAGAAGGATACATTGAGATTTCTCTGGTTTTCCAGGAAGGATACATTGAGATTTCTCAGGTTTTACAAGAAGGATACATTGAGATGGGAATGATACACAATTACAGAATCAGCGATATAACCAAAAAATACGATGTCCGAAATTACTGAAATGGAACCGAAATCAGGAATGGAGCCGAAATTACGAATGGAACGAAAATGATTTTCGATTTTACACATTTCTAGTCCATTCGAAAATTCCGAACAAATTTTCGTTTCGTTACGTAAAATTTTTCGGATCTGCTGTTTTCGGATCTGAAAATGTTCGTAAAATCGTCCGAATCCAAATGCACGAATCGGGAAATTTCGTGAAAATTCCAAAATTCCGAAACCCGAAACGCACGTCCCTATAGCGAATCAGAGGTGATTCGGGTGCAGCGCTATCACCTCTTGTAAGCTAACGCTACCGTTCACGCTAGTATTAGCTTGCAGGAGGTGATAGGGCCAGAGTTCTTTACTAGCTGACCTATGAGCTCCATCTTATTGCGCTAAACCTTGTCTTGTGTTTTTTGTAATCGGAGGCCATTGTGTTTTAGAGTGTAATCACTGGGATAGTGCTATTAGCAACCCAACTTTCTTGCAAAGATGGAATGCTTGTCCTTGCTGATCTGTGGTTGACCTTGGAAACGTTTTACAGCATGTTATGAGTGCTCTGGACACCACATTTGGATCTGAGCTGTGAGATACTGTCACGGTCATATTCCGTAAAGCACAAAAGACGCAGACGTAATATTCCCAGCATAATGGAACCAGATGTCGTCATTTGTTACTTCCATGCAATCAACGAGTGATCACTCTGTCATGATAATCTATTACTGCAAAACTATAGAAATGTCACCAACATAAAAGAAAAATGAAAAAGTGGATTTTAGGATTAGTTAAGTGTAATCCATTTAAGCGCACCATTGTTTCTTGACTATGGCAACCTTTCACAAACCTGGTAAACTCTATTTTAAGTGTAAAATCATACTGCAAACTGTACAAACACAGGAGAACTCGCACGTCCTCATACCCTGCATGATATGTATGATTACCGGATTCCGTACGGCAAAGTTACTAGATCTGACATACCTGGGGGGTTCTCGTGTCCCCAGAATCTCCTGGAAATGAGAGCAAACCTTTTTGTAAATATGACATTTCCAAGCACATTTGATAAATCAAAAATTATGTTGTGGGTTTTAACTCCTTCACTATTAACGGATTTAAAAATAACAACGCTCAACCAGTGTTTATTTTTCTTTTTTTGGAAAAGCATTTTTAATTAATCGTACAGTAAGAAATATTTGGGAATATTCCCAATGTATTCCTTACTGTAATAACCTATTTGGCAGCCAGATGGCACCATCTGCTGGCTGAAAGGAGTTCCTGCAGTTCTGGTCTCCGTGCAGGATCAGCTTGGGAGATGTTATTCAGAGACATTCCCCAGCTGGTTTTAAAAAGCATTAGTACATCAGGAATTATGCCCTTGGTGCTAAAACTTTAGGGGCGTATTCTGGAGCCCAAATGCAAATAAATTTCATTTGCAATAAACAAAATTTCTTACATTTCTCCCGTGGAACACAATATTGAATTGCTATCGGGGTACCAGGGAGTGCCTTGTCACGTGACAGGGGGCGGCACCAATGCAACATGCGCCTGCTCCAGTAGAATGTGGGATGCACAGCAGGCACACTGTAGCGCTGCCGCGGCGGATAGAGAGAGTGCGCCGCTGGAACACACATGGCTGCGGGCTGTTCTGTCTGCGTCACACAAATACTGAGATAAATGGGTTTGGATTCTAAATCAGGACGGATAGTACAAACACTTCCAATGGCGACCTTTAAGTCTGCGGTTAATTACTCAACGACTCAATTGAAGAAAAACAAAAATAGCTAAAATTACTTGAAAAATTCCCAGACCAAGACCTCACCAGACCTGCACCCCGTCATGAGATTGGACAAAGATTCCCTCTTACCATCTCTCTGACCCCAAAATCCAGGCATTACAACTTCCATCATCATGTTGTAAAAATCACCCCCCTGACATATTTTGCAAATATTTATAGTTAAAAATAAACAGAGCTTGATTCGTCGCAGACCCCCCTATGGCAGGAATTATGTTGTGAAATGCAGCTCACCCGTGAACGGCCTCACATGATTTTGCGATTGAAGAGGAATGCTGGAAATAATTACATGGGGGGGGGGGGAATGCTTTGTTGTCATTTCTTAGCTCTTCGCAAAGCATAACATTTCCCCAGGCATATAATATCCAGTAAATCAACCACGTACAGTAAATATCAAACAAATATTCATATAATAAAACCGTCACCTAGACCCTGACTTATCGAGGGGTGTGTCTTCATCAGGTGACGACTGTCAGCATGCAGATACATGCAAAGTAAAAGTGACATCTCATCCCACCTCCTCACCAAGCAACCACCAAAAACATAACACAGACCCTTATCAATACCCCTAGCTTTATGACGCAGTTGCGCTTTGTCTTATCATTGCTCCATGACGCTCAAGGCATTTATAGCGAAATAATAATACAATAAAGGAATAAATTGCTGCGGATGGAAAATAGCTATTTGCTGTATAGAAACTGCGATGGAAATAGATATCCATGTATTAGTTTGCTTAGCCATTTTTAACCTCTGTTCCCACTTCCCAAAAATTTACTCCCAATTTTTAAAAAAAGAGTAAATTTCTCACATTTTAAAATATGGACCTTCTAGGTTATATATTTTATGGGTTACTCTTGTTTAAAATAAAAATCAGAAAATCTATGAAAATACACAATTTTAACTAAAAACAAATCCAAGATTTTTCACTTGTATTTTGGTGCATTGCATTGTATGAACAATATGACTAGCAGGGCTATTCAGAAAGAGGTGAAAACCTTGAGAATGACTGGAGGATTGAAAATTCTAGGTCAAAATATTCTCCCATTTATCTCACTTTCCAAATTGGCTATTTGTTCTAGATTGTTCACTCTCATTTTCAAGATTTTCACCACTCTCTGAATAGCCCTGTATGTATTAAACACTGAACTTGCTCCCGACTTGGGAAATGAGGTGAGTAATGGTAGTGGCATTGCTTGTTTTATATGTGAATATTGGTCAATGCCAATAATAATAATAATAATATTTTTTTTTCTAAAAAACATTATGGTCATGTTTGGTATCATTGGAAAGGCCATACTCTGGCCAGTCCAAAGACACCTCACTTGTCCATGTGGGGTGAAAAGAATGGAGCAGTCCTGTGGCATGTGTGCTGGATGAACCAATGCGTAATAACGCATTGCGCATCACTTGTTCATAGAGTGGGAAATGACTAGGTGAGTGATTGCAGCGGCATTGTTTGCTTTATAGCAAAAAAGATTATTCGGCGTGCAAAAGTGCAGCAGAAAATTGTGTCGTTTGGTCCAATCGAACCTTAACCCTTTCACTGCTGAGGACGTGTGGGGAAAGTCCTCATTGACTCCTAAGGAAAGATAGGGGTGGAGATAGGGGGTTCCTTTGAACCACGATATCTCCCCACTGTTGGCAGCCAGAGCATGGCCTTTCCAATGATACCAAACATGACCATGTTTAAAGTAAAGAAGAAAAATTAGACCCGAAATGGCTCAGCAGTGAAGGGGTTAATCATGCATAAGTATGTACACACAAGTAATGCAAATGAAAGAAAATTGAAAATATTTTTTTTTTGGAGGCTGGGCGGACCTCATCAGTGTGGCACTAGGTCTTTCCACTGGCCAGAACGGGGCTCTCCATGATCAGGTATGCCACACAGTCTGTGTTTTTGAACTCTATTGTTTGCTTTATTAGTATAAGCCTTTTCATGTTTAGTATCATTAGAAAGGCCAGACTCTGAGCTATCCAATGACACCTCACTTGATTTCGATGGCAGAGCTGTGGTTTACAATTTTTATGAAACCTTCAGGGTTATTCAGAGAGCACTGAAATGTCCCCAACATTTTGGTGCTCTCCCGTTTCCCACACTTCCGGCGACTCCGATTTGCTGACCCTGACCTTCGAACACATCCGAAAAACACAGAAAAAACACCAAATTGATCCGAATAAACCCTGAATCGATACAAAAATACCTGATAACCCGCCAAACAGAGTGCCAGCCAACCGCCAGAAAAAGCCAACAAGCCGAAAAGCGGGTAAAAAACAAATCTCACCTTTTTTAAAAGCTGTTTGCAAAAAAGCTACTGCACAAAATAGCCTGGAAATAATATATAAGGTCATATACATAATAATAAAAAGGTCCGTATTGTAACAGAATTTTTTTTTATTTAGCTGAAAAAATCCTGAAAAATGCCTAAATTTTTTTAATAAAATAAATAAAGAGACTTTTTGCTGCCGCTGAAACATTTCTCTGCTGTTTGGTGTCTCTGAATAGATTCAATTGCTTCTCTATGGGAATTCCACTGCTGCCGAAGATCACCGTATTTCGCAGGCAATTCGCCAATATTTAGCGAATTGCCAGGTTTTTGATTAGTTGAATGGCCACGAAATTGCACTGTACGGGGAAATTCACTGTTTGGTGCAATTTGGTGGCCAGTTCAGTTCTCTTTGAATAACCCCTCATGTGTAAAAATGCAGTGAATCGTCAGCTCCACACTAGCTGCTATTGAAACCTCATGGTATACTTTATAATTGAAAGGTGGACAATGGTGCTGCTTTAAAAATATATATATTTTGTTAATTAGTTTTTTTATTAATTTTTATGCTGTATATGGTTATGTTTACTATCATTGGAACATCAGGCTCTGGCCTTTCTAATGACACCTCTTATGACTATGTGGGATATATTGATGCTTCAATGGCCCCACCATTCCTGAACCACTGGCACTAATGATCCTGCCGTCCAGTGATACTCCCCTGGCATAGGCGTGCGCAGCCTATTGCATTAGGGTGTGCACCCAAAAGTTCAAACACACACACACATTATATATATATATATATTCACGCACCCTTATGCAAACATACACAGACACACACGCACGCAGTCAGCCAAAATATATCATTACTCTAGGGGTCATTCACAGAGCGTGGAAATGTCGCCGACTGTTGTTCCCCGCACTTCGGGGAATCAAATTGCCCCACCCTGCGGTGAATTCACCATTCACCGCAGGGCCTCCAAAGTGCAGGGAATCAGCCACTCGCAACAGGAACCAGGACGCCGCGATCGGCCGGAGGTGACTGCGAGAGGACAGCGAGGGAACGCAGGGACAGGTATGTAACAGCCCAGGTGTGGCTCGGGGTTACTGCTTTCAGCATTGAAATTTAACCGCGAGCCACACGCGGGAAAACCGCCAGGGGGCTGAATAAATGCACTGATTTTGACGTATAAAAATGTCAAAATCGGACTGCCAGGGAGGTTAAGGTCTTGTTGCCAAGCACCAATATTTAGTCTCCTACCTGTATCTCACGATGCTTTATTCTCTATTCTTACTTTGTGCAGTGCAGGCAGAAGATATAGCAGCGATTCTAGCAGCAATACCAGCCTTTTGGATGCAGGGCAAGGGGGCAACGCCGGGCTGAGACAAGGACACGGGTGCCGAATTTTGCACACAGCAGCCTGTTTAAAGAAAAATACCTGCATTTACACACACAGCCATACGTTCACATAACTATATATCCCCTACACCCCGGGGGTATGTAGCAATAAAACTCCCAGTAGTGTGTGGTATGTGTGTGAGCGTAGCAGAGAATCCACAGCAATAAAAACGCACAGTAATGTGCGGTATGTATGAGCGTGTCACAGAGCTCCACAACAAAACTCACAGTAATGTTTGCTGTGTATGGGCGTATCAGAATCCACAGCAATAAAACTCACAGTAATGTGCAACGTGTATGAGCATATCATAGAATCCACAGCAATTAAACTCAACAATGTGCAGTGTGTATGAGCGTATCACACATTCCACAGCAATAAAACCCCCAGCAAAGTGCTGTGTGTATGAGCGTATCATAAAATCCACAGCAATAAAACTCCCCAGTAATGTGCTGAGTGTGTGAGCGTATCACAAAATCCAAAGCAATAAAACTCCCCAGTAATGTGCTGTGTATGAGCGTATCACAAAATCCACAGCAATAAAACTCCCCAGTAATGTGCTCTGTGTATGAGCGTATCACAAAATCCACAGCAATAAAACTCCCCAGTAATGTGCTCTGTGTATGAGCGTATCACAAAATCCAAAGCAATAAAACTCCCCAGTAATGTGCTGTGTATGAGCGTATCACAAAATCCACAGCAATAAAACTCCCCAGTAATGTGCTCTGTGTATGAGCGTATCACAAAATCCACAGCAATAAAACCCCCCAGTAATGTGCTCTGTGTATGAGCGTATCACAAAATCCACAGCAATAAAACCCCCAGGAATGTGCTATGCGTATCACAAAATCCACAGCAATAAAACCCCCCAGTAATGTGCTGTGTGTGTGAGCGTATCACAAAATACACAGAAATAAACCCCCCAGGAATGTGCTGTGTGTATCAGCATATCACAAAATCCACAGCAATGAAACCCCCTAGTAATGTGCTGTGTGTATCACAAAATCCACAGCAATAAAACCCCCCAGTAATGTGCCGTGTGTGTGAGCGTATCACAAAATCCACAGCAATAAAACCCTCCTGTAATGTGCTCTGTGTGTGAGCGTATCACAAAATCCACAGAAATAAACCCCCAGTAATGTACGGCGCCTATAATATATAAAAGTTTTTTTTTTTCATTTGCAGGGAGGGGGTTGAATTTTTGGTCCGGGGGGGGGGGGGGGTCAAGGAGGGGGAACCCGGCTGGCCGCATCCAATGGATAGCCGCCGGGACCTCTCACCCCCGCAGGCCTGGAGGCAGCCTCCGCTTCCCTGGTGGTCCGGTGGATGTGTGTGCTGCACCGCGATCTGTGCTTACAGACCGCAGTGCACGTCCCACAGCGAGTGACTGGACTCGAGCTGAGCGCCCGATTGCAGGTGCCCTGTCACCTGACCGCCGGCGCTCTGACACAGTCAGTAAGCGCCGGCGGTCAGATGACAGGTCATCAGCAATCGCCGGTGCTCAGCTCGTGGCCAGTCACTCGCTGTGGGACGTGCACTGCGGACTGTAAGCACAGATCGCGGTGCAGCACCCACATCCACCGGACCACCAGGGAAGCGGAGGCTGCCGTCAGGCCTGCGGAATTGAAGGGTCCCGGCGGCTATCCGTTGGATGCAGCCAGCCGGGACCCAGAGTGGCCTGCGGGGTGTGCCGGGGGCCGGCATTAGGGTGTGCCCAGGCACACCCGGCACACCCCGTGTGCACGCCTATGTCCCCTGGTCTTCCTCAGCCCCAATCCCTCTAGACTGTAAGATCCTATGAGCAGGGCCCTCTATCCCTAGTGTTTCCATCCTATGTCCATTTATCTGTATCTCATTCCCTTTGGTTCTTGTAAAGAGCTGCGGAAACTGTTGGCGCTATATAAATGACGACAATAATAATAATATTTAGAGCTACTGGCGTCCAAAGGTCCTGCAATAGGATTTCCACCACCAGACTGGGGAAAGGCCTTTTTCTGACATCCAAGACTGCCATCTGGAGGGTGACAGGCCGCCTATGATATGGTCAGGAGCTAAGTGGCTCAAGGGGCCCCAGTTCTTGCCAAACCCTGTGAAGTTTGTTTTAATGACACAGGTGTATGGGTCCCACCATGCCACCCAGGTACCGCCGCTATGCAAACTTCGTAGACTGTAAAAAGAATGTGCACACTGCGCGAAGAGGAAGAGGCAGGGGTCAGGGCCGACGGCGGGGGAGCGCATAGCAGGTGAGTTCATTTTATTATTTTATCACTTAATGGCAGGTGGGGCTCACAATGTGATTGTGTATATATATATATCTATGTATACAGTGAGGTGTTACCATCTGGCTGGTGAGATGTTTAAGTCACGCCATTTTCGTATGTTTCTTTGGAGCGGGCTGAATATAGAATATTGGGGAAAAGAAGATGTTGGATTATAGATAGATCATTTTTTTAATTTAATGGGTGAGAGGCTAGGAGGTTGGGTTGCCAGTTGGGTGGTGACAGTGGCATGTCCACCTTATGTCTGTTGCTCCCACCTGATGGTTGATGGATCGCCAGGGAGGACTATGCCAGGTCTTTCCATTACTAATTTCCTCTGTCCCTGTCGCACATGTGTGGGGCTTAATTAACTCCTTAGGGCCCGTGGGTTTTTGGATAGTGAATGGGTGGGCTGCATTGTGGACTACCCGTTCTTCCTATTAACGCCTCATAGAGTTGCCAGATATGGGACCTGGCTTCCCCTTTGCCATCAACCCAAGACACCGGTTTCCAAGACAGGGTTGCGAAAAAATTGCGGCCTGGAATTTGAAGTAATGGTACCCAACGATGGCCTTGCGTATAGGCAGATCCAAGTTTTCCAGGCCGGAATGCCCCACTCTGAGTGCATTCTGACTCCAAGTGCATTGTGAATCAAGTGGGAGGCTTTGTGTCAATATCAAGCACATCCTATATCGATGCTTATTGAATCTTTGCCAAAGTGTTACTTAGTGTGTTGCTCCATGAGTTTTTTTGGCAATTTAATTAACAAAGACTCTCCTGTTAAGCTCTTCATGCTGAATATGTGTGGTTTTGGAATAAAAACCTTTTGTTCCTCCTGACACATTTTATTCTTAAAAAAAATTTAATAATGTTTTTTATACCAAAGGAAAGTCCAATTAATGCTTTAAATAAATGATATATAACAAGTGTAGGTGCACTTAATGAGAGTGAAAGCTTGGATGGACATCGACAAATTCAAGCTTTTATTCTGGTTCTAGAGTTAGACAATTGCCTTGGTCATTAAGGGGTGTATTAATATGTATTGATGCCTTTTAACTTGTGGTGACACTTTAATAGCTCACACTTGATTGGGTTGCAGAAGGTAAAAGCTAAAACATAGCAGCTAAAACCAGTGCAATGTAGTAATAAGAGACAGAGAGTAAGTTGATTTTCTCTAAAATACTTTATTATTAAATATCATAATAATAATAAAAATCTTAAATTTGAAATCACATTTGAAGGACACATTTTACAAAGTCCGGAAGCGACGCATTAATTTAACAGAAAGTGCAAAAAATATTGTTAACATCACTTGATTTCCTCTCAACATATACACGTGAAATATAAACGGTTAAAGATAAGATGTAAACATTGTGACCCGCTGTTACGCACATTTGTTTCATATCGTTACTTGTTGTCATGGAACTTGTGCACTAAATAGCTGCACTTATACATTATATAATTTATCCCATTAAGAGCCTCGTTCCCATTGAGGGCTCCGTGAGGGTTTTTAACATCTTGAGGGATGGATTATTCCATCAAATCCCGCCTGGCTCAGAGATTATATATAAATTGGAAAACGTTCCCACTCTATTCACAGTGAAAAAAATGTATAGTGCTATAAACGCCGAGCATCACATTCTTTCCTACAGACATAGCAATGGGGACTTAGAGGACGCACCATGATAATGTTATGGCCATCAATGGGTTAATAGAATTAACTTTTTCAAAAAAGTGGTGCAGGGTTTTCGGTTAATCATTTCTGCTCGTGATAAGTGAAAATTTTGTTTTACTAACAAAAAAGCTAAAATAGAGATTTTTCGTCCCTTAATGCCATAGTTTCTATATTCTAAAAAAGTAATATCCAGGTACAATTAAACATATCTTATACTGACTTGGGAAAAATTAACTGAGGAACATATTACTTCATTAGCCAATTATTGTAATTTATCTATCTGTAGATGAAACAGGATATAGCTGCCCAAAAAAACCCCATACATCTGTTATTGTGACACTAGAGTGAACGTGTCATGCTCAACATAGGTTGGTCTCTTTTAACCTTCAATAACAAGTAGTTTTCCTTAAAACCACCAGTTTTTTTTTAAAAAAAAAATCCCTTTATCCCTTTATAAAGGAATAAAAAACCACTGGGAATATCGACAATGTATTTTTTTTACTGTTGTAGCCCTATTTGACGGGCAGACGTTGCCATCTGTTGGTCAAAAGGTGCTAGTGCAGCTGGGACTCTGCTGAAACAGCTGGGGATCCGTGTTTCAGACGCAGAGTCCCAGCTGTTCAAACTGTTTTAGCACTTCAGGTGTTTTGTTCGAGGTGCTAAAACTCTTGCGGTACATTCCGGAGACCATATGCAAATCTATTATGATTGCAATAAGCAGGATTCCTTTGCTTTGTTCCAGAATTAGACCAAATCGAGTAGCACCAACAGCTGCTTTTAAAGATTGAATACGCTCGTTCATGGTGAAGGGGATAATAGAAAATCACTCCCTGTACATGCGCTAGCAATTTTTTGCTAAAACATTATATGTGAAAATTTTGTGTAATTCCCAGTCAAACGTTGTTGTCACTCACGTCCAGTGACAAGCCAACGTAGCAAGTGACAGCTGTGAGAGGAACCCCTCTTTTCACTTAAAGCTATCTATTGACCAATCAGCCATAGTGAGGTCACATCACGTGGCCAATCAAGCAGTTTATGCAGCAATGACCATCATGGTGGCACCCCGGTGCTAGTCTGTGACCTCTATCCATGGACTAGTCATTCATGGATGAGACATCTCGGAGGAAGTGAAACCATCGATGACAAGTTCACTTCAAAAACATGAAAAATGTTTGTAAACATTTTGGAATATATAAAAAAATGGGATTATCAATTCATCCCCAAAACCATATTAATTTACTAAAATATTTTGTTAAATTAATTTTTTTTTTATCTTCTGTGATTAAAGCACGAGTTTCAGCACCCAAGCCAGCTGTTGCTCCTCGAAGCTCGTATGACTCTTTTGGATTGTAGGTCGTACTGATATTGTATCCGTCCACTGAAGAGATAGAGTTGACCTATAATAAACAAGGGTTTGCCATTAGAGAATGGAATTAGCACTTTCAGTCAGCAGCTGAAGCATCCATAAAGTTTAATGGTAGTAATCTACGCCTATGTTCATATTTGTGGATGCAATCTGTATTCTGCCTGTTTTGTTTTCTATAAAAAAAATTACTGAAACTAGAATGGCATAATGCACTAAAATATGTGATGTTTCTATAAAGCAAACAGCAAAGAAGAAGCGTTGCTCAATATAGAAAAATAAATCCGTTACCTTGATAGTAATTAGCAGCAGTGATTTGTCCACTTATTCCTGGAAAATCCTCTTGCACAGATTTTGGAAAACCTTTATCCATTTGTTTAGTATCTTCGTTGTAACTGGAATAATATTCAAAGATACAAACATTAGAAATAGACAGAAACATGAGCATGTGAGAGATAGACCAATAGACAGACAGACAAGCAGGCAGTCCTATTAATAGACATACCTATAATAGATAGATCGACCAACAGAAAGATAGATACATCAATAGACAGACCAATTGATAGATAGATAGATAAACCAATAGATAGACCAATAGACACACAGACCAACAGATAGATAGACCAATAGATAGATAGACCAATAGACAGACAGACCAATAGATAGATAGACCAATAGACAGACAGACCAACAGATAGCTAGACCAATACACAGACAAACCAACAGATAGCTAGACCAATACACAGACCAACCAATAGATAGATAGATAGATAGACCAATAGACACACAGCCCAATAGATAGACCAATAGACACACAGACCAATAGATAGATAGACCAATAGACACACAGACCAATAGATAGATAGACCAATAGACACACAGACCAATAGATAGATAGATTGATTGACCAACCAAAAAGACAGGAAGAAATATAGACAGACCGAAAGATAGATAGACCAATACACAGACAAACCAATAGATAGATAGATAGACCAATATACACAGACAGATAGATAGATAGATAGACCAATAGACAGACAGACCAATAGATAGATACATAGGCCAATAGACAGACCAATAGATACTGTATATAGATTAGATAGATAGACCAATAGACAGACAGGCATGAATATATACAGGTAAATGGATAGGAGACCAATAGAAAGACAGACAGGGAGGTAGATGGATGGATGGATAGACAAATGTTTATTTCATATGTGTACCTCCAGTATTGATTGCCCACAAAGAAGTATGTTCTCTGAAGACTCTCAATATGGACAGCAGCATCGACCGCTTTAACGGTTCTGGGAAAGCCAAGTCCATAGATATTCTTTGGATATCCCCTGAGAAGATCAAATCCACTGATGGCCCAGTACTTGGATCCTGTGAAGACACAAAATGAACATGTCAAGGTGCTTAGAATTCTAACGTTTATTTGTTGGCTGCGCCCGACTTTAAACAGAAATTATATCTAACCTCATTCATTGCACACAGGCAGCAAACATGTTAAATGTGTTTCACGTGAAATCTGTTAATTCAAATGTTATAAAATGCTTAATAAAGCTTCTCTTTACCTTTGAAAAGCAGGACTTCTTCGTTTTCTGAGTAGGGATTTTCATAGGCGGCATTGATGCTACTTGGCAACGACGGCCACAGCGTTTGCACAAAGAATAATTCGGGTTCGGGTTCTTGAGGGTGTTTGCGCCACATAAATCTGTGTGAAACATTCACAAGTATGGGTTTTACGCGAGTAAATAAATCTATGATTTTTTTTCAAACAGATACAGGAAAAATGCCATCGACAGTGACACCCCGATAGATATAGTTTACCTATTCACAAAGAAAAACATTTCTCCTCTCAGAGTAGTAACGGCATCAAACGCAACGTTGCGATCACATTTGTTAGGGGTGCTTGGTCCTGTTGGTGCAATAGGGTTCGTTGATTTTCCTAAAAAACATAAACATTTATTAATCCGTTCGGTCTTCAGAGGTAATTGTTTAGTCAAAAAGTGATTAATTTCCCCGTTAAATGAAGTAAACGACATTTTAGAAAGCATGTAACTCAAAAACCGTCTTCTTATGATGTCAAGACATGACTAGCACATTGCAGCTTCTGGGAGCCGCTCAAATTTTTTAATGGAAAAATTGACATATATGTTTATTCTCCAAACACTGAGTTATGAGGACATAGCTTGCAGCGGAAAAGAACAAAAAATACAGGGTTATTCAGAGAGAAAAAAAGGCACCGCACGTTCAGTGACTTTTTGTTACCCGCAGTTCGGGGCGAATCAGCAATTCTAGTTCGCCGACCCTGCAGTGTACTCAGCAAGCACCGCAGTACCCCCCGTAGTGCAGGGAAAACCCATCGCAAACCCGCCGAACACTCACCGAAAGCCCACAGAAACTGCCTCAAAAACCACGGCGAACACGCTGGAAAAACCTGACGAGCCGCCGATCACAGCGCAAAGCAGCTGCCGGGAAAACCCCACAAGGTAACGAGCGTGGTAAAAAAAACAGTATGCTTGAAAGTTTCAAAATTCAAACGCTGTTTGCAACAAACCTACTGAACGAAAATGTCTGGAATTTACTTATAAGATCCTATGAATGATAATAAAAAGGTCTGTTACAGAAAAAATAACAAACGTTATTAAAAAAAAGGGGGAAAAAATTGCCGAAAAAATTCCAAAAAATGCTTAAAAGATCCTAAGAAGATCAATAAAGAGACTTTTTACAGCAGAATAAAATAATAAATGGTTTATTAGATATTGGATTAAAACAAGAATATATTTAACATTGAAGCCTATGGGATTCACCTGAATAAACCTGCCGAATGAAACCACCGAACAGCAGGACAATTCGGCAACTTTTCTCTGCTGTTTTGTGTCTCTGAATAGACGAACCATCGCTTCTCTAGGGGGGATTTCACTGCCGTCGAACCGGCACCGTACCTGCAGGCAGTTCGCCAAAATTTGGCGACCTGCCTGCTCTCTGAATAGTCGAATGGCCCCGAAATGTCACCGTACGCTGAATTTCAGTGTCCGGTTACATTTCAGTGACATTTCGGATCTCTCTGAATAACCTCCATAGAGTTTGTTCCGGGATGGACACCAAGAGAAATGTCGGTCGTAAATGTCTGGGATTTCAAAATGTCATAGAAACGTAGAAAAATGTCGTCAGATAAGAACCTTTCGGCCCATCTAGTCTGCCCAATTACATGGATACTTTACCTGGATTTATGTCAACGCTTGTAATCATGATAGTATGCATTTATAAATCGTAAGGCTGTAAAGATTGACATTATGGAAGGGATTAAAAATGGCTTATAACTCCTCACTATATACAGGGATCATCGCTGAGAGGGAACGATGTTCCCCTTCCCTTTCCTCCCTCTATTATACTCCTTCTTTCTACTTCCCACCAAGTAAGCCCCATTTCAGGTTGCCACCACCTCATCCAAATGACACTATTCGTAGGATCTGTTTCCCCGTGGCTTTTTGTTGGATAAAAAACATTTCTGTAATTTCAAAGTGTTTTTCTATGGTTTTTCTCGTTGTTTATATTAAATTTTGCACTAAAGGCGAAGAAAGTTAAACAAAAAATATATATAATTATTAATAGTTAATTTTCACCTCCTTCACGGAAGGACTTTTCCAAGTTCATGAACTTACCATAAAGGTGCTGTATGGCATTTATGTCATCTTGAGGAAGATTGAATTCATTTGGGTGTGTGTATGAGTAGGTAGGATACATCAGGGCACCTGCGTCATCTGAATGGTCGAGCCCAAGTGAGTGTCCAAACTCGTGAGCGGCCACAAGGAACAAATTGTAAGCTAAAAGAAGGTCAAAATATGTCACCACCGAGCTGTTAAAACACACAAACCTACCAACTAATAATAAAGGCGAGAGAATGAATAAATTATTTCATATGGTTGAAATGAGTTTGAGAATGACGGTATAAGAGTTATGTACGAAAGACGTAGGAAGAAGATGAAGACCGAGAAGTAGAAGGAAAACAATAAACATGAAGGTGAGGAAAGAGAGTTGAAAGAAGCAAGAATGATGAGGGAAAGGATATGGATCAAGCGGTAAAGAGAGAAGAGGTCTAAGTTTTCACCCTGTTTACGATTATGTTGTCACTTAATTCTTAGGTGACCTGAATATTATTCCTACAAGAGATACACAATTAATTTCCCTAATGAATACATCCCAATTTAATTAGGGATGTGCATGGCAGAAAAATTTGTTTCATTTAGTTTAATTTCGTTATGTTTTTAAATCATTTAGTTTTCGGAATTTCGTAACTAATTTCATTTCGTATTGATTTGAAATTTCGAAACGATTTGAAATTTCGAATTGATTCAAATTTCATATATCAATTCGATAGTTGACATCAATTCGAATTTTGGACCACTAGATAAAACCCCAAGTAATCAAATTTTGCTGTTTAAAAGAAAAGCTAGGGTTAAATTTTAAGCTGTGTCACAGATTTAGTATTTGAATCAAATTAAACAGTGAAACAAAATTAAATTGTTTCATAAAGTCCTTTGCTGACTATTACTTGGATTGTAAATTAAGATCAATTTAATAGTTCATTTCAAATTCAATAGTTGATATCAGTTATTCAAATTTTTCTTTTATGATGATGACACAGTGTAAAACGAAATAAATTCATTATATACCGTTTCGAATTCGTATCGTATCGATTCGTTATTCGGAAGTACTTCCGAAATAAAAATTATCAAATTTTGTTCCAAATTTCGAATTTTTCTGAAACGAATGCACATCTCTAAATTTAATCCCCGGAAAGTATTTCCTAGTAAAGACTTTGAACATCGTTGTAAAACTCTGATCAGTTCAACTGATCTCTTAGGAATGCCATTCTCAAAACCCAAGTGGACAACTCTTTCTGGGAAATACTTGGAACAAAGGTATACTCAATGAAGTGACATTAACGCAGTGCTAAGCATAGAGGGTCTTCTGATCACTATTTTCACAGTTCAAAATGGCAGTTATTTGATTAGCGTGCCTTATTAGATAATGACACGGCATGGCCATGGCAAGAAATTACATTTACCTCGATTGGTTTTAGTAAAAGTCTCATCATCATCAAAATGGGCATCGCCACCAATACCATTGCCAGGTTGGAAGGCATGAGCCAAGTATCCATTGGGTCCATCAAAAGGTGAGTTGTCATGATGATCTTAAAAATACGATCAAACAAAAGAAGATTCATTAGCATCATCTAGTTGTAGGACGTAAAAAGCCAGATCTCAATACAGTCAAAACATAATGGTTCTCTTTTGTAGCACAAATTCAAACGTATCCATAATTGTAGTGGTTACTCACTAAGCACTGATTTTCACCATTGTTGTAAACAAAGGTAAAAATCAATTATGTTGCATCTATTGTGAACATTGGCTATCCACAGTAGGAAAATACAAAAATCGGCAAGTGAGGCTTCTGCAAGCATCGCTGAACTACAGTGGACGATGGTCCCAACATTAATCTTCGGTAAAAAATGTAAACTATGGCAATTCTCAATATTTTCATTATTGTTTGCAACAGCGGTGAATATTCTTCTGTAATTATAAAGTGGTGATCTCCATAGACTCCCATGCGAACGATGGTAGAAAACCACAATGGACAAGTTCGAATGAAACATGGGCGGATATGATGGTGCATTCTACAGTACGTTACTGGGACAGACACTACGGTGGAAACCTACTCTAAAAACGATGCTGCACAACTTTGGCAGAAACTACGGTGGAAAGAATGGTGAAAAGTTTGGCGAACTGCGTTGGAAGTTTGCTAAATAGTGACTTCACTGTAGCTTGTCCATATTTGCTCCATTGTAGATCCATAAAGTTAAACCACCATTCTTACAATGAAAGAACAGTGGCTAGTGATTAACCCTTTATAGCTTAAAGACTTTATATCACAGTCAGGACCTTTATGTACCATAACAAAAGTGTAGTTTTTTAGATTTGGGAATCAAATTCATATGTTATGGTTAACAGACAAGCTGTTTTCAAGATTACAAGGGGGTGTATTTCGAAACTTTGTTCTATATTTATGTTAAATCCATTTAACCTGCCTGGCGTTACGATTCTGACATATTTTATATGTCAGAATCGTTACAATTTATTTGGTCCCCTGGTGGTATCTGAGTGTGGCTTGGGGTTAATTTCAGTGCTGAAAGCGGTAACCCTGAGCCACACTCGGGGCTGGATACATTACCTGTCCCTGTGCTCCCTCGCTGTCCTCCGCTGTCACCTCCAGACGATCGCGACATCCTACTTCCTGGTTCCCTTCTCGCGAGAAGGGAAGCAGGATGCCGCGATCGCTGGAGGAGAATGCGATCGCGGAGGTCAGCGAGGGAGCGCAGGTACAGGTAAGTATCCAGCCCGAGTGTGGCTCAGGGTTACCGCTTTTAGCACTGAAATTAACCCCAAGCCACTCTCTGGAAAACCGCCAGGGAGGTTAATTTTTTCAACTGATTCTAAAATCCCTTAATATTTTGAGATCTTACCTCCTCGTACAAATGAGATTTCTATGTCCGATTCTTTATCATAGATTCTGGTGAAGGTCAAGGGGGACACATCACTCCAAACTTTTAATGCTCTTTCGATGGACTTCTCCACATCAGCCTTGCTCAGGTCAGGGGTGAAGTTAAGAATCCTAAGAGAGAAGAAAGTCCTGCTTAGTGGCACAAAATTATTTCTGCATATACACAATGTATCATTTATTTGATGTGAAATTACCAACAAATGAGCTTTTATTAATTTTATGATGTATTAACGAGAACAATACACTATGTCCCCATGAAGAATTTTTTATAACCCCCTACACTGCTGTTATCGGGTTTACACAATCAGCAGTAGCAGATACAGCAGCCTGAGATCGTGTTAATACGATCAGGACCTATGATGTATTATTATTACAAATTAAATTCATTTATTGCAAACTCGTTTTGTTTGCGTTTTGGCTCCAGAAGAGGACTATAAAGTGTTAACACCTCAGGCATCATGCCCATTGTACTAACACTTATTAAAACCAGCTGGGAATGTGTCCGACCTATATCTCTTCAGCTGATCCTGCACGGAGCCCAGAACTGTACTAACTCCATTTGAGCAGCAGATGGCGACATCTGCCTGCCAACTAGGTTATTACAGTAAGCAATACATGGGGAATATTCCAAAATGTTTCTCAGTGTATGATAAATTAATAATTATTTTCCAGAAAGTCTCTGGCTACAGATGGTGTTTTTTTGGGGAAAATCTCTTACAGATCGATTCACTAGAGGGTGAAACTCGGGAGAATTGTCAGGAGAAGAGAAAAATCTAGTAAGATAAATGAGAGAATTTTTCTGGTTGGGCTATTTTGACCTAGAATTTTCACTTCTCCACACGTTCTCTTGAGTTTCACCTTTAGTGAATGTACCTGTTAGTAGTGAAGGGGTTAACACACCAGTGAATGTATAAATGCTTCCACATATAAATGCTGGTCTCATTTTCAATAATTTCACTGTATCATATATTTTCAAAGGAATAAGCACTGTCATTTCGACATGTATAAAGAAATAGAACCTGGTCAGCGGCATTTTTCAAGAAATGTTGCAAAGTATTATTATTGTGTTTGGAGATGATGATATTGTAGATGATTGTATCTGCATGTTCTGTAAATTCCGCTCTAATGTAATAAATATTACATCATTATTATCATTGGGGTATTGGCTATTTTAATGCTGAGTTTTACTATCTGCGTGGAGGGTGTTACCTGTACGTCAGATCTTTTTTCTGCCAAACAGCTGGGAAAGTACGGAATTCACCGATGTCAGGCACGCCGCAACGAGGTTTTTCCATTACTTCTACAGTCTCAGCGTCCAGCTGTCCTGTCACTTTGAGACCAAAAAACTCCTGCATTTGCTTTAGTTTTTCGGTGTAAGGATTGACAGTCTTCTTCCTGGAAACGGTAGCACCTCCTGGCTTTAGGTCGTAAAATGTCTCCAGGTATTTCTGTCAACAACAACGAAAAAAAAAATATTTATTATGATACATATTATAATGAACCTTTGAAGACAATATATGCACTTTTTTTTTAGGTTTTTAAAGCATCGTGTTATTGTAGGTTCTCTCAAACTCTGGCCCTCTGTCAGGATCCCCATCGCTGACCACCTCAGGATCACATTCCTTGCTCAGGCAGCACATGTAAAGTGCTGCCCCCGTTCCAATCCAGCAAGGAGAGGGGTTAAACAGTAAAAGCACAAGCACCACACACACCACACCCTCCTGCTTGCAAATAAAGAGACACTCCCACCTTTCTACCATGGCTTCGCATTGCAAGTCTATCCTGCAAACATCGCTGAACTATTGTTAAAGACTTACTGTGTATCAGACCCCTGCTTGCTTCAACGACTATCCCGCTGTACCAGTCCCTCGACCTAGGATCACCTGCTGACAATTCTCCTGGATAAACCCCATTGTACCACGCCTCGGATCATAACATCAGCCTAACCAAGGTACCTTCAGAGCATCCCTGCATCCTGGGCTTAGACTCCCTGAACCTGCGGTGCCACCCCGGTGCCATTCCTGACAAAATGCGAAGCCCTCCAACTAAGCCCGCGGGGATACTGCAAGCCCTGGACCGTATGGACTATCAGCTGTGTGGGGTGTTGGAGGAATTATGGGAACTGAAGGACTCCCTCAAAAACTGCAATAATAAGGTGTGTGTTCCTCCTGTGAAAAAGGTCAAAGGCCCACTAACTCCTGAGGAGCGATTCAGAAGACAGACCCAGAATCTCTGCTGGTACTGTGCCTCTCCAAATCACTGGGTCTCTGAATGCCCAGAAAGGCCCATCAGACCGCAAATCCCGGTGGCAAGCCCTTCCAGGGAACCCCAGCCCATGTATGACACCAGAAGGGCTCCTGCTCCCAAGGCGGAACCCCAGCCCAAGCGTGGAACTAGAGGGGCTCCTACTTCCAAGGCAGAACCCCAGCCCAAGCATGTAACTAGAAGGGCTCCAGCTCCCAAGGCTAAACCCTGGCCCAAGCATGAGAACAGAAGTAATCCGGTTCCCAAAGCTGAATCCTGGTCCAAGTCTAGACCCAGAGGAGATCTGCCCTCTTTACTTGCTAAACCTGGGAGCATAGAATTTCAAGCTGCCAGGTGTAGAGAGGAGGAAGACCCTGTCACCCCTGTGGAAATGGAGGTAACCACAGAGAACGACCTGGAAACCCCCATGGACATCGCCAGCACCATACCCTGGGCAGTGACACCTACAACTTCCAGACCTTGTATCATGACGTGCGTTCCTTCCACCCCGGAACCTGCATGCATGAAAACTACTGCTTCAACCACAGGTGCTCCAGATCCAGGTCCTCCCAGTCATGTATATGCCTCTAATGGAACCAGGGTTTGCAGAGAGGACCTAAAAGTATTTGAAGAAGCATTAATGATGAGGAAAGCTGCAAAACAAATCGTGGACTCTATTCACATATTGACTGCAACTCCCATCACCCTTGCAGATCGTTGCATCTCCTCCCCTACTCCAGTCCTCGGACAGTCTGCAAGAAGAGAGCCAGCTATGCCCACTTCTGCCAGGAAGTACCACATGCCATGGGAAGACCTACCACCGCCTTCACCGTGTCTCTCTCGACAGGACTCAGAGTCTGACGGCGAATGGGAGTCCCTGGAGTCAGACAGTGAGGGGTTGGCAGCCCAAGACCTTCTGTGCCTTCCAACGAATCCGCTACAGACAGCACGGTGCTCCCGAGGGTCTCCTTGTGGCTATGCCAGGTATATTAGCACTACCGCTTCATATCCTGCTACCTACCCAAGCGGTACCACTCCTTTCAAACATACAGAGTACACTGTTGCTTCCAATGGTTTTGTGGTCGAAAAAGCCAACATTGACACCTATGAGAGGACATTGGTGAATAAAAGAAAGATCAAGTCTCCAAGGATCTCTGCTGACTCCAGCCGGGCTGACATGGAGAAAGATCAACTCCTTGACCTTGTACTACCAGACGCGATCACCAGAAGTGCCATATATACTACGGTGAACACCCCGCTGCATCAAGATTCTCTGGATCCCTATGTTGCTCCCACAGACAATGCTGGCCTGGCTCCTTTCATGATAACTGAGGAAGCTGATGAACCCCAGTGCGCTTCCCTGCAGCCTGAGGAATCCATGTGTGCTTCCCTGCAGCCTGAGGAATCCATGTGCGCTTCCCTGCAGCCTGAGGAATCCATGTGCGCTTCCCTGCAGCCTGAGGAATCCATGTGCGCTTCCCTGCAGCCTGAGGAATCCATGTGCGCTTCCCTGCAGCCTGAGGAATCCATGTGCGCTTCCCTGCAGCCTGGGGAATCCATGTGCGCTTCCCTGCAGCCTGGTGAATCCATGTGCGCTTCCCTGCAGCCTGGTGAATCCATGTGTGCTTCCCTGCAGCCTGGTGAATCCAAGTGTGCTTCCCTACCGCTTGAGGAATCCAAATCCATGCCTGCTTTGCCGAATGAAGAGGTACATGTCAAACCCACTTCAATGCCAGCTTGTGTGGTTTTTGACAAGGCCCCAGAAATATCAGTGCTTACTTCTACTGTTGTTACCCTGGCAAGCCAGGTTGATTCCCTCTCCGACATCCTACAGAATATCCAGAAAAACCCCGCTTTCCTGCTGAAACAACTGGCTAAAATAAGCACCACTGCCGAAATGCCACCATCTGCTGCAGTTGTACCACCTACCTTTGATCCATCCTCAGAGACGGGGCTTGACTTTATTGATTTAAATGGTGAGTCACCGCTGCAGACTGCACAGAGTGACCAAGAAGGGGCATTCCTGGGCACTACCCTCACCACGTCTATGACATCCAGCAAAGAGGAAGAGATACCCATCATGGAGGAGATTGGTCCAAGTGTGGCTCCGGTTCCTTCCTTGTGTGCAACCATCCTGGCCAAATCCTCCAAATCAAGGGCAAGGAGGCGTCAGAGAAAGAATCATCTCCAAGCTAATGCTGCCCCCTGTGCCCAGAATTCTGCCTGCTGCGGGGCGATCCTCCTCGCTTCCGACACCTACCAGAGTGGTCCTATATCTTGTGATGCACAGTCCAGAAACTCTACTAAAGATCAAGATTCTTATTGTGTGCAGGGAATATTTTCCTATGTGTCTCCTGCAGCTGAACCCAGCCTACAAGCATATCTGGGCCGCACGGGGTTCGGCCTTGAGGGAGGGGCTATGTCAGGATCCCCATCGCTGACCACCTCAGGATCACATTCCTTGCTCAGGCAGCACATGTAAAGTGCTGCCCCCGTTCCAATCCAGCAAGGAGAGGGGTTAAACAGTAAAAGCACAAGCACCACACACACCACACCCTCCTGCTTGCAAATAAAGAGACACTCCCACCTTTCTACCATGGCTTCGCATTGCAAGTCTATCCTGCAAACATCGCTGAACTATTGTTAAAGACTTACTGTGTATCAGACCCCTGCTTGCTTCAACGACTATCCCGCTGTACCAGTCCCTCGACCTAGGATCACCTGCTGACAATTCTCCTGGATAAACCCCATTGTACCACGCCTCGGATCATAACATCAGCCTAACCAAGGTACCTTCAGAGCATCCCTGCATCCTGGGCTTAGACTCCCTGAACCTGCGGTGCCACCCCGGTGCCATTCCTGACACCCTCCAGATATGGCTGAACTACACCTCCCATGATTCTCTGGCCATCTCTTTCCTTCAAAGAATTCCGGGAATTGTAGGCAATAAACATCTGGTGAGTGCCTGAGTTTGACATCCCTGGTTTATGGTAATTGGTAGAATGCAAGTAGAACAGACCACCAGTCGAATGTATAACTCCTACCCACATGTGTTTATAAACATATACACAGGGTCTTAGGTTTGCTTTCCTGCCCAATCGGTAACCTTGGTAATTGAGAAAACCATCTGACATTTGTAGCACGCCGCTATCCATCACTGGTCCAGCTTGAGTTTCCACTGCATCAGCTTGTTTACATTTTTTCGCAACAGTTTCATACCCTGGTGGTTTGAACAGTCTTACACTCTGTATATTTATATGTTGTCAAGAAGACAACAATGATTTATAATTAATATATATATATATATATATTATATATATATATATATATATAAATTTAAGATTTACAGGTCTATTCAAAGAAAGGTGAAACTCAGGAGAATGACTGGAGAAGTGAAAATTCTAGGTTAAAATAGCCAAACCAGAAAAATTCTCCCTTTCATCTCACTTTCCAAATCAGCTATTTGAAGGGTTATTCAGAGAGGTGAAAAGCAGGAGAATGATTGGAGAATGAAAAATTCTAGGTCAAAATAGCCAAACCAGAAAAATTCTCCCTTTCATCTCACTTTCCAAATCGTCTATTTTGACCTAGAATTTTTCATTCTCCAGTCATTCTCCTGCTTTTCATGCTCTCTGAATAACCCTGTATGTCTCGATAGTTCTCTTCTCCTGCCAGTTCTCCGGGTTTTCATCTTTCTCTGAATAACCCTGTAAGAGCATGAAATCACATGTAATGGAATACAAGCAGGTGGCATTAACCAATTCATTGCCAGAGTGTTGGGCATACTTTACACCAGGTGTGCTCAACCTTGGCCCTCCAGATGTTTTCAGCGCTACATCTTCCACAATACTAAACCAATCTTTAGATTGATAGAGGTTTGTGGGAAATGTAGTTCCGAAGCATTCAAGGTAGACCACCGTTGCTTTGTAGTATGGTCATGCATTGCCGATACGCGCTGGAACATAAAGTGCTAAATTGCTAAGCTTTTTTTTTTTTTAGAACACGGATGATAACGTTTTATTTTCATGCCAATTAATAAAGATAAACGAGGATAATAATTTGATTACCGTAGCAAGTTTTTCATAGTCGACGTCCATGTTGGCCTTGGAGTCAGCAGGAAAGGCTGAGGCGGCAGCCGCACACAGCAGGAGCAGCGGCAGGGGATGCATCCTTCTTCTGCAGCTTCTTCTGGTTTCTAGGATTGATGCTCGGGTGTGAGTTGTGTGTTTGGGTCTGCGAGGCCAGCCTTTATATCGCACTACCAGTGGCTCATACGTCTGGAGCATGAGTCAGCCGAGAGTTCCCTAATGTGCGGGGAATCATCTGGGCGACAGCCAAGACGTGATGCAACCTCCTCGGTTAAGTAACTCGACATCCAGGAAAGGCAGCAGTCTTGTTTTCTCAGGTATCTACAGGCTGATAACCGCATTTCTGCTTTTATGTGTTGCATCTATAAGAAACATGCGGCACGTAGATAGGGGGCGCAATTAGGGAAAAGCAGCAGCTTCCCTCTATGATGGATGCATGGATATACTTAGATCGATAATGATATAAATATTATATTCTTTACAATATTCATGAGCTTGACTTACCATATTACTATTACAATCTTCGCGCAAATGTCAGCGCGTGTGCAAAAACGCATTAACGCGAGGGGCAAAACCGTTTGCGCAGAACGTCGTATTACAATGTCAGTGCAACAAACGCACAAATACGTCTACCGCTGGTGAACCTGGGCAAACGCTGCGCGATCTTACTGTCCTTTGCGCGTTCTATACTTAACATTGTGAGCGCAAATGCGTTTGTGCACTGGTACGCGGATGGTATTACAATCTATGCGCAGTTTGGAACGCACAGCCTTTGCGCGCATAATTTTAGCGACTCCTGAAAGCTGGTGTTAAACGCAAATTCTATCAACCTGGCCGAAACCAAATACACCAGCCCAAAAAAAAAACACGCAGCAAAGTATAGTTACACATTCTACTCATACCAAACCAATAAAATGGAGAAGTTGTGTGTGTTTTTTTTATTGATGCAGCATATATGCGCAGATTGACTTTGACAGGCGCAAAAACTTAACGTCAGACAATTGTGGTTCTTAATTCTGATTGGCTGATTTCTGCGCGCAGCGTTACTGCGCGCGCGTTTGTGAGCGTCCATTGTATGCGCATTATTTTTTGAAGGATGAAAAAATGGGCGAGGACTGTAATACCAGCGTTGTTTTACGCGCGTTTAACACTTTGCGCAAAAATTCACGCGTTGCGCGTGCATTTTTGCGTAAATAATGTAATAGGGCCCTACATGTATATTTTATAAAGTTTATAGTTGCAGAGGACATTTACACATCCCAGAAATTCAGAGAACCGCTTACAGAGCTCATGTGCTACATTCGCCATATGCAGCAAAGTACTCTGGGTAAGATATGCAAATGAAGTCCACAGCTTCTCACTTTTTTTGCATCTAGGCTCTGTAATAACACAGAATCCACCATGTCCAATACATGCCATATTAAATGGCGAAACCATTAACCTGCACTCTCCTTGCAGCAGTCTTATGCAAAAAAGAAGTACATATTAGACATGTGCACAGCACAAAATTTCGTTTTGAACTAATGGATTAGTCCTAAAATGCAATTTATATAGTTGCTAAAGAAATTCGTTTTCAGTTCTTTAGTATAAAAACTAATTTCATTCATCCGAAAACCGGTGGATACAATTACTATTGTAGTGGCTCCTCAGAAGGCTGAGATCGCTGCTTGTTACAGTATCTCTCACTCTCAGCACAATGTGGGCCATATTACATAGTTGGTGCTAACTTAACCAAAGCTGTTGTAAACTTCCCAGGGCCATTATAGCCTATGGAGGTTTTCAGTTTACAACAGCTCTGGTTAAGTTAGCACCAACATTGTAATACTGCCCCGTGTCAGGCAAAGCTGTTACAGTAACTGCTGCTCATCACAGCGCTCAGAGTTTCAGTAAAACTAGTAAATAATATTTTTATATATAAGAGGTTAGAACAATATTATTTCCCCTCTCTGTATAATGTTTAGAACATCCTCCTGCATTAATTAATACCCCTCTCTGTATAATGTATACAACATCCACCTGCATTAATTAATACCTCTCTCTGTATAATATTTAGAACACCCTCCTGAATTAATTAATGTCCCTCTCTGTATAGAACATCCTCAATTAATACCTTTCTCTGTATAATGTATATAACATCCTCTTGCATTAATACCCCTCTCTGTATAATGTATAGAACATCCTCCTGCATTAATTAATACCCCTCTCTGTGTAATGTATACAACATCCACCTGCATTAATTAATACCTCTCTCTGTATAATATTTAGAACACCCTCCTGAATTAATTAATGTCCCTCTCTGTATAGAACATCCTCAATTAATACCTTTCTCTGTATAATGTATATAACATCCTCTTGCATTAATACCCCTCTCTGTATAATGTATAGAACATCCTCCTGCATTAATTAATGCCCCTCTCTGTATAGAACATCCTACTGCATTGGCATGTGGAGGGTGCAGAACTTCGGATGTTGCGATGTTGCGCTCTTCATTGCTGGTCTCCTTCACTCATCAATGTAATATCACAAAAAGGACTGAAACTAAAATGTAGTGCATTTTATTTTAGTTTCTTTCGTTTTTTGTACTGAGCAGTTTTGTTTCTCTTGAGTCATACGAAAACTAAATTATCCCAAAATTCGGACTAAATCGTTTTAGTACTAAAACGAATGCACATGTCTAGTACATATCGCTCAGTGTACTGTCCCAAACATCCTGTGACAAAAATGATGGTGGTGATGCACTCGGTGGTATAACAAAAAAATATAAAAAGAACAAATTTATTGTAGCATTGGTTAAAAACAAACAACCGTCATTTAGGCAGTTACTGAGCCCAATCACATTAGCGATAGGTCTCAGAAAGGCAAGCGGTATATTGGAGCTGCACATGCGCGCAGCGCTGATCCATCATTCTGTGCAGGCGCTACAGAACTTGTATCTGCCCAATTATTTAAAAGCAAAAAAAAAAAAGGAACTCTATCAATAATATATCCCTTTAACCATGCTACGATAAATTTGTTGTGTTTGTATTCTTTGGTTATAGATTATTTTGCGTGCACTGGCTTTTTTGCTTTATATACAAATATATATTCTACTTCTCATACATTTTACGGAGACGAAATTTGGGATTAATTAATAATTCATAGTATTTATGAAAAAAATCTGTTTTGGGTTGCACATTGTATTTTATTTTAGGAAATTAAAATATATTTTCTATGTGGTTAAATGGTCATTTTCGAAGTGACTTTAAGTCATTTAATTTAATATTCGTTCTAAAATGAAAATAACGAACTGTAAAAAAAAAAAAAAAATCACCTGTCAATAATAATGCAAAAAAAAAATGCATTTCCTGGAAAAGGAAAAAAGAACTTTGAGTGTAAAATAAATGTTTACAGATTAACATGGTGAACATGGTACAGAGAGTCACAAACCCAACTCAGCAGCTAAAGGGGGAATAAATAGTCTTAAGGGGCTATTCGTTCACCATTCTTCCAATGCTAGAACAGTGGTTATGTCACCTAGTACGGTCAAACTACAGTGAATTCCCTGTGGAATGTGTCGCCATAAATTTTCGGACTTTTCAAGGTTCTTTCCACCATGGTTGGTGCTGTTCAATAGGGATGTAGTTTGCACTATTTGACCTCCATCTGTCAAATAATGCATACATTTGAAAATGTGCTTTAAATATTTGAATCTTTATTTGAAGCACAGTTTCAATGTATAGGGTTATTCACTAAGTGCCGACCTTGCACCGAATTGCACCGAACAGTGAATTTCATCACAAAGTGCAATTTCGGGGAAGTTCGTCTATTGACAGCAAAATACATTGCAGTTCGCTGCAGATCGGTGCAATTTGGCGATCTTCGGCGGCAGCGATATTGTCCCATACTAGAGAAGTAATCTTAATAATCTGTTCACAGAACGCTGAACTGCACCGAAGTGTC
Source organism: Leptobrachium leishanense (assembly GCA_009667805.1). Lineage (NCBI taxonomy): Eukaryota > Metazoa > Chordata > Amphibia > Anura > Megophryidae > Leptobrachium > Leptobrachium leishanense. The sequence continues at coordinate 422,584,904 of CM019064.1, read as the reverse complement.
GGAGAAATTACCAGATTTTCGGTGTTTAGGTTTGACAGGTTTAAACGGTCGAATCCCATGAGTTTCAATCTAAAAAAAAAATTTAGTTTTTAAAAAAATATTTATTCTCATTTTCAGCAAAAGTTCTTTTTTTTTTTTTTAATGGATTGTTTTTTTAAATTCTGTAACAGACCTTTTTATTATTTTTTAAATGACCTTATTATGATTCAGACACATTTTAAGACATTTTTATCAGTTTAAACACTTACTAGGAGACTAAGAGAGTTCTGTTTTTTTCCCCTGCAGTTCGGCGGTGTTCGGCAACTCCATCTTCGGTGAACTACGGTGACCCTGCAGTGAATAGTGAATTCACAGAAGTGTCCGCAAAATGGAATCGCTGAAGTGCAACGAAGTGCAAAGCACCGAACTTTTCATAGAAATTTTGGTGCTTTGTGAATAATCCCTTGTGTATAGTATAAATTTGTTTTCTATAACTCCACAATGTCTTGGCGGTGGCTTTATGGAAAACAACTTGGTTAAATTCCATTGACTTTGCTGTATCACGTAAAATCCAATAAAACAAGAAAAAAACCAAAGACAAACATTAGATTATAACACAATGTAATACACCTAGGCAGTTAGTAGAGGTGTGCATTCGTTTTGTAACAAATCGCAAATTGTTAATTGAAAATTTGTTAATTCGTATTTCGGAAGTAGTTCAGAAATATCAAATTGATTTCATCCGAATTGAAACTAAAACAAAACGGTATATAACAAAATTGATTCGCTATACTGTTTCACAAGAAAACCATTGAATAATCCCTTCCACGGGGAAGACGCGCTCAGGGCGTGTCCTGCCGCATGTACATTTCGCTGCAATTCCCTTGCAGCGGTGATAGGCCGGTGCGGGCACGATAGACGTCATCGCACTAGCGCGATGACGTCTATTACAGGCCCCCCCCCCACGCGGTGCGGGGAAGGTGCCTGAAGGGGAGGTGGGGAGGTCCTTTGGACCTCTCTCCCTCCCCATCCGTGTGGGCCCCTTGGAAAAGGCAGGCACCGTTTGGAAGGGCACAGCCTGTCCTTCCAAGCGGCGGCTGTCTTTAACCCCCAGGGGGCTGGATTGTGATACAGCGCCAACAGGTGCAGTATCGCGGTCCCCTCCCGGAGCTGGCCGACATCTTGGATGTCGGCCAAGCTTTTGGGATATCCCCCTGATGACTGGCTTCATCACGCATAGTGCAATGGCGTCAGTTCTGCAATTAACCCCTAGCTGCCACCTATGGTGGAGATAGTGGGTTCATTGTAACCCCCTATCTCCAGATTCGTGAGAGCTAGGGGTTAATGTTTGGTATCATTGGAACGGTGAGAGCATGGCTTCTCCAATGATACCAAACATGACCATGTAAAATGTATAAAAAAAAAACATTAAAAATGTAAAATTAAAAAAAAGCTAAAAAACTGTTTTTTTTTTTTTTATTAATGCAGCAATAGTGTTCTCATTTCAATTATAATGTGAACAATGATGCTGCAACGATTTTTTCTATGGGGGCGTTTGGTAAAAAACACGTAATTTTCCCCAAACAAATGTGACAAGTCCCCATTTCTAAATTTTTTAACAAGCGCAACCCATAGAAAATATAACCGGAAAGGCTTGCATGTTAAAATGTGAAAAGAAACACTTTACACAACGTAGATGATTGAAAATTCCATTTTATTGCATCTATTGTTAAAATATTCAGGCAGGACATGACGTATACATATAATAATGACATATTATGAATCTGCCGAGTCTGACGGAAAGAACGATATATAATATGTCTGGGTCATATACTAAAATAAGCCTTCAAAACACGTTTAAACATGATGAGCAAAACCGGTAAAAATGACCTCAGCACAGAGGCGTGAAATGGCTCAGCAGCGAAAGGGTTAAATGATTCCTTGGCAGGATTTGATCCATTGGGGTTTTAATTAGTGATATAAAATATCGAATCGATCGCAACTTACAATACTACAGTACTACAACAAAAGACATTAGGAAATGAATCAGATTCGTTTGAATATTTCACAAAGCACCCTGTCCCTGTAAATTGGTCTGTGGTACTGAATCTGTATTCAGCATCACAGGAAAATGGACAGCTCAATATTTAAATAACAAGCTCTGTGCAAATTAACCAAGCATGCCAACTCTCTTTCAGAGTCTATATATTGTATTGGCTCCAGGGGTCAAGTCCTGGGAAAAAAAGTGAGGGAACTCACCCACGAATTCCACAACCCCCATTACCTTAAGAATATATATATATATATCACGAGTATAGCCGGACGAGCCGGTGATACCATTTTTATTGGGTTAACTTTACATTTAAAAGACAAGCTTTCAAGAGTGTAAACTGGAAACTATACTGATCAGTGAAAGGTATCACTACGTACAGGTATACTCGTGATTGTGGCAACTGGACTAACGCATTATATATATAATATATATATATATCCAGGCACAGGCCCCCCAGAATAATATACACAGCACTGAGCCCCCATAATAACATACACAGCCCTGAGCCCCCAGAATAATATACACAGCACTGTGCCCCCAGAATAACATACACAGCGCTGAGCCCCCAGAATAACATACACAGCACTGAGCCTCCAGAATAATATACACAGCACTGAACCCCAAGAATAATATACACAGCACTGGTTATATGGATATATTTTCCCCAGTTCACATGGATATAATTGCCCCCAGCTCATATGGGTATATATTTCCCCAGCTCTCATGGATATAATTGCCCCCAGCTCTCTTGGATAATGCCCCCAGGTCTCATGGATATGCCCCCAGGTCTCATGGATAATGCCCCAGTCTCATGGATATGCCCCCAGGTCTCATGGATATTGCCCCCAGGTCTCATGGATAATGCCCCAGGTCTCATGGATAATGCCCCAGCTCTCATGGATAATGTCCCCAGCTCTCATGGATAATGCCCCAGGTCTCATGGATAATGCCCCCAGCTCTCATGGATAATGCCCCAACTCTCATGGATAATGTCCCAGGTCTCATGGATATTACCCCCTGGTCTCATAGATACTGCCCCCATGTCTCATGGATATTGCCCCCTGGTCTCATGGATATTACCCCCAGGTCTCATGGATATTACCCCCTGGTCTCATGGATATTACCCCCTGGTCTCATGGATACTGCCCCTTGGTCTCATGGATATTACCCCCTGGTCTCATGGATATTGCCCCCAGGTCTCATGGATATTACCCCCTGGTCTCATGGATACTGCCCCTTGGTCTCATGGATATTACCCCCTGGTCTCATGGATATTACCCCCTGGTCTCATGGATACTGCCCCCTGGTCTCATGGATACTGCCCCTGGTCTCGTGGATACTGCCCCCTGGTCTCGTGGATATTGCCCCCTGGTCTCATGGATATTACCCCTGGTCTCATGGATACTGCCCCTGGTCTCATGGATACTGCCCCCTGGTCTCATGGATATTACCCCTGGTCTTATGGATAGTGCCCCTGGTCTCATGGATAGTGCCCCTGGTCTCATGGATACTGCCCCTGGTCTCATGGATAGTGCCCCTGGTCTCATGGATACTGCCCCTGGTCTCATGGATACTGCCCGCTGGTCTCATGGATACTGCCCCTGGTCTCATGGATACTGCCCCTGGTCTCATGGATAATGCCCCTGGTCTCATGGATACTGCCCCTGGTCTCATGGATACTGCCCCTGGTCTCATGGATAGTGCCCCTGGTCTCATGGATACTGCCCCTGGTCTCATGGATAGTGCCCCTGGTCTCATGGATACTGCCCCTGGTCTCATGGATACTGCCCGCTGGTCTCATGGATACTGCCCCCTGGTCTCATGGATACTGCCCCTGGTCTCATGGATAATGCCCCTGGTCTCATGGATACTGCCCCTGGTCTCATGGATACTGCCCCTGGTCTCATGGATAATGCCCCTGGTCTCATGGATACTGCCCCTGGTCTCATGGATACTGCCCCTGGTCTCATGGATACTGCCCCCTGGTCTCATGGATACTGCCCCCCTGGTCTCATGGATAGTGCCCCTGGTCTCATGGATACTGCCCCCAGCCCAGCTCACCTCTGCTGCTGCTGCCGCACATTGCCGGCGGCCACGTGTTTCCTGCTTCAGCGGCCGCTGACAGGAAGTGCAGCCACTCGCCTGGGATCTATGAAACAGCCAGGCGAGCGGCTCTACTTCCGGTCACCGGCCATTATAATAGGAAGCACGCGGCCGCCGGCAATGTGCGGCGGCCGCCTGCTAAAGCGTTCGGGCTCGGGCCACAGCAGGAACGCTGCGTTCCCGCAGCGTTCCCGCAGCGTTCCCGCTCGACTCGAGCCCTGATTGGCTCTGTATAGTAGGCAGTGTGCCAAATTTGGAATGGCACCATCCTTCTTGTCCGATCCTCCGTAATACTGACAAAACTGTTACAATGCTCTTTGGAACCGCACCTAAACTACATAAATTGCAAATGCCCTATCTATGTGTTGGGACAAAATCAAATGACACGCTGACCACAGTCACTTCTCTCAAATACCTAGGTATGTGGTTAGACCCAAATCTATCCTTTGGCCCCCACATCGAAAAACTCTCATCTAAACTCTACCCCAAACTAGGTGCCCTGTTCAGAAACAAATCCTGCCTGAGCCCCGCGGTAAGAAAGCAGATTGTACAACAAATGCTTATGCCAGCCATTGAATACGGAGATGTACGGCTCTATTATAATCTTGGCGTTAAAACACGGGCGCAAGAGAGGAAAAACTACGCCCGCAGTTTTCCCCCTTGCGCACGCTTTTTAACACCTGATTACAATGGAGGTGCAAAAAATGCTGCCTGCATTGTTTTCGCCCCTTAAAAATCTGGATGCTCGCGGCGGAGCTGTGTGAAGTTGGCACCCCATGTTCGTAAAACGTGTATAAAAATATACCATTCGTTTGTGCTACGTTTGTGCTGGTTTGTGCTGCAAAAATGAACGTTTGTGCTGGTTCGCTTCTAAAGTTATTGCACATTAAATTTTAGATTATGTGAACTCAAGCCCCGCCCACTTTGCACCCCATGTTACTGTATTTAAAAAACAAATATACCATTCGTTTGTGCTACGTTTGTGCTGGTTTGTGCTGCAAAAATGAACGTTTGTGCTGGTTCGCTTCTAAAGTTATTGCACATTCAATTTTAGATTATGTGAACTCAAGCCCCGCCCACTTTGCACCCCATGTTACTGTATTTAAAAAGGGCTATCACCTCACCCCATAGTCGTATCACCTCACCCCATAGTGCTATCAGCTCACCCCATAGGCTCACCCCATAGTGCTATCAGCTCACCCCATAGTGCTATCAGCTCACCCCATAGGCTCACCCCATAGTGCTATCAGCTCACCCTATAGTGCTATCAGCTCACCCCATAGGCTCACCCCATAGTGCTATCAGCTCACCCCATAGTCCCCTCTGCACCTTTCATGCTCCATCTTCCCATATTCAGCTATTTACCCTCAACTTAGTGTCACCCCTCTCCTCTTAGATTGTAAGCTCTCGAGCAGGATCCTCTTGCCAATGTTCTGTATGTCCAACCTGTATGTATGTTTGTCGTTATCACCCATTGTACAGCGCTGCGGAACCTGTTGGTGCTTTATAAATACGAGTAACTGTAATATCCCCTAAACCAAACCCTCACAAAACTTTGTTTATGTAGCACAAATCATCACAAATGAATGGTCTAATTATTTTTTCAATTTAATAACAATGGGTGCAAAGTGGGCGGGGTTTCATCAAATATAATGCGCAATTCTTCTGAAACGGAAGCGGCACAAACGTTCATTTTTGCAGCACAAACCAGCACAAACGTAGCACAAACGAATGGTATATTTGTTTTTTAAATACAGTAACATGGGGTGCAAAGTGGGCGGGGCTTGAGTTCACATAATCTAAAATTTAATGTGCAATAACTTTAGAAGCGAACCAGCACAAACGTTCATTTTTGCAGCACAAACCAGCACAAACGTAGCACAAACGAATGGTATATTTTTATACACGTTTTACGAACATGGGGTGCCAACTTCACACAGCTTCGCGGCGGTGCTGAGCGCAGCCGCGAGCATCCACTCGCTGGAGTCCATAGGACTCCATTGAGTTCCTCTCTGCTGGTCACGTGACAGGCCGGATCTCGCAACGCGAGATCTGGGCCGGACAGTGTAGTGATATGCAGGGAGAGACAGGGGGGGAATTTTTCCCCCTGTCTTTCCCTGCTCCCGCCGGCCGGAGGAGGCAGACAGAGCCGCGGTCCTCGCAGCGGGACAGAGGGTGAGTATGTGCTGCTTTTTATTATTTTTAAAGCTGGTGTTAACATCAGATTCTGGCTCTGGTTAACTTTTCGCTAACCAGAGCCAGGCGTTAATCAGCGCTGAGACATTGTAATACCAGCGCTGATTAACACTTTGCGCTCCCCATGTGAAGTATAGGGAGCGCAAAGTGCAGTGACCTAGCACTGAGAAGCGCAAGGTACCAAACGCAAACGGGTATTTTAACCCGTTTGCGTTTGGATTGTAATATGCCATGAATACCGCAGCTAACGGTAGTGCTCACGCAGGTGAGTGCTACCGTTAGCGTGAAGAATGTAATAGGGCCCGAAGTGTATTCAGCTGCCCCGCAAACGCACCTCCAGAAACTTACTACATTGTATAACTCATTTTGCCGCTTTGCGCTACAATGTAACTACATGACCCACCATTGTGACATGTTAAAAGAACTAAACTGTCCGTCGCTGGAATCTAGACGCACTCTTCACCTTTCCAGCCTGGTGTTTAAGAGCTTTTCTGGGAAGCTGCCACACTACCTGAATAGACTGCTTCCCCCAGCAGTTCCTTCATCCTATAACTTCCGATCCAGGACCAGCACCTTACATACAATACCACAATACAAAAAGACAGTGGCTCGATCCTCATTTTCCTACAGAGCACCACAATTATGGAATAACCTCCCAGACGCCATCAAATCTTCCCTCAGTCTAAAGTCCCTTAAGAGATCTCTATTAATATACCTCAATAAGGAATGCACCTGTACACATGTAACATAGTGACTATATACAGAATGCACCTGTAAACATGTAACACAGTGACTATATACAGAATGCACCTGTACACATGTAACATAGTGACTATATACAGAATGCACCTGTAAACATGTAACACAGTGACTATATACAGAATGCACCTGTAAACATGTAACATAGTGACCATATACAGAATGCACCTGTAAACGTGTAACATAGTGACTATATACAGAATGCACCTGTAAACGTGTAACACAGCGACTATATAAAGAATGCACCTGTAAATGTGTAACACAGTGACTATATACAGAATGCACCTGTAAACATGTAACATAGTGACTATATACAGAATGCACCTGTAAACATGTAACATAGTGACTATATACAGAATGCACCTGTAAACATGTAACACAGTGACTATATACAGAATGCACCTGTAAACATGTAACATAGTAACTATATACAGAATGCACCTGTAAACATGTAACATAGTGACTATATTTTCTGTGTTAATCTATATTAACCACAATTAGGGAATAACCTCCCAGACGCCATCAAATCTTCCCTCAGTCTAAAGTCCCTTAAGAGATCTCTATTAATATACCTCAATAACGAATGCACCTGTACACATGTAACATAGTGACTATATACAGAATGCACCTGTAAACATGTAACACAGTGACTATATACAGAATGCACCTGTAAACGTGTAACATAGTGACCATATACAGAATGCACCTGTAAACGTGTAACATAGTGACTATATACAGAATGCACCTGTAAACGTGTAACATAGTGACTATATACGAATGCACCTGTAAACATGTAACATAGTGACTATACACAGAATGCACCTGTAAACATGTAACATAGTGACTATATACAGAATGCACCTGTAAACATGTAACATATTGACTATACACAGAATGCACCTGTAAACATGTAACATAGTGACTATATATACAGAATGCACCTGTAAACATGTAACATAGTGACTATACACAGAATGCACCTGTAAACATGTAACATAGTGACTATATACAGAATGCACCTGTAAACATGTAACATATTGACTATACACAGAATGCACCTGTAAACATGTAACATAGTGACTATACACAGAATGCATGCACTGTAAACATGTAACATAGTGACTATATACAGAATGCACCTGTAAACATGTAACATAGTGACATATACAGAATGCACCTGTACATGTAACATAGTGACTATATATACAGAATGCACCTGTAAACATGTAACATAGTGACTATATACCGAATGCACCTGTAAACATGTAACATAGTGACTATATTTTCTGTGTTAATCTATATTAACCACAATTAGGGAATAACCTCCCAGACGCCATCAAATCTTCCCTCAGTCTAAAGTCCCTTAAGAGATCTCTATTAATATACCTCAATAACGAATGCACCTGTACACATGTAACATAGTGACTATATACAGAATGCACCTGTAAACATGTAACACAGTGACTATATACAGAATGCACCTGTAAACGTGTAACATAGTGACCATATACAGAATGCACCTGTAAACGTGTAACATAGTGACTATATACAGAATGCACCTGTAAACGTGTAACATAGTGACTATATACAGAATGCACCTGTAAACATGTAACATAGTGACTATACACAGAATGCACCTGTAAACATGTAACATAGTGACTATATACAGAATGCACCTGTAAACATGTAACATATTGACTATACACAGAATGCACCTGTAAACATGTAACATAGTGACTATATACAGAATGCACCTGTAAACATGTAACATAGTGACTATACACAGAATGCACCTGTAAACATGTAACATAGTGACTATATACAGAATGCACCTGTAAACATGTAACATATTGACTATACACAGAATGCACCTGTAAACATGTAACATAGTGACTATACACAGAATGCACCTGTAAACATGTAACATAGTGACTATATACAGAATGCACCTGTAAACATGTAACATAGTGACTATATACAGAATGCACCTGTAAACATGTAACATAGTAACTATATACAGAATGCACCTGTAAACATGTAACATAGTGACTATATACCGAATGCACCTGTAAACATGTAACATAGTGACTATATTTTCTGTGTTAATCTATATATTTGTGTTTTTTTAATATCTTGCATATTATTACTTTGTATTTCTGTAACGACTGTAACAACTCAATGTTCTTGAACCCAGGACATACTTTAAAACAAGAGAAATATCATTGTATCCTTGGTGTGATGAGATGAAGGAATTGAGCAATAAATAGCAATATTCACCGTTTTAAAATAGTAAAAGGCAAATTTATTTTTAAAATGGCATATAAGCAAACATTTAAAAACCTGTGTGGAAAGGGGGTTGTCTGAAACGCGTTTCGCCAATACAATTTCGGCTTCCACAGTCAGTGCCGTCTCCATTCAAAAGAAAAAGAAAAAAGATGAAAAATTATTTAGCAAGTTGACTTTCAAATTTTGCAACCCCAGGTGTATTTCCATCTCACATCGCTGCTTGGTAGATAGATCCCTATCTCTCCAGTGCCCGCTTTATCATGTTGGCCGGTTACCCAGAAACAATATCAACGTATATCACAATCAAACAGGAATAAAAGTGATGTAATACAAGGTTGCAGGAATAACTGCCAAGACACGTAATTGTTTGAGGTTTTATTTTGGACAGGCACCGCAAGCTGTTGTCATTGTTTCCGGTTGTGGTTTTTCTCGCTTCTGTTTACGATGTGATTGAATGAGCAAACACAGACAGAATGAAAAGCTTTGCTGATAGCTGTGTTTATTCACCTCAGCTTTTATATATCAGTATCAATGTACTTCATCTCCACGGTAATAAATCCAACCAGGAAAGAAACCAGCTGACTTGAGATTTTTATATGAAAAAGGTATCTGATTCCTAAGTATTAACCCCTTCAATACCAAGATTGAGTATACCCAATCAGCAAAAGCACCTGCTGGTGCCCCTTTATCGCATAAACTCGATGTGGGCTAATGAAGGAACAGTGCAAAGGAATTTTAGTTTTTTGCGACCAAAAGAGATTATGCCTCCAAAGTTTTAGCATCTCCGGCATGACACCCACTCTTGGATTCCTTTCTTTTCTGCAAGAAAAAGAGACCTAAATCCACACCTTTCTCAAAATTGACAAGCTAGACCTCTCCACATTTCAGAGATTCTGCGTCGTCACGGAAAGTTTCAGGAAACCCCTATCAATATACTATCATATATTAATTAATTGTCCATCAACGATACAACTTCCGTTTCTGCTCCAGTTGCAGAGGGACCTTCACCTTACATTCCCATTGGACGGTTGGCTCTAAACAGTATCCTCAATTTACAAATGTATCTATATTACCAACATGCGATAATCTAATCTTAATCTACTATATGGCTGGTAGACTGTGTCAACTAGAATAGCACACTTACTTAGACAACATGATCTTTGCTGGAAATGTCTACAGGATACTGGCTCCGTCCTACATACATTGTGGGATTGCCCAAAACTAATCCCATTTTGGAGAACAATTCCACATCATATCACCTAATGAGCATCTGTTAATTTACCTCTCCATTCAAAGACATATCTCTTATACCTTATACCCTCTCATAGGTCTCTAATGCCAACAATCCTAGGAGTAGCTACATTAACCTCCCTGGCGGTCTAATTTTTTCAAAATTTTGTGTCTAAAAGCATCTCAATTTTTTTTAAAGGAAACGTGTTTTTGTTCATAGTTAGCCTGTAATAATTAGGAATCATGCACTGAAATCCGTGCAAGCAAGAGTCCTTACTGGTAAAATCCTTTATAAATAAATAAATTAATTAAAAAAAATAGTAAATACACTGAGTCCGATAAAGTTTGAAACACGACATAATAATTTATTATCCCAAAAATAATTATCCGAAATAATGCAAATAAATGATATTCAATAAAATAAAAACAAAAAACACTGAAGTCTGTCTGAAAACAAGAGTGAGACGATGTATGGTCTGTTTCTTATCCTGTAATTTATCCTGTAGTGCCACCTAGTGGCCGTTCATAAACATTGCACTTTGGATTATACAGTGTAAAATGATTTTTTTCTAAGTTTGCTGCTGGTCCCGCCCCCTGCATCATGTGACTCGCAGGGAGCCTTACCAGGAAGCCGCGATCACACTGCGGGGGACAGCGAGGGAGCCAGAAGGAGATGAGTATGCATCCAGCCCAAGTGTGGCTCGGGGTTACCGTTCGCTGTAGTGAAATTTAACCCCGAGTCACACTCTGGAATACCGCCTGGGAGGTTAACAGTATAAAGTAGTTGGAAGTCTACCACCATGACCTCTCCGGAAGAGGTTATCTCTTAGCTGGATCATGTGCAACAACACGAGGAAATGTTCCATAAAGTTCAGAAAGCTTTATCTGCATTTTAAGTTTTAAGTAGCGCATGGTCATCCTTTAAACAAAAAAAATGTGATCCCCTAAAGTTCACAAAATCTCAAGTCTTATCTCTCGTTAATTTAATGTATGGATCTTTGTCCAACAATCAAAAATGTTGGGGTCCCTACCTGAACCATTGGCCAGGGCCCAACTTGCCTCCCATTTCAGTAAACCATAGAGCCTAAGCATTTCGTCCCCTTCTTGTCTGTGACTTCACAGGGAGTGGGCTAAACTGAGATGGTCCAGCAAGGAGATAATTAAGCCTTATTGGTCTGCACCTCTAACTGGTGCAGACAATATTAATAGACTCATCACTGAGGGAGCAGTGTCCCCTGACAGGGCCTAGACACTGTGACCAAGCCAGACATTTATTTTTGGAGAAAGTATTTTACCAGGAAGGTGCCTGCCTTGCCCAAGGACACTTACTGAAGAGGTGCTCTGGGTGGGATTTGAACCTGTGTCTCCACGGTTATAGAGCAGTGAGGATACCTCTACTCCACAGAGAGCCGATCTGGCCCTGAAATGGCACCGGACAGTAAATTTCCCCGTACGGTGGAATTTCAAGGCTGTTCGGCTAGTCAGAAAGCAGGCAATTTGCCAAATATTGGCGAATTGCCAGAAAAATACAGTGCCTGTTAGAGGGCAATGAAATCCCCCATACAGAAGCAAAGGTTAACCTATTCATAGACACCGAACAGCACCGAAATGTCAGTCAAATGCCCTGCCATTCGGTGTTTTCATTCGGCAGGTTTAATCAGGCGAATCCCACAGGTTTCAATGTTAAAAATATTCAATTTTTTACCCAATATCTATGAAACCGTTTACTCTTTTAATCTTCTGCAAAAAGTCTCTTTACTTATTTATTTATTTTTTTACTTATTTTTTAGAAATTTTTCGGACTTTTTTCAGTTTTTTTTTTTTTTAAATTGCGTAGTTTCTTTTTTCTGTAACAGACCTTTATATTATCATTCATAGGACCTTATATGTTAATTCCATTAATTCCAGATTAATTTTGTCCAGTAGCGTTTTGTGAACAATGTTTCAAATTTGACACTTTCAATATTTTTTTTTTTTTTTTTTAAAAGAAACAAAACTTTTATACCCCCAAAAAATCAAGTCCCAAGCTGTTTTATGATGATGTAGCAGTGCTATTTGGCCACGATATGAGGCCACTTTCCGGCCAAATAATCCATACATTTGAAAGCGTGATTTTGATAGCTGAATGTATATATTTGAAGCTGCTGTTGAAGCACAGTTTCAATGTATGTATAATGCCACTTTAGTTTCCATAACTCCACCGAATCTTGGCAGTGGGTTTCTGAAAAACTAGTTGGCAATGAAGAGGTTAAACAACTCAAATTACAATAATATATATTTTACAAATGTAAACAAACCAACCTGCATATACAGTATAAATAAATAACAAATATTAAGTGCAACCTTCTGCTGTTTTGTATTTTATATATAGGGAGCTGACAACTCCCATTTGGTATGCACCCCTCCCTGTTTACAGGTGCTCCACCATGACAGCCTATAAAGGCCTCGAGCTGCCGGGGAGCTCCAGGGTGAGTTGATCCTGTAAGTGCGGACTCGGTCAAGTTAGACAGGACCTGTCAAAGATGGGGGACACTGGCGACTGTGACAGGCTTGAGCAAATTATGATCATAACTTTGTGAACTGAATCCCATCATTTTACCTCAGTCAGGTTTTTTGAACATTTTTAAAACTGTGGTTTTTTATATTCAGAAAATGATGGAAGAAGGTGGTCAATAATATGGAGTGCTCTTTATTGGTGTTTTTTTTATAAATATACATATACACTATATTGCCAAAAGTATTCGCTCACCTGCCTTGACTCGCATATGGAAGGGTGAGCGAATACTTTTGGCAATATAGTGTATATATATATACGATATTTTTGCTGATGAGAGTACATAGATAAACAAATAAAATACATAAAATATCTTTTACATTTTGAAATTAAAATTCATGCAAAAGTTAATTGTTAATGTACAAAAATTCTAATAAAATAGTACATGCAAAAAAAGATAGTAACGAAAAGATATAATAATATTAACATTAAAAAATTTAAATAAAATATATAAATATTAAAGGAAATTATAACAAAAAGAGCTGAAACCGAGCCCAAACTATTCTGATTTCTCTTTAATTTTGATGAGATACATATGTTTTTTTGAATATTACTTTTTAAATGTGGACACATGGACAAGTACTGACTGTGTGGAGTAGAGGTAACATCACTGCTCTAAACCGTGGAGACACAGGTTCAAATCCTGGCAAGAGCCCCTCTCCAGTAAGTGTCCTTGGGCAAGACACCTAACGGTACATACTCGCCACCCAGGACATACTTGAAAACAAGAGAAATCTCAATGTATCCTTCCTGGTAAAATCCTTTCTCAAACAAAAAAAAAATTACTGTCACATATTAAGAAACGCAGGAGGACCTGTTGTAACGACGTTACAAGAACACAGAAGAGGAAACTGAAGCTGGTAGGATATCCTACAAAGTATGGTGAATTTTTTTAAACTGGAATATCGGTCTGTTGTGCAATTAACATTAATTAGAAATGACAGTAAATAAAACACATACATTTCACTATAACTTGCAAAACATTAAAGAAAATAGAAAAAAATCATCCTCTCTATATCCTAAATCAATGTTTCTTAACCCTGATCCTCAAGTCCCCCTAACAGACCAGATTTTGCAGATCACCTTGGGGGAAATGCAGACTGAATCCTGCAATCACTGAGCAGCAAATCATATCACCTGTGCTGTGCTTCAGATATCTGCAAACCTGACCTGTTAGTCCAGAGGACCAGAGTTGAGAAACACTGTCCTAGATGGCTTCCCAGGAATAATAAATAATAAGTAAAATATGGAATAACCTCCCAGACACCATCAAATCTTCCCCCAGTCTAACGTCCCTTAAGAGATCTCTATTAACATACCTCAATACAGAATGCACCTGTAAACATGTAACATAGTGACTATATACAGAATGCACCTGTAAACATGTAACACAGTGACTATATACAGAATACACCTGTAAACATGTAACATAGTGACTATATACAGAATGCACCTGTAAACATGTAACAACATAGTGACTATATACAGAATACACCTGTAAACATGTAACATAGTGACTATATACAGAATGCACCTGTAAACATGTAACATAGTGAATATATACAGAATGCACCTGTAAACAAGTAACACAGTGACTATATACAGAATGCACCTGTAAACATGTAACATAGTGACTATATACAGAATGCACCTGTAAACATGTAACATAGTGACTATGTACAGAATGCACCTGTAAACATGTAACACAGTGACTATATACAGAATGCACCTGTAAGCATGTAATATAGTGACTATATACAGAATGCACCTGTAAACATGTAACACAGTGACTATATACAGAATGCACCTGTAAACATGTAACATAGTGACTATATACAGAATGCACCTGTAAACATGTAACATAGTGACTATATACAGAAGGCACCTGTAAACATGTAACACAGTGACTATATACAGAATGCACCTGTAAGCATGTAATATAGTGACTATATACAGAATGCACCTGTAAACATGTAACACAGTGACTATATACAAAATGCACCTGTAAACATGTAACATAGTGACTATATACAGAATGCACCTGTAAACATGTAACATAGTGTCATGCCTTCCGTAGATAGAGACCAGTATGCGGTAGATGGTGAACAACAGGTTAATCCAAGCGAAGTATCCGTGGGGAATTACAATAGAATAGTCGTGGGAAGCCAAAAGGGTCGAGACAGGCAGAGTTCTAGCAAGGTCAAGGGATAAGCCAATTGGGTCAATATGATAGGTCTTCAGGAAATAAGGATCAACAGATATGAGGGAACCAGGAAAGCTTCCAGGAAGCAACAACCAGGTACCTATCCAAGGGAGAAGTGGACTTATATAGGAGTGTAGGAAACCACACCTCTGCAGGGAGGAGTCATAGTTTCCAGGCACACCTCCACAGGTGATGAGGTGCCTGGCTGCCAAAAGCTCCCCTACTGTCTGTCATCCTAAAGCCACGCCCCCCAGGTTGATGGGCACTCCCCTTGGCTCCCTTCCTTCTCCAGCGTGGTGGGACACGCCCCCACGCCGGGACCATGTGACGGCCGCCATGTTCGGCACTCTCCGAGTTCCGTGGACCCCTTTCCCGCCGGAGGCGGAGGAGAAGCCTGGACCCCATCTCCAGGTGAGTGGAGTGTAGTGGGGTCCAGGCGGCTGCCAGCCGTTGCGGGCGCCGATGCCCCCCTCCCGGTCGCCGCCCGCCGCCACCATGTCAGGCGCGCTGGGACCCTCCCCCGGTCTGGACGCCGGTGTGGGCGTGCGAGGCATGACACATAGTGACTATATACAGAATGCACCTGTAAACATGTAACACAGTGACTATATACAGAATGCACCTGTAAACATGTAACATAGTGACTATATTTCCTAGATATTTATTTTCTGTGTTAATCTATATATTTGTGTTTTTAATATCTTGCAATTTATTACTTTGCATTTCTGTAACGACTGTAACAACTCAATGTTCTTGAACCCAGGACATACTCGAAAACGAGAGAAATCTCAATGTATCCTTCCTGGTAAAATACTTTATAAGCAAATAAATAATAAATATAAGGTTTTTTTTATTGTCATCCGTAATTATTATAATTAAGATCTTTTTTCATCATTTACAGTAAATAATCTATACATAAGCTGGACTTTTATATATATATATATATATACACACTGTAGTGCTTACAAGGGTTGTGGTGGAGGACGAAAAGTGAGATAAAAAGCCCCCACAATATAATCACTAAGCTGGTGCACTCTTTTTATATGTCACACTAAGCTGTTGCACAACTAATCAATATCCCATTGTTATACCATACTATATTGTCAACATTCCCTGTAGAGTGTTGCTATACCAAATTTCCAAAGAGCGATTGCATCGCTACTTTAACAGACATAACCAGCGAGTAGCGCCTGACAAAGGGGTACCCAACACTTTTCCTTCATATAATTAGTTATGTTTATTATTAGTTATTATTGGCTTCTGCAATAATAAACATATATATATATATATATATATATATTTACACAAAAAGTAAATATTTTTCCAAAACTATCTCTATATAAAGTTATTGAATGACGAGTACAGCTTCCTGTATACTGTCTGGTGAATATGAGTTTGACAGAGCGAAACAAATAAAAAGAAAGGGATGAATCTACAGTTTTATGAGACATCTGCAAACAGCGCTGTAATGGGATGTCATTCTTCTGGGAACGAGCACTTTATGACCATAAAGGGTATTAACCCATTCGCTACCAAACAGAATTTGTTAAAAAAATATTACTGTAACTTTTTTTTGAAACATGAAATAGGAGGTTAACTAATAAGTATAGAGAAAAATAACAACTTGGCACAGAGATTGTTATACTGAGATAGTTAAAGGATTAAAATAATGTCAATTTGCTCATTTTTCTCTTTTCATGTATTCTTTTAACCTGTACAGAAATATTACTGGTGTTAAAGGATCTGAGCACCAGGGGCCCTATTCTGTAGTTGACGGTAACATGGAGACGTTGAGCAGGATAATCTGTGCCTGCAGATTTTCCCTTTACCATTTCTATTTTACTGTCTTATTCCATGGAACACAGCGCAAAACTGCTGGGTAGCAGTAACAGTAGCTCTACGTGCTGCCGTGAGTATTGGCTCGTGGAGTACATTGGACTTCATGAAGCTTTGTACACCCCAGCCGTGAGCTCTGCACGAGCTTGCTCTCGCGAGATCACGCAGAGCCGTGGAGGGAGACTAGGAACCATTTATTCCAGTCTCACTCTCCTCCCGGCATGAAGATGCAGCAGATCATGCCGCCCTTTTCACCGCGGAATAAGAGGTGTGTATGGAATTTAATGGGGGGGGGGGTTAGAGAGTGTTAAGTGATTTTGCAGTTGCAAAATCACTTAACAACAGCTTCAAGGTGACGTTATTTCACAGTGAAATACTGTCTCCCATATGGACGAGCAGGCTACATTGGAATAGCTTGCGCTTCTACGAGGAGGTTACTATGAATGGCTCCCATAATAAGTATAGGAGATGTTAATGTATAGTAACCTTGCGCAGGGAAACAGCTACATCCGAGCAGCAACAGAGCTTGGGGCAAGAAAGGAATCGCGTTTCCCATTGATAAACTCACTACAGGAGAAGTTAATGTACAGTAACCCCACGCAGGGAAACGGCTACAACCGAGCCGCAACAGAGCTTCCGGCAAGAAAGGAATCGCATTACGCGTCAATAAACTAACTACAGTAGAAGTAGAGTATGTGCTACATAGTGCCTGAGTATGGCAATTACAGCAACACCTTGTATCTGTATGTGCTGCATAATGCCTGTGTATGGAAATTACAGTAACACCTTGTATCCAGGGCTCGAGTCCTGCGGGAACGGCGTTCCCGCACTTCTCCCACAGCGGGAACGCTGCAGGAACTCATGTTCCCTCTGTTGGCCGAGCCCTAAACGATTCAGCTGGCCGCACATGGCAGGCGGCCGCGTGTTCTACCTCCTACGACGAGCGGCAGCTGGTATGAAGAGCGGCCGCTAGCCTGGGATCCAACAGCCATCTCGCGAGTTCACAGATGGCTGTTGGATCCCAGGCGAGCGGCCGCACTTCCTACAAGCTGCCGCTCGACGTAGGAGGGAGAACACGCGGCCGCCCGCCATGTGTGGCCAGCGAAACGGGCCTGGCGAAGGAGAGGTGAGCGGGGGAAAATACATCCATATGAGCTGGGGCCTGGGGGAAAATACATCCATATGAGCTGTGGGCAACTATACCCATATGAGATGGGGCAAACATATCCATATGAGCTGGCCTGGGGCAAACATATCCATATGAGCTGGCCTGGGGCAAATACATTCATATGAGCTGGGGCAAACATATCCATATGAGCTGGCCTGGGGCAAATACATCCATATGAGTTGGGGCAAACAAATCCATATGAGCTGGCCTGGGGCAAACATATCCACATGGGCTGGGGCTAACATATCCATATGAGCTGGCCTGGGGCAAACATATCCACATGGGCTGGGGCTAACATATCCATATGAGCTGGCCTGGGGCAAACATATCCATATGAGCTGGGGAAAACATATCCATATGGGCTGGGGCAATATATCCAACCATGTGTTTTGGGGCAATATATTCAAATGAGCTGGGGGCAATATATCCATGTGTTTGGGGGCAATATATCCATATGAGCTGAGGGCAATATATCCACATGAGCTGGGGGTAGTATATCCATATGAGCTGGGGCAGTATATCTATATGAGCTGGGGCAGTATATCCATAAGAGCTGGGCGCAGTATATCCATATGAACTGGGGCAATATATCCATGTGTTTGGGGCAATATATCCATATGAGCTGAGGGCAATATATCCACATGAGCTGGGGGTAGTATATCCATATGAGCTGGGGGCAGTATATCTATATGAGCTGGGGCAGTATATCCATAAGAGCTAGGGCAGTATATCCATATGAACTGGGGCAGTACATCCATAAGAGCTGGGGCAATATATCCATACGAGCTGGGGGCAGTATATTCATGTGAGCTGGGGGCAGTATATCCATGTGAGCTGGGGCAGTATATCCATGTGAGCTGTGGGCAGTATATCCATGTGAGCTGTGGGCTGTATATCCATATGAGCTGGAGGCAGTATATCCATATGAGCTGGGGGCAGTATATCCATACAAGCTGGGGGCAGTATATCCACACGAACTGGGGCTATATATCCATATGAGCTGGGGCAGTATATCCATATGAGCTGAGGCAGTATATCCATGTGAGCTGGGGCAAATATATTTCACGTGAGCTGGGGGCAAATATATCCATATAACCAGTGCTGTGCATATTATTCTGGGGGCTCAGTGCTGGGTATATTATTCTGGGGCTCCATTGCTGTGCATATTATTCTGGGGGCTCAGTGCTGTGTATATTATTCTGGGGGCTCAGTGCTGTGCATATTGTTCTGGGGGCTCAGTGCTGTGCATTTTATTCTTAAGGCTCAGTGCTGTGTATATTATTCTGGGGGCTCAGTGCTGTGCATATTATTCTTGGGGCTCAATGCTGTATATATTATTCTGGGGGCTCAGTGCTGTGCATATTATTCTTGGGGCTCAGTGCTGTGTATATTATTCTGGGGCTCAGTGCTGTGCATATTATTCTTGGGGCTCAGTGCTGTGTATATTATTCTGGGGGCTCAGTGCTGTGCATATTATTCTTGGGGCTCAGTGCTGTATATATTATTCTGGGGGTTCAGTGCTGTGCATATTATTCTTGGGGCTCAGTGCTGTGTATATTATTCTGGGGGCTCAGTGCTGTGCATATTATTCTTGGGGCTCAGTGCTGTGTACTGTATATTATTCTGGAGGCTCAGTGCTGTGCATATTATTCTTGGGGTTCAGTGCTATGCATATTATTCTTGGGGCTCAGTGCTGTGTATATTATTCTGGGGGCTCAGTGCAGTGCATATTGTTCTGGGGTTCAGTGCTGTGCATATTGTTCTGGGGGCTCAGTGCTGTGAATATTGTTCTGGGGCTCAGTGCTGTGCATATTATTCTTGGGGCTCAGTGCTTTGTATATTATTCTGGGGCTCAGTGCTGTGCATATTGTTCTGGGGCTCAGTGCTGTCCATATTGTTCTGGGGCTCAGTGCTGTGTATATTATTCTGGGGGTCCAATGCCTGTGTATATAATTCTGGGGGGTCTGTGCCTGGATATACATAAATATATGTGATATATATATATATAATGTGTAATGTGTAATGTGTGCAACAAACTCACAGCAATCCATGGCCTCTTCCTTTCAAACTCCTTCAACCTCCTAGCTTTAACTGAAACCTGGCTAACTCCCTCTGACACGGCCTCCGTTGCTGCTTTCTCACATGGCGGTCTACACTTGAGCCGTACCCCCAGACCGGGTGAGAGAAATGGTGGCGGGGTCGGAATCCTGCTCTCTCCCACCTGCACCTACCAGCATCTACCTCCACCCCATCCCTCTCCTTCTCCTCCTTCGAGACACACTGCATCCGCCTGTTCTCTCCTCTGGCCCTCAGGGTGGCAGTCATCTACCGCCCACCGGGACCAACCTCCCAGTTCTTTGACCACTTTGCTACCTGGCTTTCTCACTTCCTGTCTTCTAATCTTCCATGCCTAATTCTCGGGACTTCAACATTCCATTGATGATCCTTCCGCCCCTGCTGCCTCCAAACTTCTTTCACTCACGTCCTCCTTGGACTCACACAATCCTCCTCCTCCCTACCCCACCGCGATGGTCACGCTATTGACCTTGTCTTTTCCAACCTCTGCTCCATTTCTGAGTTCAACTGTCGACCTTTCCCCATCTCTGACCACCACCTTCTCTCTTTCAACCTATCTGGACTTCCTAAACACCCTGCTCCCCACCCCGCACACACACTCGCAGAAATCTACATGCTGTGGATCCCCATCAATTCTCCAATCTACTTCACCACCTCCCTCACACCTCATCCTTCACCTGCCCTGATGCTGCCACTAATCACTACAACACTACTCTTATCTCTGCTCTAGACACTCTTGCTCCTCTTCGACTCTGTAAGGCCCCACGCCGCCAGCTTCAGCCCTGGCACACCCTCCAGACTCGCTACATGCAAAGATGCTCCCGCACTGCAGAGCGTGCCTGGAGGAAATCCCGCTCTGAAGCTGATTTTGTTCACTTCAAGTTTATTCTCCGGTCATACACCTCTGCCCTCCACTTGGCCAAACAATCCTTCTTCTCATCTCTTATATCTACGCTGTCATCCAACCCTAAACGGCTCTGGTCCACCTTCAACACCCTCCTCTACCCACCTGCACCTCCCCCCTCAGCTGCCTTCAGCGCTCAAGACCTGGCAGACTACTTCCTCAGTAAAACTCAAACTATGAGAAGCAACATCCCAACACAAGATAGTTATCTGCCACCTCCACTCCCAGAGGTCCCCTCTGCCACCCTCTGCCCCTTCCTCCCAGCCACTGAGGAGGAAGTCAATTCCTTATTGTCCTCCTCACATCTCACCACGTGCCCGCTCGACCCCATTCCCTCACATCTAATTCCTCCCCTCTCCTCCTCCCTCACCCCTGCTCTCACACACATCTTCAACCTATCTCTCTCCAGTGGCTCCTTTCCATCTACCTTCAAACACGCGCTAGTTACCCCTTTACTAAAGAAACCATCCCTCGATCCCAACTCTCCATCCAACTACCGCCCTGTATACCTGCTTCCCTTTACCTCTAAGCTCTTAGAAAAACTAGTCTTCAGCCACCTCTCCCTCTTCCTGTCCTCCAATTCCCTACTTGACCCCCTGCAATCTGGCTTCCGTCCCCTACACTCAACTGAAACTGCCCTCACCAAAGTCACCAACGACCTCCTAACTGCTAAAAAAACACGGCCACTATTCTATTCTCATCCTGCTTGACCTCTCGACTGCTTTTGACACTGTTGACCACCCCCTCCTTCTACAGACCCTCAACTCTCTGGGTCTCGGTGACACTGCACTTGCTTGGGTTGACTCCTATTTACCCAACAGCTTCTTCTGTGTGTCCTTTGCTGGTAACTCCTCCTCTTCATTGCCTCTATCTGTTGGTGTACCTCAAGGCTCTGTCCTTGGTCCTCTGCTCTTTCCCATCTACACCTCCTCCCTGGGCAAAATCATCAACAGCTTTGGCTTTAATTACCACCTCTACGCTCATGACACTCAGATCTAACTCTCTACCCCTGATCTCTCTCCCCCTGTCCTTTCAAAAGTCAGTGACTGTTTCTCTGGCATCTCCTCCTGGATGGCCTCCCACCACCTAAATATCAACATGTCAAAGACTGAACTCCTACTTATTCCTCCCTCCAATGCCTCCCCACCTCCTGACTTCTCTATCACGATGGAGGGTATCACCATCTCCCCATCAAACCAAGTTCGCTGTCTTGGAGTTACACTTGACTCTGCTCTTTCCTTCATCCCCCACATCAAGTCTCTTTCCTCCTCCTGCCGATACCAACTGCGTAATATTTCCAGAATTCGGCCATTTCTTACCGCTGTCACCACAAAACAACTCATACACGCCCTGGTAATCTCCCGACTCGACTATTGCAATAATCTCTTATCTGGCCTCCCTCTGTCCCGCCTCTCCCCCCTACAATCCATCCTGAACGCCTCCGCCAGGCTAATTCACCTCACCCGCCGCTCTGTCTCTGCCGCTCCCCTCTGCGAGTCCCTTCACTGGCTCCCCATCCACTGCAGAATTAAGTTCAAAATCCTTATCCTTACCTACAAAACCCTCACTAAGTCAGCTCCCCACTACCTGTCCTCACTAGTCACCAAATACACCCCAGCCCACTCCCTAAGGTCAAACAGTGACCTGCGCCTAGCTTCTCCCCGCATCACCTCTTCCCATGATAGACTGCAGGATTTCTCACGCGCAGCCCCCACTCTCTGGAACGCTCTCCCTCGTACTGTCAGACTTTCCCCTAACTTCTCTTCCTTCAAACGCTCCCTTAAAACGTTCCTATTTAGGAAGCCTACCACCCAACTCACTGACGCAACCATCAATCACTCTCACCTTACAGTCCTCTCCTCCTGTTTCCAACCCCAACCCTCCCAGATTGTGAGTTCCTACGGGAATAGGGCCCTCATCTCCTCCTGTACTGTTTGTCAAATGTTGTTCAATGTATTGTAACCCTGTCTATACTGTGCCTATTGTACAGCGCTGCGGAATATGCTGGCGCTTTATAAATAAAGTATAATAATAATAATAAAATGTGTTAGTCCAGTTGCCAAAATCACGAGTATACCTGTAAGTAGTGATACCGTTCACTGAACAGTATAGTTTCCAGACCTGAAAAGGAGAGGTTACACTCTTGAAAGCTTGTCTTTTAAATGTAATGTTAACCCAATAAAAATGGTATCACTGCGTACTGCTATACTCGTGATTATATATATATATATATATTATTTTTTTTTCTTCAGGTAATAAAGAGGACATAGTCTTAGATTAGAGGGGCAAAGGTTTAAAAGTAACATCAGGAAGCATTTTTTTACTGAGAGGGTGGTGGATACATGGAACAGCCTTCCAGTTGAAGTGGTAGAGGCCAAAACAGTAATTGAATTTAAGCAGGCATGGGATAGGCATAAGGCTATCCTAAACAAAAGATAAATCCAGGTAAAGTACCCATGTAATTGGGCAGACTAGATGTGCCAAAAGCTTCTTATCTGCCGACATTTTTCTATGTTTCTATAGGGGTTGTGGAATTCGGGGGTGAGTTCCCTCACTTTTTTTCCAAGGACTTGACCCCTGCTTGTAACTGTATGTGCTGCATAATGCCTGTGTATGGAAATTACAGTAACACCTTTTTTCTGTACGTGCTGCATAATGCCTGTGTATGGAAATTACAGTAACACCTTGTATCTGTATGTGCTGCATAATGCCTGTGTATGGAATTACAGTAATACCTTGTATCTGTATGTGCCGCATAATGCCTGTGTATGGAAATTACAATAGCACCTTGTATCTGTATGTGCTGCATAATGCCTGTGTATGGAATTACAGTAACACCTTGTATCTGTATGTGCTGCATAATGCCTGTGTATGGAATTACAGTAATACCTTGTATCTGTATGTGCTGCATAATGCCTGTGTATGGGAATTACAGCAACACCTTGTATCTGTATGTGCCGCATAATGCCTGTGTATGGAAATTACAATAGCACCTTGTATCTGTATGTGCTGCATAATGCCTGTGTATGGAATTACAGTAACACCTTGTATCTGTATGTGCTGCATAATGCCTGTGTATGGAAATTACAGTAACA
This sequence comes from Leptobrachium leishanense, assembly GCA_009667805.1. NCBI lineage: Eukaryota > Metazoa > Chordata > Amphibia > Anura > Megophryidae > Leptobrachium > Leptobrachium leishanense. The sequence continues at coordinate 422,560,462 of CM019064.1, read as the reverse complement.
CCTTGTATCTGTATGTGCTGCATAATGCCTGTGTATGGAAAGTACAGTAACACCTTGTATCTGTAACTATGTGCTGCATAATGCCTGTGTATGGAAATTACAGTAACACCTTGTATCTGTATGTGCTGCATAATGCCTGTGTATTGCATTTACAGCAACACCTTTTATCTGTATGTGCTGCATAATGCCTGTGTATGGAAATTACAATAACACCTTAGAAACATAGAAACATAGAAAAATGTCGGCAGATAAGAACCTTTCGGCCCATCTAGTCTGCCCAATTACATGGATACTTTACCTGGATTTATCTTTTGTTTAGGATAGCCTTATGCCTATCCCATGCCTGCTTAAATTCAATCACTGTTTTGGCCTCTACCACTTCTACTGGAAGACTGTTCCATGTATCCACCACCCTCTCAGTAAAATAATGCTTCCTGATGTTACTTTTAAACCTTTGCCCCTCTAATCTAAGACTATGTCCTCTTGTTTTGCTATTTTGTTTCTTTTTAAATATACTCCCTTCCTCTACCTTGTGGATTCCCTTTACGTATTTAAATGTTTCTATCATATCTCCTCTGTCTCGTCTTTTTTCCAAGCTGTACATGTTAAGATCATTAAGTCTTTCCTGGTAACTTTTCTCCTTCAAGCCGTACACCATTTTAGTAGCCCTTCTCTGAACTCTCTCTAAGATGTCTATATCCTTCTGGAGATACGGTCTCCAGTACTGCTCACAGTACTCCAAGTGAGGTCTCACCAGTGCTCTGTACAGTGGCATCAGCACTTCCCTTTTCCTACTGCTAATACCTCTCCCTACACAACCAAGCATTCTGCTAGCATTTCCTGCTGCTCTATTACATTGACTACTTACCCTTAGATCCTCTGAAATTAATAACCCCTAATCCCAACCCTCAGATGTTGAGGTTAGGACTGTATCAAATATTCTATATTCAGCCCTTGGATTTTTACGTCCCAGGTGCATTATCTTGCACTTATCCACATTAAAACTCAATTGCCACAACTCCGACCATTTTTTTTAGTTTACCTAAATCATTTGTCATTTGGCTGATCCCTCCAGGAACGTCAACCCTGTTGCAAATCTTTGTGTCATCAGCAAAAAGACATACTTTACCATTAATACCTTCTGCAATATCACTAATAAAATATTAAAGAGAATGGGTCCAAGTACTGACCCCTGAGGTACCCCACTGGTAACAAGACCTTGCGCCGAATAAACTCCATTTACCACACCCCTCTGTTGCCTGTCACTCAGCCACTGCCTAATCCATTCAACAATATTGGAATCCAAGCTCAAAGATTGCAATTTATTGATAAGCCTTCTATGCGTAACAGTATCAAAAGCTCTTACTGAAATCTAAATAAGCAATGTCTACTGCACCACCTGTGTCTATTATTTTTGTTACCCAATCAAAAAAATCAATAAGATTAGTTTGGCATGATCTCCCTGAGGTAAACCCATGTTGTTTCTGATCCTGTAATCAGTCAGGGTTATTCAAAGAGATCCGAATTGCTTGAGAAAGGTAACCGAACGCTGAAAATCAGCGTTCGGTTACCTTTCCTGGCCATTCGGCTATCCAGAGAGCAGGCAATTCGCCAAATCCTGGCGAATTGCCTGAACATACGGTGCCTGTTCGGTGCCTGTTCGAGGGCAGTGAAATCCCCATGAAAAAGCACTGCTTCGGCTATTCAGAGAACACAAACCAGCAGTGAAAGGTTCCCCTAATGCCCTGCCATTCGGTGGTTTAATTCGGCAAATTAATTCAGGAGAATCCCATAGGCTTCAATGTTAAATATATTCCCGTTTTAATTCAATATCTAATAAACCGTTCATTATAAAATTCTGCAGCAAAAAGTCTCTTTATTTATAGATTTTTTAGGATACTTTAAGCATTTTTTCGGAATTTTTTAAAAAAAATTAAAAGTCCGATTTTTTTTTTTTTTTTTCAGTTTACTTATTTTTTCTGTAACAGCCCTCTTTATTATCATTCCCTGGACCTCCTGTGAAAATTTCAGACATTTTCGCTCAGTAGTTTCTTTGCAAACAGCGTTTCATTTTCCCAGATTCATACAAATGGTTTTGCTAATTTATTCACTGCCTCCTCTACGTCACAGCTGCTTCGGCTCTGTGTGATTCGGCTCCTGTTCGGCTCCTGTTTGGGTTTTCGAAGGTTAATCCAGATGTTTTTGCTTGTTTTCAGCATGCATTCGGTTAGTTTTCGTCAGGTTTGCGGCAGCCTTTTCCCTGCAATTCGGGACCCTGTGGTGCTTGCTGAATACACCGCAGGGTCACCGAAATGCAATCGGCAAAAGGAACCGAATTGAAGAGAACGAAAAGTCACCGAACGTGCGGTGACTTTTCGAATCTCTTTGGATAACCCTGTATGTGTTTATAGATGTTCAACAATCCTTTCCTTTACATGGTTTCCATTAATTTCCCCACTACTGACGTAAGACTATCTGGCCTATAGTTCCCCGATTCCTCCCTACTACCCTTCTTGTAAATGGGCACAACATTTGCTTATTCCAGTCTTCTGGGACGACTCCCGTTAACAAGGATTGGTTAAATAAATCTGTTAACGTTTTTGCTATTACATCACTGAGCTCTTTTAATAATTTAGGGTGGATCCCATCAGGCCCCATTGACTTATTTATCTTTACTTTAGACAGCTGCTGTAGAACCTCCTCCTCTGTAAACTCATATGTAAATGTCTCTTTATTGTTCTCTCCTAACTGAGGTCCCTTTCCTTCCTTTTCTTCTGCAAAGACTGAACAAAAATATTCATTGAGGCAGTCAGCGAGACATTTATCCTCTTCTACATACCTTCCTTCCTTTGTTTTTAATCTAACTAATCCTTGTTTTACTTTTCTTTTCTCGTTTATGTATCTAAGAAATGTTTTGTCCCCCTTTTTTACTGACTGAGCTATTTTCTCTTCTGCGTGTTCTTTGGAAGCTCTTATAAATTGCTTTGCCTCTTTCTGCCTAATCTTATAGGTTTGCCTATCTTCTTCACTCTGAGTTGTTTTATAATTATTGAATGCTATCTTTTTGTTCTTCACTATTTTGGCCACTTCTGCAGAGTACCACAGTGGTTTCTTCCCTTTTTGTTTTTGCTAACAAGCCGAATGCAATTTCTGTGGCCTTCAATAATGCTTCCTTTAAATAACCCCATTTCTCCTGGACTCCCTTTAAACTCCTCCAGTCTGATAATGACTCCATCACACAAAATCTAATTTTAGAAAAATCAGTTTTTTTAAAGTCTAAAACTTTTTTTTGTGTGGTACGGCTCCATCCCTGTTCTTATATTAAACCACACTGACTGGTGATCACTAGATCCCAAATTTACACCTACAACAACGTCCGATACCAAACCTCCATTTGTGAGTATTAAATCCAATATGGCCTCTTTACGGGTCGGCTCCTCAACTACTTGTGTTAGAGATAATCCCAGTAAGGAGTTTAGAATATTTGTACTCCTGGTGCCACCCAGCTATTTTGGTTTTCCAGTTCACATCAGGAAGATTAAAGTCCCCCATGATAATAACTTCCCCCTTCATTGCCATTTTGGCTATTTCCTCAACCAGCAGATTATCTAGCTCTTCTACTTGTCCAGGGGGTCTATAGATCACACCTACACGAGCTACTGTATGATTGCCAAATGTTAGCGTAACCCAAACTGACTCTATGTTCACCTCGCTCACTTTTATTTGGTTCGTTTTTATGTTGTTTTTCACATACAGGGCCACTCCTCCTCCTTTCCTACCTTCTCTGTCTTTTCTATATAAAGAGTACCCCGGTATTGTTATGTCCCAGTTATTTTTCTCACTGAACCATGTCTCAGTAACCGCCACTAAATCTACTTTTTCAGCTGCCATCATTGCCTCCAGTTCATTGATTTTATTGACTAAACTGCGAGCATTTATAGACACGACTCTGAGCTTGTCATTTTTTACCTCGCATGTTGATTGCACCCTCCGATTTAGTTTTGGGGGACAATCGGGCAGATTGTTTTTTACCCTTTTGTCCCCTTGTATCTGTATGTGCTGCATAATGACTTGTATGGGAATTACAGTAACACCTTGTATCTGTATGTGCTGCATAATGCCTGTGTGTGGCAATTACAGTAACACCTTGTATCTGTATGTGCTGCATAATGCCTGTGTATGGAAATTACA